>CP136057.1:159472735-160672735 GCA_032464435.1 Aegilops umbellulata | reverse complement strand
GCCGGAAAGATAATTTAAAAGGATCAACTGATGATTGCGTGCATTCGCACTCATGTTGAATCAAAGGGATCAAAATGACGGTGCCTAAGGATACTAACAAATATTGCCAGACATATGGAAAGCATCCATCATGTAAGCAGACAAGTATTGCAGAGCAATAAGCTACTAAGGATTTTTGGAGGATCGAATAGTATTTCGATGACCATTGTGAAACACATGAACAACTGGGGGATGAGCGAATACTCGATAAGTGCGAGAATTATCCGTAAGGGTATTCAGGTGACAAAGAACAGCAAGGCAGTAAGCTCAAAGGATTATCGAAACATCGACGAGTATTTCGGGGTATCTTGTAATGATAAGACCAACTGGGGATGAATGTAAGAATAACAACTGCAAGTAGTTATTCATAAGGGTCGACGGTGCAAGGGGAATTGCAAACGCGATGAACACAAGTTCTCGGGTTAACAGCGGAGAGTATCTTCAGGGTCTTCACGTGCAGCAGACGATCATCTGAAGTGAGAGGCTCTCCGGAAGAAAGTACTTGCGAGAACCTAAAGTTAGTTTTGTTTTTAGCAAAATCATTTAACCCGAGTAGAAGAGAGCTCAGAGTCCCATAGTAAAGATCGAGGAGTAAAAGATCCTAATACCACCCAATGGCGACGTGGGCCCGTAAGGCACACAGCCATGTTAGTAGAAGTTTTTCAATGACTAGACTCGACTTCGGCCAAGGAGTTGGAAGGAGGGATTCCTATAGGCAGTCGGCTCTGATACCAACTTGTGACGCCCCCGATTCAATCGTACACTAATCATGCACGCAAATGTGTACGATCAAGATCAGGGACTCACGGGAAGATATCACAACACAACTCTACAAATAAAATAAGTCATACAAACATCATAATACAAGCCAGGGGCCTCGAGGGCTCGAATACAAGTGCTCGATCATAGACGAGTCAGCGGAAGCAACAATATCTGAGTACAGACATAAGTTAAACAAGTTGCCATAAGATGGCTAGCACAAACTGGGAAACAATCGAAAGAGGCGCAGGCCTCCTGCCTGGGATCCTCCTAGACCACTCCTGGTCATCGTCAGCGGGCAGCACGTAGCAGTAGGCACATCCGGGGTAGTAGTCATCATTGACGGTGGCGTCTGGCTCCTGGACTCCATCGTCTGGTTGCAGCAATCGGGTAGAGATATGGGGAAAAGGGGAAACGAGGCAACCGTGAGTACTCATCCAAAGTACTCGCAAGCAAGGAGCTACACTACATATGCATGGATATATGTGTAAAGAGCCATATCAGTGTACTGAACTGCAGAAAGCCAGAATAAGAGGGGGATAGCTAGTCTTATCGAAGACTATGCTTCTGGTCGCCTCCGTCTTGCAGCAGGTAGAAGAGAGTAGACTGAAGTCCTCCAAGTAGCATCGTATAGCATAATCCTACCCGGTGATCCCCTCCTCCTTGCCCTGTTAGAGAGCGATCACCGGGTTATATCTAGCACTTGGAAGGGTGTGTTTTATTAAGTATCCGGTTCTAGTTGTCATAAGGTCAAGGTACAACTCCGGGTCATCCTTTTACCGAGGGACACGGCTATTCGAATAGATAAACTTCCCTGCAGGGGTGCACCACATAACCCAACACGCTTGATCCCATTTGGCCGGACACACTTTTCGGGGTCATGCCCGGCCGCCGAAGATCAACACGTCGCAGCCCCACCTAGGCACAACAGAGCGGTCAGCACGCCGGTCTAATCCCAAGCGCACAGGGGTCTGGGCCCATCGCCCATAGCACACCTGCATGTTGCGAACGCGGCCGGTGAGCAGACCTAGCAACCTCCATTACAAAGGAAGTCACGTTACGCGGTCCAACCCGGCGCGCGCCGCTCAGTCGCTGACGTCACGAAGGCTTCGGCTGATACCACGACGTTGGGATACCCATGACTACTCCTGCGTAGATGGTTAGTGCGTATAGACCAAATGGCCAGACTCAGATCAAATACCCAGATCTCGTTAAGCGTGTTAAGTATCCACGAACGCCGACCAGGGCCAGGCCACCTCTCTCCTAGGTGGTCTCAACCTGCCCTGTCGCTCCGCCTCAAAGTAACAATCGGGGTCCGTCGGGAACCCAGGCCCACCTCTACCTGGGTGGAACCACCTGCCCCTTCAGCCCCCATCTCCGAACAGTATCACCAGTAATGTAACAGTATAAAGTGTATAGTATATGCCCATGATCACTTCCCGAAGTGATCACGGCCCAGTAGTATAGCATGGCAGACGGACAAGAGTGTAGGGCCACTGATGGAACACTAGCATCCTATACTAAGCATTAGGATAGCAGGTAAAGGTAACAACAGTAGTAGCAAGGACAGGCTATGCATCAGGATAGGAATAACGAAAGCAGTAACATGCTACACTACTCTAATGCAAGCAGTATAGAGGAGAGTAGGCGATATCTGGTGATCAGGGGGGGCTTGCCTGGTTGCTCTGGCAAGAGAGGGGTCATCAACTCCGTAGTCGAACTGGGGGTCGCCGACAGTCTCGGGGTCTACCGGAAAGAAGTAACGGAGGGGGAACACAATAAATAACATAGCAATCAAAGCATCACAAAGCGTAACATGGCAATACGCGGTGCTAGGTGTGCCCTAACGCGGTATGTGGTGATTCCGGTGAAGGGGGGAAACATCCGGGAAAGTATCCCCGGTGTTCCGTGTTTTCGGACAGATGAACCAGAGGTGAAATGTTGCACGTTCACTATGCTAGGGACGCGTGGCGGACGAACGGGATGCGTATCCGGATTCGTCTCGTCGTTCTGAGCAACTTTCATGTACAAAGTTTTTCCATCCGAGCTACGGTTTATTTACTATTAATTTTTAAAGTTTTAAATCATTATTAGAATTTATTTAATTAATTTAATCCAACATTATCCAGAATAGTGCGCGCTGACGTCATCATGACGTCAGCAGTCAACAGAGGTGTTGACTGGTCAAACTGACGTGTGGGTCCAGTGGGACCCACCTGTCATACTCTGTTTAGGTTAATTAGGTTTTAGTTAAACTAATTACTATTAAATTAAACTAACTAGTTCATTAGATTAATTAGACAGGATTAATTAACTTAATTAATTCACTAATTAATTAATTTAATTAATTATTAATTTTATTAATTCATTTTTATTTTATTTTCCATTTTCTTTTAAAATGTTATCTAGGCTGGGCCCCCTTTGTCATTGGCCCTAGGGGCTTAACGGGGCGGGCGGTTAACGGGCAAGGGGCGTGTGGGCGCCCGACCACACCTCAGGCGCGGTGGCGAGGCACGCCGGGCGTCGGGCGTTGGGCGCTTCTCGAGTGGCGCAGTCGCGAGGTACCGGGGTCCGGAGCCGGCGGCGGCTGTGGCCGCGGCCACTGCTTGAGCAACAGCACCAAAGGGGGGCGGCACGGTGAGCGGCAGGGCCAGCGAGTGTGGTGGCTGCGGCGAAGGAAGGCAGCAGGCGGAGCTCCGGCGACAAGCTGCGTGGGTCGACGAGGGGCCAACGAGGTAGGTGAGCAGCGGGGGCGCGATGGGCACTGTTGGAAATATGCCCTAGAGGCAATAATAAATTGATTATTATTATATTTCCTTGTTCATGATAATCGTTTATTATCCATGCTGGAATTGTATTGATAGGAAACTCAGATACATGTGTGGATACATAGACAACACCATGTCCCTAGTAAGCCTCTAGTTGACTAGCTCGTTGATCAATAGATGGTTACAGTTTCCTGGCCATGGACATTGGATGTCGTTGATAACGGGATCACATCATTAGGAGAATGATGTGATGGACAAGACCCAATCCTAAGCCTAGCACAAGATCATGTAGTTCGTATGCTAAGTTTTTCTAATGTCAAGTATCGTTTCCTTAGACCATGAGATTGTGCAACTCCCGGATACCGTAGGAATGCTTTGGGTGTGCCAAACGTCACAACGTAACTGGGTGGCTATAAAGGTACACTACGGGTATCTCCGAAAGTATCTGTTGGGTGGCACGAATCGAGACTGGGATTTGTCACTCCGTGTAAACGGAGAGGTATCTCTGGGCCCACTCGGTAGGACATCATCATAATGTGCACAGTGTGATCAAGGAGTTGATCACGGGATGATGTACTACGGAAGGAGTAAAAGAGACTTGCCGGTAACGAGATTGAACAAGGTATTGGAATACCGACGATCGAATCTCGGGCAAGTATCGTACCGATAGACAAAGGGAATTGTATACGGGATTGATTAAATCCTTGACATCGTGGTTCATCCGATGAGATCATCGTGGAACATGTGGGAGCCAACATGGGTATCCAAATCCCACTGTTGGTTATTGACCGGAGAACGTCTCGGTCATGTCTGCATGTCTCCCGAACCCGTAGGGTCTACACACTTAAGGTTCGATGACGCTAGGGTTATAAAGGAAGCTTGTATGTGGTTACCGAATGTTGTTCGGAGTCCCGGATGAGATCCCGGACGTCACGAGGAGTTCCGGAATGGTCCGGAGGTAAAGATTTATATATAGGAAGTCCTATTTCGGCCATCGGGACAAGTTTCGGGGTCATCGGTATTGTACCGGGACCACCGGAGGGGTCCCGGGGGCCCACCGGGTGGGGCCACCTATCCCGGAGGGTCCCATGGGCTGAAGTGGGAAGGGATCCAGCCCAAAGTAGGCTGGGGCGCCACTTCCCCTAAGGCCCATGCGCCTAGGGTGAAGGGGGAACCCTAAAGGAAGAGTCCCAAGGGGGTAAGGCACCTCCTAGGTGCCTTGGGGGGGAGGGAATCCTCCTCATGCCGCCGCCCCCTAGGAGATTGGATCTCCTAGGGCTGGCGCACCCCCCCCTTGGGATCCCTATATATAGTGGGGGTAGAGGGCCTCTTGAGACACACCTTTTGCCTTTGGTGCAGCCCCTCCCTCTCCCAAGTTCTTCTCCTCTCCCGCGGGTACTCGGCGAAGCCCTGCTGGATTGCCACGCTCCTCCATCATCACCACGCCATTGTGCTGCTGCTGGACGGAGTCTTCCTCAACCTCTCCCTCTCTCCTTGCTGGATCAAGGCGTGGGAGACGTCACCGGGCTGTACGTGTGTTGAACGCGGAGGTGCCGTCCGTTCGGCACTTGGTCATCGGTGATCTGAATCACGACGAGTACGACTCCATCAACCTCGTTCACTTGAACGCTTCCGCTTAGCGATCTACAAGGGTATGTAGATGCACTCTCCTTCCCTCGTTGCTGGTTTCTCCATAGATAGATCTTGGTGACACGTAGGAAAATTTTGAATTTCTGCTACGTTCCCCAACAGTGGCATCATGAGCTAGGTCTATTGCGTGGATTCTTTGCACGAGTAGAACACAAAGTAGTTGTGGGCGTTGATTTTGTTCAATATGCTTACCGTTACTAGTCAATCTTGATTCGGCGGCATTGTGGGATGAAGCGGCCCGGACCAACCTTACACGTACTCTTACGTGAGACCGGTTCCACCGACTGACATGCACTAGATGCATAAGGTGGCTGGCGGGTGTCTGTCTCTCCTACTTTAGTCGGATCGGATTCGATGAAAAGGGTCCTTATGAAGGGTAAATAGCAATTGACATATCACGTTGTGGTTTTGCGTAGGTAAGAAACGTTCTTGCTAGAAACCCATAGCAGCCACGTAAAACATGCAAACAACAATTAGAGGACGTCTAACTTGTTTTTGCAGGGTATGCCTTGTGATGTGATATGGCCAAAGGATGTGATGTATGATATATGTGATGTATGAGATGATCATGTTCTTGTAATAGGAATCACGACTTGCATGTCGATGAGTATGACAACCGGCAGGAGCCATAGGAGTTGTCTTTAATTTATTTATTTATGACCTGCGTGTCAACATAAACGTCATGTAATTACTTTACTTTATTGCTAACCGTTAGCCATAGTAGTAGAAGTAATAGTTGACGTGACAACTTCATGAAGACACGATGATGGAGATCATGATGATGAAGATCATGGTGTCATGCCGGTGACGACGATGATCATGGAGCCTCGAAGATGGAGATCAAAAGGAGCAAAGTGATGATGGCCATATCATATCACTATTTGATTGCATGTGATGTTTATCATGTTTTTGCATCTTGTTTACTTAGAACGACGGTAGTAAATAAGATGATCCCTCATAAACAATTTCAAGAATGTGTTCTCCCCTAACTGTGCACCGTTGCTACAGTTCGTCGTTTCGAAGTACCACGTGATGATCGGGTGTGATAGATCCTTACGTTCACATACAACGGGTGTAAGACAGTTTTACACATGCAAAACACTTAGGGTTAACTTGACGAGCCTAGCATGTACAGACATGGCCTCGGAACACAGAAGACCGAAAGGTCGAGCATGAGTCGTATAGAAGATACGATCAACATGAAGATGTTCACCGACGTTGACTAGTCCGTCTCACGTGATGATCGGACATGGCCTAGTTGACTCGGATCATGTAATCACTTGGATGACTAGAGGGATGTCTATCTGAGTGGGAGTTCATAAGATGAACTTAATTATCCTGAACATAGTCAAAAAGATTTTGCAAATTATGTCGTAGCTCGCGCTTTAGTTCTACTGTTTTAGATATCTTCCTAGAGAAAATATAGTTGAAAGTTGATAGTAGCAATTATGTGGACTGTAGAAGGCTTGTGTCCTTAATGCACCGCTCGGTGTGCTGGACCTCGAACGTGGTCTGTGGATGTTGCGAACATCTGGCATACACGTTTTGATGACTACATGATAATTCGGTAATGATAAATGGTTTAGAATTGAGGCACCGAAGACATTCTTGAAATGTCGCGGAACATATGAGATGTTTCGAGGGCTGAAATTGGGATTTCAGGCCCGTGCCCACGTCAAGAGGTATAAGACCTCCGATGATTTTCTTGGCCTGCAAACTAAGGGAGAAAAGCTCAATCGTTGAGCTTGTGCTCAGATTGTCTGAGTACAACAATCACTTGAATCGAGTGGGAGTTGATCTTCCAGATAAGATAGTGATGTTTCTCCAAAGTTATTGCCACCAAGCTGCTAGAGCTTCGTGATGAACTATAACATATCAGGGATAGATATGATGATCCTTGAAATATTCACGATGTTTGACACCGCGAGAGTAGAAATCAAGAAGGAGCATCAATTGTTGATGGTTAGTGAAACCACTAGTTTCAAGAAGGGCAAGGGCAAGAAGGGATACTTCATGAAACGGCAAATCAGTTGCTGCTCTAGTGAAGAAACCCAAGGTTGAACCCAAACCCGAGATTGAGTGCTTCTGTAATAAGGGGAACAACCACCGGAGCAGAATTACCCTAGATACTTGGTAGATGAGAAGGTTGTCGGTAGAAGTATATTGGATATACATTATGTGAATGTGTACTTTACTAGTACTCCTAGTAGCATCAGGGTATTAGATACTGGTTCGGTTGCTAAGTGTTAGTAACTCGAAATAAAAGCTACGGAATAAACGGAGACTAGCTAAAGGTGAGTTGACGATATGTGTTGGAAGGGTTTCCAAGGTTGATGTGATCAAGCATCGCACGCTCCCTCTACCATCGAGATTGGTGTTAAACCTAAATAATTGTTATTTGGTGTTTGCGTTGAGCATAGACATGATTGGATTATGTCTATCACAATACGGTTATTCATTTAAGGAGAATAATGGTTACTCTATTTATTTGAATAATACCTTCAATGGTCTTGCACCTAAAATGAATGGTTTATTGAATCTCGATCATAGTGATACACATGTTCATGCCAAAAGATATAAGATAGTAATGATAGTACCACCTACTTGTGGCACTGCCATGTAAGTCATACTGGTATAAATACGCATGAAGAAGCTCCATGTTGATGGATCTTTGGACTCACTCATTTTTGAAAGGATTGAGACATGTGAACCATGTCTATTGGTATATACGCATGAAGAAACTCCATGCAGATGGACCGTTTGGACTCACTTGATTTTGAATCGCTTGAGACATGCAGATCATACCACATGGGCAAGATGACTGAAAGCTTCGGTTTCAGTAAAATGGAACAAGAAAGCAACTTGTTGGAAGTAACACATTTTGATGTGTGCAGTCTAATGAGTGCTGAGGCACGCAGTGGATATCGTTATGCTCTTACTTCACAGATGATTTGAGTAGATACTGAGCATATTTACTTGATGAAACACAAGTCTGAATTATTGAATGGTTCAAGTAATTTCAGAGTGAAGTTGAATATCGTCGTGACAAGAGGATAAAATATCTATGATATGATCACAGAGATGAATATCTGAGTTGCGAGTTTGGTACACAATTGAGACATTGTGGAAATTGTTTCACGACTAGTACCGCCTGGAACACCATAGAGTGATGGTGTGTCCGAACATCATAACTGCACCCTATTGGATATGATGCATACCATGATGTCTCTTATCGAATTACCACTATCGTTCATGGGTTAGGCATTAGAGACAACTTCACTCACTTTAAATAGGGCACCACGTAATTCCGATAAGATGACACCGTATGAACTATGGTTTAGAGAAACCTAAGATGTCATTTCTTAAAAGTTTGGGGCTGCGACGCTTATATGAAAAGGTTTCAGGTTGATAAGCTCGAACCCAAAGCGGATAAATGCATCTTCATAGGATACCCAAAACAGTTGGGTATACCTCCTGTCTCAGATCCGAAAGCAATAGGGATTGTTTCTCAAACCGGGTCCTTTCTCGAGGAAAAGTTTCTCTCGAAAGAATTGAGTGGGAGGATGGTGGAGTCTTGATGAGGTTGTTGAACCGTCACTTCAACCAGTGTGTAGCAGGGCACAGGAAGTTGTTCCTGTGGCACCTACACCAATTGAAGTAGAAGCTTATGATAGTGATCATAGAGTTTCAGATCAAGTCACTACCATACCTCGTAGGGTGACAAGGATGCGTACTGCTTCAGAATGGTACGGTAATCCTGTCTTGGAAGTCATGTTGCTAGACAACAATGAACCTACGAGCTATGGAGAAGCAATGGTGGGCACGGATTCCGATGAATGGCTCGAGGCCATATAATCCGAGAGAGGATCCATATATGAAAACAAAGTGTAGACTTTGGAAGAACTACTTGATGGTCGTAAGACTGTTAGGTGCATATGGATTTTAAAAGGAAGACGGACAATGATGGTAAATGTCACCATTAAGAAAGCTCGACTTGTCATTTAAATGTTTTCCGACAAGTTCAAGGAGTTGACTACGATGAGACTTTCTCACCCGTAGCGATGCTAAAAGTCTGTTTGAATTATGTTAGCGATTACTGCATTATTTATGAAATTATGCAGATAGGATGTCAGAACATTGTTTCCTCGACGATTTTCTTGAGGAAAGGTTGTATGTGATACAACCAGAAGACTTTTGTCAATCCTGAAAGATGCTAACAAGTATGCAAAGCTCTAGCAATCCTTCTAAGGACTGGAGTAAGCATCTCGGAGTTGGAATGTACACTTTGATGAGATGATCAAAGATTTGGGTTTATACAAAGTTTATGAGAAACTTGTATTTCCAAAGAAGTGAGTGGGAGCACTATAGAATTTCTGATGAGTATATGTTGTTGACATATTGTTGATCAGAAATGATGTAGAATTTCTGGAAAGCATATAGGGTTATTTGAAAATAGTTTTTCAATGGAAAACCTGGATTAAGCTACTTAAAAATTGAGCATCAAGATCTATAAGGATAGATCAAAATCGCTTAATGGTACTTTCAAGCGAACACATACCATGACAAGATTTTGAAGGAGTTCAAAGTAGATCAGCAAAGAAGGAGTTCTCGGCTGTGTTACAAGGTGTGAGTATTGAGCAAGACTCAAGACATGACCACGGCAGAATAGAGAGAAAGGACGAAGGTCATCCCCTATGCTTTAGTCGTAGGCTCTAAAGTATGCTATGTTGTGTACCGCACCTGAAGTGTGCCAAGCCATGAGTCAGTCAAGGGGTACAAGTGTGATCTAGAAATGGATCACAGGACAACGGTCAAGGTTATCCTTAGTAACTAGTGGACTAAGGAATTTTCTCGATTATGGAGGTGGAAAAGAGTTCGTCGTAAAGGGTTACGCCGATGAAAACTTTGACATTAATCCAGATTATACTAAGTAGTAAATTGGATTCGTATAGTAGAACAGTTATTTGGAATAGTTCCAAATAGAGCGTGATAACTGCATCTAGGAGATGACATAGAGATTTGTAAAGCACACACGGATCTGAAAGGTTTAAGACCCATTGACTATAACATCTCTCACAAGCATAACATGATCAAACCCAGAACTCATTGAGTGTTAATCACATGGTAATGTGAACTAGATTATTGACTCTAGTGAACTCTTTGGGTGTTAGTCACATGGGGATGTGACCTTGAGTGTTAATCACATAACGATGTGAACTGGATTATTGACTCTAGTGCAAGTGGGAGACTGTTGGAAATATGCCCTAGAGGCAATAATAAATTGATTATTATTATATTTCCTTGTTCATGATAATCGTTTATTATCCATGCTGGAATTGTATTGATAGGAAACTCAGATACATGTGTGGATACATAGACAACACCATGTCCCTAGTAAGCCTCTAGTTGACTAGCTCGTTGATCAATAGATGGTTACAGTTTCCTGACCATGGACATTGGATGTCGTTGATAACGGGATCACATCATTAGGAGAATGATGTGATGGACAAGACCCAATCCTAAGCCTAGCACAAGATCATGTAGTTCGTATGCTAAGTTTTTCTAATGTCAAGTATCGTTTCCTTAGACCATGAGATTGTGCAACTCCCGGATACCGTAGGAGTACTTTGGGTGTGCCAAACGTCACAACGTAACTGGGTGGCTATAAAGGTACACTACGGGTATCTCCGAAAGTATCTGTTGGGTGGCACGAATCGAGACTGGGATTTGTCACTCCGTGTAAACGGAGAGGTATCTCTGGGCCCACTCGGTAGGACATCATCATAATGTGCACAGTGTGATCAAGGAGTTGATCACGGGATGATGTACTACGGAACGAGTAAAAGAGACTTGCCGGTAACGAGATTGAACAAGGTATTGGAATACCGACGATCGAATCTCGGGCAAGTATCGTACCGATAGACAAAGGGAATTGTATACGGGATTGATTAAATCCTTGACATCGTGGTTCATCCGATGAGATCATCGTGGAACATGTGGGAGCCAACATGGGTATCCAGATCCCGCTGTTGGTTATTGACCGGAGAACGTCTCGGTCATGTCTGCATGTCTCCCGAACCCGTAGGGTCTACACACTTAAGGTTCGATGACGCTAGGGTTATAAAGGAAGCTTGTATGTGGTTACCGAATGTTGTTCGGAGTCCCGGATGAGATCCCGGACGTCACGAGGAGTTCCGGAATGGTCCGGAGGTAAAGATTTATATATAGGAAGTCCTATTTCGGCCATCGGGACAAGTTTTGGGGTCATCGGTATTGTACCGGGACCACCGGAGGGGTCCCGGGGGCCCACCGGGTGGGGCCACCTATCCCGGAGGGTCCCATGGGCTGAAGTGGGAAGGGATCCAGCCTAAAGTAGGCTGGGGCGCCACTTCCCCTAAGGCCCATGCGCCTAGGGTGAAGGGGGAACCCTAAAGGAAGAGTCCCAAGGGGGTAAGGCACCTCCTAGGTGCCTTGGGGGGGAGGGAATCCTCCTCTGGCCGCCGCCCCCTAGGAGATTGGATCTCCTAGGGCTGGCGCACCCCCCCTTGGGATCCCTATATATAGTGGGGGTAGAGGGCCTCTTGAGACACACCTTTTGCCTTTGGTGCAGCCCCTCCCTCTCCCAAGTTCTTCTCCTCTCCCGCGGGTACTCGGTGAAGCCCTGCTGGATTGCCACGCTCCTCCGTCATCACCACGCCGTTGTGTTGCTGCTGGACGGAGTCTTCCTCAACCTCTCCCTCTCTCCTTGCTGGATCAAGGCGTGGGAGACGTCACCGGGCTGTACGTGTGTTGAACGCGGAGGTGCCGTCCGTTCGGCACTTGGTCATCGGTGATCTGAATCACGACGAATACGACTCCATCAACCCCGTTGACTTGAACGCTTCCGCTTAGCGATCTACATGGGTATGTAGATGCACTCTCCTTCCCTCGTTGCTGGTTTCTCCATAGATAGATCTTGGTGACACGTAGGAAAATTTTGAATTTCTGCTACGTTCCCCAACAGGCACAACGCACAGGTGCGGGACGACGAGGTCCGACTCGTAAGCAGGGCAACGGGCACGAGGACGTGCGCGCGCGGGCGGTGAACGGCGCTGGCGACAGAGATCGAAGGGAGGAAGCTCACTGCGGTGAGTAGGGACTAGGCAGCGAGTGTCGAGGAGGAGTGACGGGGACGACGGCGTAGAGGTAGCAGGCCGGTGGGGGAGCGCCGGCGTGGTTCGATCCGGGCGGCGGCGAGGGGCGTAGGGCGATGCGGGGCTCGACGCGGTGGCCTCCGGGGGAAGGTGGCGTCCGCGAGGTGGAGGTAGACGAGGGCGGGCGGCTTCGGACGGCGACGGACGAGGTGGTCGCGATGGCGGCGACGGGGTTGGGTCGCCCGATCCAATCGGGGGGAAGTGGGAGTGGTGAGTGGATAGGGTTTAGGGTTCGGGGGGTTAAGTGGGAAGGCGAGCGGGCCGGTTGGGCCAAGTGGCAAGCTGGGCCACGGCCCAGCAGCAATGGGGCTGTTGTTTCATTCTTTTTTTGTGTGTGTTTGTTTTCTGTCTTTGTTCTTTTCCTTTTCTTTATTTTCTTTTTCTGTTTTCTCTCATTTTCTAAATATTTCAGTTTTGGAAAAATATATAGGTTGCACCTAATTTAGTAAACTTAATTATGTCACATCCTGATCATTTTAGTTTTGATATTTGAAAGCTTTTATTGTTTGACCTTAATTTGAATTTGAATTCGAGCGAGATTTGAATCATCGTGAAACTACCAATAGAAATCATGGTAACTGGCATTGTTAGCAGAGGCTTACTGTAGCTTAGATATCCGGGCGTCACATGGGACACTTCGGCTCAGTCTTGCCTGACAAATTTGTGGTTGGGGGCATTATTGCCAAGCTTCCTCCAGGATGGAGGGGCTTTGCCACAAGCCTCAAGCATCGCAGGGAAGCAATGACCGTGGAGGGTCTGATTGCTACTCTGGATGTTGAGGAGAAAGCAAGGGCCAAAGATGTTCCACAACCTTCCACCCAGGATACCTCAACTGCAAACTTGGTTGATGGTGGGGCTGGCAGCTCGAAGAACTTCAAGAACAAAGGGAAAGGAGCAAAACAAACTACTGGCTTTAAAAAGAAGAAGAAAACTAAAGGCGACTTCAACTGCTTTGTGTGCGGTGAGGCTGGCCACCTGGCAAGGAAGTGCCGCATGCGTAAAGGCAAGAAGGTTAATCAGCAAACCGTGAATGTAACTGTTGGCGAGCCAGGAGAAGGATCTGGGTATGAACCTACTGTCCTTATGACGTCTCAAATCACTGATTGGTGGTTAGATACCGGCGCTAATGTTCATGTTTGTGCTGATTATAATTTGTTTTCATCTTACCTGACTTGCAGCAGTTCCACCGTCATAATGGGGAATGGAACTCGGGCAGCTGTGCAAGGAGTAGGAAGAGTGGAGCTAAAACTCTCATCGGGGAAGACTCTCCTACTGAAGAATGTAAAGCATGTCCCGTTAATAAATAGGAACCTACTTAGTGGTTCTCTGCTATGTCGTGATGGTCTAAAGTTAGTGTTTGAGTCAAATAAATTTGTAATTTCCAGATTTGGTCAGTTCATAGGAAAAGGCTACAACAGCGGAGGCATGTTCCGCTTGTCTGTGTTAGAGGATCTTAATCTTCTAAACACCATTTTATGTTCTTCGGTTAATGAATATTGTATGAGAGATGCATATGTTTGGCACTCGCGGTTGTGTCATATAAATTTCAATCGTCTTATTCGGCTGTGCAAACTTGAGTTAATACCTAACTTGTCCATAGTTAAAGGATCTAAGTGTCAGGCCTGTGTTCAAGCCAAACAGCCAAGAAAACCTTTCAAATCTGTTGGTGAAAAGGGCCTGGAACCTCTTGATCTAATTCATTCTGACTTATGTGAAATGAATGGAGTGTTAACCAGGGCAGGGAAAAAGTACATGATGACATTGATAGATGATGCAACTAAATGGTGTTATTTGTTCTTAGTAAAAACGAAAGATGAGGCACTAGAGTGTTTTAAAATCTACAAGGCAGAAGTAGAGACTCAATTGAACAAGAAAATCAAACGTCTAAGATCTGATAGAGGAGGGGAATACCTTTCAAAAGAATTCTTTGATTTCTGTGCTGAACATGGTATTATACATGAAACGACTGCTCCTTACTCACCTCAGTCCAATGGAGTGGCAGAGAGGAAAAACCGAACGCTTACTGACCTGGTAAATGCCATGTTGGACAGCTCAGGTCTACCTAAGCCATGGTGGGGGGAAGCAGTGTTAGCAGCATGTTATGTACTAAATAGAGTACCCACATCAAAAGGAGAGATAACCCCGTATGAGGGATGGAAAGGCAGAAAACCCACTCTCAGATTTCTGCGTGCTTGGGGCTGTTTAGCTAAGGTAAATGTACCTGCAGTCAAGAAACGTAAGTTAGGCCCTAAGACGGTTGATTGTGTGTTTCTTGGCTATGCAAAGAACTCTATTGCCTATAGGTTTCTAGTGATTAAATCGAGTGTAGCAGATGTTAATGTTAACACTGTAATTGAGTCATCCGATGCAACATTCTTTGAAAACATCTTTCCAATGAAAAGGGACGAAACACCATCTGACAACCCGATTCCCTATCCTATACCTGAACCCGTAGTACCCTCTAAAACTCCAGATGCAGAAAACAACAGCGAAGAATGTGTTCCTAGGAGGAGCAAAAGACAAAGAAGAGAAAAATCATTTGGTAATGATTTTGTTGTGTTTTTAGTGGATGATGAACCAAGAACCCTTCTAGAAGCTTTTGCATCTCCTGATGCAGATTACTGGAAGGAGGCAGTCCAAAGCGAAATGGATTCAATCCTTGCTAATGGAACTTGGGAAATTTGTCCTCGTCCCACAGGTTGTAAGCCAGTGGGATGCAAATGGATTTTTAAAAGGAAACTAAGACCAGGCGGTACAATAGAGAAATTTAAAGCTAGGCTAGTGGCTAAGGGTTTTTACCCAAAAAGAGGGAGAAGACTTCTTTGATACATATTCCCCTGTGGCAAGACTGACTACAATTCGTGTGCTTGTTGCACTTGCTGCCTCATGTAAATTTCTATTCCATCAAATGGATGTGAAGACAACATTCCTAAATGGAGAGCTAGAAGAGGAAATTTATATGCAGCAGCCTGATGGGTTTGTAGCTACAGGACAAGGGGACATGGTATGTAAATTAAAGAAATCCCTATATGGCCTAAGGCAAGCACGAAAACAGTGGCATGAGAAGTTTGATAAAACTCTCACGTCTGCAGGGTTCTTGGTGAATGATACTGATAAATGCGTGTACAATAAATTTGGTGGGGGTGAAGGTGTAATTCTGTGTCTCTATGTGGATGATATACTAATATTTGGAACTAATATCAATGTGATCAATGACACTAAAATTTACTTGTCACATAATTTTGACATGAAAGATTTGGGTGAAGTTGATGTTATTCTTAACATTAAAGTAACTAAATGTGAGGATGGTATTACACTAAGTCAATCCCATTATGTGGAGAAAATTCTGAGCAGGTTCGGCTTCTCTGAATCTAAATCATCTCCAACACCATATGACCCAAGTCTCAGGCTTCGGAAAAATAGAGGACAGGCAATTGATCAGTTAAGATATACACAAATGGTTGGTTCCCTAATGTACTTGGCTAGTGCAACTAGACCGGACATTTCGTATGTTGTCTGCAAACTGAGCAGGTTTAACTCTAATCCTGGAAATGACCATTGGGTTGCACTAGACCGAGTTATGAGATATTTAGTAGGCACATCTACTTATGGTCTACATTTCACTGGGTACCCTGCAGTCCCAGAGGGGTACAGTGATTCTAATTGGATTTCAGATGCTGATGAAATCAAAGCTACTAGTGGATACATTTTTACACTAGGAGGTGCAGCAGTGTCATGGAGATCGCGTAAGCAAACGATACTGACCAGATCAACTATGGAGGCTGAACTGGTGGCTCTTGACACTGCCACCGTTGAAGCAGAATGGCTGCGGGAGCTACTCATGGAACTACCCATGATAGAGAAGCCCATTCCTGCAATATTGATAAACTGTGACAATCAGACAGTTATCATAAAAGTTAAAAGTTCAAAGGATAATTTAAATTCTCAAGGCATGTGAAACGCAGAATCAAGTCAGTCAGGTTGCTGAAAAATTCAGGAGTGATTGCCATTGATTATATAAACACATGTAAAAATCTGGCTGATCCTTTCACTAAAGGACTATCACGAACAGTGATGGAATGTGCATCAAGGGAAATGGGACTGAGACCCACATGAGTTTCTTGACAGCAGAAACCCTGTCCTTGTGATTGGAGATCCCATGAATTGGACAATGGGAATAACAAGCTGTTAATTAACTAGGGAGTATAAATTTCTGTTTATTTCCCGTTAGTAGATGATACTCTAAAATACTGCTTGGCAGGATGACTACAAGTCAGAATATGTCTTGTGACCAATTAAATTGGTAAGGCACCAACTCACAGGGTAAGCCTATAAAAGACATACCTATATGGGCTTTGGTTGTGGTCGAAACCAATGAAGTATGGGTGAACTTCATAAAAGCTCATGAAAAGATTAGGAAGCTAGACCTTAAAGCTTCACCGCAGGCCTGGTTCCAGGCGGTCTAGTACTAACTTAACATTAAGATGAAACCCAATTACACAAAACTATCAATTCAAGGTGCGTCCATTGGTTAGTTGTAAGAAGGTGAATTCTGAAGTGTAAGGTATAGCTCAACCCTTTAGGGTCTATATCTCAAAGTTAGTATATAAAAAGACAAAAGGAGAACTAACGTAGGTCATGACAACTTGGTGGGGATTGTTGGAAATATAGTGCAATGGGGCTTTATTGCAGTGATATTTACACTATATTTACCTAAGGAAATTGTCATGATGGTAGTGTCAGATGTAAATGGAATACAATGTCTGAAACCTTGTTTCAGTACAATTTGGTTGTCAACATTCAGAAACAGAGTTTCAGGTCTGTGCAAACAGGTGAGTCGAGGTGTGACCCTGGTGTCAACTAATCCCGTTTCTGGCCGGACTGAATTCTGGTACGTTTGATTGATACAAAGTGAAGTCCATCTCATCAACGGTACCACGGCTGCCGCACGAATTCTCTGGTGGATAAACTTGCACAAGTAGTCGCCGCAGGAGGAGGAGTGCGTGGGAGAAACTCCAGGGGGCGGATCCTGAAGTTCAGGCAGTTCGTTGGTTTAGGGTTGATTGCTGATTCGTGCCTATAAAAGGGAGACGTCCCAGATTGGAAGACACACAGAAAAAGCATTCACCTGAATTCTTCTCTGTTTCGCTGCCGGAGCCTCGCCATCCCTTTCATGTTGTGCTGCAGGACGGGGAGAGCAGTAATCTCTGTTCCTTCTCCAGCTTGCTGACCTGCACGGGTGCCGGAGCAATCAAGGTTCTGAAAAGTGCCGCTGCACGCTGCTCACCGATCTGCATCGCCACTTCCGCTTCTCGAGCTTCGTGAGGCTTCCACTTCAACACTGCGTTCAGTCAAGGTAACATTCAATTAATTATTCCAGTGTTTTGTTGGCTTCCTGCCATGTTCAAGAATAGATTGATTTGGTTACTAGCATTGCAAGTTGAGTTCTGCTATCTTGTGATATTTGTAGTGGATTATAGATTGCTTCAGATTGACATCTTAAGTTGGTTAATTCAAAATACAGTTAACTTGATCATAGTTAATTTACCGAATTGTTTAACATATTGTATTACACCCTGTTTGGATGTTGGAACTAGACTTGGAACTCAGGAACTGAAATCGAGTCTTCTGAATCTCGGCTGTTCGAATGCTATTAGGATCTGGAAGAGGAATTGGGGGGGGGGGGGGGGGGGGGCGGCCTTGCAAAGTACTGAGCCATAAACACTCTGAATTCTTTGTAATTGAATGCAAGATCTGCTTGCTCGAAGGCCACCCCCACTTCCTCTCATATCCGATGCCGTGCCTTTGTCAACCTCCACCAACGGCCACCAGTCAGCCTGTGTCCCCTTGACCACCTCCACAGCCCCCCTGCCTCCGTCTACCACTACAGTCGCTCGCCTCATCTTCTTGCTTCTTCCCTTCCTTCCATCAGGATCTGGTACGGCATCTCCATTCTCCACCTCTGGCCGCCTCCTCTATTCTCCCCTCTGACAATGGTTGCTTCTTCCTCCACCTTTGAGTTATTAGGTGGGGATAACGCTCAGATGGCAGCCTGTGGCACTGACTGCAACCAGCAAGATCTCAAGTACATCCGACATCATGAACTGTTTCTTCCTCCTCCCTGTCTTCGGCTCGGGTGGCAACAGCCCATAGCCTCTGCCGCCAGCCAGCTCCCACCACCTCTTCTGCTTCCACCGGGGATTCACGGTGAAGCCACTCGACCACATGTGTGATTCCATTTCTCTGGCAGCCAAATATGATTTGGTTTTGGGTGGTGACCAATATGTTATCTGTGGATTCTTTAGCAACCAAACAGAAAGTTGAATTGTAAGCCCAATTCTATTTCAACTTGGAAACGCATTGAGCCTCCATTTTTACAAACTCAATTCAACTGTGGTAGCAAACCCAAGCAGACATTTAGTAGAAATAATTCAATATCCATTTCTACCCCAATAAGAAGAAAAATTGAATTAAATTTCCTCCAAAAGTCCAAATACAAAACTACAGTTCTTGTTATCCTTCGGAATTTACATACCATGCCCCTAAGATATTTGGATCAAGTTATTACTGCCTTTGGTTTTCTATGTCTCTAAAAACATCTAGCGGGTCTTATTAATGTTCCTTTGTATGAGCAGTTGAACACATTTGGACTTGTTCCTGAAATGCTTTCTACTCTCTCAGGTGGTACTAGAGCAGCACCCACCTTCCTGTGCTCAGCATTCGTCGCATGCCCAATTTCCATGACAAAGGGGGCTCATGATGGAACTTACTACCGTGTGGTCAAGTTCCATCTTGATTACAGTATGTAAGAAGGGTGTAGACCATAGGATTGCATAATGTAGTGCATATAGATTTTTTTTCAAAAGTCAAACTTTGATCAAGTTTATAGAGAAAACTATCTATACTGCAGTACCAAATATATAAAATATGTAACTATATCTTATGGTGAATGTAATGATATATGTTTGGCATTCTAGATGTAAATATTTTTTCTCCATAAACTTGGTCAAAGTTTGTGAGGTTTGACCTTTCAAAAAATCTATATGCACTCAATATGGACTGCCCGAAAACACAAAGTTGTAGAAAAGAACTAGCATATAAGTTCAATGGTAGTGCAAAACCAAGTCAAATATTATTCAGACTAATGCTGCAGATAAATTGCCCTCACATGAAGATGGAGGGAAATTACGAGCTCATACCTGCTCTAGAGAGAGATTCAACTCTTTTGCGATTACAAGACAATCTTTGAAAGGAATTCTCCCCTCCTCACTGATTTTTCTAATACGCTTTTGTAACTCCCGCCGTTGTTCAATAGTCATTACTCTACGAGAACTCCACGAACGAGGATGAGAAACCTGCATGAAACATGGTACTATATAAAGCTCGATGAGGTAGAACTGCCAATGCCAGAAAATATTGTTTCCAGATTATATAAAAAAAATGGCAATCAGCAAAATGCTTGCAGCTGGCAACATTTATGATAAAAAAGAGCATATTAGCAAGGAACTAAAAAGCACATATCAGTATGACAATATCGAGATCCTGGAAAGCAGGTTTTAAAAGTGCCGACACTGTTGACTAGATTTGGGCAGCAGCAATGCAACACCAAATCATGAATATTGATGGAGCAGTTAACAGCAGTAGCAGCCAAATACGATACTGAGATATACTCAGAAGGTAAAATTGGAAGGCCGCGAATTTATAAAACAGATCAGCATTGGACGTTCAAATGAACAGGAACATCTTAGCTGAAAGGATCTTACAGGCAAAACCATTTACCACAACCAGAAAGGACAATGAAATGCAAGATGTGTAGAGAATGAAACATAAGTTAGTGTAAACAGAACTATACAGTTAAGTCAATGATGCAGCAGTCAAATTTTGACTAATATATATACACATTATTTTCAAAGTACATAACAGGATAAGAAAGAAAATGAGCATTTAAAGATGGTAACAGGTAAATCAACAGTAAAATATTACTCCCTCCGATCCATAATAAGTGTCGCGGTTTTAGTTCAAATTTGAACTAAAATAACACTAATTATAGATCGGAGGGAGTACTATTTTGAGATAATACTGCAACAATGCACAGCAATGATAACCAACCTCAGGTACAGCACAGCCAGGGAAGGCACTTAACGGCTCAGTCAAGCCAGCTGTCAGATAGCAGTACTCTAATGTTTCCCAGTAAGGTTCAACAAACTCCTGCTTTGAAAGCACAAAATCATGCCGAATTTTTGGACGATGATTCAAATTAACATGTGATGGTGGAAGAATTCTTCGTATTGGTTCTTCAATATAAGGCCTGAGCTCCATTGAATGTGTAGGCGCAGCATCTGATGGTACACCTGACTCATCTACAAGTTCATTTGCAAGTTGGAGCAACTAGCAAACAAAGCCACAGAAGTGCAGAACTGGGTCATTACAAGTCCGCTGCGCCCTAGTGAATTAAGATATCATGGAAGTTGAATCGCAATAAACATGAAGTTGACTTTGCTAAATAAGATCATGCATCAGGCACTTATCAACCTAAAAGAACTTCAGGTTTGTATTCTTAGTTTTTTCCTTTAAAAACTTCTAATTTTCTAGATTCTCACAAACATCGAAGACACGGAACATTACCTTGAGCTTATCTAAAATATTTATTAAGTGTGAGAGTCGTCCCTTAGCATGAGTATCCATGAGCTGGTTGTATTCCTCGGTAGGAAGTTCTGAAAGCACCTTAGTTATCATGTTATCGATCTTCTTGGCTGATCCCACAACTTGTAGAAAGAGTTCGACAGGAATTTCATTTATAGCTGCTGCCATCGAAAATAACGGAGATGATTGATTAAGGTCCTTGGCATGCTGCCCTTCTTCAGCATAACCAGCTGGTATGCAGCAACCTGGCAAACAACTGATGAGGAAGTGCCGAGGGGTCCTGCTTAATTGAAGAGTACTTTGTTTCAGTTTGGTTAGAATGTTTGAATTGAGCTCATTCTCAACATTGAAGAATTGTTAATGCTGCTTTGGGGAGAGGTAAACACTAAGGTGTTGCTGTTTTCGATAAGGGCTCTTGGGATGCTAACGTGAATAAGTTATAGGATTATGTCACTTTGGAATTAAGAGTCGGCTGTCACTCTCAGCAGTGTGCGCGATGTTAGGAGATATTGTTCTGGTGATGCTTGTCTTAACTAAAATCATTGGGCATTGCCATTTTATTATTATTATGGTTTTGTGTATCCAAGTTTACTTTGTATCAATACTGCATGGATGTCTAAATTATTATTAGCAGGGAGCGTGTGCAGTGAGACCAGCACCACTGCAAGTGAGTGAAGTGATCACTTCACTATTAACAGTGTCAGTGTTGGCGCTGGTACTTTGTCTTTAACTAAAATCATTGGGCATTGCCATTTTATTGTTATTATGGTTTTGTGTATCCAAGTTTACTTTGTATCAATACTACTATGGATGTCTGAATTATTATTAGCAGGGAGGGTGTGCAGTGAGACCAGCACCACTGCAAGTGAGTGAAGTGGTCACTTCACCATTAACAGTGTCAGTGTTGGCGCTGGTACTTTGTCTTGTCATATCACGGAGTAAGAAGAGTTTGGTTCCTGCTTTGCTTCCATGAACTACCTGTGGTAATAAGAAAACTGCATTGCAGATGGTCTGATGTTTTGGAGTTGTGTGTAGTAAGTTATTTCAGGAATCTGCAGCTGCCATGTTTGCCAAATCATGCGGCTGTAAATACCTCGTGATCAAAGAGCCCAAGAAATATTGTCATGCACATTTTCCACGTAACTCTTGTCTTGCGATGGCTTTGCATAATTAGAAGAACAGTGAAATGGTAGTAACTTGGTAGTTTGGGTAGTCAGCATTTATTTTCCATAATAAAAAAAAGAGCTCTTTTATGGTGATTGGCGAGTTACGACTTGTAATTTCATGTAACTCCGTCTCTGATTTTTTGTGACCGTCGATTTAAACACGTAATAAAAAATATTAAGTTAAATTAGTCAAGGGTATTATTGTCTTTGTCCGTTCCGTTTTTTCTTTTGGACTGCCGTTCCGTCTTGGACCAATCAACCCATCGTGTCGTCAACCCTAACCCACCAGCGCGTCTGCAATCCCCTTCATGTTCGGAGCCGCCGCGGCTACCATGTGGCCGGCGCTGCTCTCTTGTCCTGATGGCCCCCGACGAACCTGACGTTGCATCAGCTGACCTGCCCCCACCGCCCGATCCCCACTCAATCCTTCCTCGCCGCCGCCGCTGCCGCCGAAGACCTGGATGAGGCGACGCTAACTTGCGGAATGGACACCTCTGCGTCGAGGACACCGACCTCGAGCGGTCCACCAAGAATTCCGAGGAGGCCATCCTCGGCGACCTCTCCTCGCTCGGCCTTGACTGGGATAAAGGTACGTACATACGGTTACTGAACATTCATTTTCCAATCTGTACTATAGAGCAGCGATTGCTAATTGCAAGTAGATAATGAAAGATCTCCGGCGGGATCAAATACTATGGCTGATTGCAAGTTGTCATACTGCAGAATTCCTACAACAAATAAAAAATGAGCATCACTGTATTTCTACAGCAAACACTGTTTCTTACCCTGCAAATTCCCAACGTAAGACTTCATAATGCCACAAGGTTGCACTTGTGTGCTATTGCAGATACAAATCGGTGTCATCTTAATATGCTTAATGGAGGTGTACTGTAGGGAAAGGGTGTTGTTTGAAATGTACTGTTTAAGATCTTCCCGGTGCCCCCTTTACCTTGAGCATGCATATCACCGATTAATTTATTTATTTTGGTTCTTCTTTTTGAAGGCTTACACTGACGACTTGGCTATGCAGTGAGAGCCTCTTGTTTTTGTTTTTACGCAAGATACCTACTCATCAAATTATATAAGATATGAATTCTGAAGACAACTACACAAACAGTATTTGTGATGACACATGTAGTTTTATATAGCCCAATTCTGAATTTTCATGGCCACTACTGTGCTTTTATTCTTTGTCGATTGTTATCTGTCTTACATACAGTATTGGTTTTGGCTTATGGATTCATGATATGCTACTGGTTCTTGGTATGCTTATATGTATATACAACCCTTGGGTAATACGGATATTATATTATGCAGTTGTTTCATCTTGGAAATTGTTTCATGTCTGATTCCATTTGTTACCGGAAAGGGACCACCTTCGGCAAATGTGCTTTTGCAGTTTTAGAATTTTATGAAGTTTTCAGCTATTAAATCTTTCTTTTCTTGATCTGTAGCTGAATATGTCTTCTTGCCTGAAATGATTCAGTTTTTGTTGTGTGCAGGACCAAGAATCAGAGAGGAAGGTCTGCCAAGAAAAGAGGATGTCACATGGAAAATGATATTGTACTTATTATGCTGAATTCTGAATTGTTGAAGATTGTATTGTATTTTAGCTATTAATCAGATTCTTTTTTAGAATCATGAGGCTCTTTCTGTATGACCATTACTATGAATTTTTAAGGAACGTGAATATTATCACTCATTATTGAAACAAAACTGTATACATTTGTACTATAATGATTGTTACTATTACTTTGAATTGGCTTCAGCGTAGGGCTATTAATTCGTATTCTGATAGACTACTATTATACATAAAACAACCACCAAATCCATACAACCAGTTCAATAGCAAGAAAATTAAAAAATAAGTCTGTTGGGGCAAGTGGCCTATTGATCAATGCCATAATGAAAAGGGTAAAAAGTCAATGGCGAGGCAAGGTGACATGATGCTATAGTCATCGAGCCCATCATGCTGCCAAGCCGGTTCAAGACCTACTGCCCATTAAGTGAGTGTCAGTGTTGCGAAAAGGCAATTTGAATATAGAGTCGGTTGCCCCCGTAAGAAGACACACTCGATAATCATCTTGTTATGCGTCATCTAGAAGTTCCAGGTCATCGTCGCGAACAGTAAACAAAAGAGGCCTCTCATCGTCCCAGTCAGGCTGGCCTGAGTTAAGAAACTGTACCAGGTTCAGGTTATGGTGTCCTGGACTAGTGGGTGCTCACCATGTCATCTCTCGGGCAGGTGGGCCGGGCCGAGGACCTCCGTTCCGGTTCATTAACGGGCCACTCCAAAAGGCCCATGGCGTATAGACGGACTATTCTCGAAGACTTGGTGCATACTCAAAAGACTTAGATGTCGTCTACACCACGATCTACCACATACATAGTCGACTTATCTATAACCCCAAACCCCATGGTAACTATACAAACTTGGGGGTAGGGCTCGTAGACGACATCAACAATCTCGTGATGGACAAACCTGTACTCTCTACTCCGTCATAAATTAATAAAAATAAAAAAGCAGGAGATAGTGTAGTATCTCTTTGAGAGATCCCGAACCTGGGTAAAACAACCATCCAATTTTATCATTGCATCTAGGCTACTACCTTGGGACCCCTATTGAGATTCGCAGAATCGACTCCATCATTGGGGGCCCATGCAGGTCTCGCAATGTAGCCGCCGTGAACCAATGCAGATCAACATGGGTGAGCAGATGGGTTCTGGCATGACCTTTATGCCAGGCCTGATCTTTGTTTTCGGCAGCAGCATGCTCTCCACTGACTCGACCGGCCATCTAGGCCAGTTTGATAACCTTGCTCCGGGCTAGGTCATGGGATTTGGTAACTTGGAGTATACCACGGATTCTCGCAGGGAGCTGGCCTTCTCGAGTTGGGTGTCAGACCAGATCGAGGGACAAAAGACATGCCCGTGTGAACGCCGAGGTAAGATAAGGCTCAGGACGAGTAAGAAAACCTTACATCATACCAGGTCACAATCTCGGATCTGACGACATAGCTTGGGTGCTCGACAACCGACCTGACCTCGCAGGAACACCCCAGATCTATGTCAGATCGGATCACAGGAAAACTTCCCCTGGCACTGATGTCAGATCAGGATTAGGAGGACTCACTACTAGGGAAAACCTTATACACAGAATCTTAGCAGTAGCGCTGGATTAAATGAGGTGCTACTGGTACTTAGTAGTAGCGCGTGCCAGTAAGAGGCACTACTGCTATCCTGTTAGAAGTAGCGCGTTTTAGCAAAACGCGCTGCTACTAATTTTGAACTGGGCGCATATGGCTAGCCCCACTTAGCAGCAGCGCGTATCCCTATCCAGCGCTACTGCTATGCTTCGTAGTAGTAGTGCTTTTCTGCAACATGAGCTGCTACTAACACTACCTTATCGTCCCCGCGCGGCCGATGACCCCCTCACTCTCCCTCTCACTCACTCTCCCCCGCACCCCCGTCGTCCGCCGCTGCCGCTGTTCCCCAACGACCGTCGTCGTCGCCCGCCGCCGCTGTTCCTCCTCCACTAAGGTAGTCACTCCTCCCTCCTCTCCTCCCTCCTCCTTGATGTTATGAACCATGCCTCATCTGATGTTTCCGAAAGGTCGCCTTGATGTTATGAACTTACGGCCAGGTCATCGTCCTACGCATCACAGTTGTTCATACCAGATTTCTAAAACCGATGAACACATGACAATCAAAGATTGGAAAAAATGTATGGTCACTCATAGGGAGCTACTTGGGAGCAACATTTTGCGAAGTGCAAGAATTGAAGACAGGATAATCTCCATTCTCCATAATGGAGAGTCGGGACCTATCTTGTTTTATGCTATTTTATCTAAGAGAAGTAGGTCCTAGGTACAATGTGATATTGTGTGCTACAATGTGTTAGCTAGAGTTGATGATGATCATGAGGAGTTGTTATATGACAATGAGGAGTTGTTATATGACAATGATGATCATGAGGAGTTGTTATATGACAGTGATGTATTATGATGATAAGTTGTAATGATATGATGATTATGATGTAAAAACAATCTCTAAATTGCTACTGTATGAAAACTTGTATAATGATGTATGAATACGACATAAAAAAGAGAAATAGAATACGCAATATTAGTAGTAGCGCGGGCACAAAGGCGCGCTGCTAGTACTTACCAGTAGCGCTTTCTACAAAACGTGCTACTACTAAGTACGTATTGTAGTAGCGCGTGTAAGTCGGCGCACCGCTAACCTTTAGCTATAGCGCCGTATCAGTAGCGCGGCTCCCCCCGCTACTGATAGGCCAAAACCCGCGCTACTGCTAGGCTTTTCCCTAGTAATGACTGCAACAAAACCCTTCCGAATGAGATGATAGATCGGATTCATAGGCTCGCAATATCAGATGGCCAGCCCTTTGTTTTATGATCGGATCTGGGAGTCATGTGTGAAAGTTGGATTTTTCGACCCACCAACCACCCACCTAGTTGCCAATGTTGAAGACCTAACCGAGGTCCTACTGACGGTGTTATACCATGCAACCAACTTAACCTCCTAGTTGGTGCAGCGGCAACCCTAGATTGGTTTCTCTCTGTAAAACCCTAGCCTCCTAGAGTATATAAGGCCGGGGAGGCTAGGGAGCTTTCATTCCCATCTACTCACGTAGAAACAACTCATAGTCCACTGCTCATAGTCCTTCGGCCTTGCAAGTATTGATCATAGTCGTCCCGGCCTACAAGTACCAATCTTAGTCGTCAGGCCCTGCAAATACTTATCATAGTCGTCTGGGTTTAGAAATACCAAGCTGTTGACCCCACAAAGAGCTCCCCCTCCCTTCCCCGACCCCGCGCCCGCGCCGCCTCCCCGGGGGGCGGCCGGGTGTTGGGGAACGTAGTAATTTCAAAAAATTTCCTACGCACACGCAAGATCATGGTGATGCATAGCAACGAGAGGGAAGAGTGTTGTCTACGTACCCTCATAGACCGAAGCCGAAGCGTTGACGCAACATAGAGGAAGTAGTCGTACGTCTTCCCGATCCGACCAATCCAAGCACCGTTACTCCGGCACCTCTGAGTTCTTGGCACACGTTCATCTCGATGACGCTCCCCGGGCTCCGATCCAGCAAAGGTTCGGGGAGGAGTTCCGTCAGCACCGTGGTGACGATCTTGATATTCAACCGTCGCAGGGCTTCGCCTAAGCACCGCTACGATATGACCGAGGTGCAATATGGTGGAGGGGGGCACCGCACACGGCTAAGGAACGATCACGAAGATCAACTTGTGTGTCTATGGGGTGCCCCCTGCCCCCGTATATAAAGGAGTGGAGGAGGGGAGGGCCGGCCCTCTCTATGGCGCGCCCTAGGGGAGTCCTACTCCCACCGGGAGTAGGATTCCCCCTTTCCTAGTCCAACTAGGAATCCTTCCAAGTATTAGGAGTAGGAGACAAGGAAGGGGAAGGGAGAAGGGAAGGAAGGAGGGGGCGCAGCCTCTCCCCGTAGTCCAATTCGGATGCTCATATTGGTTCCTACATATTCTACGAAGATCTTTATCGGAACCAATAGCGGAACCTGGATGCTCATATTGGTTCCTACATATTCTACGAAGATCTTTATCGGTCAGACCGCATAACAACATACGCTGTTCCCTTTGTCATCGGTATGTTACTTGCCCGAGATTCGATCGTCGGTATCCAATACCTAGTTCAATCTCGTTACCGGTAAGTCTCTTTACTCGTTCCGTAATACATCATCCCGCAACTAACTCATTAGTTGCAATGCTTGCAAGGCTTAAGTGATGTGCATTACCGAGAGGGCCCAGAGATACCTCTCCGACACTCGGAGTGACAAATCCTAATCTCGAAATACGCCAACCAAACAAGTACCTTCGGAGACACCTGTAGAGCACCTTTATAATCACCCAGTTACGTTGTGACGTTTGGTTGCACACAAAGTGTTCCACCGGTAAACGGGAGTTGCATAATCTCATAGTCATAGGAACATGTATAAGTCATGAAGAAAGCAATAGCAACATACTTAAACGATCGAGTGCTAAGCTAACGGAATGGGTCATGTCAATCACATCATTCTCCTAATGATGTGATCCCGTTAATCAAATGACAACTCATGTCTATGGCTAGGAAACTTAACCATCTTTGATCAACGAGCTAGTCAAGTAGAGGCATACTAGTGACACTCGGTTTGTCTATGTATTCACACATGTATTATGTTTCCGGTTAATACAATTCTAGCATGAATAATAAACATTTATCATGAAATAAGGAAATAAATAATAACTTTATTATTGCCTCTAGGCATATTTCCTTCACCAGGGCGGCTCCCCCGCTCTCTTCTCCTCCCGCCTCCCCCGTGCCCCTCCCGCCCGCCGCCGCCGGCGGAGCCCCCGGATCTGGCCGGGCGGGCTGGCGGCGGCGGGTCCTCCCTTACCCCGCGCGCGCACCTCGGCTGACGGCGGCCCGGCGGTCTGGTGGCGGCTGGCGGCGGCCCGTCACGGTGGTGGCGCCGTCCTTTGGAGGCGGGGCGGCCTGGTGGCGCAGGTTGGCCGGCGACGCGTCCATGGCCCAGATCTGGGCCCTTAGGGCCCCATCTGGGTCCTAGCGGGCCGGTCCCAGGGAGTGGCCTCGTTGTCTGCGGCGCGGTGAGGAGGAGGAACGGCTCGGATTTGGGGCGATGGCACCGATGGCGTGCCGGCAGCAGCGCGAAGGCGGGAGCTTTACGTGCCCACGAGGGCTCGGCCGGGCCTGTAGGCCCACGGTCCTGGTGTGCTCCTGCTATTGCGTCCGGACGGCTACCGTCGCGGACGATGGAGGTGGGGCCCTCCCGCGTGCCGACGGTGCCGATGCCCTTGTCCCGGCTCTGATTCTTCGTCGTGCTGTCCTCACTTCGCGGTGCCGTGGTGAGACGGCGGGGGGCCTCATGACCGCGTTGGCGCACGATGGTGGTTGGTTTGGCGGCAAGCTCCGGGACGCCCGAGGTGCAGGTTGGGATCAGCGGAAACCCCTGTCGGCATGGCCAACACCGGCGCGGTGGCGCCTATGGGTGCCACCTGACCTTCCGGGAGGGCGTCGGGGCTACCCTTCCTCTCGCCTTGTCGTGCACCGGGGGAAACCCTTTGCAACAGCGTCGTCATCGTCGCGATCCTTCTTGGAGGTGTTGATAGGTGCCGGCGCTTCGGAGTCTTGGAGTCTAGTGGAAGATCCTGGTGGGCGCTGCGATCGCGAGGCTTCTTCATTTTTGTTGTTCGCCGTTGTCGGCATTTGTTTCTTTTGCTTTTCTCTTTCGTTTCTTTTGGGCGAGACTGTGCTGCTTCCGCCCCAGCACCTATCCATGTATGGTTCGGTTGGTTGCTTTGTAATAAAGCGGGGGGAAACCCTTTTTCAATTTAGAAATACCAATATTAGTCTTCCAGGCCCGCAAGTAACGATCTTGGTTGCTCAGGCCGGGCCCACAAGTATCAATCATAGTCGTCCGAGCACACTAAAAAAATTCTAATTTCTTGAAAACATTTCACATGCTTACGCCGAAAATACCATTTCCCTCTGTTTTTTTCGAAAAATTTGTACCCTTGCTAGCAGATGGCGCCACCGGCGTCCGGTAAAAAAAAATCTCCCCCACGATCTTATCCCGCCCGTAGCAACCGCCCCTCAACCAAAATTTCCTGCTCCTCTCCCCATCCCCGATTGTCGCTAGTCGCTACCCACCAGATCGAAGGTCCTCCTGCTCCAGCCAGGTCGAACGCCGCCCCCTCCTCATCTGCGGTATCCCGGCGGCCGCCTCACTAACGACCTTCTCCGTGGCTTAGTCCGCTCGAACGCCTACGCGAACCCTAGGTCGACAACGGCGGCGACGGCGGCCCCGGGGACGGAGGGCGCGGCATCAGCGGGAGAACATATTGGTGCGCCGCCTCGTCCTCCACGAATCCGGCAGAGGAACATGCTGGTGCGCCGCCACCTCCTGCCGGAGGAGACGGGCGCCACTGTCCTGTCGGCGTCGTACTGCCTCATCCCTAGGGTTCGGGTGGCCTTGTCGCGTCTTTTGCTCCGCCGGTGATGCCTCACGGTCTGGCCATATACCCCCATCCTTTACATCTTCCCCTTAGTATCTTCGTAGGTTTTTGTCTACCACTGAATTGCATGTCTGAACTCTGAACAATCGTAATCACAGTACCATCCAACTGTTGTCACATATCCTATACTACAGCTTTGGAAGGAAACCACTAGCTGACTGAATTGCGTAGCTGATTGCAACTCCACATATCCATCAGCTGCTTGTTTCTGTTAGTTGGGAACTTTGATTATCTAAAGCATCAAATGAACGTGAAGTTACTTATTTACTGCTAATTATTCAACACTCATAAAGGTTCAGTTCATATTGTTCTGCACTGATGGTGTAGGTGTTATGCATTGTGTAATTTTAATACCATGTCATTTCCTATAGTTCCCTTTCACAGATCCAATCATGCCATGATGCCTTCTTCTTTGTGCCATGTGTTAGTCCAGTACCAGAGTTATTCCTTTTAATCAAGCACTTGATCACAGCATATATTTTGCACTGTGTTTGCTTGATCCAGTGATATCAGATGCTACACTAGATCGATGTATTGCAGATTGACTTAAGTCACAAGTACCCATCTTACTTGTCTGAGCTCACTAGTATCGCCTGATCTATTCCAATTCCTTCAGATTCCTTGATCAAGGTACTTGCTTTTGTATCAACTTCTCTTTGATTTTTTTTCCAATTTCTCTGCCAACAGGAAATTCATATTCAATGATACTTTATTGACCTATTATTCCTGTTATTTAGTTATTTGATGTAGAAATTGTGGATGAGGATCGTCCAATGGAGATTCCTGACCCCCAATTCTTCGGTATCGACAATAACACGAATCTCAAGTGCCACCACGGGAGCTACTGGAGAGGAAGGTAGCTTTCGACATGGCTGCGACAGGCAGGAGGATTTCTCGCAAATGAGGAGAGATCTTCAAAGAAATTATCATTCTGTACCATTCTTAGATTAGGTTCTCTAAGTGTTGCCATGACTTTAGCCACTTTTGTCCTTATGTTTTGTGTATAATTTGATTGGTTGGTGGTTAATTTGTAAAAAGCTTGTATGATCGAATTATTAGTATCCATTTCTATAGGCCTATAAATTGTCTGCCATGCTGCTTGAATTCTAACTTAGTGATTTATGGAGATATGTGAATGGCATGAGGCAACAACAGATATTGCCATTATTATCGAGATGACGACAGATATTACTGGATGTACACGGCTTCTGTATTTTGCCAATCCTGTAGTTTGATACACCATTGGGTTCATCTGCGGAAGAACATCATTAAATTTAATGTGGATAGGGCCCATGTCTTGGGCCAGCAGCATGGAGCTTAGGGCGTTATTGCCAGAGATTCAGAAGGTCAAATTGTGGCTGCCAGGGCTGGGCATGCCTTGAATGTGTATGATGCATTTGTTGCTGAACTGCAAGCACTGGAGAAAGCTATCGATTTGGCAGCTGAATTAGGTGTGGTAAGGATGATGGTGGAGACAGAAGCATAGCTGGTTGAGCAAGCATTAAATAGGCATGCACCTGATTTCTCCAAGGAAGCCCAGGCGATAGAAGACAGCAAAGTACAGGCCGAACTCTGGTTCACCTCATGTGAGTTTCTTCACTGTAAGCTTGTTGCAAATGTGCATGCCCACTCTAGCGCAATTAGGTTTAAATCTCCATGATGGAGACGGTCTTGTGTTTGATGATAATGTCTCAGCCATTGTAGTTGATGCTGTATCAGGCGATGTAGCCCAGACTGTTTCGTAATAAAGCTTTGTGCTTGCCCTAAAAAAATTCCTTTAGTTCGATACATATTAGTTCCTTTCTCTAGTATAATAACGATTAATGTTGTATCACCAATCGTTCAGTGCTCAACCTTGTTATGATAACATGATAATTCTGTAAACGAGCTTCTCAACTCCTTTTTTTGGGTTTTGAACTTGGTCTACTACCTCTGTACAAAATATAAGACGTTTTTGCAGTTCAACTTGAACTGCAAAAACGTCTTATATTTTGATAGGGGAGTATTAAACTGGGGCCCAGCTGAATCTAGGTAACAGAGTAATAGTACAATTTGGAGCAGTGGCTTCCTGGAATCAATACGTAAACTAGAGATTGTGTCTAGCTTTGCAAGCTCATGGGCAATATTGTTATAGGCGCGGAAGTATAAAACCAACTGATCAAACTGACAGACTCATGATCCATCTAACATACAAATATACATGATGTGCCAATATGTGAATAAGTGACAAGTTAACCATTTAGTCTTAGTGCAAACGATCCACTGCTAGGAATATTGAAATGTGACAGAATTGGCAGCTGAAAGAGGAGGCGATGGCAACATAATATGCGGCGACAGGTCCCTGGCAGCAGCCACAGCTGAAATGGCTGCGGCAGGCCAGGCACACAATCCCGGCATGAGACTAGCAGCGCCCCACACCGGCAGTAGGTGACAATGTTCCAAATCGTCCATTATGCGTGCAACATTTCGTGCACTTGGCTTGTAAGCTTCTTACCTGCTCAAGATACAAGAAAGTGCTAAAACTGCCACAAACCTGACAATATGCGACTATCATTTAACATAAATACGACAAATATGTCAAGATGGTCTTTGAAATATCTTACAAACTGGTTATCATTCACAGAGGGCGGCCGCAGTGATTCTGCATTAGCACATTCTTTCAGTACAAGTCTCAAATCACTCTTAGATAAGACAAGACATTACATACCATCCCAGCCATTCTTGGAGGAATAGTACAAGACAAGAGTGAAGCACACCATTTCGTCCCCATAATTTTTGCTACTAATGGTCATCAAACATCTAGTAACTGAGTTAGGAATCAAATACATATGACGAAATTCAGCAGAAAATTATGTAATGATTTGTTCTCAGCTATTTATTCAGCATTTTGAATGTCAGGTTTGGCAGAAAGAGCAAAAACCATTATTACTGTACTTAAGAAAACAGAATGCCAGACAACATGCTGTCCCAGTAGGATAAGAGATGTGTCTAAACGGTGACAATGCAAAGAATATTGTACTTACCTTGCAAAAGTTTAGATCAGGGGAAGGATGGACAGATGAACATGACTTCTTCCATCTCATTGTAAAACCAAGCTCTTGGGTGGCACTCGAAGAAGAGATCAAAAAACATGACATGTACAAAGTGAAAACTATTCGACAGAACAAGAAATTATGTAGATTCAGTGAGTGACACTCATGATCCCATATACACTACTGTATTCATCAAGCAGCAGCAACAACAACACGAACAACACTATTCGAAAGCATTGGTTATGACAGGAGATAAGATGACCTACTCTTTCAGTTGACAGACTCCCCATCAGTTGTGACATTTGTTCTTATTCTGCAAATAAATAAAATAAATAGCACATAACTGAGTATAGTTTTGAGTCACAATTTGATGTTTAGTCGGCAACAAACGTAACTACCAGATAGGCAATTAAGTGTAGAGAAAAGCAAGAAACAACAACCTTTGGGTGCAAGCTCCCGTGCAGTCCTATAAGCTTTGCATCATCAGAACCTGAACAGACCAACAGCGAGAACTCGGCTATGGCATGACTCGTCGCAGCGCCAGTAACACTATGGAGAGAAATGGTGATGCGAGGTAAGCCCTTTGCCTTGGTAGCCAGAAGCTTTGCACCATCAGGACCTGAACAGAGCAAAGATGACGTTATCTATCATGCAATGTTTGCCACAAGTGAGATGAGTTTTTTGGGGAATTTGAAGTGGGCGGGTGGGTGGCATGCCGGGTGACTTGCGGAATTGGTCGGCGGCAAAGAGCAGCTTCACCTCGCCGGAGGACAAGGAGGACTTGAGGTAATCCACGAAGTCGACGATGGCGCAGCGGACGAGGAATGAGCGGAGGACTTCAGGAGGTCGACCATGGCGCAGCGGACGGGGAAGGGGAGGAGGAGGCCGGGGACGGGCATGTCCGGGCGAGGAGGAGCGGATCCCATCGACGGCGCGGGCGGAAGAGGAGTGGCGGCGCGGGAGGGGGGGAGCCATTTGAGCGTCGAGGGTGTGGTTAGAGGAGACGACGGGATCGGGTGAGGAATATTCCAAACTATATGACGGATCTACCCTTTGAAAAACTAACTGGTCCCATCAAAAATTTGTAATGGTCCCACCGTTATTTGTAATTTTCTGTAATTTTAGTTTTATAACTCCCTGTAACTCCTATTTTTTTACCATCTGATTAGGGTGGATGGACGGCTCGTAAAATCGCCAATCACCGTAACAGTTGTATAAAAAAATTGATGTCGGTTAGACTTTGTTTTTCTTGTAATTTAAAAGGTTTGCCGAGAATGTGAAATTCGAGTACAACAGGTGTTGAACTGAAAACAATTTGCTAGAAATAAGCTGAAGTAGAGAAGCAGGGGGGGGGGGGGGGCTGTTTTTCTGAAGCTGTGACCTGTATTGCTGCTCAAAGATATAGTATATACATCAAGTCGCTTTCTAACTGAACCAACCACCACATTGCTGCTCAAAGATATAGTATATACAACAAGTCGCTTGCAAACTGAACCAACGACCACACGACTTATTATCATTGACGCACACAGGCAAACATGCGCTAGTAAACTCTTATTATTACATGATCTGCCGTGTGCACACCAGAAGAACGGTGACTCCCTGCTGGAGATGGGATCACTGCTTTTCGAGAATGCGGGGGTAAAACCGGATAGCCAGGTAGTCGACGCACAGGGCGATCATGCCGACGCACAGCACGCGGAGAGGTCCGGCAGCCGCAGCCCGACCATTCAACTTCGCAGCGGTGTAGCCCAGGGGGATGAAGAGGATGACGACGATGCCGGTGATGGCGACCTGGTGACCGCCTGTGCCCGCTCCCGCCATGATGGTCACAGCCGAGCCGAGGATGTTGGCGACCGCTGCTGCCGCAGCCTTCTTGACGGGGCCGAACTTGTCCTCGTTCGCCCCCGCCACCTTCTTGGCGGCGTACGCGGTGACGAGCTCCGTGGCGATCGCGTTGGTCGTGGTGACCGCAGCGGCGTACATGCCCGCGGCGGTCATCTGCCCCGGGATGACCCCTGCCACGATGCTCACAGCAAGCATGGGAGCAGCTGTGCTGATCATGCCGCCGAGCAAGTAGCAGAGGGCCACGGTGACGAGCCACCCTTCCTCCATTGATATGCTGGTGATGTGTGATGTACTTGCAATCAGAACTCGAGGCTGGGCGGATATATTTATAGGCGGTCAGCCTAGTACCAACGTGTGTCGAGCGAGCACCAGTTCAGCCAATTCAACCGCACCGAGGTTCTTTTCCGCTTTTCTTGGGTCCCACCAGTCGGCACAACCAGCACCCTGGACCCACTAGAATTGTGGATCTCTGGACCTGGGTGGCCCTAGTGTTTCCTTTCTGTTGGATTTTTCTTTTTTCCGTCCGTTTGACTAAATGTGAATCTGATTAATTCCAACTCAAACATAATGATGTTATATATCTTTTTTGGGTAGAAAAATCAAGTCATTTGGAATCTGCAATTTGGCACTCATCCACACACTCACGAAAACATGCTTTGGTGCCGTTCTTGTCAGAGGCAGCCGCAAGAAAAACAAAAGTGAGGCCAACACATACCAACTGATGCCTTGGCCCGTATTTGTACAGTATGGATGTACGTGTACACGATGCGTGTCCAACTAGGGGGCATTTTTGTACCAATATTCCAACTGTGAAGCTTTTTTTTTGCAAATACTAGTACAAAAATACATGGCCGTAATTTCAGCTGCTGGACACGCCGACATAATCAGTGGGTGTAGCCAGTTCAGGCATGTTCAGTGGTCGAAAACTTGACGCAATGCAACATTTTGGGGTAAACTTTGACAGAAAATTATACATGGGGATAGCTTTTTTGTACTTTTTTTTAAAAAAGGAGGATGACCCCCGGCCTCTGCATCTGGGAGATGCATACGGCCACTTTATTGATTATTCTCGGAGATCTTTTTTATACTTAGTAAGTAGTGGCTCATAAGTCAGCTGTAAGGAGTTGGATGAGTGTTTCATGCGACTGTGATGGTCCTCCGCTAGGTTCACAAACACAGACGTGGAGCTCGTAGGTGGAATAACAATTAATTAAAGCTGTGGCACGCATCGGTGCAAAAGTGTGTACATAAGGATCGCCTCCAGGTCATGTAACTGCAAAAACAGACGAACGCATTCAAACTGGTTTGGTGGCGCATCGATATGGAGATTGGAGAGCAACTGCAGACGTACGTACTGGGCCTAGTGGCTCTGGCTGTCGCCGGCTGCATGTCGTGTCACCATGACACGGGAAGAAACATTCCAAAAGTAAGCAGCGGAAGCGAATACGTTTACCATGGCTGGCAATGCGTGTAGACCAGGTAGAAGGAAAATTCGGAATCTCGACCTCCCTCGGTTCCTCCCTTCCTCCCTCCCGGACGGGGCTTATGGAAAAACGTACTCCCAACTTTCTCTGGGCTTCCAATTTTTTGCTGTGGATCATCATCATAACATCACATCAGCAGGAGCAACTGGGGTCGATGGGCCTGAGTTGGAGCCTGAGTATTGCCCCATCGAGTTCTTTGATGAGGTTAGAGCATGACAATGTGGGAGGGGCAATAGTATGTAATGCGTGGGTAATCTTCCTTCCGGGCCAAGCCTGCAGATTAGTAAGTTGGGTAGGTGTCGTGTCACGCGTCCGATGTATCTTTATGCATTAATTAATAAAGCTAGCCATGATGGCCTTCTCTCAAAAAAAAAGAAGGCATATGGTGCAACAAGCAAAATAAATATAAAAAAGTCACAATTAGTAAAAAAATATTATCTGAAGCTGCAGCTATTGGTGTATGATCAATCTTGATCCATTACTGGCTTTGTTGAATACCTATGTTGATGATGAGTGCTTTTGGTCTGCAAGGGAAGTTTACTTCATTTGAATTTGATAGAAATGGACGCATAGTGGTATACTTGTTGTGTTGAGGGCATGTAGGCATTGGTCGACAATGTATCTGTAAAATGAAAAAAAAAATAGCTCGTTATTTCAACGTTATAGCTCGCCATAGCATATCTGGGAGGGTCATGCTACGTTTTACCTAATTTGCTTGCTATGGTGCTATTCGCGCACGCTGTTTTGACGTTAAAGGAAATAAAGTTATAGTGTTTTAGCGTGTACTTCCTTCGTCCGGAAAAATTTGTCCAAAGTTTGTTCCTTAGTGCTAGATACATTCATTTGAGAGAGAAATTTTTTCGGATGAAGGGAGTACCACACAACAGCCCATCATGCATCGCCGCATCGCATCGGTTCAACTCACAGTCAGTCTCTCTTAGACGCAAACCCAACGCATACACCCTAACTTAGCCAACTCGTCACAAATTTCCCATGAGCTCGCGACCGAGGGCAGAGATGATGGAGACATTCGTGACTTGTGAGCCAAGGCAGTGGTGGCAGTTCGTGAGCTGCAACAGCTTCTTTACATCCGCCCTCCAAGTAGCGGTGTCGGCCACGCCTCCAACTCCAGCAAGACAGCGCTGAAGTCAACCACACCACCGGCGCCGGTAAGTCAGGCACTGATTTTTCTCTATTTAATTAGGGGCATTCTCTTTCTTTGCAAATTATGAGTGTACTTGCCTGAACCTAGCTCTCGTATGCTTCTCTGTTTAATTTGGAGTGCCCCCTCTCCTTGCAAAACATGAAAGGCCTTAACTTTTTTTTATTTGACATTTTTATGCCTCAATTTTCAAATATAGTACGCTATAACTTGTATAGCATTTGGTGGACGGCGGCACTAAATCTTGTAGCACACTTTTTCTGCCGATGGAGCTGGCCTTTGCTGCAGCATGATATGAGTTCCGTTATGCATTTCTTCCTCTGTTATTTTCATGTTTTTGTTCTTCACAATTGTTCTTATTGTTTATCAGTCTACCAAAAGAATTTGGGCTTGTGAAGATCTAGTCTTATCCACACCCTTTCGGTGCATCAAAGAACGAAAGCATGAACATATATAGACTCGTGAGCAACAAATTAACAAGCACCAACCGTCCACTATAATACATTAGTTTACATTTCCAACAACTGAGCTTCTTTGCAAACATGTGCTTTATACCCTTCCACTCTTTATTTGTAGGTTTACGATAGTGAATTGGTATCCCAGGATAGGTGAACGGGAACTTATTACCAATCTCTTTTTTTCGCGAATACACAAAGATTGCGTATCATTGCATTGATAGGAGGGGGTGAAAATACAGAGAAGTGCGCCAACATCGACCACGCGTACACGAGCCGGCGCGGGCACAAGTGGCCGGAGCAGCTAGGAGAGGGGCTGCTCGTCCCTCATTACACAATGCTAAGCCTATGTCTCAGGAATCAAGTTTGCCAAGCCGTTGGCGCCGGCACTAGCCCATAGGCGAGCGTCTTCTTGAATGGATTGAAGTAGACTTGTGACCGAGGGTTGTCGCTGATCGAACACGCATCCATTCCGGTGCTTCCAGCTGGCCCATGCGGCGAGAGTGATGATGGAGCTGAGGCCCTCCCGAAGAGCTGTGGGCGATGAAGTGCAGGTATGTATCCACCAATCCGCGAACGGAGTGTCGGGGCTTGAGATCGTGGCAGTCGATCGGCACCAAGATAGGACCTCATGCCATATTTGGCGGGAGAAGGGGCAGGAGGTGAACAAGTGGTGCATGTCCTCAGTGGTCTGGTCGCACAGCACGCACCTGTCGTTGTGGGGCAGTCCTCGCCGGGCGAGGCGGTCGACCGTCCAGCACCGGTCCTGCAGGGCAAGCCAGATGAAAACCTTGATGCGAAGGGGGGCCCAAGTCCTCCAGGTGAGCTTCCAGGACGCGTCGGTCGTAGATCCATGAAAGAGCGCAAGGTAACAGGATTTGGCGGAGTAGATGCCGGACTCCGTCCATCTCCAACGCGGCACGTCAAGCCCAGCCGAGAGGGCAGCATCCTGCAGCATACGCCAAAGGTCGATGTATTGGAGCAGGGCGGCCAAGCCGAGGGCGCCGGCAATGTCGCGCACCCAGGCACGCTCCGGCAGGCCCTCGGCCATCGTTCGAACACGGCGATGTCGTCTGGATACCAGGGCGAACACGAGAGGAGCAAGCTCGGGAATGGCCTTGCCGTCAATCCACGGGTCCGTCCAGAACTTCCAGGTGCGGCCATCACGCACCTCCCAGACGGTGGAGGCCCGGAAAATCTGCGAGGCCGCTGGATCCTGGGGGAGGTGAAGCTGACTCCAGGGGCGTGAAGCATCAATACGTTGGAGCCAGAGCCACCTAGTGCGCAGGGCAACGCCAGGGCGCTGCAGGTCACGATGTTGGAAATATGCCCTAGAGGCAATAATAAATTAGTTATTATTATATTTCCTCATTCATGATAATCGTTTATTATCCATGCTAGAATTGTATTGATAGGAAACTCAGATACATGTGTGGATACATAGACAACACCATGTCCCTAGTAAGCCTCTAGTTGACTAGCTCATTGATCAATAGATGGTTACGGTTTCCTGACCATGGACATTGGATGTCGTTGATAACGGGATCACATCATTAGGAGAATGATGTGATGGACAAGACCCAATCCTAAGCCTAGCACAAGATCGTATAGTTCGTATGCTAAAACTTTTCTAATGTCAAGTATCATTTCCTTAGACCATGAGATTGTGCAACTCCCGGATACCGTAGGAATGCTTTGGGTGTGCCAAACGTCACAAGTAACTGGGTGGCTATAAAGGTACACTACGGGTATCTCCGAAAGTGTCTGTTGGGTTGGCACGAATCGAGACTGGGATTTGTCACTCCGTGTGACGGAGAGGTATCTCTGGGCCCACTCAGTAGGACATCATCATAATGTGCACAATGTGACCAAGGAGTTGATCACGGGATGATGTGTTACGGAACGAGTAAAGAGACTTGCCAACGAGATTGAACAAGGTATCGAGATACCGACGATCGAATCTCGGGCAAGTACTATACCGGTAGACAAAGGGATATGAATACGGGATTGATTGAATCCTTGACATCGTGGTTCATCCGATGAGATCATCATGGAACATGTGGGAGCCAATATGGGTATCCAGATCCCGCTATTGGTTATTGGCCGGAGAGGTGTCTCGGTCATGTCTGCATGGTTTCCGAACCCGTAGGGTCTACACACTTAAGGTTCGGTGACGCTAGAGTTGTTATGGGAAATAGTATGTGGTTACCGAAGGTAGTTCGGAGTCCCGGATGAGATCCTGGATGTCACGAGGAGTTCCGGAATGGTCCGGTGGTGAAGATCGATATATTGGACGAAGGGTATTGGAGTCCGGAAGTGTTCCAGAGGTACCAGGCTATGGCCAGCATGACCGAAAGGTGTTTCGGTAGCCCCGGCAAGTGTTGGAGGGCCTCATGGGCCAAAGGGGAAGGGGCAAACCAGCCAACTAAGGGTTGGTGCGCCCCCCACACCCTTTCCCACGTTACTTGGGGAGGTGGGGCGCCTCCACCTGGCTTGGGAGGCAAGCCTCCACCTGCTTGGCTTGGGTGGCAAGTCTCCCTAGGATTTTCCCTAGGGAGATCCAATCTGCCTAGCCACCGCTGAAGGAAATATGCCCTAGAGGCAATAATAAAGTTATTATTTATTTCCTTATTTCATGATAAATGTTTATTATTCATGCTAGAATTGTATTAACCGGAAACATAATACATGTGTGAATACATAGACAAACAGAGTGTCACTAGTATGCCTCTACTTGACTAGCTCGTTGATCAAAGATGGTTATGTTTCCTGACCATAGACAAAGAGTTGTTGTTTGATTAACGAGGTCACATCATTAGTTGAATGATCTGATTGACATGACCCATTCTGTTAGCTTAGCACTCGATCGTTTAGTATGTTGCTATTGCTTTCTTCATGACTTATACATGTTCCTATGACTATGAGATTATGCAACTCCCGTTTGCCGGAGGAACACTTTGTGTGCTACCAAATGCCACAACGTAACTGGGTGATTATAAAGGAGCTCTACAGGTGTCTCCAAAGGTAGATGTTGGGTTGGCGTATTTCGAGATTAGGATTTGTCACTCCGATTGTCGGAGAGGTATCTCTGGGCCCTCTCGGTAATGCACATCACATAAGCCTTGCAAGCATTGCAACTAATGAGTTAGTTGTGAGATGATGTATTACGAAACGAGTAAAGAGACTTGCCGGTAACGAGATTGAACTAGGTATGGGATACCGACGATCGAATCTCGGGCAAGTAACATACCGATGACAAAGGGAACAACGTATGTTGTTATGCGGTCTGACCGATAAAGATCTTCGTAGAATATGTAGGAACCAATATGGGCATCCAGGTCCCGCTATTGATTATTGACCGGAGACGTGTCTCGGTCATTTCTACATTGTTCTCGAACCGTAGGGTCCGCACGCTTAAGGATTCGATGACAGTTATATTATGAGTTTATGAGTTTTGATGTACCAAAGGAGTTAGGAGTCCCGGATGAGATCAGGGACATGACGAGGTGTCTCGAAATGGTCGAGACGTAAAGATCGATATATTGGACGACTATATTCGGACATCGGAAAGGTTCTGAGTGGTTCGGGTATTTTTCGGAGTACCGGGGAGTTACGGGAATACGGGGGAGAAGTATTGGGCCTTATTGGGCCATACGGGAAAGGGAGAGGGGCTGCCTAGGGTAGGCCGCGCGCCCCCCCAGGGCCTAGTCCGAATTGGACTAGGGGGACGGGCTGCGCCCCCTCCTTCCTTCCCTTCTCTTTTCCCCTTCCTTGTCTCCTACTCCTACTACATGGAAGGACTCCTAGTTGGACTAGGAAAGGGGGAATCCTACTCCCGGTGGGAGTAGGACTCCCTAGGGTACGCCATAGAGAGGGCCGGCCCTCCCCTCCTCCACTCCTTTATATACGGGGGCAGGGGGCACCCCATAGACACACAAGTTGATCTTCGTGATCGTTCCTTAGCCGTGTGCGGTGCCCCCCTCCACCATATTCCACCTCGGTCATATCGTTGCAGTGCTTAGGCGAAGCCCTGCGCCGGTAGTACATCAAGATCGTCACCACGCCGTCGTGCTGACGGAACTCCTCCCCGAAGCTTTGCTGGATCGGAGCCCGGGGAGCGTCATCGAGCTGAACGTGTGCCAAGAACTCAGAGGTGCCGGAGTAACGGTGCTTGGATCGGTCGGATCGGGAAGATGTACGACTACTTCCTCTACGTTGCGTCAACGCTTCCGCTTCGGTCTACGAGGGTACGTAGACAACACTCTCCCCTCTCGTTGCTATGCATCACCATGATCTTGCGTGTGCGTAGGAAATTTTTGAAATTACTACGTTCCCCAACAGTGGCATCCGAGCCTAGGTTTTTATGGTTTGATGTTATATGCACGATAGAACACAAGTGAGTTGTGGACGATATAAGTCATACTGCCTACCAGCATGTCATACTTTGGTTCGGCGGTATTGTTGGATGAAGCGGCCCGGACCGACATTACGCGTACACTTACGCGAGACTGGTTCTACCGCCGTGCTTTGCACACAGGTGGCTGGCGGGTGTCAGTTTCTCCAACTTTAGTTGAACCGAGTGTGGCTACGCCCGGTCCTTGAGAAGGTTAAAACGGAGTCTATTTGACAAACTATCGTTGTGGTTTTGATGCGTAGGTAAGAACGGTTCTTGCTCAGGCCGTAGCAGCCACGTAAAACTTGCAACAACAAAGTAGAGGACGTCTAACTTGTTTTTGCAGGGCATGTTGTGATGTGATATGGTCAAGACGTGATGAGATATAAGTTGTTTTATGAGATGATCATGTTTTGATTGAAGTTATCGGCAACTGGCAGAAGCCTTATGGTTGTCTCTCTATTTGCATAAGATGCAAGCGCCAAATAATTGCTTTACTTTATCGTTATGCGATAGCAATAGTTGCAAGAGCAATTGTTGGCGAGACGACCGTGTGACGACACATTGATATAGATCAAGATGATGGAGATCATGGTGTCATGCCGGTGATGATGGAGATCATGACGATGCTTTGGAGATGGATATCAAAGGCGTAAGATGATGATGGCCATATCATGTCACATATTTTGATTGCATATGATGTTTATCTTTTATACATCTTATTTTGCTTAGTTTGACGGTAGCATTTTAAGATGATCTCTCACTAATTATCAAGAAGTGTTCTCCCTGAGTATGCACCGTTGTGAAAGTTCTTCGTGCTGACACACCACGTGATGATCGGGTGTGATAGGCTCTACGTTCAAATACAACGGGTGCAAAACAGTTGCACACGCGGAATACTCAGGTTATACTTGACGAGCCAAGCATATACAGATATGGCCTCGGAACACGGAGACCGAAAGGTCGAGCGTGAATCATATAGTAGATATGATCAACATAGTGATGTTCACCATTGAAACTACTCCATCTCACGTGATGATCGGACATGGTTTAGTTGATTTGGATCACGTGATCACTTAGAGGATTAGAGGGATGTCTATCTAAGTGGGAGTTCTTAAGTAATATGATTAATTGAACTTTAATTTATCATGAACTTAGTCCTGGTAGTATTAGCATATCTATGTTGTAGATCAATAGCTCGCGTTGTTGCTTCCCTATGTTTATTTTGGTATGTTCCTAGAGAAAAACTATGTTGAAAATGTTAGTAGCAATGATGCGGATTGGATCCGTGATCTGAGGTTTATCCTCATTGCTGCACAGAAGAATTATGTCCTTGATGCACCGCTAGGTGACGGACCTATTGCAGGAGCAGATGCAGACGTTATGATCTTTTGGCTAGCTCAATATGATGACTACTTGATAGTTTAAGTGCACCATGCTTAACGGCTTAGAATCGGGACTTCAAAGACGTTTTGAACGTCATGGACCATATGAGATGTTCCAGGAGTTGAAGTTAATATTTTAAGCAAATACCCGAGTTGAGAGATATGAAGTCTCCAACAAGTTCTGTAGCTAAAAGATGGAGGAGAATCGCTCAACTAGTGAGCATGTGCTCAGATTGTCTGGGTACTACAATCGCTTGAATCAAGTGGGAGTTAATCTTCCAGATAAGATAGTGATTGACATAATTCTCTAGTCACCATCACCAAGTTAGTAGAACTTCGTGATGAACTATAGTATGCAAGGGATGACAAAAACGATTCCTGAGCTTTTCATGATGATGAAATCGATGAAGGTAGAAATCAAGAAAGAGCATCAAGTGTTGATGGTTAACAAGATCACTAGTTTCAAGAAAAGGGCAAAGAAAAAAAAAGGGAACTTCAAGAAGAACAGCAAGCAGGTTGCTGCTCAAGTGAAGAAGCCCAAGTCTGGTCCTAAGCCTGAGACTAAGTGCTTCTACTGCAAAGGGACTGGTCACTGGAAGCGGAACTACCCCAAGTGATTGGTGGATAAGAAGGATGGCAAAGTGAACAAAAGTATATTTGATATACATGTTATTGATGTGTACTTTACTAGTGTTTATAGCAACCCCTAACTATTTTATACTGGTTTAGTTGCTAAGAGTAGTAACTCGAAACAGGAGTTGCAGAATAAACAGAGACTAGTTAAGGGTGAAGTGACGATGTGTGTTGGAAGTAGTTCCAAGATTAATATGATCATCATCGCACACTCCCCTATACTTTCGGGATTAGTGTTGAACCTAAATAAATGTTATTTGGTTTTTGCGTTGAGCATGAATATGATTTGATCATGTTTATTGCAATACGGATATTCATTAAAGTCAGAGAATAATTGTTGTTCTGTTTACATGAATAAAACCTTCGATGGTCATACACCCAATGAAACAAGTTCGTTGGATCTCGATCGTAGTGATACACATATTCATAATATTGAAACCAAAAGATGCAAAGTTAATAATGATAGTGCAACTTATTTGTGGCACTGCCATTTAGGTCATATTGGTGTAAAGCGCATGAAGAAACTCCATGCTGATGGGCTTTTGGAATCACTTGATTATGAATCACTTGATGCTTGCGAACCATGCCTCATGGGCAAGATGACTAAAACTCCGTTCTCCGGAACAATGGAGCGAGCAACTGACTTATTGGAAATAATACATACTGATGTATGCGATCTGATGAGTGTTAAAGGCTCGCGGCGGGTATCGTTATTTTCTGACCTTCACAGATGATTTGAGCAGATATGGGTATATCTACTTGATGAAACATAAATCTGAAACATTTGAAAAGTTCAAAGAATTTCAGAGTGAAGTGGAAAATCATCGTGACAAGAAAATAAAGTTTCTACGATATGATCGTGGAGGAGAATATTTGAGTTACGAGTTTGGTCTTCAATTAAAACAATGTGAAATAGTTTCACTACTCACGCCACCTGGAACACCACAACATAATGGTGCGTCCGAACGTCATAACCGTACTTTATTGGATATAGTACAATCTATGATGTCTCTTACCGATCTACCACTATCGTTTTTGGGGTTATGCATTAAAGACAACTGCATTCACGTTAAAAAGGGCACCATCTAAGTCTGTTGAGACGACACAATCTGAACTGTGGTTTGGCAAGAAACCAAAGTTGTCGTTTCTTAAAGTTTGGAGTTGCGATGCTTATGTGAAAAAGTTTCATCCTGATAAGCTCGAACCCAAATCGGAGAAATGCGTCTTCATAGAATACCCAAAGGAAACTGTTGGGTACACCTTCTATCACAGATCCAAAGGCAAGATATTTGTTGCTAAGAATGGATCCTTTCTAGAGAAGGAGTTTCTCTTGAAAGAAGTGAGTGGGAGGAAAGTAGAACTTGATGAGGTAATTGTACCTGCTCCCTTATTGGAAAGTAGTTCATCACAGAAATTTGTTCTTATGACTACTACACCAATTAGTGAGGAAGCTAATGATGATGATCATGTAACTTCAGATCAAGTTACTACCGAACCTCGTAGGTAAACCAGAGTGAGATCCGCACCAGAGTGGTACGGTAATCCTGTTCTGGAGGTCATGTTACTTGACCATGACGAACCTACGAACTATGAGGAAGCGATGATGAGCCCAGATTCCGCGAAATGGTTTGAGGCCATGAAATCTGAGATATGATCCATGTATGAGAACAAAGTATGGACTTTGATGGATTTGCCCGATGATCGGCAAGCCATAGAAAATAAATGGATCTTCAAGAGGAAGACAGACGCTGATAGTAGTGTTACTATCTACAAAGCTAGAATTGTCGCAAAAGGTTTTCGACAAGTTCAAGGTGTTCACTACGATGAGAGTTTATCAATCGTATCTATGCTTAAGTCTGTCCAAATCATGTTAACAATTGCCGCATTTTATGAAATCTGGCAAATGGATAACAAAACTGCAATCCTTAATGGATTTTTTAAAGAAGAGTTGTATATGATGCAACCAGAAGGTTTTGTCAATCCTAAAGGTGTTAACAAAATGTGCAAGCTCCAGCAGTCCATCTATGGACTGGTGTAAGCATCTCGGATTGGAATATACGCTTTGATAAGTTGATCAAAGCATATAGTTTTATACAGACTTGCGGTGAAGCCTGTATTTACAAGAAAGTGAGTGGGAGCACTACAACATTTCTGATAAGTATATGTAAATGACATATTGTTGATCGGAAATAATGTAGAATTATTCTGCGAAGCATAAAGGAGTGTTTGAAAGGAGTTTTTCGAAGAAAGACCTTAGTGAAGCTGCTTACATATTGAGCATCAAGATCTATAGAGATAGATCAAAACGCTTGATAAGTTTTTTCAATGAATACATACCTTGACAAGATTTTGAAGTAGTTCAAAATGGAACAGTCAAAGAAAGAGTTCTTGCCTGTGTTACAAGGTGTGAAATTGAGTAAGACTCAAAACTCGACCACGGCAGAAGATAGAAAGAGAATGAAAGTCATTCCCTATGCCTCAGCCATAGGTTCTATAAAGTATGCCATGCTATGTACCAGACCTATTGTATACCCTACACTGTGTTTAGCAAGGGAGTACAATAGTGATCTAGGAAGTAGATCACTGGACATCGGTCAAAATTATCCTTAGTGAAATAAGGATATGTTTCTCGATTATGGACGTGACAAAAAGGTTCGTCGTAAAAGGTTACGTCGATGCAAGTTTTGACACTAATCTAGATGACTCTAAGTCTCAATCTAGATACATATTGAAAGTGAGAGCAATTAGCTAAAGTAGCTGCGTGGAGAGTATTGTAGACATAGAAATTTGCAAAATACATACGGATCTGAATGTGGCAGACCCGTTGACTAAACTTCTCTCACAAACAAAACATGATCACACCTTAGTACTCTTTGGGTGTTAATCACATGGCGATGTGAACTAGATTATTGACTCTAGTAAACCCTTTGGGTGTTGGTCACATGATGATGTGAAATCACATGGTGATGTGAACTATTGGTATTAAATCACACGGCGATGTGAACTAGATTATTGACTCTAGTGCAAGTGGGAGACTGAAGGAAATATGCCCTAGAGGCAATAATAAAGTTATTATTTATTTCCTTATTTCATGATAAATGTTTATTATTCATGCTAGAATTGTATTAACCGGAAACATAATACATGTGTGAATACATAGACAAACAGAGTGTCACTAGTATGCCTCTACTTGACTAGCTCGTTGATCAAAGATGGTTATGTTTCCTGACCATAGACAAAGAGTTGTTGTTTGATTAACGAGGTCACATCATTAGTTGAATGATCTGATTGACATGACCCATTCTGTTAGCTTAGCACTCGATCGTTTAGTATGTTGCTATTGCTTTCTTCATGACTTATACATGTTCCTATGACTATGAGATTATGCAACTCCCGTTTGCCGGAGGAACACTTTGTGTGCTACCAAACGCCACAACGTAACTGGGTGATTATAAAGGAGCTCTACAGGTGTCTCCAAAGGTAGATGTTGGGTTGGCGTATTTCGAGATTAGGATTTGTCACTCCGATTGTCGGAGAGGTATCTCTGGGCCCTCTCGGTAATGCACATCACATAAGCCTTGCAAGCATTGCAACTAATGAGTTAGTTGTGAGATGATGTATTACGAAACGAGTAAAGAGACTTGCCGGTAACGAGATTGAACTAGGTATGGGATACCGACGATCGAATCTCGGGCAAGTAACATACCGATGACAAAGGGAACAACGTATGTTGTTATGCGGTCTGACCGATAAAGATCTTCGTAGAATATGTAGGAACCAATATGGGCATCCAGGTCCCGCTATTGGTTATTGACCGGAGACGTGTCTCGGTCATGTCTACATTGTTCTCGAACCGTAGGGTCCGCACGCATAAGGTTTCGATGACCGTTATATTATGAATTTATGAGTTTTGATGTACCGAAGGAGTTCGGAGTCCCGTATGAGATCGGGGACATGACGAGGAGTCTCGAAATGGTCGAGACGTAAAGATCGATATATTGGACGACTATATTCGGACATCGGAAAGGTTCTGAGTGGTTCGGGTATTTTTCGGAGTACCGGGGAGTTACGGGAATACGGGGGTGAAGTATTGGGCCTTATTGGGCCATACGGGAAAGGGAGAGGGGCTGCCTAGGGCAGGCCGCGTGCCCCCCCAAGGCCTAGTCCGAATTGGACTAGGGGGAGGGGCTGCGCCCCCTCCTTCCTTCCCTTCTCTTTTCCCCTTCCTTGTCTCCTACTCCTACTACATGGAAGGACTCCTAGTTGGACTAGGAAAGGGGGAATCCTACTCCCGGTGGGAGTAGGACTCCCTAGGGCGCGCCATAGAGAGGGCCGGCCCTTCCCTCCTCCACTCCTTTATATACGGGGGCAGGGGGCACCCCATAGACACACAAGTTGATCTTCGTGATCGTTCCTTAGCCGTGTGCGGTGCCCCCCTCCACCATATTCCACCTCGGTCATATCGTTGCAGTGCTTAGGCGAAGCCCTGCGTCGGTAGTACATCAAGATCGTCACCACGCCGTCGTGCTGACGGAACTCCTCCCCGAAGCTTTGCTGGATCGGAGCCCGGGGAGCGTCATCGAGCTGAACGTGTGCCAAGAACTCGGAGGTGCCGGAGTACCGGTGCTTGGATCGGTCGGATCGGGAAGACGTACGACTACTTCCTCTACGTTGCGTCAACGCTTCCGCTTCGGTCTACGAGGGTACGTAGACAACACTCTCCCCTCTCGTTGCTATGCATCACCATGATCTTGCGTGTGCGTAGGAAATTTTTGAAATTACTACGTTCCCCAACAGCCGCCCCTAGGGGAAAACCTAGGGCGCCTCCCCCTCTCCCCTTGCCCCCATATATAGTGGAGGGGTGGGAGGGCAGCCGTGACCTCTTCCCTGGCGCAGCCCTCCCTCCTCCTACCTTCTCCTCCTCCTCCATGGTGCTTGGCGAAGCCCTGCCGGAGAACCACGAGCTCCACCACCACCACGTCGTCGTGTTGACGGAGCTCTCCCTCAACTTCTCCTCTCCCCTTGCTGGATCAAGAAGGAGGAGACGTCCCCGGGATGTACGTGTGTTGAACGCGGAGGTGCCGTCCGTTCGGCACTTAGATCGGAATCAACCGCGATCTGAATCGCTACGAGTACAACTCCTTCATCCGCGTTCTTGCAACGCTTCCGCTAGGGATCTACAAGAGTATGTAGATGCACTCTCCTTCCCTCGTTGCTAGATTACTCCATAGATTGATCTTGGTGTTGCGTAGAAAATTTTTGAATTTCTGCTACGTTCCCCAACAGTGGCATCATGAGCTAGGTCTATGCGTAGTTTCTATGCACGAGTAGAACACAAAGCAGTTGTGGGCGTCGATATTGTCAATTATCTTGCCGTTACTAGTCTTATCTTGATTCGGCGGCATTGTGGGATGAAGCGGCCCGGACCAACCTTACACGTATGCTTACGTGAGACCGGTTCTACCGACTGACATGCACTAGTTTCATAAGGTGGCAGGCGGGTGTCTGTCTCTCCCACTTTAGTCGGATCGGATTCGATGAACAGGGTCCTTATGAAGGGTAAATAGAAATTGGCAATTCACGTTGTGGTTTTGGCGTAGGTAAGAAACGTTCTTGCTAGCAACCTATAGCAGCCACGTTAAAACTTGCAACAACAATTAGAGGACGTCTAACTTGTTTTTGCAGCAAGTGTTTTGTGATGTGATATGGACAAAGAATGTGATGAATGATATATGTGATGTATGAGATGATCATGTTCTTGTAATAGGAATCACGACTTGCATGTTGATGAGTATGACAACCGGCAGGAGCCATAGGAGTTGTCTTAATTTATTTATGACCTGCGTGTCAACATAAACGTCATGTAATTTCTTTACTTTATTACTAACCGTTAGCCATAGTAGTAGAAGTAATAGTTGGCGAGACAACTTCATGAAGACACGATGATGGAGATCATGGTGTCATGCCGGTGACGATGATGATCATGGAGCCCCGAAGATGGAGATCAAAAGGAGCAAAATGATATTGGCCATATCATGTCACTATTTGATTGCATGTGATGTTTATCATGTTTTACATCTTATTTTCTTAGAACGACGGTAGCTTAAATAAGATGATCCCTCCCTAAAATTTCAATAAAAGTGTTCTCCCTAACTGTGCACCGTTGCGAAGGTTCGTCGTTTCGAAGCACCACGTGATGATCGGGTGTGATAGATTCTTACGTTCGAATACAACGGGTGTTGACGAGCCTAGCATGTACACACATGGCCTCGGAACACATGCGAAACACTTAGGTTGACTTGACGAGCCTAGCATGTACAGACATGGCCTCGGAACACGGAGGACCGAAAGGTCGAACATGAGTCACATAGAAGATGCGATCAACATGAGATGTTCACCGATGATGACTAGTCCGTCTCACGTGATGATCGGACACAGCCTAGTCGATTCGGATCATGTATCACTTAGATGACTAGAGGGATGTCTATCTGAGTGGGAGTTCATGAAATAATCAGATGAACTCAATTATCATGAACATAGTCAAAAGGACTTTGCAAATTATGTTGTAGCTTACGCTTTAGTTCTACTATTTGATATGTTCCTAGAGAAAATTTAGTTGAAAGTTGATAGTAGCAATTATGCAGACTAGGTCCGTAAACTGAGGATTGTCCTCATTGCTTCATAGAAGGCTTATGTCCTTAATGCACCGCTCAGTGTGCTAAGCCTCGAACGTCGTTTATAGATGTTGCGAACATCTGACATACACGTTTTGATGACTACATGATAGTTCAGTGCGTAATGCTAAATGGTTTAGAATTGAGGCACCAAAGAAGTTTTTGAAACATCGCAGAACATATGAGATGTTCCAAGGGCTGAAATTGGAATTTCAGGCTCGTGCCCACGTCAAGAGGTATAAGACCTCCGACGGGATTCTTGGCCTACAAACAAAGGGAGAAAAGCTCAATCGTTGAGCTTGTACTCAGATTGTCTGGGTACAACAATCACTTGAATCGAGTGGGAGTTATCTTCCAGATGAGAAAGTGATGGTTCTTCAAAGTCACTGCCACCAAGCTACTAGAGCTTCGTGATGAACTATAACATATCAGGGATAGATATAATGATCGTTGAGCAATTCGTGATGTTTGACACCGCGAAAGTAGAAATCAAGAAGGAGCATCAATTGTTGATGGTTAGTGAAACCACTAGTTTCAAGAAGGGCAAGGGCAATAAGGGATACTTCATGAAACAGCAAATCAGCTGCTGCTCTAGTGAAGAAACCCAAGGTTGAACCCAAACCCGAGACTAAGTGCTTCTGTAATAAGGGGAACGGTCACTGAAGCGGAACCACCCTAGATACTTGGTAGATGAGAAGGCGGGTAAGGTCAACAGAAGTATATTGGATATGCATTATATTAATGTGTACTTTACTAGTACTCCTAGTAGCACCAGGGTATTAGATACCGGTTCGGTTGCTAAGTGTTAGTAACTCGAAATAAAAGGCTACGGGATAAACGGAGACTAGCTAAAGGTGAGATGACGATATGTGTTGGAAGTGTTTCCAAGGTTGATGTGATCAAATATCGTACGCTCCCTCTACCATCGAGATTGGTATTAAAACCTAAATAATTGTTATTTGGTGTTTTGAATAATACCATCCCGATCGTAGTGATACACATGTTCATGCCAAAAGATATGAGATAGTAATGATAGCACCACATACTTGTGGCACTGCAATTTGAGTCATATTGGTATAAAACGCATGAAGAAGCTCCATTTTGATGGATCTTTGGACTCACTCGCTTTGAAAAGATTGAGACATGCGAACCATGTTTATTGGTAGATATGCATGAAGAAACTCCATACAGATGGATCGTTTGGACTCACTTGATTTTGAATCACTTGAGACATGCAAATCATACCACATGGGCAAGATGACTGAAAGGCCTCGTTTTCAGTAAGATGGAACAAGAAAGCAACTTGTTGGAAGTAATACATCTTGATGTGTGCGGTCCAATGAGTGCCTAGGCATGTAGTGGATATCGTTATGTTCTTACTTCACAAATAATTTGAGTATATTTACTTGATGAATCACGAGTCTGAATTATTGAGAGGTTCAAGTAATTTCAGAGCGAAGTTGAAGATCATCGTGACAAGAGGATAAAATGTCTATGATATGATCATAGAGAAGAATATCTGAATTACGAGTTTGGCACAGAATTAAGACATTGTGGAAATTGTTTCACAACTATTACAGCCTGGAACACCATAGTGTGATGGTGTGTCCGAACATCATAACTGCACCCTATTGGATATGATGCATACCATGATGTCTCTTATCGAATTACCACGATAGTTTATGGGTTAGGCATTAGAGACAACCACATTCACTTTAAATAGGGCACCATGTAATTCCGATGAGATGACACCGTATGAACTATGGTTTAGAGAAACCTAAGCTGTCATTTCTTGAAAGTTTGGGGCTACGAAGCTTATGTGAAAAAGTTTCAGGCTGATAAGCTCGAACCCAAAGCGGATGAATGCATCTTCATAGAATACCTAAAACAGTTGGGTATACCTCCTGTCTCAGATCCGAAAGCAATAGGGATTGTTTCTATAATCGGGTCCTTTCTCGAGGAAAAGTTTCTCTCGAAAGAATTGAGTGGGAGGATGGTGGAGACTTGATGAGGTTGTTGAACCGTCACTTCAACTAGTGTATAGCAGGGCACAAAGAGTTGTTCCTGTGGCACCTACACCAATTGAAGTGGAAGCTTATGATAGTGATCATGAGACTTCGGATCAAGTCACTCCCAAACCTCGTAGGACGACAAGGATGCGTACTACTTCAGAGTGGTACGTAATCCTGTCTTGGAAATCATGTTGCTAGACAACAATGAACCTACGAGCTATGGAGAAGCGATGGTGGGCCCGGATTATGATGAATGGCTCGAGGCCATAAAATCCGAGAGAGGATCCATGTATGAATACAAAGTGCAGACTTTGAAAAGAACTACTTGATGGTCGTAAGGCTGTTGAGTACAGATGGATTTTAGAAGGAAGACGGACGATGATGGTAAGTGTCACCATTAAGAAAGCTCGACTTGTCGTTAAGATGTTTTCCGACAAGTTCAAGGAGTTGACTGCGATGAGACTTTCTCACTCGTAGCGATGCTTAAGAGTCTGTTGGAATTATATTAGCAGTTACTACATTGTTTATGAAATCTTGCAGATAGGATGTCAAAACATTGTTTCCTTTTCTTGAGGAAAGGTTGTATGTGATACAACCAGAAAGTTTTGTCAATCCTAAAAGATGCTAACAAGTATGCAAAGCTCAGGACTGGAGTATGCATCTCGGAGTTGGAATATACGCTTTGATGATGATCAAAGGTTTTAGGTTTATACAAAGTTTATGAGAAACTTGTATTTCCAAAGAAGTGAGTGGGAGCACTATAGAATTTCTGATGAGTATATGTTGTTGACATATTGTTGATCGGAAATGATGTAGAATTCCTGGAAAGCATGCAGAATTATTTGAAAAGTGTTTTTCAATGGAAAACCTGGATTAAGCTACTTGAGTATTGAGCATTAAGATCTATAAGGATAGATCAAAACGCTTAATGGTACTTTCAAAAGAATACATACCGTGACAAGATTTTGAAGGAGTTCAAAATGGATCGGTAAAGAAGGAGTTCTTGGCTGTGTTATAAGGTGTGAACATTGAGTAAGACTCGAAACCTGACCGCGGCAGAATAGAGAGAAAGGACGAAGGTCGTCCCCTATGCTTGAGACGTAGGCTCTACAGTATCCTATGCTGTGTACCGCACCTGAAGTGTGCCTTGCCATGAGTCAGTCACGGGGTACAAGAGTGATCCAAGAATGGATCAAAGGACAGCGGTCAAAGTTATCCTTAGTAACTAGTGGACTAAGGAATTTTCTCGATTATGGAGGTGGTGAAAGAGTTCGTCGTAAAGGGTTACGCTGATGCAAACTTTGACACTAATCCAGATTATTCTGAGTAGTAAACTGGATTCATATAGTAGAACAGTTATTTGGAATAGCTCCAAATATAGCGTAGTAGCTGCATCTACAAGATGACATAGAGATTTGCGAAGTACATACGGATCTGAAAGGTTCAGACCCGTTGACTATAACATCTCTCACAAGCATAACATGATCAAACCCAGAACTCATTGACTGTTAATCACATGGTAATGTGAACTAGATTATTGACTCTAGTAAACTCTTTGGGTGTTAGTCACATGGGGATGTGACCTTGAGTGTTAATCACATGGCGATGTGAACTGGATTATTGACTCTAGTGCAAGTGGGAGACTGTTGGAAATATGCCCTAGAAGCAATAATAAATTAGTTATTATTATATTTCCCCGTTCATGATAATCGTTTATTATCCATGCTAGTATTGTATTGATAGGAAACTCAGATACATGTGTGGATACATAGACAACAGCATGTCCCTAGTAAGCCTCTAGTTGACTAGCTCGTTGATCAATAGATGGTTACGGTTTCCTGACCATGGACATCGGATGTTGTTGATAACGGGATCACATCATTAGGAGAATGATGTGATGGACAAGACCCAATCCTAAGCCTAGCACAAGATCATATAGTTCATATGCTAAAGCTTTTCTAATGTTAAGTATCATTTCCTTAGACCATGAGATTGTGCAACTCCCGGATACCGTAGGAATGCTTTGGATGTGCCAAACGTCACAACGTAACTGGGTGGCTATAAAGGTACACTATGGGTATCTCCGAAAGTGTCTGTTGGGTTGGCACGAATCGAGACTGGGATTTGTCACTCCGTGTGACGGAGAGGTATCTCTGGGCCCACTCGGTAGGACATCATCATAATGTGCACAATGTGACCAAGGAGTTGATCACGGGATGATGTGTTACGGAACGAGTAAAGAGACTTGCCGGTAACGAGATTGAACAAGGTATCAAGATACCAACGATCGAATCTCGGCCAAGTACTATACCGGTAGACAAAGGGAATTGAATACGGGATTGGTTGAATCCTTGACATCGTGGTTCATCCGATGAGATCATCGTGGAACATGTGGGAGCCAATATGGGTATCCAGATCCCGCTATTGGTTATTGGCCGGAGAGGTGTCTCGGTCATGTCTGCATGGTTTCCGAACCCGTAGGGTCTACACACTTAAGGTTCGGTGGCGCTAGAGTTGTTATGGGAAATAGTATGTGGTTACCGAAGGTAGTTCAGAGTCCCGGATGAGATCCTGGACGTCACGAGGAGTTCCGGAATGGTCCGGTGGTGAAGATCGATATATTGGACGAAGGGTATTGGAGTCTGGAAGTGTTCCGGAGGTACCAGGATATGGCCAGCATGACCGAAAGGTGTTTCGGGAGCCCCGGCAAGTGTTGGAGGGCCTCATGGGCCAAAGGGGAAGGGGCAAACCAGCCCACTAAGGGTTGGTGCACCCCCCACACCCTTTCCCACGTTACTTGGGGAGGTGGGGCGCCTCCACCTGGCTTGGGAGGCAAGCCTCCACCTGCTTGGCTTGGGGGGCAAGTCTCCCTAGGATTTTCCCTAGGGAGATCCAATCTGCCTAGCCGCCGCCCCTAGGGGAAACCCTAGGGCGCCTCCCCCTCTCCCCTTGCCCCTATATATAGTGGAGGGGTGGGAGGGCAGCCGTGACCTCTTCCCTGGCGCAGCCCTCCCTCCTCCTACCTTCTCCTCCTCCTCCATGGTGCTTGGCGAAGCCCTGCCGGAGAACCACGAGCTCCACCACCACCACGCCGTCGTGCTGATGGAGCTCTCCCTCAACTTCTCCTCTCCCCTTGCTGGATCAATAAGGAGGAGACGTCCCCGGGCTGTACGTGTGTTGAACGCGGAGGTGCCGTCCGTTCGGCACTTAGATCGGAATCAACCGCGATCTGAATCGCTACGAGTACAACTCCTTCATCCGCGTTCTTGCAACGCTTCCGCTTAGCGATCTACAAGGGTATGTAGATGCACTCTCCTTCCCTCGTTGCTAGATTACTCCATAGATTGATCTTGGTGTTGCGTAGAAAAATTTTGAATTTCTGCTACGTTCCCCAACACACGGATCCCCATGACGTCGAGGAAGGTGGGGCGACATACCCGATCCCAATTCACACGACATGGCCCTCCACGCGCGTCTTTGCGGCCAACCCAAAGGAAACCTCGAATGATCCGGTTGACCCGAGCAAGGATGGACTTGTTGACGGCAATGGCGACGAGGATGTGGATGGGCATGGAGCAGAGGACATGTCGATAGAGCATGAAGCGATCCCCTAAGGAGAGCATGGATCCAAGCCAAGTGGAGAGCTTCCTCTCGAGCTTGTCGACGAGTGGCATGAGGTCTAAAGTCGAGGGCTTGTGGAGGGAGAGCGGGAGGCCAAGATACTTCACCGGGAAGTGAGCAATCGGGCAGGCCATCTCAGCCGTGATCGTGGCAATGTGCTCCTCATCACAATGGATGGGGGAGACTGAGCACTTGGCGAGGTTCGTGCAGAGCCCGGACGCCTTGCCGAAGACGTCCAACATGCGGCGAATGGCGCGGATGTCGTGGGTGTCGGGGTGGCTGAAGATGACGACATCGTCAACATAAATGGAGACGCTCGATGGCAGGTGCCGAGCGGCCAGCCGCTGGAGGAGGCCATGCTCGACGGCTCGCTGGAGGAGCGAGTTGAGCACGTCGATGACGATGATGAAGAGCATTGGGGAAATGGGGTCCCCTTGCCGCCGCCCGCACGCGTGAAGGATCGATGGCCGGGGGATGCCGTTAACGAGAACACGCGTGGACGCAGTAGAAAGAAGGATGGAGATCCACTCACACCATCGATTTCCAAAGCCTAGGTGCCGCAGCGTGTCGAGCAGAAAGGGCCACGCCACTGAGTCGAAGGCCCTCGCGATGTCGAGCTTGATGAGCATCCGCGGCATATTGAGGTTATGAAGAAGTCTAGCCGTTTGTTGCACGAGGAGGAAATTGTCGTGGATGCTTCGGCCGGCGATGAATGCATTTTGATTAGTAGAGATTAGCTCGGCCAGGTGAGGCGCCAGCCGAAGAGAGAGTGCCTTTGCGAACAGCTTCGCGATGAGGTGGATGAGACTAATGGGGCGGTAGTCGAAGAGAGATGCCGCATCTTGCTTCTTCGGAAGGAGGGTGAGGAGCGCCTCGTTAAGCCTCTGGAAACCTGTGGGGACCCCGACTCATAAGTCGAGATCATCGAATGCACGTGTACAGTGATCCCAGAGATCAATGCTCACTGAACACACAGAAGCTGAATAACAAGAGTCTTACATCCATACATACCGGTTTACACAAGTAGGACCATTATGGTCAAGTCTTACATAGATAAAGCCATAAGGGCTGAACACCAAATAAACTTAAGCAGCGGAAATCTTCGTCGATAAGTAGAACCCATACCATCTGCCTTAACCCTACAGGCATTCTGACTGGGAAGCATCCTAGCTCGCATGTTCGTCACCAAGGTACTCTTCATTATATCCTTTTCTTTCATGCCTGGCCAATAAAATAACTAGTGGCAAGCCAATGAGTACTTTGAATGTACTCGCAAGCAACCCATGTTTTGGTTCAAGATACAACAATGCATGATATAGGTAATTTTTTGCAGAAAGCTAGTTTTGAGTGCAATGACATGTTCAACAACTTGTAAGACATGCATCAGGAGAATTTAAGTAACCATGAGGACAGGTTACAGATATCAACATAATTAGAGTGGGCATCAACCCAGTCAATCATGTCAAGTCCTTTGACTTGACCCAAGTAGATCTTCCCACTTATCCAAACACACACACTGGTTTGTAAACACGTGGACGTAGCCCAAGAGCGGTTACCCAACTGTCCTTGACCGTGGACACGGCTATTCGAATAGTTTTACACTCTACAGAGGTTGCACACTTTACCCACAAGATCCGGGGAACTTCCGTGTCTTCCACGACCCGCGGTACCTCAAGTACCCGGGGTAAGCACCCGATCACTATCTTTCCCTAGACGACACTAACAAGGAGTCCACTCGTTGTTCCGTATCCTCACGATGTACATCATACGAGACTCACTCAAGATCGTAACATCCGAGAGGGGACACAACGGTGTATCCGGTGCCCTGTGAAAACAGTCATGGCCGCCCTACCTGGCATGACCCGTCCCGAGAGAGAGCACCAACTCTCCCCCGTCACTAGTAATGCGGGCTCCAAGCTAGTATCGGCCTAGGTAATCAATAATGCCCTTTCCCACATAAGGGTAGAGTGGTTGCGCATGTAAGGTTGGAATAACGGTCGCAACTTAAACCAATCCGTTTTGAAAACAACACACACACTTGCCTCGGTACACCACTTCGTCATCAAGTGGCTACCCAACTCATCATCTCCCCCGGGCATAAGTGGCACCCGATGGGGTTTTCGAAAAGTCTTTTGAAAATACTTTGTCTCCATCACCATGCATATTCCCGTCCCTTTTTGCGTAGCACTACTTTAGCATCCTATCTACCCCCACCGGCATAACCCACATAAGAAGGTAGGGTCATGCACAATGCAAGTATCAACGAGGAAGTACGGTGGCAAACCATCAAAGTGGTTACCACCTCATCATGATTCCGTTGCAACAACAATATGGTGCTATATGACATGCATAAAAAGGGTTTCATAGACATGGTCAAAGGGTTGCTTGCCTGTTTTAACAAAGTCTTCGAGGTCTTCAAATATCTCTGGTCCAACTCCGAGCATTTCGTCTACTTCGTCAACTATCGTCGAAAACAACCATAATAAGCAACACGACAAGGCAAAAATAAAAGTGTTCTAAAAAATGTGAGTTGGACTTTCCTAGGATACCTCTGGTCATATGAGAAATGACCAAGGTGATTTCATTGGAAGTGGATCAATGGATATTTCTAAACATTTCGATATGATGGAATCAAGGGGTTCATGGATTTGTAAGAAGTGTACAGAAGAACTATTTGAAAAAATGATCAAAGGCATCCATTTAACAAGGAATAATTTTAGAAGCATCTAGGAGTTGGTTTCACTTGATTGGGAGTTCAAATAAATTTCCTATGAATTTGCAAAGTTGGCTAATATGAAGAAATGGCTCATTATTTTCTATGGCACATAAAGTATTAGGAAAAATGTTGAAAAACTAAGTTATGAACTTAGAAGTATCAAGGATTTTGAATCATGGCATTTGGATCAATTTTGAGCTCTCTATGATTTTCTAAAGTTTTTCACGGAATTAAGAAAATTGGAATTTACTAAATAAGTGTGAAGGAAAGTTCTCTGGAAAAATGTGCAAGATCCTCTAAGAGGTAGAGAATGATTTATAGAGTCACTAGAAATTTGAATCATCAAATTTGGAGGTAATATGAATATTTGGGATATTTTACAAGTTTTTGGAAAAAGAAAAAGACAAAGGAAGTGGGGGTTATACCTATACCACGCACCGGGCGCAGCATAGAACTGTAGCGCACTGGGCCGGCCCACCTGCATGGCCGCGCGGCTAAGGAGGGCCACGCCGACGGCGTATTAGGGGAGTACGCTTCCCTGCCGGGAAGGCGGTTCCCGCGGATCCCGCCTCCACTTAACCCGAGTGGGTCCGGTTGGACACGTCGGCAGAGGCTGACCGGTGGGGTTGCCGGTCCACCGGCCGGCCTTCTTCTTCCTCGCGCGGCCTCCCGTGCCGCAGGAACAGAGGGGACGAGGCCGAGCTCGTCCCCGGCGACCAGGGGTGTTGCTGCGGGTGCCCGGCGCACCGGCGAGCTCGGGGGACTGCGCCGCGCCCGCTCCCCCCTGTCAGCACGTCCAACGGAGGACGAAGGCGAGTAGGGCCACGGCCATGGCGGACGGTGCTCGGGCGAGACTCAGGCAGGGCAAGCACGAGGAGGAGGGCCTGGTGCGTGGGGGAGGATCCTTGGTGCCCTGGGTGTCCTCTCGAGCGTTCAGTGGGAGCGGGGAAGCAATGGAGGCCTGGGTTGGTCCGGGGGCACGTCGGCGGCGACCCGGCCTTGGAGGGGGTAGGAGAGCACGTAGGGGAGAGAGGGGGTGTCCGAGAGGTGCACGGGAGAGAGGAGGTTCGAACCCAGGCGAGAGAGAGGGTCGGGGTGGCTTAAAATGGGCGAGGCCGCGGTGCACCATGGGCAGCGTCCATGGACGTGCTCGGGTGAGCTCGTGGAGGGATAAGTAGGGTGAGGGAGGAAGGGCCCGACAATGTTGCGTGTCATGGACACCGAGGCGGCCTCGGGGGACATGATTCCGGCGCCCAAGGTCGACGGGAGGCCTTGGAATGGGCGTGCTACAGTGCCGGAGAGCACTGTAGCATGCTCCGGAGCGCGAGCTCTGCACGCCATGGCATTGTTTATGTGCCAGGGGCGTGTCCACTAGTGTCTGGGGCTTTGTGGGGTGAGTAAACAAAGGGGAGGTGGCCTTGGATGCCCTGGTGAACCACTAGGAGAGGAGAGAGGTTGAGGGAGAGAGAGAAAAGGGCTGTCCAGAGAGGTATATGGGGTTTTTTACCCCTCAATCATTGAGCTTTGGAAGATGGGGAGCTACTGGAGGTTGCTGGTGATCAGGTTCAGCTGTGGTAAAAATGTGGAGTCAAGGAGATTAGTGTAGGGGGTGAAACCAGTGACTTTTTGCAATGACCAGAAGGTGTTTGATGCAAATTTAGGTAAGCAAATGAACTCCATTTGGCATGAGACTCCACAGGGTGAAATGTCACATGTAATTAGGGCCTTCCACCAATTTGAAGCTTATTTGGGCAAAGTTGCCAATGCAACTTTTGTAAACCCTAGAAATTAGCAGAAATGAACTTGTGTAGATCTAGTTGAGCAAATCACTTCCCCTTGATGAACCACTTGGTGTAGTGGCCTCATTTGGTCATGTGAACATGCTCACAAAAGTTAGGGTCAAGGAGAGAAAGTTGGTAGTACAAAGTTGTTCAAATTTGATTCTGGTCAGAGAGGGTTTTGGGGCATTTTGATGAACCAAAATGACTTCAGTTGAAATGAGGCTTTTCAAGGTGATCACAATATGCATTTGTGACTTGCTGGATTTTCCTTGGATTTTTCTGAAAATATTTCCTGTAGAAATATTTCAAATCCTTGAAATGGGCAGAAATGGTTTTGGGAGGTTTTGTCCAATACTTTGAACATGACCATGTGTTGAAACTCTTATATATGGAAAGTATATGTCCACTGAGTTTCCATGATTTTTGTCAAATATTTTTGAAACAATAAAATAATTTTTCCCTATTAAAGACCATTTCTGGCCTTAAGAAAAAGCTTTTAAATAAAATAGGAAAATAACTTTTAAAATTATATTTTTGTGGTCTCTGGGTATCCTATCTCTAATAGGAGTCAAATATATTTTTGAAAAGATTTTTACTTCCATTAATTAAGTACTTGCAGTGCAAACCTCAATTCAAGGGTTTTTGGAAAACTAATTTTTGAAAATACTTTTTGGCCAAATTATTTTTGAAAGAAAATACTATATTGCTCTATACACATGGCATGATTATTGGTTCAAGAGTTTGGAGCAAGGAGCTGAAGTACAGGAGTTGGAGGATTTTATTTGATTTTTAGAGCACTTGCAAACAGTAGTCAAACATTCAATCAAAGCAAAGACAAAACACTCAAAAGTTTTTGTCAAACCACATTTTATCATGAATTATTAGCTTAAGTGTTGTGGCATGAAAATCAGGGTGTGACAAAACCTCGCCCATTGAGCACGTATGGCTTATCAAAGACGGCGCAGATGTCATGTTTGATTACGTCCCACGCACTCCGGAGGAATTCGGCGGTGAAACCATCGGTGCGTGGCGCCTTCCTGAGTGGCAAGCTCTTGACCATAGCCCAAATCTCATCCTCAGAGAAAGGGGCGTCAAGGCCGGAGAGGTCGAATGGCCCAACGTGGAGCGCGGAGAGGTCTAAGGCGAAAGGCCGCGGCTTCGTCGATCCAAGGATGTCGGAGAAGTGACGGTAGGCAGCCTCAGCAAGAGCGGCAGGGTCAGAGACGGATGTGTCTCCAACCTGCAACTTGAAGATCCAGTTCTTCTGCTTGCGGTGCGCCGCATGCACCCTGAAGAACTTCTGACCAGCGTCGCCGTCCCACAGCCTGGAGAGCCTGACACGCTGGCGCGAGATCGAGCGCTCAAGCGACGCCAGCCCAAGATATGCCCCCTTGAGGCGCCTACGCAGCCAAGTCTCAGCCGGAGAGAGGGGCCGAAAGTCCTGCGCTGCATCCAGGCGCGCAATCAGCTCTCGAGCGACAAGGAGCTGTCGATACACGTTCCCAATCTTCTTCGCGCTCCAGCTTTGGAGACGCCGCGCGGTGTTCTTGAGGCGTGCCACCAACCTGCGGAAGGGGTCCGGCTCATCAGCCGCGACAGCCCAGGCCTCGAGAACGACCTGCGTGTAGCCGTGAGTGCGCGGCCAAAATCTCTCGAAGTGAAGTCTCCTCGTGCCAGGCGAACGCACGGTGCAGTCGAGAAGGAGAGGTGCAAGATCGGACACTGTGGAGGAGAGGCAGCGTAGCACACAATGCGGGTGGAGCGCCTCCCACACAGAATTACAGATCACCCGGTCGATGCGCGTGAGGGTAGGGGTGCCACGTTCGCTGGACCAAGTGTATCGCCGTTCGTGCAGGTAAATATCGTGCAGCTCCTCATCAGCGAGGAAGCGGCGGAACCGCGACATGACCCGGTGATTGAGCCGGGAGTTGTTCTTGTCCGCAACCCCAGAGATCATGTTAAAGTCGCCACCGAGGATCCAGGGGCCCGCGCGCAATGATCGAACCTCACTAAGGTCGCCGAGGAAAGCGATCTTGTCATCATCACCTTGCGGGCCATAAACGCCAGTGAGCCACCAATGATGGGTGCCATCAAGAGAGGAGGCCAGGTCAGTGATGTGGTGCTCGCCGCGGCATGGGTCGGAAAGCGCGATCATGTTCGAGCGCCAAGCAAGCAGGATAGCCCCGCGGGTCCCATCCGCGGGAAGGAAGAAGAACTCAGAGAAGGGCGCACTTATTACCAATCTCACAACCGAACACTAGTTTATACTGATTTTCTTCCTCTTTGGCGCACCAAAAGTAGAATATTCGGCTTTTGTGAAAGTTTATTTTAAGCCCGAACAATTGCTCGCAAAGGCGTAGGACAGGTTTCATATTAACTGTCTTACTCATGTCCAATCCTTTCATGGTCTAGAATTAGTACCTCGTATAATCGTTCACTCGTCCCCACAACGTCAGCCTGAACAAAGGAACAAACATGTTGTCGCCAAGCAGGGTCAAAACCATTCATTTTTAGAACTTATTGTAAGAAAGGCCACTTAAGTTTACCATAGCCTTTTTCAAAGTTCACTTTAAAGATAACTCCACCGAGTTTCATCAAGTGAAGCTCATGGACCGTTGCATCCAGGACAACCACCTCCTCCAGGATATGACGTCCAGGCATGAAAGTAGACCGAGTAGGATGAACGATGGCCATTGGTCTATTTGTACCCAGTTTGGTAGTTTTTTTGGAAGATTACAATGAGTAAACACATAGGACGGAATTATTCAATCTGCACAACCTCTTCCTTCTTAGGAAGTAGAGCAGAATGGTCGTCTTGAAGTTGAGCTTAAACAACTGGAGTTCAACAATGAATAAGTCCCAAAATATTGGCATCAAATCTCCCTTATGTTGGGAAACGTAGCATGCAATTTCAAAAAAGTTCCTACGTTCACGCAACTTCTATCTAGGAGATGCATAGCAATGAGGGGGAGAGTGTGTCTACGTACCTTCGTAGACCGAAAGCGGAAGCGTTTTGACAACGCGGTTGATGTAGTCGAACTTCTTCTAGATCCGACCAATCAAGCTCCGAATGTACGGCACCTCCGAGTTCTGCACACGTTCAGCTCGATGACGTATCTCATCCTCTTGATCCAGCAAGGTGTCGAGGAAGTAGATGAGTTCCCTCAGCACGACGGCGTGGTGACGGTGATGGTGAAGTGATTCGCACAGGGCTTCGCCTAAGCACCGCGAGAATATGACTCGGGGTGTAAACTGTGGAGAGGGGGCACCGCACACGGCTAACAATTGATGTTCTGTGTTCTAGGCGCCCCCCTCCCGACATATATATAGGTGGGAGGGGAGGAGAGGCAGCCAAGGGGCGCCCCCCCTTTCCTTTTCCCGCCGGAGAAGAAAGGGAGGGGGAAGGAGAGAAGGAAGGGGGGCCGAACCCCCTCTCCTACTTCTCCAATTCGGCCACATGCCTAAGGGGGGTGCGCCACCCCTTGTGGGCTGGTGTGCTCCCATCTTATGGCCCATATTTTCCCCCTAAGGGTTCCAGTAACCCCCTGAAAGTGCGTTATATCAACTAGAGGGGGGGTGAATAGGCGATTTTTATGAAATTCTTCACTGAGGAATCTGCTCGTGAGGAAATTCCTTGGTGAAGAAATACTAGCAGCGGAATAAGTACTCAGAAGTAAACATAACAGATTACATGCATGGTCATCATGATGAAATGAAGACAAACACAGAGTACAGAAAGCGGAGGCACAGGATAACTCTAGATGAAGACAAACAGACTGAAGAAATTGAACTGAGGAATTTGTGAAAGTCTTCAGTCAAAGTCTTCAAACACAGATATGACCAAACAGACAACACAGTAATGAGGAAATGAAAGTGTTGAGGAAATGGAACCAGTTAGCTTGGTGAAGACAATGATTTGGTAGACCAGTTCCAACTGCTGTCTCAGTTGTACGTCTGGTTGGAGCGGCTGAGTATTTAAACTCGAGGACACACAGTCCCGGACACCCAGTCCTGAGCACGCAGCTCGGGACACCAAGTCCTCACCGTATTCTCCTTGAACTAAGGACACACAGTCCTCGTCCAATCACTCGTGGTAAGTCTTCAGGTGACTTCCAAACCTTCACAGACTTGGTCACTCGGCGATCCACAATTCCTCTTGGATGCTCTAGACCTTGACGCCTAACCGTCTGGAAGAAGCACAGTCTTCAAAGGTAACAAGCGTCGGATCCACGCAGGATCAATTTCTTCAGTGATGCTCAATCACTTTGAGTTTGTAGGTGTTTTGGGTTTGGGTTTGGATTTTCCTCACATGATGATTTTCGCTCAAAGTCCTCGAAGGATGGTTGCTCTCAAATGACAAGTGTCAAGTTCACGCGGAGCAGCCAACCAGCTAGTGGTTGTAGGGGGCGGCTATTTATAGCCTAGGGAGCAGCCCGACATGATAAGACATAAATGCCCTTCAATAATATGACCGTTGGATGGATAAGATATTTTGGGATAGCTGGCGCGTAGCCCGGCAACGGTCGGAAATTTGGATTACAAATTCCTCAGGGCTATCATGTTCCTCACTGTGTAGGCAATTCGCACTGGCGAATTCCTAACTCCTCAGTCAGAGCAAAGTCCTCAGTGACCAGAAGAACTGCGTCTCTGTCACTGAAGAAATTTGACTGAACTGTATGAGATTTCCAATGGCTTCACTCGAAGGGATTGGTAGGTGTAGGATTTGAGTTGAGCATCACATGGAAATTTTCTCCTTAGTATTTCCTCGACCCCCTTTAACAGTACGGTGTTTCCTATGACTCAAGAAAGAGAAAAATGAAACTACAAAAACAAAAGTCTTCACACTTCACATTCCTCGAATGAATACCAAGTCTTCAGGATTACACCAATTTCTTCACTTTCAAAGTCTTCAGAAAGTCTTCAGAATATCAAAGTCTTCAGTCGAAGAACTTCATTTTTAGGGGTCGACTTTCACTGTAAATGTCAAACTCCTCATAGACTTATAGACCTGTGTACACTCATAAACGCATTAGATACTTAACCTATAAGTCTTCAATACACCAAAATCACTAAGGGGCACTAGATGCACTTACAATCTCCCCCTTTTTGGTGATTGATGACAACATAGGTTAAGTTTTCAACGGGGATAAATATATGAGGTGTAGAAACTGATATTGAGGAATTTGATTGCTAGATATAGAAGAACTCCCCCTGAAGTTGTGCATAGTGAGGAATTTGCTTTTGAAGCAATGCACACTTGAAGAGTTAAATCATGGAGATCTCCCCCTATATCTTTTAATTCATACACGCATTTGATATATGATATGAAGAATTTGAAATGCATGATGAAATATGGTGCCTGATGCAATTCAGCATGCGTGCGATAACATTAATGAGGAATAAGCATGCAGAATAGCGCATCAAAAGTATCGGAGCTCAAGCATGTATCGAAGTATCAGAGCATAGTGCAACAAAAGTATCAGAGCACCGAGCACCATAGGGTTTAAGATTACAACTCGATCCAACAAAAGTTTCGGAAGAACGAGAGTTGCAACTTAAGAAAAAAAATATGCCCTTGTTATAGACCCGCTTGAAGACTAACTCAGATTTCTCCCCCTTTGTCATCAAATGACCAAAAGGATCGAAACTGAGGACTAACGCCCCTGAAGATATTCAAGTTGATGGAGGAGCGCCAGTGTTGTTGGGGTCGGTTGTTGAAGTAGGGCCTGCTGCAGTGTCGTCCAAGTCTTCATTTTCATCAGTGTCGCGCGATGAAGAATATGAACTGGCCACCAGAGAAGGAACCTTGACTTTCTTGTATTTCTTCGACGGAGGTGCCGACCAGGAAAATTCTTCTTTGAGGCCCATGTTCTCCAAATCTTCAGCACTATACACTTGTGATAGAACAGCCCAGGTGCGGTTGAGGGTTTCATGAAGTTTGTAATGTTTTTTCTTCACTGCATTATGTGTCGCAGTCATGTTGTGAAGAATTGAACCGAACTGACGCTTGACCCATTTGTGATTGCGATCAACCTTTTGATGAAGACTGAGGAGTAGCTCACGATCAGTCATCACCCTGGGTGCTGTGGCTTGAGGATTTGTTTTGGTAGTGTTAGCAGCAGTGTCATGTGTGGCAGAGTCATCATTGGTGGAATAAGAAGCAGCCTTGCGAAATTGACCATCCAATGGACGAATGCCTTCATCTATCACAGCAGTGGCCTTGCCTTTTTCTTCAGCTGAGGAAAATGTCCGTTTGAGGACTTCAATGGGAGGCAAGTAGCTGCAGTGGTTGAGAGTTTCAGCCTTGTAGTTGAGTGAAGATCTTGTCCTGATGAATCTCATAATCCACGGTGCATAAGGCTTCAGCTCAAATGGTGACATAGCAATGTTGGCCAGAGTCCTCATGAAGAAATCATGGAAGTTTATGGGAACGCCATGTATGATGTTGAAAAGCATATTCTTCATGATGCCAACAATTTCTTCATCAGAAGAATCGTGTCCTTTGATGGGACTGATTGTCTTCGTCAGAATGCGATAGACAGTCCTAGGCACATACAGCAGTTCCTTGACGAGGAATTTGGTCTGAGGTGATTGCCCTGGCTTCAGTGGCTTCATGAGCACTTGCATATAGTGGTTTGACAGCTCAGGTTCATTGTACACGCAACGCGCATCTTCAGTGGGTGGACTAAGAGAAAGTCAGCGAAGCAATTCAGTTGCTGGGGCCTTGTAGTGAGTATTTTCAGTCATCCAGTCCAGAACCCATGAATTGACATCTTCAGAGTTGCCGGTGATGTGCAGTGTAGCATAGAACTGAAGAATAAGTTCTTCATTCCAATCACATATATCTGTGCAGAAGTTGAGTAGCCCAGCGTCGTGAAGAACACTGAGGACTGGCGTGAAGCTCGGCATAGATTCCATATCCACGTGAGGAATATGTGCATGGGCGAAGACTTTGTCTTTGTTGTAAAGCACTGAGGAATAGAGATTTGCTTGGCTGGCAGTCCAGAAACGCCTCTTCCTTATGCGAGCAGAGTCATAAGGATTGTATTCAGTGAAGAATACGTGCTCGCCATAGAAGTCTTCAGCCTTGAATTTCTGTTTCCTTGAGAATGGATCCTTTGGCCTTGGCAGAGGAGTGTCAGTGAGTTGCATCACGACCTCAGGAATCGCAAGCTCAGGTTCTTCAGGCTGAGGAATTTCAGGATTTTCCTCAGATGCAGTCACCTTGTCTGTTTCAGCAGCAGTTTCTTCAGCACTAGGGGCTGGAATTTCTTCATTCACATTAGCAGAGGGATGAGTTGCATCAGAGCCCAATTTTACGGTTGGTGAAGGAGAGTGAGGAATTTGCTGTAGTGGGGTGAAGAGTGGTGAATTTGGATGCTGACTTTCCCAAAAGTCGTCATTCATCACTGGAGTTGTGCTTCCAATATCCACGTCTTCATCATCAATTTCTTCAACACCAGCCTCTTCAGCGTCAAACTGAGGCATTGGTGATGAGACCATTGGGGATGAAGGGATTGCATCCGCTTCAATTTCTTCATCAATCTGCTCTGACGAAGCAGCAGATTGAGTTTCTTCATCTGATCCACTAGGGATCTCATAATCTTCATCAAAAGGAACAAGGTCCTTTGACGGCATGGAGGAGATAGGAACAGCATCAATTGGATTGGCAAAAGAGCTGGTCATGGGCTTCATCTTCTTTGGGACTGAAGATTCTGAAGCACTTGATGCTTTCCTTTTCTTCACTACAGCTCGTTCTGCAGCCTTGGTTTTCTTCACATCTAAAGCAGAGGGAAGAATTGGAGTTGGAGTTGGTGTAGGTGGAGCTGAGGAATCTGGTTCATTTTCTTCGGGCACAACTGATGCAGTTGCCCTGGTTTCTTCATTTTCTTCAGGCGCACCACTAGTGGATGCCCTGGCAATTTCATCAGCGGCTGGAGCAGAGTCATCAGCCTTGAACTAGCATTTTCTTCAGCAGCCTGAACTTCATCAGCGGTGCTGGCATGTTCTTCAGTTTGCTGAACAGATGCTTCAGCTTGAGGAATTTGTTGCGTTGAGGCAGTACCCTTGGTGAAAGTATCGGTTAGCCTTACAATTCTGACCTTGGCTCCTTGCCAATCAGCATAGTACGAGTCAAAGTTGTCGCTGAGGGCTTTGATCTTAGCCTGCATCTTGACAAGTTCCTCAGGCTTCATTTTGAGAACATTTTTCTTCAGCAGCTTTTCTTTGCGATACTGGGATTTCTTGATCTCTCTGGCCCTATCATATTTCCACTTCTCCTCTTGGATGAAGTGAGTCAGCATGTGACTTTGGCCAAGTGTGAGTTTGAAATCAGGCATAGGAGTGTTGGGATCCTTGTGCCAAAGATCAATATAGTCTAGGATCGCCCTTGGATCCAAAAGCAGGGGCACAGGTGTGCCTTTGGCTTTAGCAGCCCTTTCTTGGCGGTCCCTGATGATTTCAGCGAGTTCTTCTTCATCAGCTTCATCATTATCAGATGGCACAGTGAAGACCACTTGCTTCTTTGGACTTGGGCGAGTGCCGCGTCCAGCGGTAGCCTTTTTCTTCAGTAATGAGGGTCCAGCTGAGGATTTTGGTGCAGCTGAGGAACTAGCTGAGACACCAGAGGCAATAGAGATGCCAGTTGTCCTTTGGCATGAGGCCAGATGCACAGGAGCTGAGGACTTTGTGGGAGCAGGAGCAGCATGAGGAATTTGCTTTGAAGATTTTGAGGATTCTAGTCGTGAGGGCGTAGCTGAGGAACTTGGCCGTGAGGGCATTGAAGGTGAAGCACTTGGTTTATGAGCAGGCTTCTTCATCATTGATTTCCTCAGCTTGGCCGGAGCCTCAGTGGCAGCAGCAGCAGCAGCAGATTCTTCATTGAATTTCCTCACTGCTTCGTTTGCTTGCTTTTGCAGTTTACGCTGGCGCTTGGCCCATTCTTGAGGAAATTCCTCACCTCTTCTGATGCTTGTGGGATCAGCCACTTGGCCAGGTGCCAATGGAGGTCTTGGGCATGGAGGATTTACTTTCTTCATGTACTTGGGAGTGACGTATCTGTACTCCCTCCACTCATGTGCCCATCTTCGTTCAATCCTTTGGATGCGCACCTTGCGCTGATTTTTGTCTTCTTTACCAAATTTGGATTCATCAGGTGTGCAATAATCAGCATAAATGTCCTCAGGTATTTCAAAAGCAGTCATGACCTCAGGCTTCTTTCCTCCTTTCTGTGGCCTTTTGCCTTCAGCCATTTTCTTCAGATGAGGAATTTGAACAATGGAATTCTCTGAAGAGGTATGCAACTTTTTTTCGAGGAACGCTGCAAATGAGTTAAGTTGATGAGAACCTAAGGATTCAGCAGCGGACATGTGTACCTGTGAACAGAGTATAGTTGCGAGGAATTTGAAGAGGTCATATGCGTTCTCAGAGGGTTTTTGTAAAGAACAAGTTTTGAGGAATTTGACCAGATTCTTCTTGAGGAATTTCACTAAGCTCCATATATATCTTAGGTTCCAGAGTTGTATAGATTGAGAATCCGCACAATTGAGGAATCTTGAAGAAATTTAGACTTAGGGAAATGAATCAAGAACAGAGACCAAGTGAGGTGATTTGTGTGTGAGGATTTGAAGAATAAAAACACCTTCGAAGATTTTGTAGAAAAACTTCGAATCAAAGAGGGCAGTAAAATTAGCTTTTAATTACCCTGAATGAAGAACACGACGAACTGTGAGTTGGAACAGTGAAGTTCGTCAATGCAGATCTTCCACGCCCTAACTTGGCGGAGGAAGACGTCTACGGCGGCGGAGGAGGTGAAGATTTCCGCTGTTGGCGCGAGTACGTCGGCGACGAGGTCGAGGCAGTGAAGCTCTTCCTCACCGGCGGCGATGGAGTAGCGGCGGCGCTAGGGTTTGGAAAGCTCGAGCGAGGGAGTGAGATCGAGCGAGGTAAAGGAAGTGAGGATGGCGACGGAGGGGTATTTATAGCCGCAGTAAAAACTGCTCGTCCGAAGATTTCGGACCAACATGCCCCTGGCCGTTCTCCTTCACTTGACATGTGTCACCCACGTACTGTGTAGTGGAGATCGTGTCAGATCGTGGGTGAGTAAAATATCCATCGTGGGAAGCGGAACGGATTGAGCGGCAAAACCGAAAGTTTGGATAAGATCAGTTTTAAAGTTCCGTTCGCAATTTCTTCAGCTGTCAAGGACACAGTGAAGAATTTGAACGAGTTTCAAATAGAACGCACATGAAGAATTTGTGAATAGACTGGATTGAGTATAGCATAGAGGGGAAGGGTCCGATCACATTCACTTAGCAGAAAAGATCAAACTTGAAGAAATAGCTATAAGTGAATGCTGTAGAGGACATAAACTCATATATATATATATATATATATATATATAGCCAATGAAGAAAAACGACGGCACAAGTGAAGACTTTGTAAGGTTTGAAGAATTTGAAAAACTGAAGAATTTCAAAAGTTGAGGAAAAACTCAGATTTAAGATTTTCAACTTTTGTGGTGGCGTGACCCACCGTGTAAGAACGATGATTTCAGACACCGCGTACAATTGTCGTAGGGTTCTGAGAATCAAATTCTTCATTAATTTCTTCACACTTAGAGTGTTATTCTTCATTGATTGAAGAAAAACGTTTCTTCATGTGTTGCACATCTAAGTCATCAATTATGCATAAGTGTTAGGATGAGTGCATTTTCAAAGTACATTCGAAGATTCTAGGATATTTAGCTCACACCGCAACTTGCTAAATCTCTTCTCATCCAAGGGCTTAGTGAAGATATCGGCTAGCTGTTCTTCAGTCTTCACATGCTCAATAGAAATGTCGCCCTTCAACACATGATCACGAAGAAAATGATGACGAATTTGAATGTGCTTTGTCTTCGAGTGCTGAACTGGGTTGTGTGCAATCTTGATGGCACTCTCATTGTCACAGAGGAGAGGCACATTCTTCACGTTAATGCCATAGTCCTTGAGTGTTTGCTTCATCCAAAGTAGTTGAGCACAGCAAGAACCAGCAGCAATGTACTCAGCTTCAGCAGTAGACAGTGATACACAGTTCTGTTTCTTCGAGGACCAACAGACCAAGGATCGTCCGAGGAAATGACAAGTACCAGATGTTGACTTGCGATCCACACGGTCACCAGCATAGTCAGAATCAGAATATCCAATGAGGTCAAAGTCTGAGCCCTTGGGGTACCATAATCCTAGTGTTGGTGTGTGAGCTAGATATTGAAGAATATGCTTCACAGCCGTATGGTGTGATTCCTTCGGTGCAGCTTGAAATCGTGCACACATGCAAACACTAAGCATTATATCTGGCCTAGATGCACATAAGTACAATAAAGAGCCAATCATGGAGCGGTATACCTTGTGATCGAAGTCAGTACCATTTTCATCAGTGCATAGATGACCATTTGTGGGCATAGGAATTTTGAGACCTTTGCAATCTTGCATGCCGAATTTCTTCAGGACATCCTTGAGGTATTTCTCCTGAGATATGAATATCCCATCGTGCTGTTGACGAATTTGTAGACCTAAGAAGAATTTCAATTCTCCCATCATAGACATTTGATATTCTTCACTCATCATATAGGCAAATTCATCACTATAACGTTGGTCAGTACAGCCAAAGATGATATCATCAACATATATTTGGCACACAAACAGTTCACCATCATATGATTTAGTAAAAAGAGTGGGATCGAGTGAACCGGGTGTGAAGCCTTTCTTCATGAAGAATTCCTTTAATGTGTCATACCACGCCCGTGGGGCCTGCTTGAGGCCATAGAGGGCCTTGTTAAGTCTGAAGACTTTGTCGGGATGTTTTGGATTTTCAAAACCTGGTGGTTGAGCAACATATACTTCTTCCTCAATCTTACCATTGAGGAATGCACTTTTCACATCCATTTGATATAAGATGATATCATGATGGTTAGCATAAGCAAGTAATATGCGAATAGCTTCAAGTCTAGCAACAGGTGCAAAAGTTTCATCGAAATCAATTCCTTCAACCTGTGTGTAGCCTTGAGCTACTAGTCGTGCCTTATTCCTCACCACAACACCATTTTCATCTTGCTTGTTGCGGTAGATCCACTTTGTACCAATGATGTTATGCTTGCGAGGATCGGGACGATTGACCAGTTCCCATACGTTGTTGAGCTTGAACTGATGTAATTCTTCTTGCATGGCCTGAATCCACTCAGGCTCCAGAAATGCTTCATCTACCTTAGTGGGCTCTGTGATAGAGACAAAAGCAAAATGCCCACAAAAGTTAGATAGATGTGAAGCTTTTGAGCGTGTGAGAGGACCTGGTGCTCTAATGTCATCGATGATCTTCTCCACTTGCACTTCTTTTGCAACGCGAGGGTGAGTTGGTTGCCGTTGAGGAATTTGATCCGCATCAATTTCCTCAGCATTTTCTTCAGGTACATCAGTTCGACGTTCTTCATGTTCTGGAACGAATTCTTCAGCAGATTCTTCAGTAGGAATGATATCTTCAGTAGCCTTGTACTTGATCGATTCCTCAGGTGCTGGTTCATCTAACACAGAAGGTAGGTGCTCTCTTTGCGAGCCATTAGATTCATCGAACCGCACATCTACAGTTTCAACAATCTTGTGAAGAACATTGTTGAAGACTCTGTAGGTGTGCGAGTCCTTTCCGTAACCAAGCATGAAACCTTCATGTGCTTTCGGTGCAAATTTAGAGTTGTGATGAGGATCTCTAATCCAGCATTTAGCACCGAAGACTTTGAAATAACTCACATTGGGTTTCTTGTCAGTGAGGAGTTCATACGCAGTCTTCTTGAAGAATTTGTGAAGATATACTCTGTTGATGATATGGCACGCAGTATCAATTGCATCAACCCAGAAACGACGAGGGGTTTTGTACTCATCGAGCATAGTGCGAGCCATCTCAGCAAGAGTCCTGTTCTTGCGCTCCACGACGCCATTCTGTTGAGGAGTATAAGGAGCAGATAATTCATGAGTAATACCGAGTTCATCAAGATATTCATCGAGACCCGAATTCTTGAACTCAGTGCCATTGTCACTTCTGATGTGCTTGATCTTCACACCAAAGTTAGTTGAAGCCCTCGAGGAAAATCGTTTGAAGACTTCCTGCACTTCAGTTTTGTAAGAGACAAGGTGTACCCATGTGTAACGAGAGTAATCATCAACAATAACAAAACCATATTGAGATGCTTCATTAGAGACAGAGGAATAATGGTTAGGACCGAAGAGATCCATGTGAAGCAATTCGAATGGACGAGTAGTGGTCATCATAGTCTTCGCTGGATGCTTGGCCTTTGTTATCTTTCCAGCTTCACAGGCACCGCATAAGTGATCCTTGAGGAATTTGACATTTTCAATGCCAATGACATGCTTCTTCTTCGCGAGCGTGTGCAGATTCCTCATGCCTGCATGACCAAGTCGTCGATGCCATAGCCATCCTTCTAAAGCTTTTGCAAGTAGGCACACGGCAGGTTGTGAATCTGCAGAGAAATCAACAATATACAGGTCTCCTCTCCTAAAGCCTTCGAAGACTTTGGATTTGTCAGATTCCATAATCACAACACAACGATACTTGCCGAAGACAACAACCATATCAAGATCACAAAGCATTGAGACAAACATAAGATTGTATTCTAAGGACTCAACAAGCATGACTTTGTCCATGTGTCGATCCTTTGAGATGGCAACCTTACCTAGACCCAATACCTGACTTTTGCTTTTATCAGCGAAGATGATATGCTTCATGTGTGATGCTGATAAGGGAGCATCCATCAACAGATTCTTGTCGCCGGTCATGTGATTTGTACATCCACTATCAAGTACCCATTCAGTGGCTTTGGGTTGATCATCCTGCAGATGAATTAGTGCAACTTACGAACCTCATATGCTTCAGTAGTGAAGAATATGATATCACAATTCATTAGATCAATTTCATCAAGCAGTAGAACAGATAAAACAGAGGGAGGACGTGTGAAATGAAAGTTCATTTCATCATGGTTAGCCTGCGTCCTTTCAGGCATTTTTGTCAGGTCCCCAGCAAATTCTTCAGACGTTACAGCACGTCTGGAGACCTGACCCTAAAGAAGAGATTAGTTCTTTTTTCTTCACCACCCACATCTGAAGGGGTGGCAAAGAGTTCATCACTCTGCGAGCTCCATATGAGAATGGTGGCAAGGCAGCCAAACCATTTCGTATCACATAAGAGGGGTTAGGGTAAGCATATGAATAAGCAGAGAAATTCTTCGAGGACTTATGAACATAATAATTTGAAGAATAATGCTCATATTCATAGCCCTTGGCTCTTCCCTGCGAAACAGAGTTGTTAGCACGATAATGTTCATATGAGGACTTTGATCCATGTGAGGAATTTGATCTGTATGAGAACTTGGATCCATATGAAGAATTTGATCTGAGGTTCCTTTTCTTCACAGGTGGTGTCAGGACATTCACCTGAAGACTTTCAAGGCAACTTTTGGGAACCCAGATTTTCTTCACAGGGGAACCGTTCCTGCAGTTAGTGCCAACATATCTAGCAAATACTTCACCATTCTGATTTTTGAACAGTTTATAGTTGGAGTCAAATGACTCATCAGAAGAATGAGAAGATTCACATGTATAGCCAGATAAATTAGACGGATCAACTGGAGGTCCCTTTGCAGCAACCCATGAGGTTTTGGGGTACTGCTCAGGCTTCCAATATGTACCATCAGCATTGAGTTTCCTCTCAAAGGCAATACCCTCTTTCCTAGGGTTCCTGTTGAGGATCTGCTTTTTAAGCACATCACATAGAGCCTGATGCCCTTTGAGGCTTTTGTACATGCCTGTCATGTACAATTCCTTCAGCCCTGCATCGTCAGTGATACTAGCAATGTCCTCAGATGAGGAATTAGAGATAGCAGAGACAGGTGAAGAATTTGTAACATTTGAAGCATTTGAACATTCAGGTGAAGAATTAGCAGATTCTCGTTCAATGCATTTTAAACATGGAGGAATAAATTCTTCCTGAGCTGCGCTAATTTGTTGAGTAAGTAATGAATCGCGCTCCTTCTGTAGATCTTCATAACTCGCTCTTATCTTCTCAAAATCAGACAAGAGAGAGTTATGCTGATCTTGAAGGGAGTCATTCTTAAAACGAAGTCTCTGAAGACTTTCACCCAAGGCTTGTGACTGATCCATTTCTTCACCCAACATATCATTGCTCTTACTAAGCATATCATTAGCATTTTTCAAAGCTCTTTGTTGTTTAGCAGCAAGGAAAGCAAGTTTGACATAACTAGGTCCAAATTCATCATCAGATTCTTCATCACTAGACTCAGATAGATAGCATTCAGTTACCTGTTTACCATCTGCCATGAGGCATGGTGAGGAGGAGGATGATTCTGGTTCGAATGTCATCGATTTGAGCGATTCCTTGAAATCCTCAAACCAAGGATCATGACGGGTTCGATGGCCTTCATAGACGTCAGAGAGATGGTCCCAGACAAGCTTCGCCTGATCGAGATGCATGATGTTTCTGAACTGGTTTTGAGACAGACTGGAGCAGATGACGGCCTTCGCTGTGAGGTTGAGTTGAGTGTACTTGCAAATGTCATCAGCTTCCGCCATCTTGCACAGATCGGTCAGACCAATCTCAGTGACGGTCCATAGCTCGCTGTCCATCACCATGAGACGCTTCTTCATCATAGCCTTCCATTTGGGATACTCGTGACCGTCAAAGATGGGGCAAGGCACTTTCTTCATATCTGCGGTCGACATAACTAAAACTCCAGGCGGTTAAACCAAAATCACACAAAACAAGGAAGTACCAGGCTCTGATACTAATTGAAAGTGCGTTATATCGACTAGAGGGGGGGTGAATAGGCGATTTTTATGAAATTCTTCACTGAGGAATCTGCTCGTGAGGAAATTCCTTGGTGAAGAAATACTAGCAGCGGAATAAGTACTCAGAAGTAAACATAACAGATTACATGCATGGTCATCATGATGAAATGAAGACAAACACAGAGTACAGAAAGCGGAGGCACAGGATAACTCTAGATGAAGACAAACAGACTGAAGAAATTGAACTGAGAAATTTGTGAAAGTCTTCAGTCAAAGTCTTCAAACATAGATATGACCAAACAGACAACACAGTAATGAGGAAATGAAAGTGTTGAGGAAATGGAACCAGTTAGCTTGGTGAAGACAATGATTTGGTAGACCAGTTCCAACTGCTGTCTCAGTTGTACGTCTGGTTGGAGCGGCTGAGTATTTAAACTTGAGGACACACAGTCCCGGACACCCAGTCCTGAGCACGCAGCTCGGGACACCAAGTCCTCACCGTATTCTCCTTGAACTAAGGACACACAGTCCTCGTCCAATCACTCGTGGTAAGTCTTCAGGTGACTTCCAAACCTTCACAGACTTGGTCACTCGGCGATCCACAATTCCTCTTGGATGCTCTAGACCTTGACGCCTAACCGTCTGGAAGAAGCACAGTCTTCAAAGGTAACAAGCGTCGGATCCACGCAGGATCAATTTCTTCAGTGATGCTCAATCACTTTGAGTTTGTAGGTGTTTTGGGTTTGGGTTTGGATTTTCCTCACTTGATGATTTTCGCTCAAAGTCCTCGGAGGATGGGTTGCTCTCAAATGACAAGTGTCAAGTTCACGCGGAGCAGCCAACCAGCTAGTGGTTGTAGGGGGCGGCTATTTATAGCCTAGGGAGCAGCCCGACATGATAAGACATAAATGCCCTTCAATAATATGACCGTTGGATGGATAAGATATTTTGGGACAGCTGGCGCGTAGCCCGGCAACGGTCGGAAATTTGGATTACAAATTCCTCAGGGCTATCATGTTCCTCACTGTGTAGGCAATTCGCACTGGCGAATTCCTAACTCCTCAGTCAGAGCAAAGTCCTCAATGACCAGAAGAACTGTGTCTCTGTCACTGAAGAAATTTGACTGAACTGTATGAGATTTCCAATGGCTTCACTCGAAGGGATTGGTAGGTGTAGGATTTGAGTTGAGCATCACATGGAAATTTTCTCCTTAGTATTTCCTCGACCCCCTTTAACAGTACGGTGTTTTCTATGACTCAAGAAAGAGAAAAATGAAACTACGAAAACAAAAGTCTTCACACTTCACATTCCTCGAATGAATACCAAGTCTTCAGGATTACACCAATTTCTTCACTTTCAAAGTCTTCAGAAAGTCTTCAGAATATCAAAGTCTTCAGTCGAAGAACTTCATTTTTAGGGGTCGACTTTCACTGTAAATGTCAAACTCCTCATAGACTTATAGACATGTGTACACTCATAAACGCATTAGATACTTAACCTATAAGTCTTCAATACACCAAAATCACTAAGGGGCACTAGATGCACTTACACCCCCCCCCCGGTACTTTGATAATTACCCGGTACACTCCGGAACACTTCCGGTGTCCGAATACTATCATCCTATATATTAATCTTTACCCTCGACCATTTCGAGACTCCTCGTCATGTCCGTGATCTCATACAGGACTCCGAACAATATTTGGTCACCAAATCACATAACTCATATAATACAAAATCGTCATCGAACTTTATGCGTGCGGACCCTACGGGTTCGAGAACTATGTAGACATGACCGAGACAACTCTCCGGTCAATAACCAATAGCGGAACCTGGATGCTCATATTGCCTCCTACATATTCTATGAAGATCTTTATCAAACCGTTATGACAACAAACTTTATTCCCTTTGTCCATCGGTATGTTACTTGCCCGAGATTCGATTGTCGGAATCCACATACCTAGTTCAATCTCGTTACTGGCAAGTCTCTTTACTCGTTCCGTAATGCATCATCTTGTAACTAACTCATTAGTCACTTTGCTTACAAGGCTTCTTATGATGTGCATTACCGAGAGGGCCCAGAGATACCTCTCCGATACTCGGAGTGACAAATCCTAATCTCGATCTATGCCAACCCAACAAACTACGTGTAGAGCATCTTTATAATCACCCAGTTACGTTGTGACGTTTAATAGCACACAAGGTATTCCTCCGGTATCCGGGAGTTGCATAATCTCATAGTCGAAGGAATATGTATTTGACATGAAGAAAGCAATAGCAATAAAACTAAACGATCAATACGCTAAGCTAACGGATGGGTCTTGTCCATCACATCATTCTCCTAATGATGTGATCCAATTCATCAAATGACAACACATGTCTATGGTTAGGAAACTTAACCATCTTTTATTAACGAGCTAGTCTAGTAGAGGCTTACTAGGGACGCGGTGTTTTGTCTATGTATCCACACATGTATCAAGTTTCCAGTTAATACAATTCTAGCTTGAATAATAAACATTTATCATGATATAAGGAAATATAAAATAACAAGTTTATTATTGCCTCTAGGTCATATTTCCTTCACCTTAATCACCCCCCCAACATCTTCAATAAAACTCCATCGAGAACCCATATGGGACCATGTGTATTATTTATTTTTATCTATAAGATGGCACCATATACCGCCTTCTCCATGAAAGGTGTCGTCAATACAGTACTTTCTTCCGGATAGAGTTGTGGTATATCCTTTGAGGTGTTTTCTTTCATCGGCACAAACTTAGACACCAGAGACCCAAACAACTTCTTTGAAAATAGAGATACACGACTTAAGGTTTTCCTGGCCAACAGTGGCTCTCTCATCCTATTCAAGATGAAAAATCTTTGTTTTTGGTTTTTTCGTTGGGGGTCAAGTGGAAAAACTTGTATTATTATCACCCAATCAAACATATTTCACTTTAGCATGTTGGGCCCATTTGATCTCTTCCTGTCTCTCAAAAGTTCAGCCAAGCTCGCTTCAGCCTCCCCTTTAGCAACGCATTCTAGGGCCAGTTCTTTTGAGCTATGCTGTGGAAATAAGCTCCTATGAAAATAAGCTCAAGATAAGCTCATGTGGAAATAAGCTCGAGAGAATAAGCTAGCCAGTTCTTTTCTGTGCCCGTTTGTTCAGCTTATGTGTGGTATGATCAGTGAAAAGTCTGTAATGCCCTTAAACTATATTGTTGTTCACATTAAACGATATTGTGCTATTGTTTTTATCATTTTTCTGCCTATATTAAGTCGTACATTGTATTGTGCATAGGTAGTTGTTATTGTGCTATAGAACTGCCCAACCCCGTAAGAATTGTATTAAGTCGTACATTGTATTGTGCATAGGTAGTTGTTATTTTCGCCCCATATTTTTAATTTGTTACAAAGATAATTTATTAAGCTCTTCCGCAAATTCACTACGTACTTATATTTATTTGCTCTATCTTTTTTACTTTTCTAAATCTTTCAAATGATCTTCTGTTGTTTACAAAACAAATATGAGTTGTGATTTGCTCAAGAAGGGAAAAATGTCAACAATATCTAAATTCTAGAGTGCATAGTAGGCAAGGGGTACACCTACTCTAGAACTGTCTATTTTTTCTAGGTGGTTGTCGCATTTGTGAGAATTGAATCATGCTGATGTTTTTTTTTGGTTAAATATGTTGATGTTTTTTAACCAAGAAGCACAAATATTATTAGAATGATACAAGAACGGCTAGAAAAAGTTAAATGTAAGAAAATACAAGATGAACAATGAACCTCACAAGATTTATACTCTACATAAATTTCTTTTGGAGGCCGAGCTCCATGGAGGCCTCCAAATGTAAAATTCAAAATTTATGAAAACTCATATTTTTACATCTTAAAGAATTCTGAAAAATATACAGATATACGTGAAGGCATAATGCACAAGTGTGTAAATTTTCAGAACAAAATACATTGAAATGAGGGTTGTGCAAAAGAAAAACAATTCTGAGGCTTTTTACACGTGATGATACTATTCACTCCCAAACCATGAACTTGTCTTTTTTGTACATGTCACATTTTAACTTATTTCATCCTGAAATTTTACACACACACCTCATATCCTTGTCAAAATTATTGAATTTTTTAAAAAAAATCGGCCTCCATGGATGCCGAGATCCAAAACGCCCTTTAGCCACCTTTTTTTGAGAATACTCCACTACCCTTTCGAATGTCCATCTGTATATCAATTCTTTGATTTCTCTCCGGCTCGACAAGAATCGAAGTCAATCAATGGTTCGTTTTAGATGATAGTGATCTAAAACATCTTATATTAGTTTATCGAGGGAGTGCATACAGAGGGAGTACATTATTAGGGTATGTCTAACTTTGACTCGCAAACCATACATCGCATTTGTCCGCTGACACCGCTGCGAGAGCCGGCCATCCAAAGCTAGCCGCACAGATTCGTCCTTAATTTTTTTTAAAAATGCATACATTTGCGCAGTCAAAATAGCCGCATATCTAGTTTCAGTTTAGCTAAAAAATGTTCAAATGCAGCAGTAGTTGTAATTTAAATATTACACTCCAACAATGTTGTCCCTTTTAACCGGCCACATATGCTAAATCAGATCTTCATTCAATTGCTCGTGAGTTTGTTGATGCATTTGAACAAACTCATCAAATATGGCCAGATTCTGGTCAGAAAGTTCGATAGAATCACCTATATTCTCAAATTCAAGACCTACGGCTGCATCCTCACCCTATGGCAGCATCTTTGACGATCATCGGGGGCATGTTGCGGTTGAGCACTCGACGGCCCTTGAAACTGAGAACATGCTCTTTCACATGCTTCGCTTCTGCAAGGACCGCCTGCATCATCGTTGTCTCATCCATGTAGTCATCCTCATCGGACGAGTTGTCGGACAAATCAACAAAGTGCTCATATATGTACTCCATATCCAAATCCATTGCTTCAAAGAATAAGGGACAAAAAATGAGCAAGTGCATTTCACCGAACAATTGTCGGGCCTAGTGAGTACCGTACGGGCGGATGGTACTTGTGCGGCGGGCGAAGGAGAGGCGTGGAACGGCAGTGGAGGAGAAGCGCCTGGAGCACGGGCGTAGCGTCAGAGGAGTTAGAGTTGTGGAGTTCCGGCAAGGGTGTGGCGGGGTGGCCGGGGTGGTGGAGCGGCGGCAAGAGGCATAAGAGAAAAACGGATTTAGAGAAAGATGGGAGGATGGACACACGAGGCCCGGGAGGGGTTTTGGGTTGGCCGGGAGTATCAGAGTCTTACGTGACTTCTGTCTGGACTCCCATAAACCACCCAAATTTGTTTCGATTTTGCAGGAAAAAGTGTGTTTGGACAAGTCGGTGGATCGATACAGCCCATGTTGGACGGCTAAATATATCGGGACCGTGCCATTCAAATAGTTACGGACGGTTTGAGGGTCTGCTTTGAAAATGCGCTTCCATATTTTACTACTCCCTCCATTTTAAAATGTAATGCGTCCGCGCTTCTTGAGATTCAATTTTGACCGTAAATAGACTGATTGCGGCGGGAATAAAAATTATATCACTGAATTCGTATTTTTGATATGAATTCGGTGATATAATTGTTGCTCCCGTCGTAGTCGGTCTCGTTGGTTAATGTTAAATTTGGATCTCGGAAAATGTGGGCGCACTACATTGTAGAACGGAGGGAGTATAAAAATGCTTAGTAGAGTCTTATATTTTTATAGATGAAGTACATGATTACACCCATTCTACTACAATTGCACATAAACAAACATATATGAAAACTTTATTTGGAAAAAAAATATGAAAACTCGAAAAATCTAGCGCGGTTTAACCGGAAGTTCCGCAAATAGCAAACGGACGCATTATATAAACCTATCCGCCGTGTCCCCGCTCCACCCCGTCACCTCAAAGCCTCACAAACCCCACCGGATCACCGCCCCCACGCTCCCTCCTCCCTCCAACGTACAGCGAGCGAAGCAGTCAGCAAACGCCATGACCTCCCACGACATCGCCGCCGCCTCCAGCCCTTTCCACGCCTACCAGCAGCACCTACCGATGACGGTGGCGCCCGCCGCCGCCTCCGCCGACGCTGGCGTGGCTCCGGCGGCGAGCAAGAAGGCCGGTGGCAGCGTGAAGGACCGGCACAGCAAGGTGAACGGGCGCGGTCGGCGCGTGCGCATGCCGATCGTGTGCGCCGCGCGCGTGTTCCAGCTCACGCGCGAGCTGGGGCTCAAGTCCGACGGCCAGACCATCGAGTGGCTGCTCCGGCAGGCGGAGCCCTCGATCCTCGCCGCCACGGGGACCGGCACCACCCCCGCCGCCTTCGTGTCCTCCTCCGCGCCATCCACCTCCTCATCCTCCTCCTTCTCGTACCCGCACACCCTCCTCGGCAAGCGCCCGCGCGAGGAGGAGAACGACGCCTTCGGCGCGGGGGCTGCAACGTCGGCGTTCTGGGCGGCACTGCAGGCGCCGCCGCGGCAGGACACGTGGGGGTTCTCGCCGCTGGATGCGCAGGCCGCGTACATGCCGATGGCGCAGGTCCACCACCACCACCTCAACCTTGTCGCCGCGCTCTCCGGCGCCGCTCGGCGCGCCGAGGAGTAGACCCGGTGAATCAACAGTGCTGACGAATGTTGTTATGTTTTGGGAATCTAGGATCCTTGGTGTACTTCCCTACCTGTCGAGCTCGAATTCTCGATCGCCGTGTGTTCTTTCTTTCTGCAGTTTAATAGGTGAAGACTTGCGATTTCACTGAGCACTTACTTAGGTGTACGGTGACATCCCAGCTGCATGTGTTGGAAAATCATTAGTATCTGTCGTTGGCTTTAAGTGGATCGTGTAATGCGACTTCTCATTGAACCTGTTTCACTTAGTATGCTCGGCAGTATGAGGTCAAGCCATTCAATAGCTAAAACGCAATGCAGCATTCATCAGCTGTGCCGTTATTGTTTTCGTTTGTCTCTATCATACATCAATTTCCCATTCAGGAGCATGAAACTGTTGTCCAATGATCCCATTTTTCGACTGCATGTTGATTGTTACGGTAGGAGTAAGAGGAAGAAGCACTCGGTCGGCTCTGAAAAATCTCGGTTATCCATGCACACATGGCCGCGGATTGCAGAAATGATAGCGCTGGGAGTACGAATCCGCCCTTGATTCCGTCGTTTCCCCATGGATTCTCTCTGGAATTGGCTACGCTTTCCCGGTCTCTCTCCATGCTCCGAGGGCGAGGGGGGCAAAGGGCGCGAGGAAAGGCTGCGGCGCTGCAGCTGCACAGTTGCGCTCTGAGAAGGCTGGCGCCCGTCGTGCATGTAGACCGGATTCGTGTCAAAGCTGCTGGAAAGATGCCCTGCCTTTGGTACCACCATACGTGCTCCTACGGCCTTGCAGCGGCCTGCAGCAGGCAAGGTTGACTTGGTTATTCTTGTGCATGGCACTATGGGTCTATGGCAGGGCATCACTGCCACTGTTGACTGCTTACTACTCCTCCGTTTTTAAATATAAGTTTTTTTAAAGATGGTAATTTTAACTGCGCGTTAAGTAGTAAACTGAGAGTACGATATGATGGTGATATTCAGCATAAATGCGTGTGGCGGAGGACTGGAAAATGAGTGAAATGTCAGAAGGTCCCGGTAAGGGAAACGCGCGTACATGTCGGTTGGTGGTCTCGACTCGCACCGTACATCGTGTGTCAGAGCCTAGCTAGCTAGCTAGAGTGCCATGTACTCCCTCCGTTTCTTTTTAGTCTGCATATAAGGTTTGGTCAAATTCAAATTTTAATATAAAATCAATACTATCAGATGCACCATGAAATATATTTTCATACTATATAGTTTTAATATTATAGATGTTTATATGTTTCTATATAAATTTAGTCAAACTTTCTATAGTTTGACTTTGACCAAATCTTATATGCAAAGTAAAAAGAAAAAACGGAGGGAGTACAACGGTTCGTACGCGCCCTACTATTCTCAACCTCACCCTAATGATATACTACTACCTCTGTTTATTTTTATATAACACATTTTATACATTCAAACAGTATTTAAAACAATACAAAGCAAGCTGTCTGAAACGTCTTATAAAAACAAACGGAGGAATATTATTTGTGCTATATATAATCCTTCTTCAAACTTAATCCGTTCACAAATTCAGATGTAGCGACCCAACCTCAGATGATCAAGTCTCTGTGCTCCGGTGTCATCCCTGGATCAGTAATGCTGACACCACACACTACTTCGAAGGATTTATAACAGAGTAGCAATCACACACTTATTACATCGGTATCTCAAAGAGATCTTATTATAATAAATATGGCTTAAGGCCATCTAATAATGATAACAGCGGAAGACTTGGAAGATAAGTGAGTCCATCAACTCCAACGGCATCACTGAGTATAGAACCACGACCTAAAGGCACCTTACTCGTCCTCTGAAAAGTCTGCAACATGAAAGTTGCAGCCCGAAAACGGGTCAGCGCATGGAATATGCTGGCAATGTAACACATAGAGAATAATGAATGATAAGCCTATACTACATGCATATATGGCTGGTGGAAAAGCTCTATGGTTACAATTTTGCGTAAAGCCAGTTTTTCCCTACTGCAAAGGAATAAATTTTTATTTAACTATCATGGTGGTTGAAACATCGAGAATGGTTGACAGCATTCCGATCCCAATTAAGTGAACAATTAAAACCCAACAATATTAATTAAAGTAACATGATGAGATTCACATGATATTCAAGTACTAGATACTCAAGATGTCCATAACCGGGGACACGACTAATCATGATTAGTTTGTACACTCTGCAGAGGTTTGTGCACTTTTCCCCACAAGACTCGATCGCCTTCGTTGGATTTCTCGCACTACATGGTGTTTGAGAAACGGATGACCGAGACATAGTCTTTCAGAAGCGCTAGCACCTTACGTTTGGATAGACCGGTACACCTACTTTCCCCTACATCTGCTAGTCTACCCTGTAAGAGTTCGCACGACTTAGTCAACTATGCCAGAGCCCATAATGGCTTGTGGCTGCACACGGAAGTTAGCATGAATGATCTTATGATCCCTTTGAGCCTGGGTGGCGGTCCAAAGAAAATCAGGCAAGTCCTGATGGAAACCAGGTGCCTCAATCCACCCAGATGTGTGTTCAAGTTGCCACCTTAGATAAACCATTAATTAACAATACTCACATCTTTCATGGATATCACTCACCCAATCCACGTCTACTAGCATAGCATGACATAATAAGCAAACGTAGAAGTAACTCCCAAAGGTTTCATAAGTAAAACAGGTAATAGGTACTACCTCATCTACTTCCCATCCCACAATTTAATTAGATCCTAATCATGCAATGTTTGAGGATTGGTCTAATGCAATAAAACTGGATAGTAGAAAAGGTATGATCAAAGTGTTACTTGCCTTGCTGAGGATCCGCGAAACCTAGAGCTTCGAAATAACAGGCGGCGCACTCCGGGTGATCTATCGCAGACAAACAACAAGCATACAATAAGTACTCATCTAATGCACAGGTAAAACTCGAACGGAAAATCGAACCAGAAAGTTCAACTTAAGAACTCCGGTTGCAAAGAGAAACGAACCGAACAAAACAACGGAAAACAAACGGCGGAAGAAAACAAGTCGGTAGCAATTTGAAACTAGGTCAAATTTTACAGTAGCAAAAACTTGTTTAAGTTGATTAGTCGGAACGGCGGTTTCGAAACGAAACTCTAGGCGCTTGAATCACCTGATTCCGATAAACGAGCGAGAAGAGAAACTAAAACTAAGATCGGATCTGAAATCGCGATCAGAAAATCACGGAATAAATCCAACGAAAAAGAAAACGACGAACGGTTAAACGAACGGACGTTCGTTAACCGAGAATAACCGGTGATCGCGTTCGTTAAGACGAACGGTCCGGTGAGCGCTCGCTAAACAACAAAACCGAAAAAAAACGAAAACCGATCTAGGGTTTCGAAAAAAACCGAAACAACGAAACGAAAGGAAAACCGGAACGGTTTTTTTTTTAAACCGAACCGAGGCGAGAGGTGGCGCGGCGCGGGGCTACCTCGTCGGCGGGAGGCTCCGGTCGGGGCGGCGGGGCGGGGCGAGGCGACGCGGGCTGCGGCGGCGGGCGGCGGCGGCGGGCGGCGGCAGCGGCGACGCGGCGGCGGCGGCGGGTGCTGCGCGCTGCTGCTGCTGCTGCGAGGCGGGGAGGGGGCGGCGGCTTGGGAAGGAGAAGGGGGGTGGGGAGTATATATAGGGGGGTGTTGCTTGGGGGAGGGGGCAAGCAAAGGGGGAGACGGCGGCGGAGTCCGAGTAGGACTCGGCGGCGGCGGCGGAGGTGCCGCGCGCGGGCGCACGCGCGAGGGAGTGGCTGGGCCGGCTGGGCCTTTGGCCCAGGTGGGCGCGACGCATTTTTTTATTAATTTCGCGAGTAGAAAAAATGAAGAAAAATAAAATCTAACGAGCTCCAAAATTTAGGAAGTAAATTTTCCCCGACTCCTAAAAATGAGTCGAACAAAATGAACTTTTACTCGGGGCCTAAATGCAAATTTTGAAAACACGCATTTTTCCCTAATCCAAATAAAATGCAAATAAACTCCGGGAAATCCAAATTTTGATTTATTTATTAAATCTTTTATTTTTCCTAAAATTTGGGAAAGTCATATTATTCCCTCTCATATTTTTTTATATTGGAAAAATAATTGAAGATAAAATAAATAAAATCAAATGATCCTCTTTTCAAAATTTGAGGAAACTCAAATATAAAAATAATGAAATCTCCAACTCTCTCCGAGGGTCCTTGAGTTGCGTGAAATTTCTAGGATCGATCAAAATGCAAGAAAATATGATATGCATGATGATCTAATGTATAACATTCCAAATTGAAAATTTGGGATGTTACAAACCTACCCCCCTTAAGATGAATCTTGCCCTCAAGATTCGGGTTGGCTAGAAAATAGATGCGGGTGGTCTTTGAGCAAATCTTCTTCTCTCTCCCAGGTGGCTTCATCCTCTGAGTGGTGGTTCCACTGAACTTTGTAAAACTTGATAACCTTGCTGCGGGTAACTCTGCTGGCATACTCAAGAATCTTGACTGGTTTCTCCCCATATGTTAAGTCATCTTTCAACTGAATCGCTTCAAGCGGCACTGTATCTCGTAGCGGTACCTCCGCCATCTCGGCGTGACATTTCTTCAGCTGAGAAACATGGAATACATCATGAACTCCTGACAGTCCCTCTAGTAATTCCAACTTATATGCGACTTCTCCCATACGTTGCAAAATCTTATACGGTCCAACGAAACGCGGTGCTAACTTTCCCTTAACTCCAAAGCGCTTAACTCCTCGAAGTGGGGTTACTCGAAGATAAACTCTGTCTCCGGTTTCGTAAACTGTCTCCTTGCGTTTAGAATCTGCGTAGCTCTTCTGCCTGGATTGGGCTACCTTGAGCCTATCACGAATCAGCTTAACCTTCTGTTCAGACTCCTTAATCAAATCTGGTCCAAAGAACTGACGGTCTCCAACTTCGTCCCATGACAACGGTGTCCTGCACCTCCTTCCGTATAAAGCTTCGAAAGGTGCCATCTTCAAACTGGTTTGGTAACTGTTGTTGTAAGAAAACTCCGCATATGGCAAATTATCGTCCCAACTAGATCCATAATCTAGTGCACAAGCTCTCAGCATATCTTCCAAAATCTGATTGACTCTCTCAGTTTGTCCATCCGTCTGTGGGTGAAAAGCTGTACTGAACTCTAGTCTAGTTCCCAAAGTTCCGTGCAACTGATTCCAAAACTTTGAGGTAAATTGGGTTCCTCTATCTGATACGATACTTCTCGGAACTCGATGCAAACAAATGATCCTAGTCATGTATATCTTTGCCAACTTAGCACTGGTGTAAGTGGTCTTAACTGGGATGAAATGTGCTACCTTCGTCAAACGATCAACTACTACCCATATCGAGTCATAGCCTGCTTTCGTCCTGGGTAGTCCTGTGATAAAATCCATGCCTATCTTATCCCACTTCCATTCGGGTATCGGCAATGGTTGTAACAATCCGGCTGGCTTCTGGTGTTCTGCCTTCACTCTATGACACACATCACAAATTGCTACATATGCTGCAATATCCTTCTTCATTCCGGTCCACCAGAATGTTTCCTTCAAATCCAAATACATCTTGGTATTTCCTGGGTGAATCGAGTAGGGTGAATCATGTGCCTCTTGCAGAATCAACTTCCTGATCTCCGGGTTATTGGGCACATAAACACGGTCCTCAAACCATAGGGTATCGTGCTCATCCTCACGAAATCCCTTTGCTTTTCCTTTGCTCATTTTCTTCTTTATATCTACAATCTCCTTGTCAGATTTCTGAGCCTCTCTGATTTTATCCATCAATGTTGACTGAATCTCCAATGCTGCTACATAGCCTCTCGGAACTATTTCCAAACACAGCTCACGAAGATCCTCGGCTAACTCCTTTGGTATTTCTCCCGTCATCAATGTATTGACATGGCTCTTACGGCTCAATGCGTCAGCTACTACATTAGCTTTTCCTGGATGGTAATGCAATCTCATATCATAATCCTTGATGAGCTCCAACCATCTCCTTTGTCTGAGGTTCAACTCCTTCTGCGTGAAAATGTACTTCAAACTCTTGTGATCCATGTACACCTCACAATGATTCCCAATGAGAAAATGTCTCCACGTTTTCAATGCATGCACTACGGCTGCTAACTCCAAATCATGCGTAGCATAATTTAATTCATGAGGTTTCAGTTGTCGTGAGGCATACGAAACAACTCTTCCTTCCTGCATAAGCACTGCTCCAAGTCCTCGACGTGAAGCGTCGCAATACACCTCATAATCCTTGGTCTGATCTGGCAGAATCAACACTGGTGAGGAAACCAATCGTTTCTTCAACTCCTGAAAACTGGCCTCACATTCCTCAGTCCAAATGAACTTGGTATCCTTCTTTAACAATTCAGTCATAGGATTTGCAATCTTTGAGAAATTCTCAATGAATCTCCGGTAGTATCCTACGAGTCCAAGGAAACTCCGGATCTCTCCAACTATCGTGGGTGCTTCCCATTCGGTTACGGTCTCAACCTTGGTGGGGTCAACTGCTATACCCTCTCCGGATATAACATGTCCAAGAAATCCAACTTCCTTCAACCAAAACTCACATTTGCTGAATTTGGCATATAACTGATGTTCCCTTAGTTTCTCCAGAACCAAACGCAAATGTTCCTTATGCTCTTCTTCATTCTTTGAGAAAATCAGAATGTCATCAATGAACACTACGACGAACTTATCCAAAAACTCCATAAATACCTTGTTCATCAGGTTCATAAAATAGGCAGGTGCGTTAGTCAGTCCAAATGACATAACGGTATACTCATACAATCCGTATCTCGTGGTAAAAGCTGTCTTGGGTATGTCCTGCTCTCGAATCTTCAACTGATGGTAACCTGATCGCAAATCGATCTTGGAAAACACTTTAGCTCCTTGCAAACGATCAAATAGATCATTTATCATTGGCAGTGGGTACTTGTTCTTGATGGTTACTGCATTCAATCCACGGTAATCAACAACCATCCTTAATGATCCATCCTTCTTCTTTACTAGAAGTACTGGTGATCCCCAAGGCGAAGAACTTGGGCGAATGTAACCTTTATCCAATAACTCCTTAATCTGCTTCTTAATTTCCACCAAATCCTGTGCTGGCATCCTGTACGGTCTCTTCGATATTGGCCCAGTGCCTGGCAAAAGCTCAATCAAAAACTCAATGTCTCTATCCGGTGGCATGCCTGGCAATTCTTCAGGAAACACATCAGGAAAATCTTTCACCACTGGTACTTCCTCCTGTACGACTCCTGATAAAGAATTTACTTGTGTCCTATTTGGCGTATGTCTAGATACATACTTGATCCTTCTTCCTTCGGGCGTTGTAAGAAAAATCGTCTTACTGGCGCAATCGATATTTCCTCCATACATCGATAGCCAATCCATACTGAGAATCACATCCAGACCTTGGGATTCCAAAACGATTAAATCCGTTGGGAAAACATGCCTTCCTATACTTAGTGGCACTTGAAAACATCCTTGTCTGGCCATGTACTCTGCTCCTGGCGAGCTTACTAGCATAGGTGTTTTAAGAATCTCAGTGGGCAGGTTATACTTTTCCACAAATCCCCTTGATATGTATGAATGTGATGCACCAGTATAAAAAAGAACGAGTGCAGTAAATGACTTAACAAAAAACTTACCGATTACTGCATCAGGCTGAGCTTCAACCTCCTCCACATTAACGTGGTTCACCTGTCCCCTGTTGAAAGGGTTTGGCTTCTCCCCAGAGCTTCCATTGCCGTTCTGGCCTTCAGGACATTCATTGGCATAATGTCTGGTCTTGGAACACTTGAAACAGGTGACTTGACTCAGATCTCTCTTGGCTGGGGTTGATGGGGTGGTACGGTTCTGGCCGTTGCTTCCTCCATTCCCATTACCATTCTTATGGCCATTATGGTTGTGCGAACCACTTTCTCCATGGGTATGCTGAAACTGAACTCCCAGTTTAGGGGTAAAACGGGGCTTCTGCTGGGCTCCAGAGTTATACTTCCCCTGTCCATACTTCCTCTTGCGGTTCTCAATCTGCTGTTGCTTCCCTTCAATCATGATGGCACGATCTACCAACTCCTGGTAGTTGTTGAAACTTGCTACCATCAACTGCATGCTTAGCTCATCATTTAGTCCTTCTAGAAACTTCTCCTGCTTAGCTGAATCCGTAGCAACGTCATCTGGGGCATAACGTGCTAACTTGCTGAAGTCGTCAACGTACTGGCCAACTGTCCTTCCTCCTTGGCGTAAGTTGCGAAACTCAGCTTCTTCATGGCCATAGCTCCTGCTGAAACATGGGCAGTGCGGAAAGCTTGCTGAAACTGATCCCATGTGACAGTGTCAACTGGGTAAGTGGCTGTGAAATTCTCCCACCATGCTGCCGCGGGTCCGTCAAGCTGATGTGCGGCAAACTTCACTTTCTCAATATCTGTGCATCCTGCAGTGGTCAACTCCCTTCCTGTCTTGCGGAGCCAATCGTCTGCTACTATCGGCTCGGTGCTACTGGAAAACACCGGCGGATTCAGCCTAAGGAAACGGGCTAGGTGATCAACAAGTGGCGGCAGCGGAGGGTTGTTGTTGTTGTTGTTGTTGTTGTTCTGCTGGTTCTGAACTAACAACTGCATCAATTGGTTCTGCTGCTGGATCAACTGAGTGAGCTCAGGTGGGAATCCATTGTCACGTCTCGGAGGAATCTGAGGGTTTAGAAAAGATGAGAATTAAGAATAGAGTGAGGTCTAAGGAGAAAACACTACCCAAATGCACATGTGACAAATTCACACAAAATCACTTCATTCAATTCAAACAAGGGCTTACAAACGATCTAGAACTATCGCAAAAGTGCTCGAACTATAATGTGTACATGGGGAAAAATACTACTAATATTGGGTGGTCATCTAGAAATTTGAATCGGTGGAAGACTCCATGATGTCCGCTCCAGCTTCGTCTTCAAAGTCGGGTTCACTTGGATCCGAATCGGTGTCGTCGATGATGATGTAGTTATCCGGACATGCGACGTACTTGTCTTCCTTCTTGGATGCTAATCTCCCCTTGAGTTCTTCAATCTCCTGCTTGAGATCGCGATTGTGTCTTGCTAGAGCTACGATTTCGTCCATGTAGTCCTTGCGTGTACCCTTCAGTTCTCCTTCTAGCTCGACGATCCTGGCCTTCGCATTCTTCAACTCTATCATATCATTGCACATCTGGTTCTCTTGGCGTCGAATGTGCTGGTTTAACTCCCGGATGAAAGCTGCAATAGATCTATCCTTCTTGGTGCTGACTATCTCCCATTGTTCATCTCGGCGTCCGCAAATCTGGTAGATAGTGTCCTTGAGGTCTTCTTGATAAACTTCTCCGATGCGTCCCATGGTGATATGAGCTGCCATGCTCTTTCCCAGACTCCAGGTTGGTGCACTGAAAACACTATCTATGGGCTTCGTGATTGACATGAATGTCCTTCCCGGAACATGAGCTTGAATCTTCCAGCGCTCCTCTTCAGGCAGAGTGGCGTTGAAGGTCCCGGTGAAGCTTGGTAGTCCAATGTTCAGGTACTCCTTCAAATGAAATCCAAAAGGTGTGCCTTCATCCGGTTGCGCGTACTTGATCTTCGCGTCCGTCATCCTAAAAGAGTAGAAAAGATGAGGAGTTAGAAAATGAGAGGAGAATAGTGATCTATGGCTTTTACTTAGTGGTCGTGTCCTACAGTCAGCGTGTGCTCTGATACCATCTGTGTAGCGACCCAACCTCAGATGGTCAAGTCTCTGTGCTCCGGTGTCATCCCTGGATCAGTAATGCTGACACCACACAGTACTTCGAAGGATTTATAACAGAGTAGCAATCACACACTTATTACATCGACATCTCAAAGAGATCTTATTACAATAAATATGGCTCAAGGCCATCTAATAACGATAACAGCGGAAGACTTGGAAGATAAGTGAGTCCATCAACTCCAACGGCATCACTGGGTATAGAACCACGACCTAAAGGCACCTTACTCGTCGTCTGAAAAGTCTGCAACATGAAAGTTGCAGCCCGAAAACGGGTCAGCACATGGAATATGCTGGCAATGTAACACATAGAGAATAATGAATGATAAGCCTATACTACATGCATATATGGCTGGTGGAAAAGCTCTATGGTTACAATTTTGTGTAAAGCCAGTTTTTCCCTACTGCAAAGGAATAAATTTTTATTTAACTATCATGGTGGTTGAAACATCGAGAATGGTTGACAGCATTCCGATCCCAATTAAGTGAACAATTAAAACCCAACAATATTAATTAAAGTAACATGATGAGATTCACATGATATTCAAGTACTAGATACTCAAGATGTCCATAACCGGGGACACGACTAATCATGATTAGTTTGTACACTCTGCAGAGGTTTGTGCACTTTTCCCCACAAGACTCGATCGCCTTCGTTGGATTTCTCGCACTACATGGTGTTTGAGAAACGGATGACCGAGACATAGTCTTTCAGAAGCGCTAGCACCTTACGTTTGGATAGACCGGTACACCTACTTTCCCCTACATCTGCTAGTCTACCCTGTAAGAGTTCGCACGACTTAGTCAACTATGTCAGAGCCCATAATGGCTTGTGGCTGCACACGGAAGTTAGCATGAATGATCTTATGATCCCTTTGAGCCTGGGTGGCGGTCCAAAGAAAATCAGGCAAGTCCTGATGGAAACCAGGTGCCTCAATCCACCCAGATGTGTGTTCAAGTTGCCACCTTAGATAAACCATTAATTAACAATACTCACATCTTTCATGGATATCACTCACCCAATCCACGTCTACTAGCATAGCATGACATAATAAGCAAACGTAGAAGTAACTCCCAAAGGTTTCATAAGTAAAACAGGTAATAGGTACTACCTCATCTACTTCCCATCCCACAATTTAATTAGATCCTAATCATGCAATGTTTGAGGATTGGTCTAATGCAATAAAACTGGGTAGTAGAAAAGGTATGATCAAAGTGTTACTTGCCTTGCTGAGGATCCGCGAAACCTAGAGCTTCGAAATAACAGGCGGCGCACTCCGGGTGATCTATCGCAGACAAACAACAAGCATACAATAAGTACTCATCTAATGCACAGGTAAAACTCGAACGGAAAATCAAACCAGAAAGTTCAACTTAAGAACTCCGGTTGCAAAGAGAAACGAACCGAACAAAACAACGGAAAACAAACGGCGGAAGAAAACAAGTCGGTTCTAGCAATTTGAAACTAGGTCAAATTTTACAGTAGCAAAAACTTGTTTAAGTTGATTAGTCGGAACGACGGTTTCGAAACGAAACTCTAGGCGCTTGAATCACCTGATTCCGATAAACGAGCGAGAAGATAAACTAAAACGAAGATCGGATCTGAAATCGCCATCAGAAAATCGCGGAATAAATCCAACGAAAAAGAAAACGACGAACGGTTAAACGAACGGACGTTCGTTAACCGAGAATAACCAGTGATCGCGTTCGTTAAGACGAACGGTCCGGTGAACGCTCGCTAAACAACAAAACCAAAAAAAAACGAAAACCAATCTAGGGTTTCGAAAAAAACCGAAACAACGAAACGAAAAGAAAACCGGAACGGTTTTCTTTAAAAAAACCGAACCGAGGCGAGAGGTGGCGCGGCGCGGGGCTACCTCGTCGGCGGGAGGCTCCGGTCGGGGCGGCGGGGCGGCGGCGCGGGGCGAGGCGACGCGGGCGGCGGCGCGGGGCGAGGCGACGCGGGCGGCGGCGGCCGGCGGCGGCGGCGGGCTGCGGCGGCGGCGCGGCGGCGGCGGCGGGTGGTGCGCGCTGCTGCTGCTGCTGCGAGGCGGGGAGGGGGCGGCGGCTTGGGGAGGAGAGGGGGTGGGAGTATATATAGGGGGGTGTTGCTTGGGGGAGGGGGCAAGCAAAGGGGGAGGCGGCGGCGGAGTCCGAGTAGGACTCGGCGGCGGCGGCGGCGGTGCCACGCGCGGGCGCGCGCGCGAGGGTGCGGCTGGGCCGGCTGGCCGGCTGGGCCTTTGGCCCAGGTGGGCGCGACGCATTTTTTTTAAATAATTTCACGAGCAGAAAAAATGAAGAAAAATAAAATCTAACGAGCTCTAAAATTTACGAAGTAAATTTTCTCCGACTCCTAAAAATGAGTCGAACAAAATGAACTTTTACTTGGGGCCTAAATGCAAATTTTGAAAACACGCATTTTCCCTAATCCAAATAAAATGCAAATAAACTCCGGAAAATCCAAAATTTGATTTATTTATTAAATCTTTTATTTTCCTAAAATTTGAGAAAGTCATATTATTCCCTCTCATATTTTTTTTATTGGAAAAATAATTGAAGATAAAATAAATAAAATCAAATGATCCTCTTTTTAAAATTTGAGAAAACTCAAATATGAAAATAATGAAATCTCCAACTCTCTCCAAGGGTTCTTGAGTTGCGTGAAATTTCTAGGATCGATCAAAATGCAAAAAAATATGATATGCATGATGATCTAATGTATAATATTTTAAATTGAAAATTTGGAATGTTACACCAGAAAACTTATTTCCAAATCTGGCCCCAGGTATCACCCCCCGCGTTTTTCTCGGGGGCACGTAACCCTACCTTTCCCCCACCGCTGGCCCTTCTCGTCCGGTGGTGCTCCTGACGGTGTGGCAAGGTTTCGGCGAGGGTGTCCTAGGGCCCTGGATCCTTCTGATCTGGATTTAGGTGGCCTGTGGGGTTTGGTTTGTTAGTTGCTGGTAGGCGTGGTGTCAGCGGGTCTCGGAGGTTGTTGGGCACCATGGAGGTACCCGCGGCGAAGTGTGTGCCCGGCTTGGTAGTGCCGACCGTTCTTGCGGTGGTGCTACTGTTCACAGGTGGCTTCTATGGCAAGGTGCCGCGGCAGCGGCAATGTGAACCAATAGGGACGATGTTACACCTTTTTCGATGGGTTTCGGATGTAGCTGCCGGTGATACAGATGCAAATCTTGTTGAGCTATCGTTGGTGCCAACAGTGGTGACACTCGTGGTTTTGTTCCCTTCCATGGAGGTGGTGTTGTAGTGTGTGTCTAACACCTCACTCCCTCTTTTTTGGTTTGTTGTCTCCAGGCGAAAGTCTAGGTTTGGATCCGAATCAACGACGGCATCGTCCTCGTCGTCATTTCTCTGTTGGGAGCATTGTTTTTGAGTCATTGCTTAGAGGTTCTCTGTTGCTCGTTGTTGTTCCAGATTGTTCTTCAGGGGCGTTATACACGCCGTCTTAGGTGAGACCAAGACGATAGACTTCTCGGGGCTATCGGAGTCCCGTCATTCACCTGTCAACTATTTTAGACACTCGAAGATGTCATGTATCTGAAATCTTATGAATAGAAATAAAAAATAAGATGACCTTTGGTTCAGATGATAGGATTTTTTCACTGAGTTTAGGCTAATGTTTATTCTCCTATGAAATAGGGAGGACAAAAAAAATTTTCTTTATCAAAATAGGATTCTATTCCTACAAACCAAAGGGCTTAAAAGAATTTTTTTCTATACAAAAATCCTACCCTATAGGATTCCTACAAAATTTCTACAAAGCAAAGGAGTCCTCAAAAGGGTTTGGTGCGTCGGCAAGCAGAGCTCAACTTAGAACAAGTTCTTTTTTATTGTGTTCGTTCCAATTGAAGTGGTATTTACTTCTTGTCTTGTGTAGTTCGCTGTGCTTACTATAAAGATAGGACATCAATTTGTGTGCGCTCGAGAAAAGAAGTTTGATAAGTGTCATTCTGTAAAAGAACAGTCTTGTTACATATCAGCCGACTGAGACTTAGTTAAGTCTCAATCGATATTATATCTATGGGATCCTATATTAAGATCAGAGCAATTTTTTGCTTCATACTTTTTTTAGTTAATTGAGACTTAATTAAGTCCCAGTCAATACTATATCCATGAAATCTTATACTGAGAGCACTGCAATTTTTTTCTTCATATTTTTTTATATGTTATGACAATTGATTGAGACTTGATTAAGCCTCAATAGACTAAGATCAATGTACACCCATAAAAAACATCAACTAATAAGTGTCACGTGTGGCACAAATCATTCCGGCCCCGACGTTTTTTATCATTAAAGTTTGGGAAGCACTAGGAATCAGACTACTGATTCTAGATTTTTATCAGACCAGTACCTAACCGTTGGATGAAAGCCTGTATGGCCGCTAGATCAGCAGGCTGGCTGCTGGGCAGTTTCCAAAATTAAAACCCAAGGGAGCTAATTACGTGGGATTTGGTAATAACTGCTTCGGATATTTAGGAAACTAATGTGATGCTTTCCATACATTTAGCTAACTAATTTCGGATGGTAAGGAGAATAATATCTGGCATCCTACGAGATCTAGATTGCTCCTTGAATGCAATATTTGCTTCCAATATTATTCAGTTTTGCTTCCGATGGAACTGTTGCTTCAACATGGATTTTTTTTATCTTGACACAATAATTTGTGTTTCCATCAATTGATGTATTAGCTTTCATGGTTAATGATGTTTGCTTCCGGGTATAAGATTTTGTGTCCAATACTGTAATACATTGTTTCAAAAGCATCAGATACTGCTTCCATGAAAAAGGAAAATATCCTTGCTCCCATAGACGGAAGCATAGTTTGTTTTACAGATGGAAGCACCATTTTTTAGGAAACAATCCTTGATAATTGCTTCCAATAATTTCGGCTATTCTAACTGGGGTTTTAGCGCTACATCTAATATGGGCCATGCAGTTTGCCTCCATATGAGAAAAATTGTTTTTAATTGTGGTGAACTTGGTGCAATTTCATTTTGCTTCCTGCCTAGAATATTTTGTTTCCCTTGTCCTACGAGATTGCTTCCAAGACATCTGAAGCTCGTTTCCAACATAGAAAGGAAATGTACTTTGCTTCCATCAACACTGATTCCAAAGAGAGGAAATAATCTGCTTCCAAAGTTACAAATATTTGCTCAGATCTATATTGCCCCCAACGGGAATATAAATTGATATCAAAGAAACATTGTTGATTGTTTGTTCCAAGGAACAATGCTTCCAACTGAAATAGCATTTGCTTCCTGTGATATCAGGATTTGCTTCTGTATACATGAATGGTCACGGGTTAGCTTTGTCTCGGCACAATGCCACCATGGTCCATCTCGATGGCCATGGCACTGCACAAGAGACACGCGGCTGGACCATGGAAGCACTCATTAGCATGACCCATGATTAAACATAGGGGTTGGCATGTAGGCGGTGGCGTGGAAACGACAGCCACGAGGAGCGAAGAGGACACCAAGGAGGAACATGCAGTAGGGGCTCGCCGTGGAGTGCTCTTCGCCGCTGGTGAAGGGTACCATGGACGGCCGTCGACGGGGCAGCATGACGTCCTCTGGCGTGAGATTCGTCGCTCTTTCTCTACATAGTGAAGCATGGTTGAAATGCCACACATTCTACGCTGCGAGGAAGCGCATGTTTGAAAAATATGAATCGTTGATATTCGGAAGCATCATATTCAACACTACAGAAGGGGCAGTGGTTACAACGGAAAAAAGACATCAAACTTGAAAAAGCATGGTTCTATTGCCAATCCATCTACACATATTTGATAGTATATATGAAGCACCGAATCTCTGTAGAAAAAATCTTGAAAACACAAGACATGCGAGACCTAGTGGAAGCATAGAAACCTGAAAACGAAATTGAGCATCCTTGGCGCAAAGATGTAGGCGCCAAAATTTGTGATAAGTATGATCCAACACAAGTGGGAAGTCTGTGACCCTACATCAACTTGAACTGGGATAAACCATGATTTGAATAAAAAAGCACGCTCTAGCAGCGAGCAATGTTTGCAGGTTTGTACAAGAACTGAACCTAGGGCATGCAAATTGAGGTCGCATGCCAATATTGGATGGAGTCTGCCGCACGTAGTGCCTCCGGTGCCGAGGTGCGCTCGGGCATGATGCGGTCGAGCTGCCGCAAGCACGTCCACCTCGGCGCTTGCGGCAGCTATTGCCTGCTGCCCTGCTGGTACTCCGGTAGCCGAATGATCCAAACGGCAGCCTGCTGAGGGGAGATGCGCTGCTGAGGTGGAACGGAGGCCGCGTCGAGGAGTGGGGCGATGGAATGGATCGGATCTGGCATGGTGATGGGTGATAGATCAGGGCGACCCGGTGGAATCGTGAGCTCCATGGTGAGTGGATTAGGAGTAGCGCTTAATTAGGGGAGAGGGGAACGGGCAACAGATTTGGGAAAAAATAATGGGAGAGGGGTGCATCGAATGATATTTCTTTGAGAGATAATGACCGTGGGATGAAACACGAATGAACGGCCCACGATCGGTCTGACGTTTTCTCCATATCAGAAGTATGACAAAACAAAAAACAAACCCCAAAAAAACTGAATTTTGCCATAGAAAAAGTTGTCATCCTCGCGTCATTAAATTTGCCACAAAAAATGTTCGAAATTGCCATGTGTTCATCCCACACATGAGACACTTATCAAGGTTTAAAAAAAATTGATCCCCGGCCTAGCTAGAGTTCGCAGTTTAGTTTTCTTCACAAGCTATAAAATTCTGGACAACTTTTGGATGTTTTACAGCGTGATCCGTACATCTGTAATAACAAGTGGTGATGCATGTACACCGAACAATGGTCATGTACATCTGTAATCTTGCGTGAAACCTGCAAGTGCAAGCCAGTGCAGTACGTACGCGAACACAAGCCTGTGACACGTCAGGTCCTCCGCTGGGCGACACAGAAATATGCATCTGCGCGCAAGCAAAGCCTCCTGCAAGCTACAGTAAAAAGCGACACGGCCGCAGACCGACCGGGGTGACCGAGACCCGTCAGAGCGCCAGGCAAACCGCTGTTGGCAGGCACACATCTCAGAGCACACGCGAGCGCTCGCAGCTCGCTGATCGGATGCAGATGCCGCAGACTGGCGTGCAATGCATGCCCGTCCGTCCGTCCTCTCGCCGTGTCACAGGAGCTGGTTGGTGGCCGCCAGCTGCCCCCGCCCTCCCTCTCTGCATATTCCTCCTTTGCCATTGGAGACGGTACGTGCTAGCACGCGCATGTGCCAACCTGCGCGCACTGTCGTCTCTGCGGCATGGTTCGCCGCTCGCCCGCCGTGTGGTCAAAACATGGCCAGTTCTCCGGTGAATCGCAGTATGCTTCCGTCGGTGGTGCACGGCTGCACGTAGCCCGCGGGTCGCCGGGAAGCCTCGTCGCTAGCGGTCTCGGTCGGCCCGTACTTTTTGCCCTGTGCCGTGCTGCGCGTCGCCTGCGCCTGCTCCAGTGGATAAGCTGCATGGCTGGCTGGGGAGATAGATAGATAGGCCGTCCGCTCGGTCACGGTCGACTAGCCCTGCCCTGCCGTGCGTCACACGTGACGGGAGTAGGCTCTTTTCTTCTCCCCTGAAAAGCCGTGTCCAAATATCGTTGACGGTTTTCGTGCGGTGTGAATTCACCCTCTGAGTCAAATTTATAAGACCCACCAGAAGGATGTATGTTGGATTTGCTCGCATTTCAATGTTTGATCTGTCTTGTATAACTGACATGAAGAGCATTTGCGTTGCACGTGATGCAGATTCTTACCATGATAAGATTCAACAGCTGGAACTAAATAAAAGCTAAGTAAGAACATATATAACCTGAAGTTTGACCGATATCACAAAAGCGGGGATAGCTCAGTTGGGAGAGCGTCAGACTGAAGATCTGAAGGTCGCGTGTTCGATCCACGCTCACCGCATACATCCTTTTTTTTTCTTTCTCCAATCGGAATATTCCAGGTATATACTTGAGCTTTTTTTATTGTTCCTCTGCTTTCCCCTTCTTCGCCCTAAGCCGCCGTCTTCCTTCTCGACCCCCGACCGCAACACACGACGCCACAACTTCCAGCAACGACGTAAGTTCTACCTTTTCTTTTCTTTGCTTATTACTGCGTACTGCTCCAGCGCGGTCCTACGAAGATTTTGCACCGCCAGTTAATCTTATCGCCATTACCTAGATATAGGACTCGGCCATAGCAACCCTAGAACCTTTTCGTTTTCGCTGTAACCTTCTGGTCAGATCCGCTTCGAAAATACTCCACATGCCTACTAATTTCATTAACAGGAGTGCGATATTTCATTCCTTAATGGTATTTTCCGCCCCAGTTTGCGCCTCGTATGATCCATCCATCTGAGGACGGTCCAATTTCACCATCTAGGTTATGATTTTGTGTCCGATTGCATCATCTAGGTTTTGATTATGTGTCTGGGGCTTACAATTCACGACATAGAAGGAAACACGGTTTGAAATTCTAAAAGTTAGCATCAGTGGTGCTGTTAGGCTGTTTTCGATCCGTTCCAATTGGATGGTAATTTTGTCAATCAAGGGAAGATAAACTATTTTATGTCTCTTGAATTTATATTAGTTGTTCAAGAAATTAGAATCTACAAATGGACACTGGGACCAGCCGGTGTTACAAGAACAGATATGTGCTACATGATAGAGTAGTATTTTTTTATGACTTTGGGGAATGAACATTTGAGATTAGTTTAGGCCAAGGCATTTTTCTTGTTTGTGTTATACAACTCTGGCCTTGCACTGGGGACTGTTTGGTTCATGTCAATCTGTTGCTTATGTATATGAATTGTTATGTAACAAACTATGACACTTGTAATGGTGATTACTTTGCATGACCAATATGTTCTTTTAGGCAGTTGCTCTTGAATCAGATTGAAAAATGATGGGTTCACGAGGTACCAGCGTTGTGCTCTCAAGAGCTGCTCGGATGAGGCAAAAGCTGCAGTCTGCTTTGGAGGCCAGTGCACTAGATATTGAAGATGTTTCTTACCAACATGCTGGGCATGCAGCTGTGAAGGACAATGCAAATGAGACGCATTTTAACATCAAGGTAATTTCACCCAAGTTTGAAGGGCAGAGCCTTGTGAAGCGTCATAGGATGGTGTATGATCTCTTGACCGATGAGTTGAACTCGGGTCTTCATGCTATCTCCATTGTTGCGAAAACTCCAAAAGAGTCGCGATCATGAATGTAATTTCTTACGACTTTATTAATGTTTGCTCCGAAATAAGTTGATTGCAGCAATAGCATGTAGCCCCGAATCGGTTGGTAAAACAATGTTATGGCATGCATATTTCTTCATGATAAAGACATATTGTTGCCTCGGTTGAAGTGTGAATTTTTCTATGTGCATGATTGCCTGCGGCCATGAACTTACGGAAATTTATCGAATACAAATTTCTCTTCCTGTAGCCACCATGCTGGTCAGATGAGATTTTCGATGCCATTGTATTGTGGCACTTTTGGAAACAATTGATGTTTATAAAAAAAATGGATTCACAAGCTGAAGCCTTTGTGTTGGTGAAAAATGGGGATCAGCACTTCTTTTTTTGGATACAGCTAATAAACTTTGCTTGTGAATATAAAGATGTACAGCAAGTTTCATCAATCATAAAAGTGATTATTCTATTTCCGAAAGTGTATTCTGACTGCAAAGCTAATATAGTCGAAGCACAATTAGGAAATTGTGGCTGAGCCTACTCGGCCACTCGTCCAGCATGCATTTTCTGCGTTTGATGGCTTAAAGGCTTAAGCATAATCAAAACTCTGGAGGAACTCGAACTCTCAAGCTCTGAAAAATCCCAATCCTTCTTTGCCCCCCTCTCTCTGCCACAACGTTATCGGTTCAGAAGGGTATGTCCCCAGGCTTTGCCAAGGCTGCAACACCAACACACAGTACTTTTGGTTGCTACTTGCTGGAGAAACAAACCATGAGCAGTGATGCAGATTGCTGGCAAAATTCCGCCTCTGCTCTTCAAAAGCCCTTTTTTCTTCCATCTTTTCCTGAATGTCCAAAGGAGGACATATGTAACACAAAAGAGAAACTGGATTTTGCCACACAAAAGGGAAAAGAAAAATGCAACTGACTGCTGACCTAGTTGCACTGCATATGTAAAAAGAACCGAAGTTTAAGAAACTGGATTTGTGTCGCATTTGGGTTGGGTGTGCAAAAGCCCTACGGCATTGGCACGCATCAGGGCGAAAATGGATGGAAGGATTCTGTTGCTGAGAAGATTAAAAATTGCCCTCACGCAGGATCGAACTACGGACCTTCAGTTTACAAGACTGACGCTCTACCACTGAGCTATAAGGGCTTTTTGTGAAATGGATAGCATCCATCATTACTTACCTCCAAATAAATGAAAATGGGCAGGAGTTTGCGAGCCTTTTCACATATCTCGCACGTGCAATTTCAAATATGCACAGCATTAAGGCATTCCAGAAGTCATCTCACAAATCACAGTACCGCTCCATAAGAGGGGCACCAAAACATTATGATCCAGCTGAACATCAACCATACATTGAAAAATAAACAGCTAAACGTCACCAGAAAAGACTGGTAATTCTCAGATTTCAATGCCTGCACTCCTGCTAAATGCCACCAGCAAAAAAAGGACAAAGCATTTTCCAAAATATCTAGTCTCCGCTGAGCAAAACTATTAAGTGCCAACATTTTAAGGAAATACAGTCGGACTAAATGCCAATGAAAAGCAGTGCCACTTAAGACAAACTAAAACCATAGTTGTGCAACGCAGGGTTTTATTCCACGTCTTCCTCCTTATGAACGGTAATCTGGCCTTCGGTGAATTCGCATGGCTTGATGGCCACACCTAGTTGCTTGCGCATTTTCCTCATGATAAATGCCTCGCTTTCTTCACATATTGAGACCACGGTCCCTTTCCGCCCAAGACGACCAGTCCGGCCAGCTCTGTGAGCATAGTGCGTAGAGTCTGTTGGAAGATCCAGGTTAATCACAAGGTCGCATTCTGGTATGTCCAGTCCTCTGGCGGACAGCTCGTTTGTGACCAAAACCCTGAATTCACCGGCCTTGAACTTTTTCAGGACTGTTGACCTTGCAAGCTTCCCAAGATCACCATGTAGCTCGATAGCTTTCATCCCACGGGCCTCCAACTTGAACACAACATCCTTCAGTGGCTTGGTGTTGTTCATAAATGCAATCACCGTCTCTGCTTCCAGGGCATGGATGCATCTCCTTAAGGTGTCAACTTTGTGATGAGCCTTGGTTGTACAGTAGTAATGCTCCAACGATGGCGGTAAGCTGTCAACCGCAGCTTGATTCACTGACATTGTTGGAGAATCGGAGTTGGGGTCACCCTGGGACAGCATGGGCCTTGGAACAGTGATCGAATCAAGCGGGACTACACTCTTAGCCCTAACAAGAACTGGATCATGGCCCCAACTCCTGGCTGCGCGTATAACTGAAAACGGCACTGTTGCTGAAACCAAGATTGTCTGACGTTCAGACCGCCTAGCAAGTGGGCCAAGGATGTGACTAGACGATGAAGTGCTAGGTTTCCTTCCAACGTGCTCCAGTATTCTATGCATATCCTCACGGTAATTGAATGATAAGAGCTGGTCAACTTCATCCAGTACAAGAAAACGGCAGTTATGAGTTTGTAGCTTACCCGCCGCTGAAATTTCCGAAATGCGGCCAGGTGTTCCAACAACAATAATAGGCTTGTTCTTCTTCAGTGCTTCCTCTTGCCTCGAACGGTTAGCACCGCCAACAAGCTGCTGGACAAGTCTCTTATCATCAGGACCCAGAATCTTCTCCACTTCTCGCACTATCTGCATCCCTAGTTCTCTTGAAGGAGCAACAACAACAGCTTCTATACCTGATCTCTTTTCAGAATTACCCTGTTCTCTAGCCCTCTTCAGGGGGCCTATTTCAGAAAGAATAGGGAGAAGGTACGCAAGTGTTTTCCCCGACCCAGTATATGATTGGATAACCGCATCATGCCTTTGTGATATGACAGGAATAGAAGCGGACTGGACCTCAGTTGGAGAGGTCAGGCCTTCCTTGTTCAGTCGGTCAATGAGCAAAGGCGGCAGACCGAGCTCTTCAAATGAACTTGCAGAAAATAAAGCCTCATCGATCTTCAGTTTTTTCTTCACCACTGGCGACTTTGGTAAGGCACTCTTTGCTGGCTTCAGATTAAGCGAAGAAACCTTCTTTGGTTTCACACTGAAACCAGAATCTCTTGAGCTTGCCTTTGGACCTCCAGTTCGTGGCACCCTTTCCTTCTTCACATAATCAGCTTTGCTTTGTGGCACCCTTTCTTTCTTCACATAATCAGCTTTGCTTTGTGGCACCCTTTCCTTCTTCACATAATCAGCTTTGCTTTGGACTTCCAGGCTAGCCAGAGTTAGTGGGCTGCCACTGTCCTCGACAGTTTGACTACCCCGCCAAGCAGTCTGATGGAACCCAGATGCCCGTGGCAGCGACAGCATTCTGAACGGGAGATGGTCACCAATGACAAAGCATGACCGAGATGACGCCAGCGCAAGAACATTCCGATGAACTTGCCCGATAATTAGCCTCATTTATGCTATTACTGAACAATGTCAAACACAGCACCTCAGCTCGATAACTGTAGTTATGTTTCAAACACTTTATATCTCAGCAAGTTCAGGGCAGGGTGCGCTTGTGGCTGTGCGAAATAATCAGGCAACCGGGTCAGGTGAGTCACAAAACCAGGGGCGGATCTAGATGACGTGCCGGTGTGCACACAAGAAAATTTTAGTTTGAGAATAAGTAATCACCAGATGACCAAAAGCTCATACCTTGGAAACAAATGTGCGGGATTGAGAACGGGGTGGAGGCAGAAAGGGGACGGCGATGGCAGCGACGCGGGAGGGTTCTGGGGGTGTGTGTGTGTGGGGGGGGGGGGGGGGCGGGGGAGAGGGGTTGATGTGTCGGCGGCGAAGCAAAGCTACGGGACGGCGGCAGCTCCAGGTCACAGCGATGCTGTTGGACTGTGGGTGAGATTTTGGAGCCGGACTGGTTGGGGTTTGGGTAGGTCAGGGCAGGAGAGCAGGGTGGCTGCGCGGGCGAGGAAGGGGATAGGGGAGGAGGCGGAGAGGAAAATCCTGCTGTGGAGGGGATGGATTTTTGACGGTTCAGATCGTTTGCTGGCAGTGGTGATCTTTTTTCTGTTTTTGGATCAGCGTGTAAAATTTTACTCCCTTTGTAAACAAATATAAAAGCGTTTAGATCACTACTTTTTTATATTTCTTTACGGAAGGAGTACAATGTTTTCCTAATCATGAAAAGATATTATAGACGTAGATAATGGCTCAAAGTCCATATTCAAGGAAAAAAAACTCTTTTAAATGTATCTTCCTGGATGTTTGACTTGCCATTGGTGCCGCTTCTTGTCGACGTCTGCCTAAGCAGAAGTGGAAGGGCTTAAACAATCTTGTATTGTTCATGTGTGAATGTTCTCGCTTGAACACATCGCCAAGGTAACATATTCGACGATAACACACAACACAAAAACCTTGGTGTGTGAAACAGGATCAAGAAGGTCGCCAACCCGTCTTACCGTTGTCAGTGTGCGTCTTCGGCAAAGCCCGCGTGACACCAATGGTGGTGGGAAGGTACCGATTGGGGTGGCCTTCTGAGGAGGTGTTGGAGGGTTGTCGTGGATGGCGAAGGAGATGATAGCTCGAGTGGCGGTCTTCGTCAAGCAGGCTCGGCGAAGGCGCTAGAGGGATACATCGCGACGATCTTCAATGACAGCCTGGCCTGTATAGGTCACCAGAGAAGAGAGGCGTCGGTGTATGGTCCAGACGGCGGTGTGCTTGACATCATATATGTATCTGGTCGCAGCGGCACTGGTCTTTCGAGATCTGTTTGACTTAGGTTTTCGGTGGACACATCTATATTTAATTGGCTTTATTGGCCTTCAGAGGTTGTATATGACCTTATTAGTGTTCTCTTCCTCGGGCAGCGATTTGCTTCACATATCGCGTTCGTCGATGTCTCTTGGTCTACATCAATGGCTTTTCGATCGCTGCTTCAAGCTATTTTTTCTTTAAAAGGGAGGTCGTAACCCTCTGTCACTGCATCATTATGATGCACACATCCATTTTTATTGAAATTGATGCAAGACAGCAACACCAAAGTCATCAACAAATGGGGTACATAACAAAACAACTACGACCAAACCATTACAAGATATGAATGTAACACCTATGACTGTGTTGACTTCTTCTGCAACAACGCCTTCAAGAAGGGATAAACCCCTGACAGCGCGGTCGTCATGCAGATATTGTCTGATCTTCCCGCTCTGTCATGGCCACCCGCATCAACGTTTGATCTTCCCACTTCACTTTCCTAGCCTCCGCTCCCCAATCAGCCCCAACCTTTAAAGAGGTAGGCGAGAACGTCTAGGGGAAGGGAGAAGTCAACCCATCGGTCGACGCGGGTTGTAGATCCCATTGAGGAGATGGAGGGGGGTCCGGTGATCTTTTCATCCAGGCAACTTCTACAAGCTCATGGGTTCAGAAAAGTCTGCTCCACCGAAACAAATGTCAAAGCTATCAACAACAACGATAGAGACGAATAGATGCAGGCATGTCAACGATTTAGCAACCATCCAAAAAAATTAAATTTTAATCATCACAAAACATCAGTACTCCCTCCGTCCGACAATGAGGGAGGGATGTTAGCTTGAAACGCGATCTTTATATTATAGGACGGACGGAGTAGTATTTAGTACTAGGACTGATTTTGGCAACGATTCAGACGTATCGTGATTCCTGAATCATCAATACCTAGGAAATGTCGCGGTGCCAATCTTGGGCAAATTCACATTACCCCTACCATCTGCTTGAAGTTTGAACAAGTGTCACTTGTAACATGATCATCATAATATTGTGAACGCACATTTTTTTTGGGTGGTCCAAACTCCAAAGGTGCCCTTTTTGTAAAAAAAAGCACGTTCTCTCATGTGGAAAATGATTTTTCTTTTTTCTTCTGCAGGGAGGAAATTTTGTCAAACGTTAAAATATAGGAAAAATTATACATGTGCATGTCTGTTTTTGTGAGATCCTGGAATTTTTATATAGAAAAACACATGTATTTAACCTTTTTTTAGAGCATTGGAGCTGCCAAGAGCGCAAAGACGTTTCTTTTTGCATGAAAATGGCACGATCATGTACAAAATACTACCATTTCTTTATAGTATAGATTTTTAATTAATTTATGATTTACTGTTCATTCCAGGAGACATTTCTCTTCTCCTGTGAATTTTGAGTTTATCTTAATAATCATCTTTACAATCACCTATTTTGTAGTGCTTTTTAAGCCACCGTTTTGTAAGTAAATAAATTCAATTTTGGATGCATTTTTTGTTGTAATTGAACAGCTTCAGCTACGTTCATTTAGTCTAGTCATTTTGTGCCACATTTACAACATTTAGCAAGACAACAACGCCATTATACCCAGGAAGCATTGAGATGTACTCCCTCTCTAAACTAATATAAGATGTTTTAGATCACTGAAGGTAGTACATGCAATTCGATCGAAGAATTATTCCAATTAATACAACACATACTTTTTCTTATTCATTGCATGTGCACTGGTGCTACTTCTACAGTAGTAGTACATGCCATGCAAGTTGGACGCAGCTCCTCTGACGTACGGCCCACACACTGACGTGTGGGCCCGGACCCACCCATCAGCGGCCCAACGGCAGGGGGCCGTACGTCAGGGGATCCGGCTCCATGCAAGTTGGGGGCTAAATTTCGTGTTTTGACTCTTTTTCCATACCTATTCGAGATCTGACCCTAGTTTGAAATTTTTTTGAGATCTGACCCTTTTGCTACCGCCAGAGTCCATGGCGGTAGGGTATAACTGCCTACCGCCAAGGTCCCTGGTGGTAGGCTTGCATGCCCTACCGTAAAATTTTGCTAAGTATTAAACACAGTGCATGCTCGTGCCTACCGCCGAGCACCTTGGCGGTAGGGTTGTACATGCTACCGCCATTCTGTTTGGCGGTAGGGATGTTTCCTACCGCCAAGGTTCCTGGCGGTACGCTGTTACACCCTACCGCCATGGACCCTGGCGGTAGCAAAAGGGTCAGATCTCGAAATTTTTTCATACTAGGGTCAGATCTCGAATAGAGATCAGAAAAGGGTCAAAACACGAAATTTTGCCCAAGTTGGGCAGTGCCACAACAGCTCTAATCGGAGTTCATAGTTGACCCTAGAAGAACCTATCAACAGATGGATCAGACTCCGACAAGCTACCTTCAAACTTCACCTTGCAGCCACCAGGTAGCTGCAACCCAGCTTCCTCGCAGCTCTGCCTTGTAACCTGAGGACATGACCGGACGTCGAGGTACTCGAGTGCCTTGCATGACTCTATCACGCTGCTCACTCCCACAACTGTGAGGTCAACACAATTGTTGATCTTCAGAACTCTCAATTCCGACTGAAACAAGTTCGCTTCCATGCCCTGAAATGCCGCATCAGTTATTTGGTCGCAGCACCCGACATCAATAGCAGCAAGAAGTTTACAGTTGCACAACAGACTTCTCAACGAGGCGTCTGTTATTTTCAAGCACCAGTCCATTCTTAAGATCCTGAGGCTGCCACAACAGGCAAGAGCTAGTGCTTCTATGGACTCGTCGCTAATATCCCGGCATCCACCGATGATGAGAATCTCTAGGTTGCAGCAGAACTTAGCTAGTGAATAGATGGACTTATTGCTCACTTTGCTGCAATCCAACAGTTTCAATGACACCAGAGATGACGACGAGACCTCAGCAATTTTGCAAATTCCAGGATCACCAACTTTATTGCATTTGCTTATGTCTAGTGACTTCATTTTAGGACAACCATCGGCTAGAGCTGAGATTCCAGCATCTGTTATGCTGTTACATCCTGCAGCCCCAAGCTCTTCCAAGTTCAAACAGTTTCTTGATACAGCATGCAACAAATTATCAGTTATTAATCTGCAACCTGCGATGTGCAACTGTCTCAACTTCTGGCACCCTGACGCAACCACCTTTAAACCTTTATCACTAAGTTTTTTGCAGTGAGAGACATCTAGGGTTTGCAGACACTGCAGCCCTTCTCCTAATTTGATCATTCCAACATCAGTGATACCTAAGACACACATGAACGGTAGAATAGGTAAATGCATTAGATTAAGGAAATACCAACAATTCACACCCAAATCAGATAACTGGTGCCCCTTATCATATGAAGTATCCGTAAACTCAGTGACATTTAGGTTCAAGAAAAATAAATAAAGAACACAAGTTTCGGTCCGTGCTAAAAACAGTGCTCCTGAAGCCAAAATGGCAATGAAAGATGTCGGTTCCAGTTCTGAACTGCATGAATGCATCAATACCGAAAACTCATAACTTCTAGCAATGCTAGTAACTTCACAGTGCTGAAGATTACCAATATTAATTTTCGTCCAAAAAATTAGCAATATTTATCACTGTGTCAGAGAAATGCTACAAAGACCACAAGTTGTATGAATACATATTTTGTTGGAAGTACATTTGCCCAGCTCAAAATTCTCTAGTCAGACTGCCCAAATTGAACTGATGGGTTATTACCACAACAAAGTACCAAACAGAAAATTTTCCCGGAGCTGTAAAAGAAGTACAAATGGGAATCCACATCACAGAAATCAGCATGTTCTATACACAATTGAGTACAATTGAGGACAACTGGACATCTGCATCTGACCAGCATATAGAACCAAACATTTAACCAGGGCTACAAATATCTCCACTAGAGACGAGTTGGTCTAAGACAGTAGCCAGCGTAATATAACCTGCGCCGAAAACGACCTTCCAGAAACTGGGAAATTTCTCATGTATGTACTTCTCACTTCGAATTAGAGAAGTAGCTGTAGCTGTCTAGGTTATTTGGTAGGAATCGAACATGTGTATTCTGTGGCTTACCAGTTCGTATTTCATTAAATTTCTTTGTTCACGTGTTTGTGATTGAAGGATTAAAATTTGACAGAGTTAAAATGATGCAACAACAAAGTTCTTCAGACGCCCCAGTTTGCTTATTCTCCCCCATCAAATCACAAATCTTACTATTTGATAAGAAGGAAAGCTTTCTGCATTTGCGAATTCACGCACACAAACAGCGCGAATGGATCAGGGCGAAAAGAGGTCTCACCTTTGCAGTTCTGCAGGGCGAGGACTCGCAGATTGCAGAACCCCCCTGAAATGACCTCAAGATCGCTGTCGATAACACCGGGGTAGAACGAGCGGGACGGCGACTGGGAGAGATCGAGCTCGAGAATGCCCGGGAAGCGTGCTGCCAGGCGGCGCAGCATGGACGGACCGGCGCGCGCGCGCAGGCGGCGGCGCTCGGAGCTCTGGATCCGGAGCCAGCGCCTGCACACGAGCCCGAACGCGTCGCGCTCCGACTCGGGCCCCAGGCGGGTGAGCACCGCACGGAGCTCATCGTCGGTGAGCACCTCGTTGACGAGGGCCTCATCGCCTTCCGACGGTGATGCAGACATGACCGGAGTTAGGAGTTATTCGGTGAAGATTATTAGTTTTCAGTCCATTTGCAACGGAGACTTCTTTTCTTCGGAGACATTTGCAATGTAGATGGATGGACTGCGATAATTCGATTCGACGCCCCGGCCCATCGACACCTGGTGAACAGAAGAAAAAAACCTGATTTTTTTGTGATGCAAGTTGCTCAAATGCGTGATGTTCGTACAATTTGTTGGGTTGTTTCGACATTTCAAGAAGCTCGTGCCAAATAAGACAAAATCAATTGTGAACAATGTAGTTTTTAAAGTTTTTCAGACACCTGAAATTTGCCTTTTAGCGACGAACTCCTCGAATGTCCAGACTTTACCAATTTCTGTACGGGCATCACTTAATCACGCAGATGAGCATCTTGCACCACAAAAAACAGAGTTTTTAATATTTTTTCTATTTAAAACAATTTTATTATTCACACCCGGGCTCGTCTGAGCCGCCCGGATGTAGAATAACAGTAGCATCCGATGTAATGGGCTTTTACATCCGCTGCACCATAACTGGATCTGGCCGTCTTGGGCTTCTTGGCATGTGAAAATTGACAATGGACCGCTCAAGGGATGTCAGACTAAGAGCTTGAGCATCTTAAGCAGTTCTCGCTCGCCATCCGAGAGTACCCTTGACTCCATGGTGATGTCCAGACGAAGAATCACCTCGTTAGCTACCATGATTTGGAATTTGACGTTCCCAATGAAGTGGTTGCTTCACCTAGCCAATCGTGCAGCGGTGTTTTTTTAACTCAGCTGCTAGACGCTTGAAGGGATTGGCAATTGGCTGCTGCTCATTCCACATTTCCTGCACCACATTTTGGAAGTTTTTGCCTTTGTCTAGAAGGTTTGGAAGTGAAATCGATTTCCTCACTGCATGCAGGGGTTAAGAATAAAAAGAAGTGGACAATGATTCGAATCAGACATGCTCAACACCAGGAGGAAAGAGAAAAGGTGCATGGCTTCCCAATCAACTATTGTGACAACACGGTCCAACTTCTCCAACGTGGACCGTCGACGCTCAGTAGACCATGTGTACCTCCTGCCATTGAGGTACAGATCCTTAAGCTCTAGCTCCGTAAGCATCGTCTAGAACTTGCCCATCATACGGCGATTTATCCACTCATTGTTCTTATCAGATAGATCATCGATGAGGTTGAAATCTCCGGCTACTACCCAAGGGTCAGCATGCATGTCCGTAATATCCTTCAGTCGCAACAACTTGACAAGGCTGAGATTTCATGGGTCGAATTTATATAGGACACATATCATGATAATAGTCACCCAAGGGACAAAATGATTGGATCTTTCTCGTGGAGAGTTGTGCTCAAATTGTTACTCATTTACAAGCAACATTCTACTTGTAAAGCTAGCAAAGGGGATACAATGCACTTTCTGGCATGATACTTGGATGAGCCCCTGTCTGAAAATGACATACCCTCAATTTTCCTTTTACCAACAACAAAGAAATAACTCTACACCAAGTAAGGGAACTCTAAGAGCCCGATGATATTTTTCATGGACCACTGTCTACACAGGCACATCAATAATTCACACTTCTTTAAGCAAACATCCAAATCAAACATTAGCAAAATCTCAAGGATATCTGGACTTATAAATGGAACACCAATCAGTACTCATCTATGAAGATGTACAAAACCATCCTTGGTCCCAGCAGGGCTCATCTCATCTTCAAATATCTAGAAATGTTCTGCCATGCTCAAACAAAAAAATATTTTTCTGGCTCCTACTCTATGATAGAGTTACCCGAAATTTATTAAAGACGAAATTCATGCATCTGGATTCATACACCTCTGTTCTGTGTTCTGACAATGTGGAAGAAACACTAAGAAATCTTTTCTAAGATTGTTAGTTTGCTCCAAACTGCTAGAATTATATTATGCCTTCAAGGGATAGAGACATCTCTAGGTATGATGAGATATGCATGTTTATGCAGTCTCTACCCGGGTACATTGCGCTGGATATATAGTGAAAGTGCATGTTTACTCCCAGAGGGAAGTGAATGGGGGATTTTTACAAATTCGTCAAACTCTAATTAATTTGACGAATATCACAGTGAAGAAATAGAAATAGGGGCGAGACTAAACCATCACAGAAAAGTAAAACATGCATACAAGATAGATGCACGTGAAGAACATGCAACCATATAAGCATTCAGGCATATTCAAGATGAACTGAAGAAAGGAAAGGCAACATGATGAAAGAATTTAGTTCAAATTCTTCATAATGTAGATCACAAATTCTTTAGCAGCAGAAATATTGAAAATAAAGGGTCGAGGAATTTGAAACCAGGTAGGATCAGTGACGACACAACGATTTGGTAGACCTGTTCCACTTGCTGTATCAACTGTACGTCTCGTCGAGGTGGCTTGAGATTTAACTCCAAAGACACTTAGTCTTCACCATATTCCTCCTGAGCTAAGGTTGACGATGACATGTACCTAGGGTAGGACAATGGACCTGATCTAAGCACCCTACCCAAGGACACCGCCCTACAGTCAAGGACATCCAAAGGACAACAGATTCTACCGACTGAAATCACCATAGGACACAACCCACTCGGATAGCCCAATTCCATTCGACCAGGATATATCCACTCGACCATACCAGAAACCACTCAGAGAACAGAAGATCTAAGGTCACTCTGAATGACAACGGTCGGGCATTCACTCTGTAGTCTTAATGATCATTCATGTGACATTAATGTTGGCGTTACCAGTAACGTTCCTATCTTTATGTACATTGAACCCTGTGTAACTGAGGGCCGGAGGGGTCTGGCAAACTCTATATAAGCCAGCCCCTCCTCAAGCACAGGGGTTCGCACCCCCTGTAACTTCATGCATAAATCCAATCGACCAGCCTTAGGGCACCGAGACGTAGGGATGTTACTTCCTCTGAGAAGGGCCTGAACTCGTAAATCTTGCGTGCACAACTCCACTGTAGCTAGGATCTTGCCTCCTCATACTCACCCCCCATTCTACTGTCAGACTTAGAACCACGACAGTTGGCGCGCACCATGGGGCAAGTGTCTTAGCGACTTTCCGGTGAGGTTGCGATTTTTCGATTCCCATCATCATGGTTCCCGGTGGCAGATTGGCTGAGGGCCACGAGATCCGTCTCGGCGCGCTCGTTTTCATCGCCGACGACTTCGCCTGGCTCCAGGAGGCTCCCCTCGACGTCGAGGCGCTCCCCATTCGCGGGGCGACACACTTTCGCGCATGCGTTCGCGGTGTCCTTCTGCGACAACCTTCGAGCCAGTATCGGTCGGCTCCCGTGATGTCTTCGCTCCCCGCTGTTCACCGGCGTAAGCGATTCGGTCGATCGCGGTGGGTGAAACATGCGGTCGCACGTCAGTCGGCCACCCCTCAAGTCGCGGCAATCGAGCCCAATGAATCTCTCCACGGCCTGTTCGACTGGCTCCGTCGAGACCCTGTCCGAATGCAATGGCGATCCGTCGCAGGCTCATGAGGAGTATCATCTCGAAGCTCTCACCTCACAGCAGAGGGAGGAACTTCATCGCCGCAATGTGGAGGCACTCCACACACCCATCGTCGGAGAGACCTCTGAGGCTCGGGCCTTGGAGGCAGCGCGCCTGGCCACTTTGGCTGAGTGCACTCGACTGGAGAACCTTCAGCATGCACTCGACGAGCGTGCATGGCGGCAGATCCCTGAGTCCAGTCGACGGCAATGACAACTGTTTCCGCCTGAACCACAGGTATACCGCACTCCGATTCAGAATCTTACAACTGCTGCCCGTATAGTAGAGTCTATTCAGGCGTCTCAGTCGGAGGTTGGAAGAGGTTTGATGCAAATCAGAGAGTTGCTGTGAGTAGCATGAGAACAGAACACAACAATATCTCAGTCGCGTAACAGAATACATAGCAGATCTGTGATGGCTGACACAGTTCAGTCAGCCCACAACCCAAGATCGCCCCTGCGGCGTGAGGGACGTGGGCATCGCCAGGAACAGTACGCAGGTCTGAACTACGAGCAGTATGATCACCGACTCGGTCGTGATGACCGCCATCAAGTGCGCACACCTCCTCTGAGGAGTGGGTCATATGTGCCCCGACAATATGATGACAGGCGCCCGCGCAGTGGTGAACGAAGAGTACCAATCGACCCAAGGGAGCCGGGTTTTGATGCGAGGTCGATCCTCGTTCAAGGTCTGCTTGACAGGAACATGGCCCGCAAAGAGGGACTTGACAGAGATCGCCCGACTGGCAGCAGAGTTCATGTTTCCGGTCCAGAGTGTTTTAGCAGAGCCATCAGGGCTGCAGAGATTCCTCCCAACTTCAGGTTGGCGACTGGAGTTAGCAAATTCACTGGTGATTCCAAGCCTGACACTTGGCTTGAGGATTACCGAGTGGCTGTTCAGATCGGTGGTGGCAATGATGAGGTGGCCATGAAGCACCTCCCCCTGATGTTTGAAGGGTTAGCTAGAGCCTGGTTGAATTAATTGACTCCAGGCAGTATATTCACCTGGGAGGAGTTAGCCCGAGTGTTTGTCAAAACGTTCGAGGGCACATGCAAGCAACCTGCAGGGTTGGCAGAATTACATCATTGCGTGGAAAAGCCAAATGAAACTTTGAGGGATACATCCAGAGGTGGACCACTTTGCATCACACTGTGGAGAATGTGTCTCAGCATCAGACAGTTTGCGCCTTCAAGGAGGGCGTTCGGTATAGTGAGCTTAACCTAAAATTCGGTCGGACAAGAGACATGACCCTGACCCGAATGATGGAAATAGCCACTCGGTATGCGAATGGTGAAGAAGAAGACCGACTCCGCAGTGGCAAGAGCAAACCAGCTGGCCAAGACACCGGGGGAGGTAATTCCAATCGAAAGCAAAAGCGCAAAGCAGAGCCTGTGAGTCCTGGAGAGGTTGCAGTCGCGACCCAAGGAAAATTTAAGGGAAAACCTAAGGATCCCTGGACCCCCAAGAAGGTAAAATATGTTACCTGCCCGAAGGATCACTTCCCTCTTCCTCGCATTGATCAGATAGTCGACTCGACTGCGGGATGTGAGCGGTTGTCTTTCCTAGATGCATATTCCGGGTACCATCAGATCCAACTGTTTGGACCCGATGAAATAAAAACAGCTTTTATCACCCCGTTCAGGTGCTTTTGTTATGTCACCATGCCCTTTGGTCTTAAGAATGCTGGTGCCACATTCATGCGCGTGATACAGAAGTGCCTGCTCACTCAAATCAGTCGGAATGTGGAAGCATACATGGATGACATCGTGGTTAAGTCACGTAAAGGTTTCGACCTGCTGACTGACCTCGCTGAAACCTTTGCCAATCTAAGGAGATATGATATCAAGCTCAATCCGTCGAAGTGTACATTTGGAGTTCCAGGTGGCAAGTTACTTGGTTTCCTCGTTTTCGAACGTGGGACGATGCAAACCCAGAGAAAGTTGGTGCCATACTCCGAATGAAACGCCCTGTGCATGTACATGACGTTCAGAAGCTTACTGGTTGTTTGTCCGCTTTGAGTCGATTCTCTCTTGTCTCGGTGAAAAGGCTTTTCCTCTTTACCGACTTATGAAGAAATCTGATAAGTTCGAGTGGACTCCTAAAGCTGACGCAACATTTGCAGAGCTCAAAACCCTGCTTTCCACCCAGCCGGTGCTCGTTGCTCCAATCAGCAAAGAGCCTTTACTGCTTTATATTGCAGCCACTGGACAAGTCGTCAGTACAATACTCACAGTCGAGCAGGAAGAAGAAGGCAAGGCCTACAAGGTTCAACGCCAAGTGTATTATATTTCTGAAGTTTTAACCCCATCCAAGCAGAGATATCCCCATTATCAGAAGCTTGTCTACGGGGTTTACTTGACCACAAAGAAAGTTGCGCACTACTTCTTAGATCATTGAATTACAGTCGTCAGCGACGCTCCATTGTCAGAAATTTTGTATAATAGAGATGCAACTGGTCGAGTGGCCAAGTGGGCGATTGAACTTCTTCTGTTGGATATTAGGTTCGAGGCAAAGAAAGCAATCAAATCCCAAGCAATAGCAGACTTTCTCATCGAGTGGGTTGAACAGCAGTTGCCGACTCAGATTCAGTCGGAACATTGGACTCTGTTCTTTGACGGATCCAAGATGTTGAATGGTTCAGGTGCTGGGGTAGTCATGGTATCCCCGCGAGGCGACAAGCTCATTTATGTTCTCTAATTCACTTTGACTCCTCCAACAATGAAGCTGAATATGAGACACTCCTGTACGGGTTGCGTATGGCCATTTCACTCGGTGTCCGGCGCCTTATGGTTTACGGCGACTCAGATTTGGTCGTCAATCAAGTGATGAAGGAATGAGACGTGAGGAGTCCAGCTATGACTGGTTATTGCAATGCGGTAGGGAAATTGGAAAATAAGTTTGAGGGGCTAGAGCTTCACCATATACCCCGATTGAAGAACCAGGCGGCCGATGGCCTAGCAAAGATAGGTTCCAAGAGAGAGCCTATTCCCAGCAATGTATTTTTGGAACATATTCACACACCATCCATTCAAGAGGATCCCTTCACAGAAGAACCCCCACAGGCTAAGAGCTCCATGATCCGACTGAAGTTGAAATCCTAGCTGTGGTCGACTTGATCATGGAAATTTTGGTCACTATTCCTGACTGGACTATGCCGTACATCGCATATATTCTCAGGAAAGAACTCCCAGAGGATGAAGAAGAGGCTCGTCAGATTGTCTGTCGTTCCAAAGCATTTACTGTGATGGGCGGACAACTTTACAGAGAGAGCGTCACTGCATCCGCCCATAGATGCATCACGCGAGAAGAAGGCCGAATGATCCTCAATGATATCCACTCGGGGACCTGTGGTCACCATGCGTCCTCTCGGACCATTGTGTCCAAAGCATACCGAGCAGGGTTTTACTGGCCATGTGCTAATGATACGACAAAAGAAATAGTTGACAAGTGTGAGGGCTGTCATTTCTACGCCAACATGTCCCACAAGCCCGCATCAGCCTTGAAGACCATTCCACTCGTTTGGCCATTTGCTGTTTGGGGATTAGATATGGTTGGACCCCTGAGGACTGGCAGGATTGGCTTCACCCATCTGCTCATCGCAGTCGACAAGTTCACCAAATGGATTGAAGCTAAACCTATCAAAAACCTCGAATCAAGTACTGATGTCAGCTTCATCAGAGAGTTGACGTTTAGATATGGAGTTCTGATGACCCAGAAGTATAGGGGATCTATCGTAGTCCTTTCGATAAGTAAGAGTGTCGAACCCAACGAGGAGTAGAAGGAAATGATAAGCGGTTTTCAGTAAGGTATTCTCTGCAAGCACTGAAATTATCGGTAACAGATAGTTTTGTGATAAGGTAATTTGTAACGGGTAACAAGTAATAAAAGTAAATAAGGTGCAGCAAGATGGCCCAATCCTTTTTGTAGCAAAGGACAAGCATGGACAAAATCTTATATAGAGAAAAGCGCTCCCGAGGACACATGGGAATTATCGTTAAGCTAGTTTTCATCACGCTCATATGATTCACGTTCGTTACTTTGATAATTTGGTATGTGGGTGGACCGGTGCTTGGGTGCTGTCCTTTCTTGGACAAGCATCCCACTTATGATTAACCCCTATTGCAAGCATCCACAACTATAAAAGAAGTATTAAGGTAAACCTAACCATAGCATGAAAAATATGGATCCAAATCAGGCCCTTATGAAGCAACTCATAAATTAGGGTTTAAGCTTCTGTCACTCTAACAACCCATCATCTACTTATTACTTCCCAATGCCTAGTGTCATGTAGTCGACGTTCACATAACACCACTAGAGGAAAGACATCATACATCTCATCAAAATATCGAACGAATACCAAATTCACATGACTACTAATAGCAAGACTTCTCCCATGTCCTCAGGAACAAACGTAACTACTCACAAATCATATTCATGTTCATAATCAGAGGGGTATTAATATGCATAAAGGATCTGAACATATGATCTTGCAGCAAATAAACCAACTAGCATCAACTACAAGGAGTAATCAACACTACTAGCAACCCACAGGTACCAATCTGAGGCTTTGGGACAAAGATTGGATACAAGAGATGAACTAGGGTTTGAGAGGAGATGGTGCTGGTGAAGATGTTGATGGAGATTGACCCCCTCCCGATGAGAGGGTCGTTGGTGATGACGGTGGCGATGATTTCCCCCTCCTGGAGGGAAGTTTCCCCGACAGAACAGCTCTGCCGGAGCCCTAGATTGGTTCCGCCTCGTGGCGGCGGAGTTTCTTCCCGAAAGCTTGCTTATGATTTTTTCTCGGACGAAAGACTTCATATAGCAGAAGATGGGCACCGGAGGCCTGCCAGGAGGCCCACGAGGCAGGGGCGCGCCCAGGGGGGTAGGGCGCGCCCCCACCCTCGTGGCTAGGGTGTGGGCCCCCTCAGGTGGATTCTTTCGCCAGCATTTTTTATTAATTCCAAAAATAACTTCCGTGAAGTTTCAGGACTTTTGGAGCTGTGCAGAATAGGTCTCTAATATTTGCTCCTTTCCAGCCCAGAATTCCAGCTGCCGGCATTCTCCCTCTCCATGCAAACCTTGTAAAATAAGAGAGAATAGGCATAAGTATTGTGACATAACGTGTAATAACAGCCCATAATGCAATAAATATTGATATAAAAGCATGATGCAAAATGGACGTATCAACTCCCCCAAGCTTAGACCTTGCTTGTCCTCAAGCGAAAGCCGATAACTATAAATATGTCCATATGTTAAGAGATAGAGGTGTCGATGAAATAAAATACGGACATAATGGCATCATGATCATTCTTATAACAGCAACATAAATGGATATTGTCATATATTCTCTTATGCTCAAGTAATAATCTATTCACAATGCAAAGTATGAATCAGAAACTTCATTGAGAACTAACAAACTATGATCTCGGTCATTGAAGCAATTGCAATTTATCATAACATCGGAGAGAGTCAATATAAGAGCTTTTCAGCAAGTCCACATACTCAACTATCATACAGTCTTTCACAATTGCTAACACTCACGCAATACTTATGGGTATGGAGTTTTAATCGGACACAGAGAAAGATAGGGGCTTATAGTGTTGCCTCCCAACCTTTTACCTCAAGGGTAATGTCAACAATAATAATTCATGCCAACTTACATCCAATTGGATATATATATCAGGATCTTTCCAACACAAGGTGCTTGCCAAAGGATAAAATATAAAAAGGAAAGGTGAAGATCACCATGACTCTTGCATAAGGAATAAGACAAAAGTAAAAGATAGGCCCTTCGCAGAGGGAAGCGGAGGTTGTCATGTGCTTTTATGGTTGGATGCATGAAATCTTAATGCAAAAGAACATCACTTTATATTGCCATTTGTGATATGGACCTTTATTATGTAGTCCATCGCTTTTATTGCTTCCATATCACAAGATCGTATAAAGCTTATTTTCTCCACACTAATATATCATACATATTTAGAAAGCAATTTTTATTGCAAGCAACATGACAACTTACTTGAAGGATCTTACTCAATCCATAGGTAGATATGGTGGGCTCTCATGGCAAAACTGGGTTTAAGGATATTCGGAAGCACAAGTAGTATCTCTACTTGGTGCAAAGAATTTGGCTAGCATGAGAGGGAAAGGCAAGCTCAACATGTTGGATGATCCATGACAATATACTTTATTTCAGATATAAGAAAACATAACCCATTACGTTGTCTTCCTTGTCGAACGTCAACTCTTTAGCATGTCATACTTTAATGAGTGCTCACAATCATAAAAGATGTTCAAGGTAGTATATTTATATGTGAAAACCTCTCTTTCTTTATTACTTCCTATTAATTGCAACGATGGCCAAAACTATGTTTGTCAACTCTCAACAACTTTTATTCATCATACTCTTTTTATGTGAAGTCATTACTCTCCATAAGATCAATATGATATCTTTAATTTCTTTTTGTTCTTTCTTTTTCTTTTATTTCCTCACGATCATAGCAAGATAATCAAGTCCTTGACTCAATACTAATCTTTACTATATATAGCTCATGAACTCGATTACATAGAAGGATCATAAAGCAAAACTCAAAACTAAATCATACTAAAACTTTATTCTACTAGATCAAGATATTGCCAAAAGGATCGAACTAAGAAAAATGGTAAAGATAGGAGTTTGATGGTGATACGATACCGGGGCACCTCCCCCAAGCTTGGAAGTTGCCAAGGGGAGTGCCCATACCCATGTGATTATATCTCTTTTGCTGGTGATGGAGATGGTGTGATGATGGATAGTCGCACATCGAGCGTAGGAGATCCTTCAATTTGCGGACAATGCTCTTGAGTGCGATGATATGCTCCTTCAACAAAATATTTTCATGTGTGAGATACTTGTTCTGTATACGAGCCAACTCAATCATCTTGAAAGCTTCGATCTCAGTTGGGGTAAGAAGATTGTGATCCAGTTGAAGGATGTCTTCTTCTTCTTCTGCTGCCGGGGCTTGATCCTCCGTGGCCTTCTTGATCCCATCATCCTTGTTGATCTCCATGGGTTCTTCCCTCTTCAGCTCTATCTTCATTAGCCAAGCATCATTGTCATCATTGTTGGAGGAGGGGGACGACATGATGCATGGCCTTGACAAACTCTGGCAAAAAACAACTTGAAACAAAAACAGAAGATATTTGCATGGTACGGTGGTCAAAACCTTCAGGAGATTATATAATGATTTTTTACCGACCAAAAGAAGTATCGTGCAAGAAAACGAAGTCCGGAGAGCACACGAGGTGCCCACAAGGCAGGGGGCGCGCCCAGGGGGTAGGGCATGCCCTCCACCCTCGTGGACGCCTCGTGTCCTTCCCGGACTGCTTCTTATTTTCCTATTTTCTTAAATATTCCAAAACAGAGAAAAAATGCCATTAGAACAGTTTTGGACTCGGTTTACTTACCGTACCACATACCTATTCCTTTTTAGAGTCTGAAACGTTCTGGAAAGTGTCCCTTATGTATTCCTCCGGGGTTACTATTTTAATAACATTAGTTTCAACATTTATAGGATTACCTGAGATATAATGTTTGATTCTTTGACCGTTCACCACCTTTGGATTTGTGCCTTCGAAGTTGTTGATTTTTATGGCATGGGAATGATAGACCTCCTCGATAATGTAAGGACCTTCCCATTTAGAGAGAAGCTTTCCTGCAAAAAATCTTAAACAAGAGTTGAATAGCAACACATAATCACCTACATTAAACTCACGCTTTTGTATCCTTTTGTCATGCCATCTTTTAACATTTTCTTTAAGCAGTTTGGCATTCTCATATGCCTGGGTTCTCCATTCATCAAGTGAGCTAATGTCAAATAACCTCTTCTCACTGGCAAGTTTGAAATCATAATTGAGCTCTTTAATGGCCCAATAAGCCTTATGTTCTAATTCGAGAGGTAAGTGACATGCTTTTCCATAAACCATTTTATATGGAGACATACCCATAGGATTTTTATATGCAGTTCTATAGGCCCATAATGCATCATCAAGTATCTTGGACCAATTCTTTCTAGATCTATAGACAGTCTTTTGCAAAATTAATTTGAGCTCTCTATTACTCAATTCTACTTGACCACTAGACTGCGGGTGATAAGGAGATGCAATTCTGTGATTAACATCATACTTAGCAAGCATTTTACGAAAAGCACCATGAATAAAATGTGAACCACCATCAGTCATTAAATATCTAGGGACTCCAAACCTCGGAAAAATAACTTCTTTAAGCATCTTAATAGAGGTGTTATGATCAGCACTACTAGTTGGAATAGCTTCTACCCACTTAGTAACGTAATCAACATCAACTAAAATATGTGTATACCCATTAGAGGAAGGAAACGGTCCCATATAATCAAAGTCCCAAACATCAAATGGTTCAATAACAAGTGAATAATTCATAGGCATTTCTTGACGTCTGCTAATATTACCAATTCTTTGACATTCATCACAAGATAAGACAAACTTATGGGCATCTTTGAAGAGAGTAGGCCAATAAAAACCGGATTGCAATACCTTATGGGCAGTTCTATCTCCACCGTGGTGTCCTCCATAAGCTTCGGAGTGACACTTGCGTAGGATCTGTTCCTATTCATGCTCAGGTATACAACGTCTAATAACACCATCTACTCCTTCTTTATAAAGGTGTGGGTCATCCCAAAAGTAATGTCTTAAATCATAGAAAAACTTTTTCTTTTGCTGGTATGTGAAACTAGGTGGTATAAATTTAGCAACAATGTAATTAGCATAATCATCATACCATGAGCAGCACGAGAAGCATTTATGACAGCTAATTGTTCATCAGGAAAGCTATCATCATTAGGTAGTGGGTCATCAAGAACATTCTCTAACCTAGACAAGTTGTCTGCAATAGGGTTCTCTGCTCCCTTTCTATCAACAATATGCAAATCAAATTCTTGTAGCAAGAGAACCCATCTAATAAGTCTAGGTTTAGCATCTTTATTTTCCATAAGATATTTAATAGCAGCATGATCAGTGTGAACAGTTACTTTAGAGTCAACAATATATGGTCTGAACTTATCACATGCAAATACAACTGCTAAAAATTCTTTTTCAGTAGTAGCATAATTTCTCTGAGCACTATCTAGAGTTTTACTCGCATATTGTATAACATTTAATTTCTTATCAACTCTTTGTCCTAGAACAACACCTACAACATAATCACTAGCATCACACATAATTTCAAAGGGTAAATTCCAATCAGGTGGCCGAATAATAGGTGCAGAAATCAATGCTTTCTTAAGTATTTCAAATGCTTCTACACAATCATCATCAAAGACAAAAGGAATATACTTTTATAAAAGATTAGTCAGAGGCCTAGAAATTTTTGAGAAGTCCTTAATGAACCTCCTATAAAACCGGCATGACCAAGGAAACTTTTCTTATACCTTTAATGTCCTTGGGACACAACATCTTTTCAATAGCATCAACTTTAGCTTTGTCAACTTCAATACCTCTTTCAGAAATTTTATGCCCCAAGACAATACCTTCATTAACCATAAAGTTGCACTTCTCCCAATTCAAGACAAGGTTAGTTTCTTCATATCTCTGCAAAACTCGATCAAGGTTGCTCAAGCAATCATCAAAAGAAGTTCCTTATACGGAGAAATCATCAATTAAAACCTCAACAATCTTTTCACAAAAATCAGAAAATATAGCCATCATGCATCTTTGAAAGGTAGCAGGTGCGTTACATAAACCAAAAGGCATACGTCTATAAGCAAAGGTACCGAAAGGACAAGTAAAAGTGGTCTTTTCTTGATCCTCTTTGGACACATGTATTTGAGAGAAACCAGAATAACCATCTAGAAAGCAAAAATGTGTATGTTTGGATAATCTTTCTAGCATTTGATCAATAAAAGGTAAAGGGTAATGATCCTTTTTAGTAGCTTTATTTAATTTGTAGAAATCAATTACCATTCTATAACCTGTAACAATTCTTTGTGGGATCAATTCATCTTTATCATTAGGAACAATGGTGATACCTCCCTTCTTAGGGACATAATGGACATGACTTACCCATTGACTATCAGCAACATGATAAGTTATACCTGCCTCCAGAAGCTTTAGTATTTCTTTCCTTACCACTTCTTTCATCTTAGGATTTAACCATTGTTGGTGATCAACAACTGGTTTAGCGTCTTTCTCCAATTTTATTTTGTGCTGGCATAAAGTGGGACTAATACCCTTAAGATCATCAAGAGTATATCCAATAGCGGCACAATGCTTCTTCATAGTTTTCAATAATTTCTTTTCTTCATGATCTGAAAGGTTAGCACTAATAATAACAGGATATATCTTCTTTTCATCAAGATAAGCATATTTAAGAGTATCAGGTAATGGTTTAAGCTCAAACACGAGATCACCGTTGGGTGGAGGAGGATCCCCTAGGATTTCAACAGGCAAGTTGTGTTTCAAAATAGGTCCCTGTTTAAAGAATACTTCATCTATTTCCCTTCTTTCATTCATAAACATATCATTTTCATGGTCTAGCAAATATTGTTCTAAAGGATCATTAGGAGGCACGACAATAGATGCAAGACCAATAATTTCACCTTTACTAGGCAATTCCTCATCACGGGGTTGTCTATGAAATTTAGCAAAGTTAAACTCATGAGACATATCCCCCAAACCAATAGTAACAACATCCTTTTCGCAATCTATCCTAGCATTAACAATATTCAAGAAGGGTCTACCAAATATGATGGGACAAAAGCTATCTTGTGGGGAACCAAGAACAAGAAAATCAGCACGATATTTAACTTTCCCACACAAGAATTCAACATCTCTAACAATCCCAACTGGTGAAATAGTGTCTCTATTGTCAAGCTTAATTGTAACATCAATTTCTTCTATCTCTGCAGGTGCAATATCAATTTCTTTGTATAAGGAATGAGGTATTGCACTTGCGCTAGCACCCATATCACATAAGCCATGATAACAATGATCTCCTATTTTGACAGAAATAACAGGCATGCCTACAATAGGTCTATGTCTATTTTTAGTATCAGGTCTAGCAATTTTAGCAATTTCCTCACATAAGTAAATAACATGCCCATCAATATTATCAGCCAAGAGATCTTTAACCATAGCAATACTAGGTTCAAATTTAATTTGCTAAGGGGGTTTGGGTGTCTTAATGTTACTTTTATTGACCACAGTTGAAGCTTTAGCATGATCCTTTATTCTAACAGGGAAAGGTGGTTTCTCAATATAAGCAGTAGGAACAACAGGATCATTATAACTGATAGTCTTTTCTTCAGCTTTAATAGGCGCAACTACTTTTACTTCAATGGGAGGATTATATTGAAACCACTTCTCCTTAGGGAGATCAACATGAGTAGCAAATAATTCATAGAAAGAAGCTACTATCTCAGAGTCAAGTCCATATTTAGTGCTCAATTCACGGAAAACATCGGTATCCATAAAACATTTAACACAATCAAACTTAGGTGTTATAACTGACTCCTTACCTTCGTCGAGGTCCCAATATTCAGAGTTGCGTTAATTCTTTCCAATAAATCCCATTTGAATTCAATAGTCTTCATCATAAAAGAGCCAGTACAAGAAGTATCGAGCATGGAGCGATTATTGAGAGAAAGCCAAGAATAATTTTTTTGAATAATCATTTTCATGAGAGCTCATGATTGGGGCATGAATATAACATTGACTTAAGCCTCCCCCAAGCTTGAGCGATGCTTTCTCCTTCGCGAGGCCAAAAATTATATATATAATTACGATCATGATGAACAAGATGCATAGGACAAAACTTTTGATGAAATTCCAATTTCAATCGGTTGTAGTTCCATGATCCCATATCATCACATAACCTAAACCATGTCAATGCCTCTCCCTTCAAAGATAAAGGGAAGACCTTCTTCTTAATAACATCCTCGGGCATACCTGCAAGCTTAAGTAATCCACAAACCTCATCCACATAGATTAGGTGGAAATCGGGATGCAATGTTCCATCACCTGTGAAAGGATTAGCTAGCAGTTTCTCTATCATACCCGAAGGAATTTCAAAGTAAACATTTTCAGTAGGTTCAGTAGGTTGAGGAACAACTCTTTGCTCTACTGGTCGGGGTGAACATACCCCGTGTTGGGGAACATTGCAGAAAATAAAAAATTTCCTACGGTTTCACCAAGATCTATCTATGAGTTCATCTAGCAACGGGTGATCGGAGTGCATCTACATACCTTTGTAGATCGCGAGCGGAAGCGTTCACAGAACGGGGTTGAGGGAGTCGTACTCGTCGTGATCCAAATCATCGGAGATCCTAGCGCCGAACGGACGGCACCTCCGCGTTCAACACACGTAGGGTCAGCGTGATGTCTCCTCCTTCTTAATCCAGCAAGGGGGAAGGAGAGGTTGATGAAGATCCAGCAGCACGACGGCGTGGTGGTGGATGCAGCAGTCACCGCAGCAGGGCTTCGCCGAGCTTCTGCGAGAGGGAGAGGTGTAGTAGGGGAGAGGGAGGCGCCAAGACTTCAGGGTGCGGCTGCCCTCCCTCCCCCCTTTATATAGGCCCCCTGGGGGGCGCCGACCCTGGGAGATTGGATCTCCTGGGGGGGGGGGGGCGGCGGCCAAGGGGGGTGGAGTGCCCCCCAAGGCAAGTGGGGCGCCCCCACCCTAGGGTTTCCAACCCTAGGCGCAGGGGGGCCCAAGGGGGGGCGCACCAGCCCACTATGGGCTGGTTCCCCTCCCCACTTCAGCCCATGGGGCCCTCCGGGATGGGTGGCCCCACCCGGTGGACCCCCGGGACCCATCCGGTGGTCCCGGTACAATGCCGGTGACCCCGAATCTTTCCCGATGGCCGAAACTGCACTTCCTATATATAATTCTTTACCTCCGGACCATTCCGAAACTCCTCGTGACGTCCGGGATCTCATCCGGGACTCCGAACAACTTTTGGATTATTGCATACTCATATCTATACAACCCTAGCGTCACCGAACCTTAAGTGTGTAGACCCTACGGGTTCGGGAGACACGCAGACATGACCGAGACAGCTCTCTGGCCAATAACCAACAGCGGGATCTGGATACCCATGTTGGCTCCCACATGCTCCTTGATGATCTCATCGGATGAACCACGATGTCGAGGATTCAAGCAACCCCATATACGATTCCCTTTGTCAATCGGTATTTTACTTGCCCGAGATTTGATCGTCGGTATCCCAATACCTCGTTCAATCTCGTTACCGGCAAGTCACTTTACTCGTACCGTAATGCATGATCCCGTGACCAAACATTTGGTTACTTTGAGCTCATTATGATGATGCATTACCGAGTGGGCCCAGAGATACCTCTCCGTCATACGGAGTGACAAATCCTAGTCTCGATCCATGTCAACCCAACAGACACTTTCGGAGATACCCGTAGTACACCTTTATAGTCACCCAGTTACGTTGTGACGTTTGGTACACCCAAAGCACTCCTACGGTATTCGGGAGTTACACGATCTCATGGTCTAAGGAAAAGATACTTGATATTGGAAAAGCTCTAGCAAACGAACTATACGATCTTGTGCTATGCTTGTGATTGGGTCTTGTCCATCACATCATTCTCCTAATGATGTGATCTCGTTATCAATGACATCCAATGTCCATAGTCAGGAAACCATGACTATCTGTTGATCAACGAGCTAGTCAACTAGAGGCTTACTAAGGACATGTTGGTGTCTATGTATTCACACATGTATTACGATTTCCGGATAACACAATTATAGCATGAATAAAAGACAATTATCATGAACAAGGAAATATAATAATAATCCTTTTATTATTGCCTCTAGGGCATTTTTCCAACAGTCTCCCACTTGCACTAGAGTCAATAATCTAGTTACATTGTGATGAATCGAACACCCATAGAGTTCTGGTGTTGATCATGTTTTGCTCGCGGAAGAGGTTTAGTCAACGGATCTGCGACATTCAGATCCGTATGCACTTTGCAAATTTCTATGTCTCCATCTTGAACATTTTCACGAATGGAGTTGAAGCGATGCTTGATGTGCCTGGTCTTCTTGTGAAACCTGGGCTCCTTGGCAAGTGCATAGCTCCAGTGTTGTCACATAAGAGTTTGATCGGCCCCGATGCATTGGGTATGACTCCTAGGTCGGTGATGAACTCCTTCACCCAAATTGCTTCATGTGTTGCCTCCGAGGCTGCCATGTACTCCGCTTCACATGTAGATCCCTCCACGACGCTCTGCTTGCAGCTGCACCAGCTTACTGCTCCACCATTCAACATATAGACGTATCCGGTTTGTGACTTAGAGTCATCCAGATCTGTGTCGAAGCTAGCGTCGACGTAACCCTTTACGACGAGCTCTTCGTCACTTCCATAAATGAGAAACATGTCCTTAGTCCTTTTCAGGTACTTCAGGATATTCTTGACCGCTGTCCAGTGTTCCTTGCCGGGATTACTTTGGTACCTTCCTACCAAACTTACGGCAAGGTTTACATCAGGTCTGGTACACAGCATGGCATACATAATAGACCCTATGGCTGAGGCATAGGGGATGACACTCATCTCTTCTATATCTTCTGTCATGGTCGGGCAGTGAGCTGAGCTCAGTTTCACACCTTGCAACACAGGCAAGAACCCCTTCTTAGACTGATCCATATTGAACTTCTTTAATATCTTATCAAGGTATGTGCTTTGTGAAAGACCTATGAGGCGTCTTGATCTATCTCTATAGATCTTGATGCCTAATATATAAGTAGCTTCTCCAAGATCCTTCATTGAAAAACTCTTATTCAAGTAGGCCTTAATGCTGTCCAAAAGTTCTATATCATTTCCCATCAAAAGTATGTCATCTACATATAATATGAGAAATTCTACAGAGCTCCCACTCACTTTCTTGTAAACGCATGTTTCTCCATAAGTCTGCATAAACCCAAACGCTTTGATCATCTCATCAAAGCGAATGTTCCAACTCCGAGATGCTTGCACCAGCCCATAAATGGATCGCTGGAGCTTGCACACCTTGTTAGCATTCTTAGGGTCGACAAAACCTTCCGGCTGCATCATATACAGTTCTTCCTTAAGATAACCGTTAAGGAATGCCGTTTTGACGTCCATTTGCCATATCTCATAATCATAGTATGCGGCAATTGCTAACATGATTCGGACGGACTTCAGCTTCGCTACGGGAGAGAAAGTCTCATCGTAGTCAACCCCTTGAACTTGCCGATAACCCTTAGCGACAAGTCGAGCTTTATAGATGGTAACATTACCATCCGCGTCCGTCTTCTTCTTAAAGATCCATTTGTTTTCTATCGCTCGCCGATCATCGGGAAAGTCTGTCAAAGTCCATACTTTGTTTTCATACATGGATCCTATCTCGGATTGCATGGCTTCAAGCCATTTGTTGGAATCTGGGCCCGCCATCGCTTCTTCATAGTTCGAAGATTCACCGTTGTCTAACAACATGATTTCCAGGACAGGGTTGCCATACCACTCTGGTGTGGAACGTGTCCTTGTGGACCTACGAAGTTCAGTAGCAACTTGATTCGAAGTACCTTGATCATCATCATTAATTTCCTCTTCAGTGGATGTAGGCACCACAGGAACATTTACCTGAGCTACACTACTTTCCGGTTCAAGAGGTAGTACTTCATCGAGTTCTACTTTCCTCCCACTTACTTCTTTCAAGAGAAACTCTTTCTCTAGAAAGGATCCGTTCTTGGCAACAAAGATCTTGCCTTCGGATCTAAGGTAGAAGGTATACCCAGTGGTTTCCTTAGGGTATCCTATGAAGACGCATTTTTCCGAATTGGGTTCGAGCTTTTCAGGTTGAAGTTTCTTGACATAAGCATCACATCCCCAAACTTTTAGAAACGATAGCTTAGGTTTCTTCCCAAACCATAATTCATACGGTGTCGTCTCAACGGATTTAGACGGTGCCCTATTTAAAGTGAATGTAGCTGTCTCTAGAGCGTATCCCCAAAATGATAGCGGTAAATCAGTAAGAGACATCATAGATCGCACCATATCCAATAGAGTGCGATTACGACGTTCGGACACACCGTTACGTTGAGGTGTTCCAGGCGGCGTGAGTTGTGAAACGATTCCACATTTCCTTAAGTGCGTGCCAAATTCGTGACTTAAATATTCTCCTCCACGATCTGATCGTAAGAACTGTATTTTTCGGTCACGTTGATTTTGTACCTCATTCTGAAATTCCTTGGACTTTTCAAAGGTCTCAGACTTGTGTTTCATCAAGTAGACATACCCATATCTACTCAAGTCATCAGTGAGAGTGAGAACATAACGATATCCTCCACGAGCCTCAACGCTCATTGGACCGCACACATCAGTATGTATGATTTCCAATAAGTTGGTTGCTCGCTCCATTGTTCCGGAGAATGGAGTCTTGGTCATTTTTCCCATGAGGCATGGTTCGCATGTGTCAAATGATTCATAATCGAGAGACTCTAAAGGTCCATCATCATGGAGCTTCTTCATGCGCTTGACACCAATGTGACCAAGGCGGCAGTGCCACAAGTATGTGGGACTATCGTTATCAACTTTACATCTTTTGGTATTCACACTATGAATATGTGTAACATCACGTTCGAGATTCATTAAGAATAAACCATTGACCATCGGAGCATGACCATAAAACATATCTCTCATATAAATATAACAACCATTATTCTCGGATTTAAATGAGTAGCCATCTCGTATTAGACGAGATCCTGATACAATGTTCATGCTCAAACTTGGCACTAAATAACAATTATTGAGGTTTAAAACTAATCCCGTAGGTAAATGTAGAGGTAACGTGCCGACGACGATCACATCGACCTTGGAACCATTCCCGACGCGCATCGTCACCTTGTCCTTCGCCAGTCTCCGCTTATTCCGCAGCTCCTGCTTTGAGTTACAAATATGAGCAACGGCACCGGTACCAAATACCCAGGAGCTACTATGAGCACTGGTAAGGTACACATCAATTACATGTATATCACATATACCTTTAGTGTTGCCGGCCTTCTTGTCCGCTAAGTATTTGGGGCAGTTCCGCTTCCAGTGACCCTTCCCTTTGCAATAAAAGCACTCAGTCTCAAGCTTGGGCCCATTCTTTGACTTCTTCCCGGCAACTGGCTTACCGGGCGCGGCAACTTCCTTGCCGTCCTTCTTGAAGTTCTTCTTACCCTTGCCTTTCTTGAACTTGGTGGTTTTATTGACCATCAACACTTGATGTTCCTTTTTGATTTCTACCTCTGCTGATTTCAGCATTAAAAATACTTCAGGAATGGTCTTTTCCATCCCCTGCATATTGTAGTTCATCACAAAGCTCTTGTAGCTAGGTGGGAGCGACTGAAGGATTCTTTCAATGACCGCCTCGTCCGGGAGGTTAATGTCCAGCTGGGACAAGCGGTTGTGCAACCCAGACATTTTAAGTATGTGCTCACTGACATAACTATTTTCCTCCATTTTACAGCTGTAGAACTTGTCGGAGACTTCATATCTCTCGACCCGGGCATGAGCTTGGAAAACCATTTTCAGCTCTTCGAACATCTCATATGCTACGTGTTGCTCAAAACGCTTTTGGAGCCCCGGTTCTAAGCTGTAAAGCATGCCACACTGAACGAGGGAGTAATCATCAGCACGCTGCTGCCAAGCGTTCATAACGTTTTGGTTTTCTGGGATGGGAGCTTCACCTAGCGGTGCTTCTAGGACATATTGTTTCCTGGCAGCTATGAGGATGATCCTCAGGTTCCGGACCCAGTCCGTATAGTTGCTGCCATCATCTTTCAGCTTGGTTTTCTCTAGGAACGCGTTGAAGTTCATGTTGACATGAGCGTTGGCCATTTGATCTACAAGACATTTATGCAAAGATTTTTAGAGTAAGTTCATGATAATTAAGTTCATCTAATCAAATTATTTAATGAACTCCCACTCAGATTAGACATCCCTCTAGTCATCTAAGTGAAACATGATCCGACTTGACTAGGCCGTGTCCGATCATCACGTGAGACGGACTAGTCATTATCGGTGAACATCTCCATGTTGATCGTATCTTTCATACGACTCATGTTCGACCTTTTGGTCTCTTGTGTTCCGAGGCCATGTCTGTACATGCTAGGCTCGTCAAGTTAACCTAAGTGTTTGCATGTGTAAATCTGTCTTACACCCGTTGTATGTGAATGTTGGAATCTATCACACCCGATCATCACGTGGTGCTTCGAAACAACGAACTGTCGCAACGGCGCACAGTTAGGGGGAACACTTTCTTGAAATTATTATGAGGGATCATCTTATTTACTACCGTCGTTCTAAGTAAATAAGATGCAAAAAAACATGATAAACATCACATGCAATCAAATAATAGTGACATGATATGGCCAATATCATATAGCTCCTTTGATCTCCATCTTGGGGCTCCAGGATCATCTTGTCACCGGCTTGACACCATGATCTCCATCATCGTGTCTCCATGAAGTTGCTCGCCAACTATTACTTCTACTACTATGGCTAACACGTTTAGCAATAAAGTAAAGTAATTTACATGGCGTTCCTCAATGACACGCAGGTCATACAAAAAATAAAGACAACTCCTATGGCTCCTGCCGGTTGTCATACTCATCACATGCAAGTCGTGATTCCTATTACAAGAACATGATCTCATACATCACATATATATCATTCATCATTCATCACAACTTTGGCCATATCACATCAGAAAACACTCGCTGCAAAAACAAGTTAGACGTCCTCTAATTATTGTTGCAAGTTCTACGTGGCTGCAATAGGGTTCTAGCAAGAACGTTTTCTTACCTACGTGAAAGCCACAACGTGATTTGTCAACTTCTACTTACCCTTCATAAGGACCCTTTTCGTCGAATCCGCTCCAACTAAAGTGGGAGAGACAGACACCCGCTAGCCACCTTATGCAACTAGTGCATGTCAGTCGGTGGAACCTGTCTCACGTAAGCGTACGTGTAAGGTCGGTCCGGGCCGCTTCATCCCACAATACCGCTGAAGCAAAATAAGACTAGTAGCGGCAAGAAAGTTGACAACATCTACGCCCACAACAAATTGTGTTCTACTCGTGCAAAGAGAACTACGCATAGACCTAGCTCATGATGCCAATGTTGGGGAACGTTGCAGAAAATAAATTTTTCCTACGGTTTCACCAAGATCTATCTATGAGTTCATCTAGCAACGAGTGATCGGAGTGCATCTACATACCTTTGTAGATCGCGAGGGGAAGCGTTCACAGAACGGGGTTGAGGGAGCCGTACTCGTCGTGATCCAAATCACCGGAGATCCTAGAGCCGAACGGACGGCACCTCCGCGTTCAACACACGTAAGGTCAGCGTGACGTCTCCTCCTTCTTGATCCAGCAAGGGGGAAGGAGAGGTTGATGAAGATCCAGCAGCACGACGGCGTGGTGGTGGATGCAGCAGTCACCGCAGCAGAGCTTCGCCGAGCTTCTGCGAGAGGGAGAGGTGTAGCAGGGGAGAGGGAGGCGCCAAGACTTCAGGGTGCAGCTGCCCTCCCTCCCCCCTTTATATAGGCCCCCTGGGGGGGTGCCGGCCATGGGAGATTGGATCTCGTCGGGGGGCGGGGGCCAAGGGGGGTGGAGTGCCCCCCAAGGCAAGTGGGGCGCCCCCCACCCTAGGGTTTCCAACCCTAGGCGCAGGGGGGCCCAAGGGGGGCGCACCAGCCCACTATGGGCTGGTTCCCCTCCCCACTTCAGCCCATGGGGCCCTCCGGGATGGGTGGCCCACCCGGTGGACCCCCGGGACCCATCCGGTGGTCCCGGTATAATGCCGGTGACCCCGAATCTTTCCCGATGGCCGAAACTGCACTTCCTATATATAATTCTTTACCTCCGGACCATTCCGGAACTCCTCGTGACGTCCGGGATCTCATCCGGGACTCCGAACAACTTTTGGATTACTGCATACTCATATCTATACAACCCTAGCGTCACCGAACCTTAAGTGTGTAGACCCTACGGGTTCGGGAGACACGCAGACATGACCGAGACAGCTCTCTGGCCAATAACCAACAGCGGGATCTGGATACCCATGTTGGCTCCCACATGCTCCTTGATGATCTCATCGGATGAACCACGATGTCGAGGATTCAAGCAACCCCGTATACGATTCCCTTTGTCAATCGGTATTTTACTTGCCCGAGATTCGATCGTCGGTATCCCAATACCTCGTTCAATCTCGTTACCGGCAAGTCACTTTACTCATACCGTAATGCATGATCCTGTGACCAAACATTTGGTTACTTTGAGCTCATTATGATGATGCATTACCGAGTGGGCCCAGAGATACCTCTCCGTCATACGGAGTGACAAATCCCAGTCTCGATCCGTGTCAACCCAACAGACACTTTCGGAGATACCCGTAGTACACCTTTATAGTCACCCAGTTATGTTGTGAAGTTTGGTACACCCAAAGCACTCCTACGGTATTCGAGAGTTACACGATCTCATGGTCTAAGGAAAAGATACTTGACATTGGAAAAGCTCTAGCAAACGAACTATACGATCTTGTGCTATGCTTGTGATTGGGTCTTGTCCATCACATCATTCTCCTAATGATGTGATCTCGTTATCAATGACATCCAATGTCCATAGTCAGGAAACCATGACTATCTGTTGATCAACGAGCTAGTCAACTAGAGGCTTACTAAGGACATGTTGGTGTCTATGTATTCACACATGTATTACGATTTCCGGATAACACAATTATAGCATGAATAAAAGACAATTATCATGAACAAGGAAATATAATAATAATCCTTTTATTATTGCCTCTAGGGCATTTTTCCAACAGTCTCCCACTTGCACTAGAGTCAATAATCTAGTTACACTGTGATGAATCGAACACCCATAGAGTTCTGGTGTTGATCATGTTTTGCTCGCGGAAGAGGTTTAGTCAACGGATCTGCGACATTCAGATCTGTATGCACTTTGCAAAGGACAAGCCTGGAGAAACTCTTATATAGAGAAAAGCGCTCCCAAGGACACATGGGAATTATCGTCAAGCTAGTTTTCATCACGCTCATATGATTCACGTTCGTTCTTTGATAATTTGGTATGTGGGTGGACCGGTGCTTGGGTGTTGTCCTTTCTTGGACAAGCATCCCACTTATGATTAACCCCTATTGCAAGCATCCGCAACTACAAAATAAGTATTAAGGTAAACCTAACCATAGCATGAAACATATGGATCCAAATCAGCACCTTACGAAGCAACTCATAAACTAGGGTTTAAGCTTCTGTCATCTAGCAACCCATCATCTACTTATTACTTCCCAATGCCTTCCTCTAGGCCCAAATAGTGGTGAAGTGTCATGTAGTCGACGTTCACATAACACCACTAGAGGAAAGACAACATACATCTCATCAAAATATCGAACGAATACCAAATTCACATGACTACTAATAGCAAGACTTCTCCCATGTCCTCAGGAACAAACATAACTACTCACAAATCATATTCATGTTCATAATCAGAGAGGTATTAATATGCATAAAGGATCTGAACATATGATCTTGCAGCAAATAAACCAACTAATAGCAAGACTTCTCCCACTTGCAGAACAGCTCTGCCGGAGCCCTAGATTGGTTCCGCCAAGGTTCTGGCTCGTGGCGGCGAAGTTTCTTCCCGAAAGCTTCCTTATGATTTTTTCTCGGACGAAAGACTTCATATAGCAGAAGATGGGCACCGGAGGCCTGCCAGGGGGCCCACGAGGCAGGGGGCGCGTCCAGGGGGGTAGGGCGCGCCCCCACCCTCGTGGCTAGGGTGTGGTCCCCCTCTTGTGGATTCTTTCACCAGTATTTTTTATTAATTCCAAAAATAACTTTCGTGAAGTTTCAGGACTTTTGGAGCTGTGCAGAATAGGTCTCTAATATTTGCTCCTTTTTCAGCCCAGAATTCCAGCTGTCGGCATTCTCCCTCTTCATGCAAACTGTTGGGGACATTACTACTGGGCGTAAACCGGCCTACCAGGGCCGGGTTAACTTCATCAGTAGTCCCAGAGTGTTAAAGCCCAAGAAGATAGATGAAGGCCCAAGGCCATAGTCGGTTCAACACTTGTGGCCGTAAACCGGCCTTGTATGTAAACTTGTATTATAAGTTAGGAATAAGGCGAGACCAACCCGGGTACGAATATGAACCGGAGATTGGGACTCTGTGAACCGACGGGCGTCACCCGTGTAAATAAGGGGACGACCCGACAGCGGTTCAAAGGACAGACAACCACAACTCGAGACTTAGGCGAAGCTTGTTTGCTCCTTAGTCATCGAAACCCCATCAATTCCATCACAACTAGACGTAGGCTTTTACCTTCATTGAAGGGGCCGAACTAGTATAAACCCTCTGTGTCCCTGTGTCCGCTTTAACCCCTTCGAGTTAACCCGTTGCGATGGCTCCATGACTAAGTCCTTTGGCTAGGACACCTACCGTGACAAAACCACGACAGTTGGCGCCCACCGTGGGGCTATCGCACGATGGTTTCAAGTTCTTGGAGGGCTGCTTCGAAGGAATCGAGGGGTACGCTGTGGGCCTGATGACCAAGAGTCGTCGCGGCAAGATCTACATCGACGATGCAGGCTGGGGCCCCGAGGCCGGCTCGATTGAGTACGGGTACCGGGTCCCCTTTGGTGGCATACACGTCTTCATCGGCAAGATCGGTGAACCGGGCCCTGAGCTGGACACCTGCACCGACCTCGTCGAGACAGCTCAGTGTGCGCGACCTGCCCGGGTTAAGCCGGCCGTGAAACGTGCCTTCGTGGGAGTCATCCATGGAGGAAGCTATGAGGATGGATCAGGATCTGGTGGCGAAACCATCGTCTACTCTGGCGACGAGTCGTCAACCGGAGAAACTGAGTCTTTGTATCAGCTACAAGATGGCCGGATTGGGGGCTGTTCCGATGGCGACAGTATTCCGGACCCCTCTGATCTGCCCAACCGGGTTGGAATATTCATGGCCGGTACGCAAGCAGCGCTTCATTCATCAACTGCTGCAGCGATGGTTCCCGGTTCAGCAGCGGCAACGGCTGCCGCGGCAGGAGGCTCTGTGCGCCCGCCGGTTCAAGTCTTATCAGATCTGTTCGATGCGTTGGCTACGCTCATGGCGGAGGCTAACCCGGCGGATCAAGACGCTCACAACGCGGAAATTGCAAAGGTGCGGGAGCAGATCACTCAAGCCAAAGCGGATTTAGCAGCTGAAGAGGTCAGGATGACTGCAGAGCGAGCCGCATTGGACGCGCAAGCTTACAAACTCATGCTGGACCAGAACGCATCACAGGAAGTCATGAGGAGGAAGTACCGATCTCGTTTGCCTTCAGTTTTCGAAGCAAGGGACCTTTTCAACACCCCTGGAGCGGGAACCAATAATCCGCCGGTGGTAAACCGGGCGGAGGCACCTGCGACAGGCGCGCCGGTCCAGCCCCGTTTAATAGATCTACCTCGTCATAATACTGGTGTACCGCAAGCTGTGCCTACACCTCCGGGTCACTACTCCAATCCGCTGGATAACCTCGTTGCGGCTGCGGCACGGCTGGAGGCTATTCCAGTTGAAGGTGATTCATTACAGGCGATAGAGACGCGCCGGGTCAAGGAGCTCCTTAGGACGGCTTTGGTCCAACAGGAAGCATATTCATACAGCCGCGACCGGATTCATTCTACCCCACGTCCAAGCCAGAGTTATAGCAGGCATATGGAGGAACCAGCTGTGTCAAGTAATGCGCGGTGTGGAGCGCCCCGTGGCAACAATCCGGCCGGTGGTGCCGACAATGCCCAGGAGGTGGTGGACTGGGCCCGAGCGCGCAGCGAGGCCGAGTTAGCGGCACATCATCAAGCTCATCAGCTTACGCCGGTTCATCCGACCACTTCGGTTGAGCCTGGGCTTAATTCTAGCGCATTGGGGGTACCTTGCCTTGTCCCCGCTTTACGCAATGTGCGCCTGCCTAAGGATTTCAAGGGCCCGCGCAAGGTACCGAATTATACGGCGGATCAACCTCCAGAGACATGGGTGGAGAGCTATGAGATGGCCATGGAGATGCTTGATGTAGATGACGCAGCGTGTGCAAAGTATTTCACCATGATGCTTGAAGGGACGACCCGTACCTGGTTGAAGAGCTTGCCGCCCAACTCTATCAGTTCATGGGCCCAGTTACGGGCCCGGTTTATCAATAACTTCAAAGACACGTGTAAGCAGCCTATGTCGATAGTGGATTTAGCTGCCTGTGTCCAGGAGAGAGGAGAATCAACTACTCATTGGGTACGCCGGGTCTCCCAAGTTCTACATTCATCAGACCGCATCAACGTTGACACCGCAGTCATAACCTTGGAAGGCAATTGCCGGTTTGGACCCTTAAGGTTGAAGTTAGGACGGATGAAGCGCCATTGCACTGACATGGGGACTCTCATGGCCGCTTTGGTAAAGTATGCTGATACTGATAGTACCAAGGATCCCGAGTCTGATGATGAAAAGACAGGGAAGGGAAAGAAGAACGGCAACTCCAGGGGTCAACAACATCACTCAACAGGTAATGGCGGCGGAGGCAAGCGTAAAGCGGATGGCAACATGGACTTTGTGGCTAATACTAATGCGCAGGACAAGGGCCAACGACGCAAGGGTAAATCGCAGAACCGCAGTGGAGCACCTAGTCCTAATCCGGACCGATTGAATTATCTATTGAACCAGCCCTGTCCAAAGCATGGGACGAAGGAGGCACCAGCAAACCACCTTTGGAAGGATTGCTACATTATGCAGGAGTTCAAGAGTTCTAATGCTTTCCGGTATGATCCCGGCTCCGGCGGTGGATCCGGGCCGGGTTCCGGTGGAGGAAACTCCGGTTCAGGATTTAATGGTAATCCGGGCGGACATAACAATCAGAACAATCAGAATAACCAGGGGGGTTACAATCAGCAACAGCAGCAGTCAGGTTATCAGAGCAACCCGAAGCAATTGAATAGTGGGCAATATCACGTATTCACCACTAGTTTGGACAAACGAGATCGGAAGGTCCAGAAGCACGCGGTTAATTCTGTTGAACCGGCCGTGCCCCGATATTTACGTTGGTCAGAGCAGCCGATCATATGGAGCAGAGAGGATCACCCTCCCCGGGTTGATAATTCGGGTTAGCTGGCTTTGGTGGTGGCGCCTCAGGTGGGAGGTTATAAGTTCACCAAGGTACTCATGGATGGGGGTAGCAGTATTAACATCCTATACTATGAGACTTTCCGTCGCATGGGGTTAACAGATAAAGATCTCCGACCATCGAATACGGTTTTCCATGGTGGGGTACCTGGCAAGTCAGCATACCCCGTTGGTAAGATAGCACTGGAGTGGCCTTCGGAGATGATCATGATTCCAGATCAGAGACACTGACGTTTGAGGTGGTAAAAATCCAAAGCCCGTATCACGCCCTGTTTGGTCGACCGGCCTATGCCAAGTTCATGGCACGACCCTGTTATGTGTACTTGCAGCTCAAGATGCCGGGTCATAAAGGGACTATAACGGTCCACGGAAGCCGTAAGGTCGCTCTGGAATGCAAAGAAGGAGACGCGGCTTACGCAGAATCGGTTTGCGCCACCGAGGAGCTGAAGTATTACAAAGACAATGTTGATCCGGCGGATATGACCCCTTTGAAGAAGCCTACCACGGAGCACGATCCGGCCCTAAAGTTCACATCGGCGGCTGAGACTAAGCTTGTTGACTTCGTACCTAGCGATTCGTCCAAGCAGTTCAGCATCAGTGCTAATTTGGATCCGAAATAGGAAAGCGCGCTCATCGAGTTCATCCGTGAGAATCGGGACATCTTTGCATGGAGGCCTTCTGACATGCCAGGTGTACCGAGGCGACTCGCTGAGCACACTCTTAATGTGGATCCTAAATACAAACCGGTGAAACAATTCCTCCGCCGGTTCAACGAGGAAAGACGCAAAGCTATCGGAGAAGAAGTGGCCAGGCTCCTAGCAGCTGGCTTCATCGTTGAGGTTTTTCACCCTGAGTGGCTTGCTAATCGGGTGCTGGTCCTCAAGAAAAACGGCACCTGGCGTATGTGTGTGGATTACATTGATCTTAATAAAGCTTGTCCAGCGGATCCTTTTGCCCTCCCCCGTATTGATCAAATTATTGATGCTACGGCGGATTGCGAGCGTTTAAGTTTTTTGGATGCATATTCCGGCTATCATCAGATCAAAATGGCAATTAAGGACCAGGAGAAGACCACGTTCATAACTCCCTTTGGAGCCTTTTGCTATGTATCTATGCCTTTTGGGCTCAAGAGTGCCCAGGCAACCTATCAACGGTGTGTGCAAAATTGTCTTCACAAGCAGATTGGCCGCAATGTACATGCCTATGTGGATGATATTGTGGTTAAGTCAAGGAAGAAGGAGACTTTGGTTGATGATTTGAAGGAAACCTTTGATAACCTGAGGACGTATAAGATGATGCTCAATCCGGCCAAGTGTATCTTCGGTGTACCGGCAGGCAAGTTGTTGGGTTTTCTGGTGTCCAATAGGGGAATTGAGGCTAACCCGGAGAAGATTACGGCCATCACCTCCTTGGCTAAACCGAAGTGTATCAATGACGTTCAACGGTTGGCTGGCCGGATTGCCGCGTTGAGCCGGTTTATAAGCCGTCTTGGTGAGAAAGCAATCCCCTTGTATCAGATGTTGAAAAAGACTGATCAATTCGTCTGGAGTTCTGCTGCTGATCAGGCATTCGAGGACTTAAAGCGGCAATTGGCCAATCCGCCCGTGCTCGCCGCTCCCATTGACAAGGAGCCATTGCTGCTGTATGTTGCCGCTAATGCTCGCGCGGTCAGCGTAGCTATTGTGGTGGAACGGAAGGAGGCAGGCAAGGAGCATCCGGTTCAACGTCCGGTGTATTATATCAACGAGGTGCTTATTGAATCCAAACAAAGGTATCCACATTGGCAGAAGCTGGTATATGGAGTTTTTATGGCAAGCCGGAAGCTGAAGCAGTATTTCCAAGGGCATCCCATCACAGTGGTCAGTTCTGCCCCCTTGGGTGATATCATCCAGAACCGGGAAGCGACGGGCCGGATTGCCAAGTGGGCTATAGAGCTTGGGCCGCACGGTTTAAAATACGTGCCTCGGACGGCGGTGAATTCCCAAGCGCTTGTCGATTTCATCAATGATTTGGACGGAACTGCAGGCCCCTGAAGAGAAGCCGGATCACACATATTGGACCGTCCATTTTGACGGGTCACGACAATTGGAGGGCTCGGGGCTGGAGTCGTATTAACTTCCCCACGAGGTGACAAGTTCTGTTATGTTCTCCGCTTAATGTTCCCTTGTACTAACAATGCAGCTGAGTATGAAGCCTTGCTCCATGGTCTCCGGATGGCCAAAGAGATGAATCTAAGCCGGGTTAAGTGCTTTGGTGACTCGGATCTAGTGGCTCAACAAGTGTCTGGCACTTGGGACTCTAAAGACCCGCTCATGGCTGCATATCGTCGTGAGGTGGATATTGTTGCGGGTCACTTCAAGGGTTATCAGGTGGACCACGTGGACCGTCGGAAGAATGAGGCGGCAGACGCCCTGAGTCGATTGGGCTCCCAACGTAAACCGGTCCCGCCTAATGTTTTTCTTGATGTGCTGCACAACCCGTCGGTCAAGCTCCCAGGTGAAGCGGATTTGGCTGTTCCTGACCCGGAGGCTCAATTGGTGATAGCTCTTCACGTCATTCCGGATTGGACACTTCCTTACCTGGCATACATTAACCGGGGCGAGTTACCAGAGGATGAGACTCTGGCCAGACAAATAATATGGCGGTCCAAGTCCATGACAATTGTCAATGGCGAGTTGCACCATTGCAGTGTATCAGGAGCATATCAACGCTGTGTATCTCCTGAGGAAGGCTGTGAAATTTTGCGTGAGATCCACGAAGGGGATTGTGGTCACCACGCCGGTTCAAAATCTTTGGTGGCCAAAGCGTTCCGACACGGTTTCTATTAGTTAACTGCCCATGCTGATGCGGAGGATCTGGTCAGACGATGTGATGGTTGCCAAAAGTTCTCAAGACGTGCTCATGTACCGGCTCAAGAATTGAGGATGATTCCAATCACTTGGCCGTTTGCAACTTGGGGGCTAGATATGGTTGGGCCTTTCAAAAGGTCCAAGGATAAGAAGACCCACCTCCTAGTGGCGGTTGATAAATTTACAAAGTGGGTGGAGGCGGAGCCTGTTAGCAAGTGTGATGCAGCCACAACGGTTTAGTTCATCAAAAAGGTGATTTTCCGGTTTGGCTTTCCACACAGTATCATCACAGATAATGGTACCAATTTTTCCAAAGGTGCCATGAAGGAGTTTTGCGAACGGGAGCACATCCGCCTTGACGTTTCATCAGTGGCGCACCCACAATCCAATGGTCAGGCAGAAAGAGCTAATCAGGAAATTTTGAGAGGTATCAAACCGCGGCTTATGGTTCCTTTGCAAAGGACGCCGGGTTGTTGGGTAGAAGAGTTGCCATCCGTATTATGGAGCATTAATACCACACCCAAAAGATCAACAGGATACACGCCTTTCTTCATGGTCTATGGAGCGGAGGCGGTTCTCCCTAGTGATATCCGTCACGATTCACCTCGTGTGGCGGCTTATGTTGAAGCGGACAATGAGACAGCTCGACAAGACGCTTTGGACCGGTTGGATGAAGAGCGAGACATAGCAGCTGCCCGCTCGGCGATTTACCAACAGGATCTTCGTTGCTATCACAGTTGTCGAGTCAGAACCAGAACCTTTCAAGAAGGATATTTGGTGCTTCGGCTCATTCAAGATCAAACCGATATGCATAAGTTATCCCTGCCTTGAGAGGGACCTTTCATGGTCAGCAAGAATCTGCACAACGGGTCATACTATCTGATTGATATTCGAGAGCGAAAAGACTCACGCAAATCAGAAGAGGAGACCAACAGGCCGTGGAACATAGCTCATCTTCGGCCTTACTATACTTGAGCCATTGGCTCTGCTTATGTATATATTATGACAATGTACATATTATAAATACAATAAACCGGATCCTCAGCTAAAGCGGGGTATCTGTTCTTTTACATCATGCGTGGTTACATGGAGTTGTTCTGTCTTAAAGCGGCTTCCGGTTTACCCCTTGCAAAGATTATAAATATCACTAGGGGGCTCGGTCATGTCTGAACTGATGCAACACCTTTTGGTAGGCGAAAGCCACCAGATCACTTGGGGGCTCGGTCGTGTCCGAACCAATGCAACACCTTTTGATAGGCGAAAGCCACCAGATCACTTGGGGACATGGTCAAGTCTGAACCAGTCACGCCTCTTGATCAGCCTAAAGGCCATAGAATCACTTGGGGGCTTGGTCGAACCCGAACCATTGCCATGCCACTTGATCGGCGTAATGCCACGGTTTCATTTAGGGACACGGCTGACTTGAACCATAGCTACACCTATTGGGAGCTTGGTCGTGTCCGACCATGGTAACACCATTTGATCGGCTCAGTAAAGCCTCTTTTTACAAACAGTTTTATCATTGCCTTTGCTTTAATAATTTTTCTTGATAAACTACTATTTTATCTTGGTTGCGTTTTTAAACCGACAACGTTTTACGCCGGTTCAAGCTGCCAATTTGGCGGAACATGGTCCATTTTTTTTGAACCGGATATTATTTACCCGGTTTTTTCTGTTAACATCCTATTTTGGAGTAACAAAGTGTTTATTATGACCAAGCACAGTTTACATAGTAAACCGGCATTGTATATACAGGAGCTGTTTTCTCCCATGACGGTGCAGGTTTATCAAACCGCCATGTCAAAATTGGCTAAGCCTACTTTGTGCCCAATGATGGAAGGTATTTTGTATCACAAAATTTGATCATATATGTCAATCTCCTTGCATATATATATGAAATTCATAAACCAGCTGGCGGTACAACCGCCCTGGTAGTTTAAGATTTTATGATTGCAGAAGGTATAGATCGGCAGTTTCGATCTTTCAACCAAGCGTATCAGTTCAGATGCACGAAGGCATCTCAGAAGCAAAAGTATTGGCTATCCTATTACAAGGCAACATGGTGCCCGAATAAGATCATTGTTTTCTGGCAAAGTATAACAAGGCAGCCTATTAAACCGGTCTCCGGTTCAAGCTTGGTCACCGCCTTGGTCTGATGGTCGCAGGTCGCCCTGCGCCGCTTCAGTTTCTTCTGCCCTACCCAGCGGCTGGAAGTCAACAGTGGTCCAGTCGATTCCCATTAACGCTTGAAAAACAGCTTCATCATGGATCAGTGAAGACGGTTCAATATCAGGAGCGTAAGTATGCTTACGGATTGGCGGGATCAGATTTTCTGCTTCGGGAACTGGTGCAGCCACTCGTTTGTTCTGATTATTATATTGGGCTTGATAATGGATCAAATCTGCCTCTTCTACCAATTGACAAGCCAGAGGGCGCACTGCCCGGTTTATTGCCCTCAGATCCTCTTTATTGAACTCTGACCTGTCTTCCTTCAAACTGGGATAGCCCTGAGCTGCTTCAACGGGATCGAAGTCTGGCACCCATGCCTTTGCTCGGATTAAAGCATTGATGGCACCGGTTCGAGCAGCAGATTTTTTCAGCTCTTCAATCCGAGCAGGAAGCATTGATAATCTCTTAAGAGTATCTTGGATTAACGTGGGTGCTGGATTGTTATGTGATGCAGTCGAGATGATCCGTTGCGCTCCAGTATACAGCTGTTCGATTAATGTGTAGGCAACCTTCAACTTCATTCGAACATCTGACCCCAAGTGGTTAATGCGGGTGCCTGCAACATGATAGAGCAGTTCACAAACCGGATCCATCATAGGAAGACTGGAATTATCACGGGAGTCAAAGAACGCTTACCAAAGATGGAGGCAGTCATTGCATGCACTTGTCGCTTTACGCTGGTCAGTTCATCTATCACCGGTTTAAGGGCAGCTTCAGCAGTTTCAATTTTCTTGATCAAAGAATTTTTCTCAGTGGCCCAATCCGTCTGATCTTTCTTGAAGCCCTCCTTCAGCTGCTCCATGACGCTTAAAGCGCTGGTCAACTCCTCTTTTGCTTTGGAGGTTTCAGCTTGTTGAGATTTTAAGTTCTCTTGAAGATCGGTGAGTTGGTTTTCTTTGGTCTTCAGCTCAGCCTGCATTCAGACAATTATATGGTTTAACAAAACGGTATGGATATTAAAGTACCAACCACATAACGAGTTATGCACTTGGCACTTGGGGGCTAATGCCTATTTGATCTACAACTGTCAACTAATCGCAAAGTCCCAAGCTCAATACAAGTATTCAACTTGGCACTTGGGGGCTAATGGTTATTTGCTCAAAAATTATCAGTGGAATTCGAGACATTCAGGTTTATATTATTAAGTCCCGGTTTAACTACATTAAGTTGAACCGACCCTTGGGGGCTACATCGGCACATTCTGAAGTACGCAGCTTTATATTTCACAAGTTCCGGTTTGACAGAAGATTACAAACCGGCCCTTGGGGGCTAGGGGAATCAGCAAGGCTAAAAGAATATACAAGCAGGAAGAGGCATATGAAAGTTACCTCAAATTTCTCCTTCATCATGTTCACTAGGCCAGCTTCATGATCGCGACTGGTATATAGCCGGTTCAAATAACCAGAATGAAGATCTTGAGCACTCAACGCAGCATAAGTCGCCAAATCGACATTCCACTTGCCCTTGCCCATTGCGGCAAATTCATCCTTGGCAGTATGTCGGGACAAAGCGACAAGGTTGCTGGGTTCGGTATGACCAATGCCAGTGATGACAACTTCATCATCCTGGGCGCCACCGGTTTGCACTGTGGCGGTCGGTTTACCAGTAGCTTTGGATGGATTTGTAGATTTTTCATTCCGGACGGGACTTCCAGGCTGGTCAGCAGGACCAGAAGCATCAGCAGGCCTCTCTTCAACAATAAAAACTTCATCTTGCGCTGGCGGGTCATTCGGCATGTATTCATGAATGGCCGCTTCAACATCTGGAGTGGCGCCCGGTTCAGAGGCAGTTTCTTCTTCGGCCGCTTTATCTAGGCGAGCTTTCTTGCTCAGCCTCGGTTTGGCCCTGAAAGGAGCAGCAAAATCAAAAACAGTATAGGTTGAAAGTTACAATATGAGGAATATTATGATAAGTGCAAGATTACCCAAGCACGGTCTTAAGCGGTGGCAGCTGAGTACCCGTTGACTCGCCGGAGGATGAGTTGGAGGTAACCTGATAATCGAAGTCAGATGGGTTAAGCGGTTGGCGAAAACGGCCTGCTTTAGGACAAGTATTGACAAGCAAATTAGAGACCTCTGAACGGCGTCTCCGAACCGGACTGTTTGGTAAACCGGCGGAGGTAACTACCTGGCCGCTGTGCCGAGTCGTGCGGCGCACTTCATGCTGTTGGGTCTTCATAAGAGATTTGGGATCCAAATGAGCAAGAGGATGAGAAAATTTAACTTTCTGGATTGCCTGACGGATTTTAGTGAAGGCAAAGAGTTCGAATCAGAAGAGAGAATAATTACCTCTGCATCATCAGCATGGCTAGCTTCGGCATCATCCTGACAAGTATTATCATCAATAAGGCGTGTAAAAGAAAGCCAAGTAAATCGAGTTCTACCTTAAGGTCCGGATTACTCACATCATCATCAGCAGGCGGATCAGAGGATGCAGTGGTTTTCCTCTTATGAGCAGGTTTCTTAAGGACCTTTGTCTTTGGACGGGTTGGCCTCTCCGGTTTGTCTGCCTTCTCCTGCGAAAGCTTCTTGCTCCAAAACGGATCATCACCCTGTTTTAACAGATATTGGTATCAAGTATTAAGCATATGTAACATTATCAGAGTTAATGAAAGGGGAAATTCACACTCACAGCTGGCGGTTTATTGGTAGCACAGAAAGGAAGCAGGCCGGTTCGGGCACAGACATATTTCGGTTCGTTCAAAATTTTCTTCACAGCTTCTGTGACTTCTTCGTCAGTAAGCTGGATGTTCACGTGCCGCAGAGGGTCGTTAACACTGCCCGTATATTCACACATCAAACCGAAGCATTGGCTGAGAGGCAGTACGCTCTAGGATATCCAGTAACGAGCAAGATCCACTCCTGTTAAACCGTTGGCCATGAAGGCTCTGAGCTTGGACAGTTGGGGAGCATATTTACTCATCTCTTTGGCCATCAGCCTCTGTGGAAAGGGGTGTGTATTGCTAAGCCGTTCCGGACGATAGCCGGGCAAGGGATTTTCATTGGCAGGAGAGGTGTCTTTGCAATAGAACCATGATTGATTCCATTCTTGGGGATGGCTGTGCAGCTTTGCGTGAGGATAAGTGACCTCTTTCCGCTTTTGAATCGCCATGCCCCCCAATTCCATATTGGAACCATCAGTAAATTCTGTGCGACGGTTTAGATGGAACAAATCCCGGAATAACTCGATTGAAGGTTCCTCTTGAAAGAACACCTCAGAGAGCACTTGGAAATGACATATGTTGGTGACAAAATTGGGGCCAGTGTCTTGCGGACGAAGTTGGAAGTTGGCCAAGGCGTCCCGATAAAATTTCGAACCGGGTGGATTAAAGCCTCGGGCTAAGTGATCCGCAAAAACTACAACCTCTCCTTCTCGGGGTGTGGGAGGACAATCTTTTCCTGGGACCCTCCAGTGGATGGTTTTCTTGCTGCTCAAAGCGCCAGTCAAGACTAAGTTATTCAGTTGTGTCTCTGTAACACGAGAAGGAGCCCAGTTGCACTCATATACTTGCTTGGCCATGGTGGAGTCTACAAAATAAGCAATCCCATTTGAGATTGTGTTGGGTATAAAATATACACTGATATGATCAGGATCAAACTGAGGATAATTACATTCAAACCGAAGCTTTGTGAAGCGATGGGCTATAACTAAGGGATCCTGGCGGTTCAATAAGGGGACTAATGGTATATACCATTTATTGATTTTTCCTATGGTAAGTTTAACCGCCTGATCTAAATATTGAAAGCATTGGAGGTTCCGAAATGGCTAAGTATGCAGAAACAGGTTTCACAAAAGTTCCAATACAGCAATGGATCTAAGGTAGCTTCAGAAAAACAGAAAAAATATTCAAAGGCGTTAAAGCAGGGCGGAAGTGAATCAATGAGCAGATATATAGATGAGATCCACGGACTTTAAACACGAGGCTATATGTGGATGCGGAAAGCTACATGGCATTCAGAACAAGGTTTTACAGATCCATACAGAGGCTAATACACAAGCAGGAGCAGTCGACGAGCATCGCGAGAACAGGGAACCCTAGAACAGATCTAGGGTAAGAAGAACAGAGGACTTACCAGAGCTGAGGAGAGTGCGGAAGATCACCGCAGTTTTCTGGTGCGTTCAGGTCGATGCAGCGGCCAAGGTCAAGGATGAAGGCGACGGCGGCGGCGGAGCTTCGAAGCTGATGACGCGAGGAAGACGAAGATGAGAAGGCAGGAAGGGGAAAAAAAGGAAATGACCCTTTGGTCCTATTTATAAGACAAAAAGACATGTGTCAGGCGCGACAAACTAGGGGCCACCGAACGGAGCTGTCGCCTCAATTTTCGCAGCCTTATTAAAATGATGAGGCATTACGAATACTTTCTTTATGACAGATGATGTCACCCCGGTTTACGAGCAATTGGAGAAGATGACGTCAAGACGGTTCAACAATTACCAGAAGATGATAAAGAGGAAGATTTCTGCTAAGGATTGAAATGAACACGTTCAAATCAATCTGGGGCCTAATGTTGGGGACATTACTACTGGGCGTAAACCGGCCTACCAGGGCCGGGTTAACTTCATCTGTAGTCCCAGAGTGTTAAAGCCCAAGAAGATAGATGAAGGCCCAAGGCCATAGTCGGTTCAACACTTGTGGCCGTAAACCGGCCTTGTATGTAAACTTGTATTATAAGTTAGGAATAAGGAGAGACCAACCCGGGTACGAATATGAACCGGAGATTGGGACTCTGTGAACCAACGGACGTCACCCGTGTATATAAGGGGACGACCCGACATCGGTTCAAAGGACAGACAACCACAACTCGAGACTTAGGCGAAGCTTGTTTGCTCCCTAGTCATCGAAACCCCATCAATTCCATCACAACTAGACGTAGGCTTTTACCTTCATCGAAGGGGCCGAACTAGTATAAACCCTCTGTGTCCCTGTGTCCGCTTTAACCCCTTCGAGTTAACCCGTTGCGATGGCTCCACGACTAAGTCCTTTGGCTAGGACATCTGCCGTGACAAAACCACGACACAAACCTTGTAAAATAAGAGAGAATAGGCATAAGTATTGTGACATAACGTGTAATAACAGCCCATAACGCAATAAATATTGATATAAAAGCATGATGCAAAATGGACGTATCAAGTTCCACACAGCATCATTACAGATAATGGGTCAAACTTTGATTCAGATGAGTTCAGAGCATTTTGCGCTTCCCAAGGCACTCGGGTCAACTATGCTTCAGTCGCCCACCCATAGTTGAATGGGCAAGCAGAGAGAGCAAATGGTTTGATCCTCAAAGGACTGAAACCTCGATTGATGCGTGACCTCAAGCATGCCGCTGGCGCTTGGGTCAACGAGCTACCATCAGTACTTTGGGGATTGAGGACAATTCCCAATCGGTCGACTGGTCGGACCCCCTTCTTCTTAGTGTATGGGGATGAGGTTGTGCTTCCGAGTGACTTACTTCACAATGCACCCCGAGTGGAACTTTCTCAGAAACTGAAGCAGGACAAGCTCGACAGGACACTGTTGATCTTCTGGAGGAAGAAAGAAAGATGGCCTTGATCCGATCGACCATCTATCAGCAAGACCTTCATTGATTATAAGCCAGAAATGTGAGAGGTCGAGCATTTCAGGAAGGTGACCTAGTGCTCAAAGTGGATCAGCAACGGCCACACAAGCTTGCTCCCGCTTGGGAAGGTCCCTTCATCATCAACAAGGTGCTCCACAACGATGCATATCATCTCTACAATGTGGAGCACAATAAAGATGAGCCACGCGCTTGGAACGTGGAGCTGCTCCGCCATTTTTATACTTAAGTCATTCAGACTATCGAGATGTAATAAGAAGTACCTTATAGTTTGTTTTTATCAAAGACACAATTTTACAGTCTCCTAAATGATTGTTGTTGCTTATACGTGAGTTTAAAATCCCCCAGTGGGTGGCTTAGCTATGAGTCCGCTTCGCCTAAGATCAAAAAATCCCACCAGTGACGAGCAACCCTCTCACTCGGGGGCTTAGCTGCAGTCCCGTACTCGCCTAAGTTAAAAAAATCCCACAAAGTGACGAGCAACCCTCTCACTCGGGGGCTTAGCTGCAGTCCCGTACTCGCCTAAGTTTAAAAAATCCCACCGAGTGAAGAGCAACCCTCTCACTCGGGGGCTTAGCTACAGTCCCGTACTCGCCTAAGTTTAAAAAGTTCCACTGAGTGAAGAGCAACCCTCTAACTCGGGGGCTTAGCTGCAGTCCCGTACCCGCCTAAGTTTAAAAAATCCCACCGAGTGAAGAGAAACCCTCTCACTCGGGGGCTTAGCTCCAGTCCCATACTCGCCTAAGTTTAAAAAGTTCCACCGAGTGAAGAGCAACCCTCTCACTCGGGGGCTTAGTTGCAGTCCCGTACCCGCCCAAGTTTTAAAAAAATCCCACCGAGTGAAGAGCAACCCTCTCACTCGGGGGCTTAGCTGCAGTCTCGTACTCGCCTAAGTTTAAAAAATCCCACCGAGTAAAGAGCAACCCTCTCACTCGGGAGCTTAGCTGCAGTCCCGTACTCACTTAAGTTTGAAAATTCCACCGAGTGAAGAATAATTCTCTTGCTCGGATACTTGGCCACAAGTACAATGTGCGCTCCATCCTGATCCGCTAGGACGACGAGGTGCAGGTCGACTACGACCTTCTCCTCAGAGCTGCGCCACAAGTACAATGTGCGCTCCATCCTGATCCGCAAGGACGACGAGGTGCAGGTCGACTACGACCTTCTCCTCAGAGCTGGGCCACAAGTACAATGTGGGCTCCATCCTGATCCGCAAGGACGACGAGGTGTAGGTCGACTACGACCTTCTCCTCAGAGCTGCGCCACAAGTACAATGTACGCTCCATCCTGATCCGCAAGGACGACGAGGTACAGGTCGACTGCAACCTTCTCCTTGGAGTTGCGCCACAAATACAAACAAGAACAAAAGCCTGTTCCGACCGAAGATTCAAGTTCCGCTCAGAAATAAAGACCGCAGATTAAAGTACTCGGGCTTCAGGCCTGAAGGAGTTTAACGGTTACAAAACCACTCGGCATACTGAGGCAAATTTAATGGATCATAAAAGAGTTTGTTCACTCTGCAGGAGGAGGGCTGGCAGGCTCGACGAACTCATCCAGGTCGATTCCATCGGCAATCCGAGTAGCAGCAGCGATGAAAGTCTCCATGAAGGACCGGAAGTCAAGCCTCTTGGTGTTGGCAACCTTGATCGCTCCTAGCTTCTCTTCTTTTGCTTCCTTGCAGTGAACACGTACCAGAGACAGAGCCACGTCAGCACCACACCGAGCAGAAGACTCCTTCCATTCCTGCACTCGGCTGGGGATCTCATTGAGTCGAGTCATCAGAGACTCGAGATCATTCTGGAGCATCGCCCTTGGCCAGAGCGTTGTGTAGATCCACGACACTGCAACCTTCAATCGAGCGAGGTAGTCGACGACACTAGCAAAACGAGATTCCAGTCGGAGCACATTCATGGCAGCTTCATCCTTGATAGGAGAGTTGATGGGGTCCAAGCTCGTTTCAATTTGGCCAGTCTCTGCCTTGAAGTTTTGACAGAATTCTGCGCTCACAGAGAAGCAATGAGTCGATGGTTTACGACTAGTCGACGAAAGAAAATCAATAAGGCGAAGACAAATACCTTCGAGCATGAGGAATAACTTCTTGGCGAGTCCTCCAAGATAATTCTCCAGCTCATTTCTCTTGCGGGAGATGTCTTCCACCTTGTCAGCCAGGGTCCCTTTGTCCTTCTTCAGTCGAGCCACCTCTTTGTTGGCTTCGTCAAGAGCAGCCTTCAATTTAGTGTTTTCTTCCTCCAGCTGTCCGACTGAGGCTAGCTTCTGGTCAGTGATGGCTGTTTTGTCTTCTGCCACTTTTCGCGCATCCACAAGATCAGAGTCCTTCTTCTCCAAAGCTTGTCTCATTGTTTATTCAAAGAATAACATTCGAGTCAGAAAAAGGAAGGAAAAGATAGCAGGAGAATCAGTGTAGCGACCCGACCTCAGACGGTCAAGTCTCTATGCATAAGTGTCATCACTGGATCGGTAATGCCGACACACACAATACTCGAAGGATTTATAACAGAGTGCAATCACACACTTATTATGTCGAATGTCTCAAAAGCGAACTTATTACATTAAATATGGCTTAAGGCCATCTAAATAAATAACAACAGAAGGCTTGGAAGATAAAGTGAGTCCATCAACTCCAACGGCATAGCTGAGTGCACGACAACGACCTAGCGCACCTTACTCTTCGTCTGAAAAGTCTACAACATCATACGTTGCAGCTCGAAAACGGGTCAACACATGGAATATGCTGGCAAGATAACACAGTAGAGCAATGAACAAGATAAATGCTATCACTGCATATATGGCTAGTGGAGGCTCTACTGTTATAATGTTTTGCGAAAAGCCAATTTTTCCCTACAATAAAGGAATATACTTTATTTAACTATCATGGTAGTTGAACAACATTGAGAAGGTTCCTCCAACTCAATCCCAATTAAAAGTGATTATCAGCCCAACAAATTAAATTAAAGTGATGAGATCCATATGATAATCCAAGAACTAGATACTCAAGATGTCCATAACCGGGGACACGACTAACCATGATTAGTTTGTACACTTTGCAGAGGTTTACGCACTTTTCCCCACAAGACTCGATCTCCTCCGTTGGATTTCTCGCACTACATGGTGTTTGAGAAACGGATGACCGACACAGTCTTTCAGAAGCACTAACTCTTTACTCTGGGGGGACAGTTACACCTACTTTCCCCAACATCTGCTAGCCCACCACTGAAACAGGTCATGCAACATACTCAACTATGCTAGAGCCCATAATAGCTTGTGGCTGCACACGGAAGTTTCTAGCATGAATAATCTTATGATCCCTTTGAGCCTGGGTGGCGAACCATAGGATGATCACACGGGTACTCCGGGATATCCTAGGACAACAATGGATTCTCTAGGTGCCCGCAACCAATCCACCTATATGTGTATTAAAATAGCCACCTTATGTTAACCATTAATTAGAAATCTCACATCTGTCATGGATCTCTCAAACCAACCCATGTCTATGAGCATAGCATAGCAATATAAGCATAACGTAGATGTAACTCCCAGGGTTTGATAATAAACAGGGCAATAGGTTCTACTTCATCATCTACTTCCCAACAACCACAAGTTAATCACATCCTAATCATGCAATGTTTGAGGATTGGAACTAATGCATAAAAATTGGGTATGAAAGGAGTATGATCAATGTGTCATTTGCCTTGCTGACGATCCGCAAAACCAAGTGACTCGTAGTAGCACGCTTCGCACTTCGGGAATTCTATCACAAACAAACAATAGCATACAAAAGCACTCAAGCAAAGATGCACGGGTAAAACTCAAATAATAATATCAAATCTAAAAACTCAACTGAAGAGATTCGATCTGCAAAAAGAGTCAATCAAATCGAAGCTACGGAACTGAAACTACGGTCAAAGGAAATTCGAATACAAATCTGCTTGAAAACAAATTTTAAATTTTCAAAACCCTGTTCAAGTTGATTAAACAGAAAGAGGGGCTCGAGAAGAAGATTTTGGCATTGGTTTCACTGGATTTGGACAAACGGTTAAGAAACGACGAACGTTTGAAGATTAGGGGCTAATCTACGATAAAAGTAATCACGGATAGGTCCCTAGGCGAAAATAAAATAGAAAGAAAAGACTAACGAACGTTCGCTGTCTGAACCTAACCGGCGAATATCATTCGTAAAAACGAACGAACGGACGAACGTCCGCTAAATAAATAAACCGTCGAAAACCGAACTAATAAAAATAAAAAACGCATCTAGGGTTTTAAAAAACTGATCGGTTTTTACCTAAACCGAAAAAACCAACGGCGGATCCGGCGAACAACGGCGGCGGCTCCGGCGTGCGGCGCGGCGGCGATGGCACTAGGGTTAGGATTTGCGGGGCGGGGCGGCTTGGTGGGCTGGGGCGGCCTTGGGCGGCGGCCTATAAAGCGTGCCCGGCAGGAGACCGGGTCGATCACGGACCGTTTAGGTCGGTTGACTTTTTTTAAACAGATTCCACCGGAAAAAAAGTCCGAAAAAATAGAATAAAAATCTAAAAATGCCAAAACAAATTTTCGCCGTCTAAATAGAATATTTAGAACAAAGTGAACATTTTCTTGGCCTAAAAATGTAATTTTGAAAAATGCATATTTTTCTAATTCAAATAAAATAGCAATAAAATTCGAATTTTTTTATTTGATTTTAATATTTTTACTCCAATATTTCATTTATTTTGTAGAAGTCATATTATCTCCTCTCATTTATTTTTAAATGAAATATTTTCGGAGAGAAAAAAATAGTTAAAACCAAAATGATCCTTGTTTCGATATTTGAAAAAAAATCAAATATGAAAATGGTGAAATCCCCAACTCCCTCCGTGGTTCCTTGAGTTGCTTAGAATTTCGAGGATCGCAAAACAAAAATGTATTAAAATATGATATGCATGGATGACCTATGTATAACATTCCAAATTGAAAATTTGGGATGTTACAAACCTACCCCCCTTAAGATGAATCTCGTCCTCGAGATTCGAGTTGGCTAGAAAATAGGTGTGGGTGGTCTTTCCGTAGATCATCTTCTCGTTCCCAGGTGGCTTCATCCTCGTTATGGTGGCTCCACTAAACTTTACAAAACTTGATAACCTTGCTGCGTGTAACTCGGCTGGCAAACTCGAGAATCTTGACAGGTTTCTCCTCGTAGGTCAAATCACTATCCAACTGAATTGCTTCCAGGGGCACTGTATCTCTCAGAGGAATATCGGCCATCTCTGCATGACACTTCTTCAACTGGGAAACGTGAAACACATCATGAACTCCTGACAATCCTTCGGGTAACTCCAACTTGTAGGCCACCTCTCCCATACGTTCCAAAACTCGGTATGGTCCTACAAATCTCGGGGCTAACTTTCCCTTAACTCCAAAACGTTTAACTACTCGCAGAGGTGTTACTCGAAGATAGGCTCTGTCTCCTATTTCATAGACTACCTCCTTGCGTTTCGAGTCTGCATAACTCTTCTGCCGGGACTGTGCTACCTTCAGTCTATCTCAAATCAGCTTAACCTTCTCTTCTGACTCTTTGATCAAATCTGGTCCAAACAACTAACGGTCTCCAATTTTGTCCCACATGTACGGTGTCCTGCACCTTGGTCCATACAAGGCTTCGAATGGGGCCATCTTCAAACTGGCTTGGTAGTTGTTGTATGAGAACTCTGCGTAGGGCAAATTATCATCCCAACTAGACCCATAATCTAGTGCACAAGCTCTCAACATGTCCTCCAGAATCTCATTGTCTCTCTCTGTCTGTCCATCTGTCTACGAATGAAAGGCTGTACTAAACTCTAGCCTAGTCCCCAAAGTCTAGTGCAGTTGATGCCAAAACTTTGAAGTGAACTGTGTTCCTCTGTCTGATACGATGGTCCTCGAAACTCCATGCAGACATACGATCCTGGTCATATATATCTTGGCCAACTTCGCACTCGTATAGGTGGTTTTCACTAGGATAAAGTGAGCCACTTTCGTCAAGGGATCAACTACTACCCATATAGAATCATATCCGGATCGGGTCCTGGGTAATCCGGTGATAAAATCCATGCCAAGCTTGTCCCACTTCCATTCGGGTATCGGCATAGGCTGCAATAATCCTGCTGGCTTCTGATGTTCTGCCTTCGCTCTATAACAAACATCACATACGCCTACATACTTGACAATATCCTTTTTCATACCAGTCCACCAAAAACACTCTTTCAAATCCAAATACATCTTGGTGTTTCCGGGGTGTATTGAGTATGGCGAGTCATGAGCCTCCTGAAGTATTAACTTCCTCATCTCTGCATTATCGGGCACATATACACGGTCCTCAAACCACAAGGTATCGTGCTCATCCTCACGAAAACCTTTGGCTTTTCCTTTGCTCATTCTCTCTTTTATCTCGGCTATTTCCTGGTCATCCTTCTGAGCTTCTCGAATCTTTCCCAATAATGTAGACTGAACCTCCAATGCTGCAACAAAAACTCTAGGTACTATCTCCAAACGAAGCTCCCTGAGATCCTCGGCTAACTCCTTTGGCAACCCTCCTGTTAAGAGAGTATTAACATAACCCTTCCGGCTCAAAGCGTCTACTACAACATTGGCCTTTCCCAGATGATAATGCAACTTTATATCATAATCCTTTATAAGCTCCAACCATCTCCTCTGCCTAAGATTCAGCTCCTTCTGTGTGAAAATGTACTTCAAACTCTTATGATCCGTGTACTCATCACAACGGTTTCCTATAAGAAAATGTCTCCCGATCTTGAGTGCATGCACTACAACTGCTAACTCCAAATCATGCGTAGCATAATTCAACTCATGCGGTCGAAGTTGATGTGAGGCATATGGAACAACTCTTCTGTCTTGCATACGTACACCTCCAAGTCCTAAGCGAGAAGCATCGCAATACACTTGGAAATCCTTGCGTGTGTCCGTTAGTATCAACACTAGGGCTGTAGTCAAACGTTTCTTCAACTCCTGAAAACTGGCCTCACATTCTTCTGTCCATTTGAACTTGGTGTCCTTCTTCAACAACTCCGTCATGGGCTTCGCGATCTTTGAGAAATTCTCAATGAATCTCCGGTAGTACCCTGTGAGTCCAAGAAAACTGCGGATTTCTCCAACTGTGGTGGGTGATAGCCAATCAGTGACTGACTTAACCTTGGTGGGGTCTACTGCTATACCTTCTCCTGATATAACATGTCCAAGGAATCCCACTTCCTTCAACCAAAACTCACATTTGCTGAACTTGGCATACAACTGGTGTTCTCTGAGCTTCTCGAGAACTAAACGCAGATGTTCCTTGTGCTCCTCTTCATTCTTCGAGTATACCAAGATATCATCAATGAACACCACAACAAACTTATCCAAGAACTCCATAAATACCTTATTCATCATACTCATGAAATATGCAGGGGCATTAGTCAATCCAAATGACATAAAAGTATACTCGTAAAGCTCGTACCGTGTGGTGAAAGCAGTCTTAGGTATATCTTTTTCTCGAATCTTCAGCTGGTGGTATCCTGATCGCAGATCGATCTTCAAAAACACTTTAGCTCCTTGCAGTTGGTCAAACAAATCATTAATCATCGGTAGTTGGTACTTGTTCTTAATCGTCACTTCATTCAGCGCATGATAATCAACAACCATCCTCAACGATCCATCCTTCTTCTCAACCAAGAGCACTGGGGCTCCCCATGGTGATGAACTTTGTCGGATGTAACCTTTCCCCAGTAACTCCTTAATCTTCTTCTTGATCTCTTCCAGATCATTCGCAGGCATCCGGTATGGTCTCTTCGATATCGGTCTGGTGCCTGGCAACAACTCTATCAAAAACTCGATGTCTCGATCTGGCGGCATGCCTGGTAATTCCTCTGGGAATACATCTGGGTAATCCTTCACTACAGGCACTTCCTCCTGAACAACTCCTGAGAGGGAATTTACTTGGGTTCTCCTTGGTGCATGCATGGATACATACTTGATCCTTTTTCTCTCCGAGGTGGTGAGCAGAATTGACTTACTGGCGCAATCGATGTTTCCTCCACACATCGACAGCCAATCCATGCCTAGAATCACATTCAATCCTTGGGACTCTAGAATTATAAAGTCTGAGGGGAAGGTATGGCTACCTATGGTTAATGGCATCTGAAAACATCCACTGCTTGGCATATACTCCGCTCCGGGTGAGGTCACTAACATAGGTGTCCTAAGAACTTTGGTTGGGAACTTATACTTATCCACAAATCCCCTTGAAATGTATAAATGCGATGTACCAGTATAAAAAAGAACAAGAGCGGTAAATGACTTAACCAAAAACTTACCGATAACTGCGTCTGGCTGCTCCTCAACCTCCTCCAGGCTTACGTGGTTCACTTGTCCCCTGTTGAAAGGGTTGGGCTTCTTCCCAGAGTTTCCATTGCCATTTCCATTCTTCGCTTCAGGGCACTCAGTGGCATAGTGTCCAGTCTTCCCGCACTTGAAACAAGTAATGTGACTTAGGTCCTTCTTGGCGGGTGTGGCTGGATTAGAGTGGTTCTGATTGCTGCTTGCTCCATTCCCATTATTGGGGCCATTGTGATTATGAGAACTTCCTCCATTGTGGGTGTGGCCTCCATGGTTATGGGTGTATCCTCCCGAGTTTGGGGTAAAACAAGGCTTCTGCTGAGCTCTTGAATTGTACTTCCCCTGTCCATACTTCCTCTTGCGGCTCTCAATTTGCTGCTGCTTCCCTTCGATCATAAGAGCCTTATCTACCAACTCCTGGTAGTTGTTAACTGTTGCCACCATTAACTGAATGCTCATCTCATCATTCAGCCCTTCCATAATCTTCTCTTGCTTCGCGGCATCGGTGGCCACATCATCAGGGGCATAGCAAGATAACTTACTAAACTCATCTACGCACTGAGCCACAGTACGGTTCCCCTGGCGTAAGTTGTGAAACTCACGCTTCTTCATGCTCATAGCTCCAGTTGAGACATGGGCTTTGCGGAAAGCTTGCTGAAACTGCTCCCAAGTGACATTGGCTATAGGGAAAGTGGCTGTGTAATTCTCCCACCATGAGGCTGCGGGTCCATCCAATTGATGTGCGGCAAAACGCACCTTCTCAGCATCTGTGCAACCTGCGGTGGTCAACTCCCTTCCAATACGGCGTAGCCAATCATCAGCAACCATCGGCTCGGTGCTACTGGAAAACACCGGCAGATGCAACATCAGAAAACGGGCTAAATTATCAACTGGAGGTGGTGGCGGTGGGTTGTTGTTGTTGCCTTGGTTCTGAACTAACAACTACATCAAGGCATTCTGCTGCTGGATCAACTGAGTGAGCTCCGGTGGGAAAATAAATCCGGTCTCACATCTTAGAGGCATCTAATGGGTTTAGAGAGAAGACATTAGGATAGAGTGAGGTCTAAGGGAAAATCACTACCCATATGCACATGAGACAAACACAATCATATCACACCAAATCAATTCAAACAAGGGCATACAATCGATCTAACTATCGTTACAGTGCTCAGACTACTAATATATACATGGGGGAAATACTATTGATCATATGGTGCTCTACTAGATATTTTGATCGGTGTAAGACTCCATGATATCCGCTCCAGCTTCGTCCTCATAGTCATCGTCACTTCTGTCAGGGTTGGAGTCGGTGTCGTCGATGATGATGTAGTCTTCAGAACGAATGTCCTTGGATTGGTCGTCATCTCCTCCTGGCGCGGGGTCTCCCATGAATACTCCAAGTTTCCTTGTCAGGTCGTCATTCTTCTCCACTAGTATTGCAATTTCCTCCTCGTATCCGTCGTGTGTAGACTTGAGTTCCTCTTCTAGCTCTTGATACGTCTCCAACGTATCTATAATTTTTTATTGCTCCATGCTATATTATCTACTGTTTTGGACATTATTGGGCTTTATTATCCACTTTTATATTATTTTTGGGACTAACCTATTAACCGGAGGCCCAGCCCAGAATTGCTATTTTTTGCCTATTTTAGAGTTCCGCAGAAAAGGAATATCAAACGGAGTCCAAACGGAATGAAACCTTCGGGAACGTGATTTTTAGGAAGATTATGATCCAGGAGACTTGGACCCTACGTCAAGAAACAAAAGTGGAGGCCACGAGGTAGGGGGCGCGCCCACCCCCCAGGGCGCGCCCTCCACCCTCGTGGGCCCCCTGTTGCTCCACCGACGTACTCCTTCCTCCTATATATACCTACGTACCCCCAAAGGATCAGAACAGGAGCCAAAAACCTAATTCTACCGCCGCAACCTTCTGTACCCACGAGATACCATCTTGGGGCCTGTTCTAGAGCTCCGCCGGAGGGGCATCCATCATGGAGGGCTTCTACATCATCACCATAGCCTCTCCGATGAAGTGTGAGTAGTTTACCTCAGACCTTCGGGTCCATAGTTAGTAGCTAGATGGCTTCTTCTCTCTTTTTGGATGTCAATACAATGTTCTCCCCCTCTCTTGTGGAGATCTATTCGATGTAATCTTCTTTTTGCGGTGTGTTTGTTGAGACCGATGAATTGTGGCTTTATGATCAAGATTATCCATGGACAATATATGAATCTTCTTTGAATTATTTTATGTATTATTGGTTATCTTTGCAAGTCTCTTCGGATTATCAGTTTGGTTTGGCCTACTAGATTGATCTTTCTTGCAATGGGAGAAGTGCTTAGCTTTGGGTTCAATCTTGCGGTGTCCTTTCCCAGTGACAGTAGGGGCAGTAAGGCACGTATTGTATTGTTGCCATCGAGGATAACAAGATGGGGTTTTTATCATGTTGCATGAATTTATCCATCTACATCATGTCATCTTGCTTAAAGCGTTACTCTGTTTTCATGAACTTAATACTCTAGATGCATGCTGGATAGCGGTCGATGAGTGGAGTAATAGTAGTAGATGCAGGCAGGAGTCGGTCTACTTGTCTCGGACGTGATGCCTATATACATGATCATACCTAGATATTCTCATAACTATGCTCAGTTCTCTCAATTGCTCAACAGTAATTCGTTCACCCACCGTAAAATACTTATGCTCTTGAGAGAAGCCACTAGTGAAACCTATGGCCCCCGGGTCTATCTTCATCATATCAATCTTCCAATACTTAGTTATTTCCTTTGTTTTTTTACTTTGCTTTTATTTTACTTTGCATCTTTATCACAAAAATACCAAAAATAGTATCCTATCATATCTATCAGATCTCACTCTCGTAAGTGACTGTGAACGGATTGACAACCCCTTATCACGTTGGTTGCGAGGAGTTATTTGTTTTGTGTAGGTACGAGGGACTCACGCGTAGCCTCCTACTGGATTGATACCTTGGTTCTCAAAAACTGAGGGAAATACTTACGCTACTTTGCTGCATCATCCTTTCCTCTTCAAGGAAAACCAACGCAGTGCTCAAGAGGTAGCAAGAAAAATTTATGGCGTCGTTGCCGGGGAGTCTACGCAAAAGTCAACATACCAAGTACCCATCACAAATCACGTATCTCCCGCATTACATTATTTGGCATTTGCCTCTCGTTTTCCTCTCCCCCACTTCACCCTTGTCGTTTTATTCGCCCTCCCATTTTTTGTTCGCCTCTTTTTCGCTTGCTTTTTGTTTGCACGTGTGTTGGATTGCTTGCCTATCATGATGGCTCAAGATAATACCAAATTATGTGACTTTCCCAATACCAACAATAATGATTTCCTTAGCACTGCGATTGCTCCTCTTACCAATACTAAATCTTGTGAAATCAATGCTGCTTTGTTGAATCTTGTCATGAAAGATCAATTCGCCGGCCTTCCTAGTGAAGATGTCGCTGCTCATCTAAATAGCTTCGTTGATTTGTGTGATATGCAAAAGAAGAAATATGTTGATAATGATATTGTTAAATTGACACTATTTCCTTTTTCACTTAGAGATCGTGCTAAAGCTTGGTTTTCGTCTTTGCCTAAAAATAGTATTGATTCTTGGAACAAGTGCAAAGATGCTTTTATCTCTAAGTATTTTCCTCCCGCTAAGATCATCTCTCTTAGAAACAATATTATGAATTTTAATCAACTTGATCATGAACATGTTGCACAAGCTTGGGAGAGGATGAAATTAATGATACGTAATTGCCCTACTCATGGTTTGAATTTGTGGATGATTATACAAAAAAATTATGCCGGAGTGAATTTTGCTTCTAGAAATCTTTTAGATTCGGCCGCGGGAGGTACTTTTATGGAAATCACTTTAGGATAAGCTACTAAACTCCTAAATAATATTATGGTTAATTATTCTCAATGGCACACCGAAAGATCTACTAATAAAAAGGTGCATGCGATAGAAGAAATTAATGTTTTGAGTGGAAAGATGGATGAACTTATGAAATTATTTGCTAGTAAGAGTGTTTCTTCTGATCCTAATGATATGCCTTTGTCTACTTTGATTGAGAATAATAATGAATCTATGGATGTGAATTTCGTTGGTAGGAATAATTTTGGTAACAACGCGTATAGAGGATACTTTAATCCTAGGCCTTATCCTAGTAATCCCTCTAATAATTATGGAAATTCCTACAACAACTCTTATGGAAATTTTAATAAGATACCTTCTGAATTTGAGACTAGTGTTAAAGAATTTATGAATTCACAAAAGAATTTCAATGCTTTGCTTGAAGAGAAATTGCTTAAAGTTGATGATTTGGCTAGGAACGTTGATAGAAATCCTCCTAAGCATGATATCAACGAGTCTCTCAAAGCCATGAGAATTTCCGTTGATGAGTGCAAAGAAAGAACCGCTAGGATGCGTGCTAAGAAATATGCCTTTATAAGAGCGTGTTCTTCTAGTTCCTTTGAAAATAGAGACAAAGATCTAAAAGTTATTGATGTGTCCCCTATTAAATCTTTGTTTTGCAATAGGAATCTTGATAATGATGGGACTTAATATGATCCACCTTTACCTAGAAGGCGTTCCAAAAATTCAGAGTTTTTAGATCTTGATGCTAAAATTGATAAAAGTGGGATTGAAGAAATAAAAACCCTAGATGTTGCTAAACCCACTATTTTGAATTTCAAGGAATTTAATTATGAAAATTGCTCTTTGATTGATTGTATTTCCTTGTTGCAATCCGTGCTAAATTCTCCTCATGCTTATAGTGAAAATAAAGCCTTTACCAAACATATCGTTGATGCTTTGATGCAATCTTATGAAGAAAAGCTTGAGTTGGAAGTTTCTATCCCTAGAAAACTTTATGATGAGTGGGAACCAACTATTAAAATTATGATTAAGGATCATGAGTTCTATGCTTTATGTGATTTGGGTGCTAGTGTTTCCACTATTCCCAAAACTTTGTGCGATTTGCTAGATTTACGTGATTTTGATGATTGCTCTCTAAACTTGCACCTTGCGGATTCCACTATTAAGAAACCTATGGGAAGAATTAATGATGTTCTTATTGTTGCATATAGGAATTATGTGCCCGTAGATTTTATCGTTCTTGATATAGATTGCAATCCTTCATGTCCTATTATTCTTGGTAGACCTTTCCTTAGAATGGTTGGTGCAATTATTGGTATGAAGGAAGGGAATACTAGATTCCAATTTCCATTAAAGAAAGGCATGGAACACTTCCCTAGGAATAAAATAAAATTACCATATGAATCTATCATGAGAGCCACTTATTGATTGCCTACCAAAGATGGCAATACCTAGATCTATCCTTACTTTTATGCCTAGCTAGGGGCGTTAAACGATAGCACTTGTTGGGAGGCAACCCAATTTTATTTTTATTTTTTTATTTTTTGCTTCTGTTTAGGAATAAATATTTGATCTAGCCTCTGGTTAGATGTGTTTTATGTTTTAATTAGTGTTTGTGCCAAGTTAAACCTATAGGATCTTCTTGGATGATAGTTATTTGATCTTGCTGTAATTTCCAGAAACTTTCTGTTCACGAAAACAATTGTTAAAAATCACCAGAATGTGATAAAATACTGATTCCAATTGCTGCAGATCAATAAACAAATTTTCTAGGTCTTTCTACTTTTTCTGATTTTTTGGAGTTCCATAAGTTTGCGTTAGTTACAGATTACTACAGACTGTTCTGTTTTTGACATATTCTGTTTTTCGTGTGTTGTTTGCTTATTTTGATGAATCTATGGCTAGTAAAATAGTTTATAAACCATAGATAAGTTGGAATACAGTAGGTTTAACACCAATATAAATAAAGAATGAGTTCCTTACAGTACCTTGAAGTGGTCTTTTTTTTCTTTCGCTAACGGAGCTCACGAGAATTCTGTTGAGTTTTATGTTGTGAAGTTTTCAAGTTTTGGGTGAAAGATTTTGATGGATTATGGAACAAGGAGTGGCAAGAGCCTAAGCTTGGTGATTCCCATGGCACCCCCAAGATAATCTAAGGACACCAAAAAGACAAAGCTTGGGGATGCTCCGGAAGGCATCCCCTCTTTTGTCTACTTCCATCGGTAACTTTACTTGGAGCTATATTTTTGTTCACCACAAGATATGTGTTTTGCTTGGAGCGTCTTGTATGGTTTGAGTCTTTGCTTTTTAGTTTACCATAATCATCCTTGCTGTACACACCTTTTGAGAGAGCCATACATGATTTGGAATTTGTTAGAATACTCTATGTGCTTCGCTTATATCTTTTGAGTTATATAGTTTTGCTCTAGTACTTCACTTATATCTTTTAGAGCACGGTGGTGGATTTGTTTTATAGAAACTATTGATCTCTCATGCTTCACTTAGATTATTTTGAGAGTATTAAATAGCATGGTAATTTGCTTAAATAATCCTAATATGCTAGGTATTCAAGATTATTAAAAACTTTCTTATGAGTGTTTTGAATACTAAGAGAAGTTTGATGCTTGATGATTGTTTTGAGATATGGAGGTAATAATATCAAAGTCGTGCTAGTTGAGTAGTTGTGAATTTGAGAAATGCTCGTGTTGAAGTTTGCAAGTCCCGTAGCATGCACGTATGGTAAACGTTATGTAACAAATTTGAAACATGAGGTGTTCTTTGATGTCCTCCTTATGAGTAGCGGCCGGGGACGAGCGATGGTCTTTTCCTACCAATCTATCCCCCTAGGAGCATGCGCGTAGTGCTTGGTTTTTGATGACTTGTAGATTTTTGCAATAAGTATGTGAGTTCTTTATGACTAATGTTGATTCCATGGATTATACGCACTCTCACCCTTCCATCATTGCTAGCCTCTTCGGTACCGTGCATTGCCCTTTCTTACATTGAGAGTTGGTGCAAACTTCGCCGGTGCATCCAAACCCCATGATATGATACGCTCTTTCACACATAAACCTCCTTATATCTTCCTCAAAACAGCCACCATACCTACCTATTATGGCACTTCCATAGCCATTCCGAGATATATTGCCATGCAACTTTCCACCATTCCGTTTATCATGACACATTCATCATTGTCATATTGCTTAGCATGATCATGTAGTTAACATAGTATTTGTGGCAATGCCACCGTTCATAATTCTTTCATACATGTCACTCTTGGTTCATTGCATATCCCGGTACACCGCCGGAGGCATTCATATAGAGTCATATTTTGTTCTAGTATCGAGTTGTAATCATTGAGTTGTAAATAAATAGAAGTGTGATGATCATCATTTTCTAGAGCATTGTCCCAAGTGAGGAATAAAAAAAGAGAGAAAGGTCATAAAAAAAAGAGAAGGCCCAAAAAAAAGAGAGAAAAAGAGAGAAGGGACAATGCTACTATCCTTTGCCACACTTGTGCTTCAAAGTAGCACCATAATCTTCATGATAGAGAGTCTCTTGTTTTGTCACTTTCATATGCTAGTGGGAATTTTTCATTATAGAATTTGGCTTGTTTATTCCAACAATGGGACTCCTCAAGTGCCCTAGGTCTTCGTGAGCAAGAAAGTTGGATGCGCACCCACTTAGTTTCTTTTGTTGAGCTTTCATACATTTATAGCTCTAGTGCATCCGTTGCATGGCAATCCCGACTCCTTGCATTAACATAAATCGATGGGCATCTCCATAGCCCATTGATTAGCCTCATTGATGTGAGACTTTCTCCTTTTTTGTCTTCTCCACATAACCCCCATCATCATATTCTATTCCACCCATAGTGCTATGTCCATGGCTCGCGCTCATGTATTGCGTGAAAGTTTATAGGTTTGAGATTACTAAAGTATGAAACAATTGCTTGGCTTGTCATCGGGGTTGTGCATGATGAGAGCATTCTTGTGTGACAAAAATGGAGCATGACTAAACTATATGATTTTGTAGGGATAAACTTTCTTTGGCCATGTTATTTTGAGAAGACATAATTGCTTAGTTAGTATGCTTGAAGTATTATTATTTTTATGTCAATATGAACTTTTATCTTGAATCTTTCGGATCTGAATATTCATACCACAATTAAGAATAATTACATTGAAATTATGCCAAGTAGCACTCCGCATCAAAAATTCTGTTTTTATCATTTACCTACTCGAGGACGAGTAGAAATTAAGCTTGGGGATGCCTGATACATCTCCAACCTATCTATAATTTTTGATTGCTCCATGCTATATTATCTACTATTTTGGACATTATTGGGCTTTATTATTCACTTTTATATTATTTTTGGGACTAACCTATTAACCGGAGGCCCAACCCAGAATTGTTGTTTTTTGCCTATTTCAGAGTTTCGCAGAAAAGGAATATCAAACGGAGTCCAAACGGAATGAAACCTTCGGGAACGTGATTTTTAGGAAGATTATGATCCAGGAGACTTGGATACTACGTCAAGAAACAAAAGAGAAGGCCACAAGGTAGGGGGGTGCGCCCACCCCCCAGGGCGCGCCCTCCACCCTTGTGGGCCCCCTGTTGCTCCACCGACGTACTCCTTCCTCCTATATATACCTACGTACCCCCAAATGATCAGAACAGGAGCCAAAAACCTAATTCCACCGCCGCAACCTTCTGTACCCACGAGATCCCATCTTGGGGCCTGTTCCGGAGCTCCGCCGGAGGGGGCATCCATCACGGAGGGCTTCTACATCATCACCATAGCCTCTCTGATGAAGTGTGAGTAGTTTACCTCAGACCTTTGGGTCCATAGTTAGTAGCTAGATGGCTTCTTCTCTCTTTTCGGATCTCAATACAATGTTCTCCCCCTCTCTTGTGGAGATCTATTCGATTTAATCCTCTTTTTTGCGGTGTTTTTGTGGAGACCGATGAATTGTGGGTTTATGACCAAGATTATCTATGAACATTATTTGAATCTTCTCTGAATTCTTTTATGTATGATTGGTTATCTTTGCAAGTCTCTTCGAATTATCAGTTTGGTTTGGCCTACTAGATTGATCTTTCTTGCAATGGGAGAAGTGCTTAGCTTTGGGTTCAATCTTGCGGTGTCCTTTCCCAGTGACAGTAGGGGCAGCAAGGCACGTATTGTATTGTTGCCATCGAGGATAATAAGATGGGGTTTTTATCATATTGCATGAATTTATCCCTTTACATCATGTCATCTTGCTTAAGGCGTTACTCTGTTTTCATGAACTTAATAGTCTAGATGCATGCTGGATAGCGGTCGATGAGTGGAGTAATAGTAGTAGATGCAGGCAGGAGTCGGTCTACTTGTCTCGAACGTGATGCCTATATACATGATCATACCTAGATATTCTCATAACTATGCTCAATTATGTGAATTGCTCAACAGTAATTCGTTCACCCATCATAAAATACTTATGCTCTTGAGAGAAGCCACTAGTGAAACCTATGGCCCCCGGGTCTATCTTCATCATATCAATCTTCCAATACTTAGTTATTTCCTTTGCTTTTTTACTTTGCTTTTATTTTACTTTACATCTTTATCACAAAAATACCAAAAATATTATCCTATCATATCTATCAGATCTCACTCTCGTAAGTGACCGTGAAGGGATTGACAACCCCTTATCGCGTTGGTTGCGAGGAGTTATTTGTTTTGTGTAGGTACGAGGGACTCGCGCGTAGCCTCCTACTGGATTGATACCTTGGTTCTCAAAAACTGAGGGAAATACTTATGCTACTTTGCTGCATCATCCTTTCCTCTTCAAGGAAAACCAACGCAGTGCTCTAGAGGTAGCAGCTCCATGTTCCTGGTCATCACCTTCTTCAGATCTATCATGCTTGCACACATGTGCTTCCCCTGTCGACGAATGTGCTGGTTTAACTCTTGGATGAAAGCTGCAATGGACCTGTCCCTCCTGGTGCTGGTCATCTCCCATTGCTCATCTTGGCGCCCACATATCTGGTAGATAGTGTCCTTCAGCTCCTGTTTGTAGACTTCTCCGATGCGTCCCATAGCAATGTGGGCTGCCATGCTCTTGCCTAGACTCCAGGTTGGTGCATCAAAGGAAAACTCTATGGGCTCAGTGACTCGCGTGAATGTCCTTCCTGGAACTTGAACTCGAATCATCCAATGCCCCTCTTCTGCTAAAGTGGCGGTGTAGGTACCGGTGAAGCTTGGTATTCCGATGTTCACGTACCTAGTGACTTCCTTCAAGTGTCTCCCAAAATGTGTGTCTTTATCCGGTTGTGCAAACTTGTTCCTTGAGTCCGCCATCCTATAGAGTAGAAAATGGAGAGGAGTTAGAATGAGTAGAGAAGAGTGACCTATGGCTTATCTTAGAGGTCATGTCCTACATTCAACGTGTGTTCTGATACCATCTTGTAGCGACCCGACCTCAGACGGTCAAGTCTCTGTGCATAAGTGTCATCCCTGGATCGGTAATGCTGACACACACAGTACTCAAAGGATTTATAACAGAGTGCAATCACACACTTATTATATCGAATGTCTCAAAACAGAACTTATTACAATAAATATGGCTTAAGGCCATCTAAATAAATAACAGCGGAAGGCTTGGAAGATAAAGTGAGTCCATCAAATCCAGCGACATAGCTGAGTGCACGACAATGACCTAGCGCACCTTACTCTTCGTCTAAAAAGTTTGCAACATGGTACGTTGCATCTCGAAAACGGGTCAGCACATGGAATAAGCTGGCAAGATAACACAGTAGAGCAATGAACAAGATAAATGCTATCACTACATGCATATATGGCTGGTGGAGGCTCTATTGTTATAATGTTTTGCGAATAGCCAATTTTTTCCTACAACAAAGGAATATATTTTATTTAACTATGATGGTAGTTGAACAACATTGAGAAGGTTCCTCCAACTCAATCCCAATTAAAAGTGATTATCAACCCAACAAATTAAATTAAAGTGATGAGATCCATATGATAATCCAAGAACTAGATACTCAAGATGTCCATAACCGGGGACACGGCTAACCATGATTAGTTTGTACACTCTGCAGAGGTTTGCGCACTTTTCCCCACAAGACTCGATCTCCTCCGTTGGATTTCTTGCACTACATGGTGTTTGAGAAACGGATGACCGAGACACGGTCTTTCAGAAGCACTAACTCTTTACTCTGGGTCAACAGTTACACCTACTTTCCCCTACATCTCCTAGCCCACCACTAAAAGAGGTCATGCAGCATACTCAACTATGCTAGAGCCCATAATAGCTTGTGCCTGCACATGGAAGTTTCTAGCATGAATAATCTTATGATCCCTTTGAGCCTGGGTGGCAAACCATAGGATGATCACACGGGTACTCTGGGATATCCTAGGACAACACTGGATTCTCCACGGGCCCGCAACCAATCCACCCAGATGTGTATTAAAATAGCCACCTTAAGTTAACCATTAATTAGAAATCTCTCATCTGTCATGGATCTCTCAAAACAACCCACGTCTACGAGCATAGCATAGCAATATAAGCATAACGTAGATGTAACTCCCAGGGTTTGATAATAAACAACGCAATAGGTTCTACCTCATCATCTACTTCCCAACAACCACATGTTAATCCCATCTTAATCATGCAATGTTTGAGGATTGGAACTAATGCATAAAAACTGGGTATGAAAGGAGTATGATCAATGTGTTACTTGCCTTGCTGACGATCCGCAAAACCTAGTGACTCGTAGTAGCACGCTTCACACTTCGGGAATTCTATTGCAAACAAACAATAGCATACGTAAGCACTCAAGCAAATATGCACGGGTAAAACTCAAATAAGAAGATCAATCTGAAAACTCAACTGAAGAGATTCGATCTGCAAAAAGAATCAATCAAATCGAAGCTACGGAACTGAACTTAGAGTCAAAAGAACTTCGAATACAAATCTGCTTGAAACCAAATTTTAAATTGTTAAAACTCAGTTCAAGTTGATTAAATAGAAAGAGGGTCTCGAGACGAAGATTTTGGCGTTGGTTTCACTGGATTTGGACGAACGGTTAAGAAACGGCGAGCGTTTGAAGATTAGGGGCTAATCTGCGATAAAAGTAATCGCGGATAGGTCCCTGGGCAAAAATAAAATAAAATGAAAAGACTAACGAACGAATTCGCCGTCTAAACCTAACCGGCGAATATCATTCATAAAAATGAACGAACGGACGAACGTCCGCTAAATAAATAAACCGTCGAAAACCGAACCGATAAAGAAAACGCATCCAGGGTTTAAAAAACGATCGGTTTTTACCTAAACCGAAAAAACCAACGGCGGATCCGGCGAACGGCGGCGGCGGCGGCTCCGGCGTGCAGCGCGGGCAAACGGCGCGGGTGGCGTGCTCGGCGGCGAGGGCAAACGGCGCGGGCGGCGGCGGCGCGGATGGCGTGCGCGGCGGCGGCGGCGCTAGGGTTAGGGTTTGCGGGGCGGGGCGGCTTGGTGGGCTCGGGCGGCGGCTTATAAAGCCTGCCCGGCAGGAGACCGGGTCGGTCAGGGACGTTTAGGTCGGTTGACTTTCTTTTAAACAGATTCCGCTGGAAAAAAATTCTAAAAAATAAAATAAAAAATAAAAAAATGCCAAAAAAAATATTTGCCGTCTAAATAGAATATTTAGAACAAAGTGAACATTTTCTTGGCCAAAAAATGCAATTTTGAAAAATGCATATTTTTCTAATTCAAATAAAATAGCAATAAAATCCGAATAATTTTTTTATTTGATTTTAATATTTGCCCTCCAATTTTTCATTTATTTTGGAGAAGTCATATTATCTCCTCTCATATATTTTTAATATGAAATATTTTCGGAGAGAAAAAAAAGTTAAAACCAAAATGATCCTTGTTTCGATATTTGAAAAAATTCAAATATGAAAACCGTGAAATCCCCAACTCTCTCCGTGGGTCCTTGAGTTGCTTAAAATTTTGAGGATCGCAAAACAAAATTGCAATAAAATATGATATGCATGGATGATCTATGTATAACATTCTAAATTGAAAATTTGGGATGTTATTATTAGTCGACAAGTTTTCCTTACCAGTAGCATCATCCTTAGCCTTCTGTAGATTCGTCTTGGCCAATTCCAGATCAAGATTGAGCTAGATTTGCTTCTGCTCCAAGTCAGCAAACTGAGCTCCAAGTTTACAAGATTTCTATGGTCAGAAGATAGTCAGTCGACAGATGCAAGGAATGGTTGTTTCCGAGTTCAAAGAGTAACAAATTCAGAAAGTTCTAAGACTACCGCCGAATCAAACATCCACCAGTAGTCTCGGAGACCACACCCAGTGGGTGCACTTAGCGTGCCCCCACCGGACCAGTTTCCACTCGACATGATCTGTCTAGATCGAGTGGAAGAAAAAAACAAAGAGAGCAAGTGGAAGAATACAACAGTCGTTCTCAGACCACAGTCGACCGCCCGCAGTCGACCGCGGTCTCGGGGAGTACACCCAGTGGATGCACTCAGCGTGCCCCCACTGGTTCAGGTTCCACTCAACACAATCTGGCCAGATCGAGTAAAAGAACTGAAGAACAAGACATTTTTATCAAGACCTCCGCCGAATCTCACATTCGACGGCGGCCTCGGGGACTACACCCAGTGGGTGCACTCTGCGTGCCCCCACTAGTCCAAAGCTACAATCGACACAATCTAGTCAACTCAACCACAATTACACAACATAAATTGAAACACCCAGTGGGTGTACAGATGCAAAGTGCAGACTGACTAATAGATGCACAGGAAAAAAATTTCAGGTAGCATATCCTAATAGAACAAGCGTCAAGCTAAGAGATCAGTCGGAAATCAACCAACCTGGACGTTGGTCTGGAGTGCTGAGCTGGCATCATAAGCAGCTTGACGACCCTCGCGAACCACTTTCATCTGCTCCATCATGATGCCTGCCTAGCGTATAGCTTCCTTGGCAGCACTCGCTTGGTCCTCTGGGACATGATGGGTGGTGAAAAGTGATGACGGTGGATCAGCTGGAGCCTAGGCAGTCGACGATGAAGGCTGTGCACTTGACAGTTGAACGACAAAAGTAACAGAAGCCCGGTTGGCGTCTCCGGAGTGCTGAATCACCGGCTCCGCCACGGGCGTCGACTGAGGCGTCTTGCTAGTTGATGTTTTCCTGCTCAAAGTTCTGCTCCTGCTCCCCGTGGACCTCAGTGGCACATCCTCCTCGTCGTTTGAAAGTTCAATAACATTGGGCGGAGCTACAAAAGAACCAATCACAAGAGTTCATTCGACCATAAAAATGACTGATAAAGGAAAGACAAAATGGCAAGAGTTATACCCGCGTTGGAGGTGACTGCGTCTTCCATTTCCTCCTCCTCATCATCTCTGTAAACAGAAGTCCTAGAGGTAGCAGCACTGCAAATTTTAAAATTCACTCGGTCAGGTCCTCCGAGGTGAGTCGACCAAAGATCAAGTCATGTCAAACTAAGAATTTGAGTTCAAAGATTACCCAGAAGCAATGGGGATAGCCACTTTGATCTTGGGCAAGGCCTTCCAAGGTTTTAACGGCGCGACTTTGGGCTGCTTCGGAGCCTTCACGGTCGGCACAGGGGAAGACGTCCGAGTGCGCTTCGAAGTCTGACCAGTCAGTGCAGCCGCTTTGCCACGGATACTTCCTCGCCATCGCTTGAGTCATCTCTCTCATCATCTTCCCCTCCGTCAGAGTGCCACTCGCCGCTTTTGCCTCCGCTCGCTTCCCCTTCCTGCTCCTGCTCTTGCTCTCCATTGGGCATCGAATACATCTCAATATAAATCTACAAGACACAGAGTCGACCGAAGATCGGTCGGTTTCAAAAGCAATTACATGCCAGAACAAAAAGACACTCGGAAGGAAAGAGTCAAACATTGTCTGGTTCATTGGTGTTGTTGAATGGAGGGACCCTCCTAGACCCCCTGGGGTTGTCCTTGTTGCCAGTGATACCCTGCAACCATTGCGCCACCGTCCCCTCATCAATTTCTTTCGGGTGGATCCGAGTGGTGTCTTCAATGCCCGAGTACAGCCACATTGGGTGATCGCTGGCTCGGAGTGGCTGGATGCATCGTTTGAGAAACACCTCTAGCAAATCCATGCCGGTTAAACCATCATGGACAATTTGGACCACTCGCCCAACCAACATATTCACCTCCACTTTCTCAGCCAAGGTCACTTTCAAAGGGCTTCTCGACTCGCTCCATGGAAAACGGAGGAAGGCCGGTCGACTCACCAGGGGTCGGTTTGTCCTTACAATAGAACCAAGTCGACTGCCAACCTCAGACTGACTCGGGAAGGATCATAGCTGGGAAAGTGCTTTTACCCCTCATCTGGATCCCTAGCCCTCCACACATCTGGATCACGTGTGTCCTCTCATCACTCGGATTGGCCTTTTATACGGACTGAGAACGACAAGTGAAGATGTGCTTGAAGAGGCCCCAGTGCGGTCGACACCCCAGGAAGTTTTCGCACATGGACACGAATGCAACAACGTATGTGATGGTGTTGGGAGAGAAATGATGAAGTTGGGCTCCAAAGAAATTCAGAAAACCCCGGAAAAAGGATGCGGAGGCAAAGAGAAACCACGGTCGACGTGAGTGGTGAGAAGTACACACTCACCCTCTTGCAGCCGCGGCTCAGTCTCGTCCTCCGGAAGCCGCCAGGAGCCGCGGGGAATCAGCCCCCCCCCCCCTCCGCCAGATCCTCCTGCTGGATCGTGGAGCTAGTCCAGTCGCCCTGAATCCAGCCAGGCGGCAGGCCAGATCTCGACGACGACCCTCCTCGGCTTGTCTTCTTGCCCTTCGCCTTCGCTATCGCCTTCTTCACATGCTCCAGGGCCGCCATCTTGTCCTTCGCCATCGCTGCGGGTTGTGCTTGGTCTGGGCGGCGACGTCGAGGGAGAAGGCGGGCGCAGACGAGAAGCAGAGAAGGAAGAGAAGAAATGGGGCGCACAGTGCGAAGGCACCGGCCCAAACACCTTATATGGGCTGGTTCGCCGAGTGACCGACTTGTGGGTCCAGGCGATCCTGTCAAATCCCGCAACAGTCGCACGCGTGATACGTGGCGAAAAAGGTGGCGCGGGGTCGAGGCGCCCCTGCCTAATCCACTCCGATTACCACGGCCCTCTCCGCCCCGCGCGCTTCCCCAAATTTCAAATCACGCGAGATCCGGGAATGGCAGAGCAGTCAATCATGCCAGAGATTTTATACCATATCAAACGCCCGAAGCTTATCAATAAAGTTCACTCGACAACCTCTGAATGGCTCAAGGCGACTGAAAATGAGGTCGAAGTTTTTGCATGGTTCTTCGAACCAAGTAAAATGCTTGCGAAGCATGAAAGTTGAGTCGGAACCACCTTCAGCTCCATCTCCACTCGGACCCAGAACCATTCGGGGGCTAATGACGATGACATGTACCTAGGGTAGGACAATGGACCTGGTCTAAGCACCCTATCCAAGAACACTGCCCTACAGTCAAGGACATCCAAAGGACAACAGATTCTACTGACTGAAATCACCACAGGACACAACCCACTCGACTGAGTGCTCACTCGGATAGCCCAATTCCATTCAACCAGGATATATCCACTCGACCATACCAGAAACCACTCGGAGAACAGAAGATCTAAGGTCACTCTGAATGACAACGGTCGGGCGTTCTCCGTAGTCTTAATGATCATTCATGTGAATTTAATGCTGGCATTACCAGTAACGTTCCTATCTTTATGTACATTGGACCCTGTGTAACTAAGGGCCGGAGGGGTCTGGCAAACTCTATATAAGCCACCCCCCTCCTCAGGCACAGGGGTTCGCACCCCCTGTAACTTCACGCATAAATCCAATCGAACGGTCTCAGGGCACCGAGACGTAGGGCTGTTACTTCCTCTGAAAAGGGCCTGAACTCGTAAATCTTGCGTGCACAATTCCACCGTAGCTAGGATCTTGCCTCCTCATACTCACCCCCCATTCTACTGTCAGACTTAGAACAACGACAAAGGTCACATCAGAGTTCGCCCAATCACTCATGGTAAGTCTTCAAGACAGACTTCCAAAACCTTCACAAACCTGTTCACCGGCATGCCACAATTACTCTTGGGTGCTCAGAACATGACGCCTAACTGTTTGGAAGAATGACAGTCTTCGAAGGTAACAGGCAACAGATCACATAGATCAATCTCTTCAGTGATGCTCAATCACTTTGTCTCTGGTTGGATTTTTCCTCACTTGGGTTTTCACAAAGTCATTGGAGGACGGGTTGCTGTCAAATGACAAGTGTCAATCTCTATCTAGAGCAGCCAACCAATAAGTGGTTGTAGGGGGCGGCTATTTATAGACAGAGGCAATCTAACATAAATTGTCATAAATGCCCCCTTCGGACATGACCATTGTCAGTATAAGGATCCACACGACAGCTGGCACTAAGCTTGACAACGGTCAAGAATACGAACTCTCAAATTCATCGGGGCACTCAATTTCCTCACCATAGGCAGATCGCACTGGCAAAATCCTAACTCCTCAATCAGACCAATTTCTTCAATGACCAGACTTCTTTGTCGCTACGAACTCGACTGCACTGCAGAAGATTTCCAAAGTCTTCAACTTGAAGCAATAGGTTTTGTATAGGTTTTGAGCATTACTTTGAAAATACGATTATCTATCACATAGACCCCCTTGGACAATATGGTGTTTTCTATGACTCAAAATAAGAAGAAAGAAGCTACGAAAACATACTTCAAGCTTGCAATTCTTCACTTCAATTTCTTCAAAGGACACACCAAATTCTTCACTTAAAGAAATACAATTTTAAGAGTTGTCTTTCGTTGTTAAACCAAAACTTCAGGAACTATAACTCTTGTATGCACTCAAAAACACATTGCCCCCTTAACCCATTTGTCTTCAATACTCCAAAACCACTAAGGGGGCACTAGATACACTTACATATAGATGCTGTGACGCTAGAGTATCTAGTCTGTTGGAAATGACAAAAATTTCCTCCAAGCTCCTGCTCACATGAATGGATGGACTTTACATCTAAAATAAGGGCTTACAATTGTTGAGATTAGAATCAAGCCCACAAAAGCACTACGATCAAGTCCTAGACCAAACAGTACCTTTATTTTTTCTATGATGTTTCCTAGAACTGGCATAGGTTGATCTTTGGGTGTACTTTTTACATTGGTTGTACATATTTTATATTAATGAAAATTACCATAGAATGACCGTTCTATGGTTTTCGGGTCAGAAAAATAGCTGGGGTCCATACACCCCGGTAAACCACCAAGTAGGTCTGACAGCGAAGCTAACCGGAGATTTGACCGCATAGCATGTGATATGGGAATTGGATAACATCACCCTAGAGGACTTCCAAGAAAGAATGATGCCACCACAAGTGCCACCGCAGAAAGATGATAGAACTCATCAGACGTGAGGCCAACACATTGCCACATTGATGGCGCGGTCGCAGGCACGGGAGGAGCGGTGCGACACGGCATCATCCACGGCGGTCACGATGTCTGTGCCGCCTTGGTCCACTGCAGGCCGGCCTGGAGCAACACGCCACTCCTTAACGAGCTGGCTTGGAGCGGCGAGTTGCTGAACGACGCGCTGACTTGGAGCTTTTGCCTCCGCGAGCTGGCCTGGAGTCGCCTGGACCGTCGACGGAGGCGGAGCAGAGAGTTTTGGCTCGCATCTAGCGGGCTCGAGGGCCACCCAACCAACTTGTATGTCGCAGAGCTCGGCTTCCTACTCGCCGGATGCCATAGAGGTTGTGGAGAAAAAAAAGGTGTGCATGCAAGGAGGAGATGGGAGCGGAGTGTGGTGTGATTTTTGCCCGGCGTTTGGCATCGTTTAAATAGCGCGCGCGGGGGGGGGGGGGGGGGATAGGCGGCTCGCCAACGGACGTGTGGCCGGAGTAGGTTTCTCGACACACGTACAGGTTTTAATGGAGGAAGGCGGGTAGTATGTGGCTGTTTGAATGCGGCGAGGAGGCGTGTTTAGCCGGACGAGCAGCGGGCGGGGCGCCGCTTCAATGTGGCTGTGGGAGGTCGTGTTCGTCAGCACCGCCCTCATGTCCGGTCCAATCGTGGGCATCAATACTTGTCACTCCATGCTCTGAGCCGGCATGAATGCGGCGCGACAAGCGGCACGGTGCGTGCGATAGAAAGCGTGGTTGGGGCGGGTGCGGTGTTTCAGGATCGTCATTGGAGATGCCCTTAATGAGACAAGAGGGTGTTTAAACTTGAAATTTAATCTTTTATGAGCCGAGCGGGCACAATCACCATCCTAACCATCCGACCATAAGTTGGATCTCATTTTCTCCCGATGTAGAATTCACATATACTTGGTATAATGGTATTTCTCATTTTGCCAAGGCATACATGAATCATAATTCAACTGTATCCTTTCCAAAAATTTAAGTCATATGCAGAGCAATCATTTTTCGTCATTTTTACCAAGAAAATAAATAATTTTCATTCAGACCAAGTTCCTCGGTCCTACAAACAGAAATTGCAATAGGCACATCTGTAAATTCCAATCGGATGGGAACATGCTCTCATCAAAAAATGGTGGAGCAGAGGTTCTCGGCTGCGCGCGCTCCAACAAGACGTTGCGGCAGGAAGCCCACAGACCTTCTTCACTTTTAGCTATGCTATTGCCATCACAGCTGGGACGAGATGACCTGCTGCATGTACTTGCAGCACCTCTGGTAGCTGACGAAGCCCATGAACCAGAACTCGAACCCGTCCACGGTGGCCATGTGTATGTACTTCTGCTCCGGGTTGTCGGCGTTCTCGCTCGGCTGCACCCTCTTGATCCTCCCCAGCGGCACCACCACCTTGTACGGCACCCGAGCGACGTCGCCGGCGGGCGAGGTGACGGTGAGGGAGCGGTCGCTGCGGAAGGCGATCTTCCTGGTGGAGACGAAGAGCATCCCGGCGATGGGCCCGCTGGTGGTGTAGAGGTAGCACTGCAGCGCCTTCACCAGCCGCTCGCCCTTCTCGGCCGAGAAGGCCTGCCTGAACACCCGCTCCACGCCGCCGGCCTGCAGGATCCTCGCGCCCAGGCTCAGCTTCCCCTTCACCGTCTCCGACAGCTTCGGCCCCAGGGTCACTGCACGCACGAACGGGAACGCCACATACTCGTCAGCACACTGTCCGATTTCCATTTGGAATGTACGTAATCGAGTTTCGGATTTCGGAACGCCGACTCACCGTGGTCTCTGAAGCCCTGAGCCCGTCTGCCCAGCTTGTTCACCCAATGGATCACCTGACCCTTGCTACTGTGTTTGTAGCCGAAGGACGCGTAGGGGCTCGGGTGCGTCAACGAGACGGCGAGGCGGTCGCCGTCCTTCTTGGCCGCCCCGGCGCCCCTGGTGGTCGCCTCCTCTAAGGCGTACGCCTTGGAGGTCACAGGCACTCCGATCACATGGCCGCAGCTCGACTTCCTCATGGTCGACTCTCTGTTGGTTGCTAGCCTTGTGAGAGGGAGGAGAGGGAGAGAGGGGGAGGGGTAGATTGAGCGGCAGAGGCCCGTTTTATAGGGTGCGGGGGGTGATGAAATCTGGAGCGAAAGTCGCGCAGGGGATCCGCGTCGAGTCAGCACCGGCTCATCGGCGCCGGAAAAGCAGAGGTTCACGTTCGCCAAAAGGGGCGGGCGGGCTTTAACGTGGGGCTGTGTCATCCGCCCCGATCGTGCACGCGCCAGGGGAGGGAGGGGAGGGGAGGAGTCACGTACGCGGTCGATCGGGCGGCCAACCGCCGGGGATGGAGGCCTTGCTTTGCTTCGATGTCGATCGATGGTGATTTGTCTACGTCGGCCGCGGGGAGGCCACTTTGGAAGACGAAGGGCAGCCCATGTGCTCGCACAATCTTGGCGCCGGGTTACAGGAAAAGATATATGTGGGGCGGAAAGGAGCTAGGCCCAGGGATCTTAGTATATGCAGATATGGATAATCTATGATCAGGACTGGTACCTACCGGACCGGTAGCCAACTTTCCTTGGGAACCAACATTTTGGTTGGTTTCGGAACCTAGAAGAAGCTACTAGTGGTACTCAGGAACAGAGCAACAGGCTTTCAGCTACGGATGCATGCATGTCATGATCCAATAGAAATGTGTGCAGTGCAGGCTGAGTGTAGAAATCGTCCGGGTATCTGCCTTGGGAGAATGCCATATGGAAACCAATATTCGGAGAAATCGATGAAAACCACGCGAAAACAAAGTTTTGAAGTTCTGAAAAATCTCAAAACAAACACACGAGATGTTAAGGGGGTGGTATTCTATTGCCATGAAATTTAAAGTTCAAACACATTAGGGGATGCGAGCTATGTAAAAAAACAAATTCAAGCTAATTTGTTGTTTCATAGCTCGCGACAGCTATGGCGGTCTAGTGGCCATGGAATGGCCGCACAACTCCTCCTTAGGCTACAATGTAGGATGGCGTGAGAGGAATTTGTCCGGACATGGAGGTAAGCTCCCTCGTTGGTTTCCACATAAAGGCGCGGGATCCCTTCCCAGCCGTTGACGGTGCCTTGGGTGGGAAGGCCCGCCCATGCAAGGGCTTGTTTTCGTTCTTCTTGAACGATGAGCGTGACCATGGCCGGTGACCGTTATGTGGCTTCTACAACGTCGTTCCTTTTTGACAGGGCCAGTCTGCGGTCCGCTGATCAGCCATCAGGCGGGTGCATTGCAATGGGAATCCGAGGCGTTGGTGGCGGTGAACAGCGGGGGTGGCTTGCTACGCATCAGCACCCTATTTTCTGACATGTTAGGTGGCTTCTTCGGTTCTGGGGTGTCGGGTATGGTGGATGCCCTTGCGGCGGGTGCTACCGTGTAGGTGCTCTTGGTCTGTCTTGGCTGTGTAGGAGGCGAGACTACCCATTTGGTTGGCACCCGCGTGTGTGAGGTGGCGTCAAGGCTACTCCTTGCACATTTTTGGGCGTTTGTCTTCTTCCCTAACCGTCCAACTCGGTGATGCTATTGGGCCCTGAGGCTCCGGATGAAAACATGTGGTTCGACTTGTTGGACCATTCGATGACGGCTCTACAGTGTCATTCCCTCTTTGGAGGCTTCGTCTTGTGAGCAAGGTCCCTACTTGCTGGTGATGGGGGTGTGGTTGTGGACTATAGCTTCTTCTCTTCGCGTTGATGGGTCCGTGGTCGCGACGACGATGCTCTCATAGTGTGCTAGTTCTACAAGGAGTTGTGTTTGGAGGCCTTACCTCAGGATCTCGTCATCCGTTTTTGACCAGGCTCTGGGGTGAGTGTCTTCATCGTCCGACAGTGCAATGCCCTTCGATCCGGTGTGAAGGTCGAAGGGGCTCCTTTCGGTGATGGAGCTGGTTGGTGCGGTGGTGTTTGACTTCCGGGTGTTGGTTATGGCATGGCCTCCTCAGACGGCTAGTCTCCCTCTCATTTTGGCTCTGTTCTCTACTCTGGTTACCTGATTGCGGATGATGGCTTCGAGGATTCCAAGAGTTGCTCTAAACTTTGATTTGTTGTTTTGCTTGGGGTTTTGTGGGTTTTGTCATTTCCTTTGTGTGTGTGCAATGTGGTGTCATGTTGTGTGTTGGTTGTAAGGTTCGGTTGTTACTTTATCTATAAAGCGGAGCGAAAGCTTTTTTCGATCATAAATAATTTTTAAGTTAAATTAAGTATTAACCAAGTGGAAGGACTTCCGAATCAAATTAAGTAATTAATCAAGTGGAATTGGGGTCTTTTCAGATGGTTACCTGAACAAATGCCACTAGCTATTCCCAAAAATGTCATTGCAACTTTCAAACTTTAAAAATAACTGATTTGAAAATCCGACATGGCTCGGATCCTGCGACAAAACGAAACCAACGGGAGATAGGGCGTTCGCTGGAACAACCCCTGGCTGACGTTCGCCGACTAAGATTTCCGCTTAAAATATCAGAGGTCGGAGATGGAGAGCGAGGTCCCACGGGCGATGCGGAAGCAGGACGATCCAGCGTGTAAAACATGGACCTTTCCAGCGAAAAAATCTCGGGCATTACGGGGACGCAAGTGCGCGCGCAGCATATCATGCCGGTCTCAACTTTTCACCAGGATCCCACATCCAGTTTCCCTCCCAGCCCAAGTTTCCGGTCGCCGTCGCGGCCATATCCATCTTCGCTTCTGCCACGGCCAGACGAGAAGTCGCCGCGTCCGCGTCGCGTCCCGCGCGGCACCGAGTCAGCACGGCTACGTGCTCGTCTCCGTGTCCCATACGGACGCATCACGCGAAATCCAGGCCCGGTCGGTTCACCACCGCCGTCTCCGTCCGCAGTTACACCGGCAGACCATGTTATGGCATCGAGGGGGCTCTTGCCTCATGGCTGCACGGATCGCCTCTTGCATTTCTGGAGTCCTCTGCTCGCGTACGTGAGGTGGAGATCGAGCTGATGGAGCGACGAGTTGGCAATCTGAGGTGCAGTATGGCTAAGATACTGGGATCGCTATGCTTTTGTCGGAATATCCGGAATGGTACCAATTTCTATCCAACAATGCTGTCCTTTCAACCAAAAGGGATGAATAATTAGTTAGGAATCAAGTGGCGTCTCCCTTCCATACTGTCCAGGGGTAGCACTTATGACACGGCGGAGTCACACGGCGCAAGTTGCTCTAAACATTTTTCCTCCAGATTGAAGCAAAGGGGCCTTTTCTGACAGCACAACTAATGTTTTCTACAAACTGAAGCGAACCTACTTTTTTCAAGTACACGCTTAAATATTCAGCACTAAGAAATACTCTACAAGCTGCCAGCTACGTCGTTCATTCCCCCCTCCTCTTCCTCCACTTCCGCCACTATTAGTGTTTGCCGAGCAGTATCTGTGACCGGGCCGAATCACTAACACAAGTTGTTCTAAAACATCTATCTGATTTTATGCAAATAAACGTTTTCCAACAATACAACTTAACACTGGTGGCTCGTTAGGTTGGTCATAGTGGGAGTAATATAGGTAGTAACATACATGCCACATAAGCAAAGAAAATGATATGCCAGGCAATTAATGAAGAGAGAGGCAAATAACGCTTCTCAATGCAAAATGAGTCTACTAAGCAATAAATGTAGATTTATATGTTATCACACTTATGTTACTCCTCACTGTGAAGGTAGTAATATAGACTAGTAACATGTAGTAACATGTGCATGTTACTAGTCTAAGTTACTTTCCATTATGACCAGCCTTAGGGGTGTGGGTGGTGTCCTCGGTCCAAGTGGAGCCAGTGATATCCTTGAGTGGATAATTGTAATCAATGATAAGAAATTAAGGGACAAATATGTTTGCCATATGCAAAAACATATTTTTGTATCACGCCTTCCGATCCGGTTAACGAGCATAGGTGGCCCCTCCCCTTAAAGAAAGAAAAGGAAGAAAATAGGTGGCCACTCGCGTCTATTTGTTTTTGTTGTACTATGAAAACAATTCGAGTCTTAGACAAGTTGCATCGTTAAGAGGGGACATCGAAAGCGGAAGAGAGATGATCAATGTGCATTCGTATTCTCTTGTCACCCCAAAGCCAAAGTCTAAACCCATATTGCCATTTTTTGTTATATTTTCAGGCTGCTCTCTAAGGGGAGGTTGGAGGCTCCGGATTTGCTTATGGCACCGAAGTTTCCGGTATATGCTCTCGACTTTGCTCCAAGGAACTTTCTCTGGCCACATGATTATACAAGGAGATTCCCGAAGTCTCCAAGTCTAGAGTATCCGGAGTTATCTTTCATCGTGGCCACAGTGGATTCTCTATCTTTCGATCGGTGTTTCCTTTTGCATAGAGAGATCCAGCCGTCCAGGTACACCATTGTAGAAGCTTAAGCTGTAGGATTATACTCAATATGAACTATATCAATGTTATATTTCTGATCTTTTGATTGATAAGCCTTTGAACATATGGTGCACATGGACAACTCCTGACTTGATCATAAGAGCTCTCTTTGATAATTACAAACAAGAATTCCGTCAAGCTGAATGGTTTGACTGTGTGGAGATACACCATGATCTTCTTAGAGTGTCATCTCATGTTGGTTGTATGTCCATCTTTTGGGTCAAGTCTGTACCTCAAAATATATTTTAAGTATATAACGACCTAGAAGCATCTTCTCATTCTTACAATACTCATCTTCTACAATTGTGGGCATGTACAAGCACTGAGTATCTGTCTTCTCATAATCTAAATGATAAATGTTGTCAAACTTCTTTTTGTTTTCTATGATATTCAGTACTTGAGCAAATTCAACATTTTTGGGTGAATATATGTTGTCATTCGTCATCCCGATAAGGTAAAGACTGCATCATTGGCAAACTATACAATATCATAGAACTAAAGGATTTCTTCTTCATTCCTATCTTATTTTATAGAAAGGAGTCCGTCAAATTTGTTTGCTTCACATATCTCCTTGACATTTCAATACTTCTTCTAAATTCTTTTGTAAATCATGTATCTCAACCCGTTCCTGATAAGGACCCGAATCACTGTGCTTCCTGTGCAACTCCCTGGATCAATTGCTAGCACACACAATACGTCAATACATGATGAAATACCAAGAAAATCATATGTCATGAGTACTCGAAAATATAGTCTTTAATACATCACATACACTACTATAGAGGCAAATAGCACTGGCCGACAAAATCATATCATCACTGACGTGCTTCAGGCCCGTCAATGCTTCTGATTCAGTAATGACTTCGACTTCACAAACGGACCAGGTGGTTGACCAGTGATACAACTCCATTCAGTTTGATGGTTTTCCTTTCTTTCTGTTTTGTTACCAGCGATGGAAGTGAAAAATGAGAAAACATACACACGCAATATGTAAATTAGGGGTTTAAAGCCAACATGTAAATTGAACACACTTCATAGCCAATATATTGAACATACGTCTAAACCTACAAATATAAGTCTATAGTGATGTGTGCAAACTATGTCGTCATCCTAAGCAGTTCACCTGCCTCGCCTTTAGTAAATTTCGGCACTACTTTGTGAAAGCATATTTGCTCCCATGGTGGTTTTGGTAATTTATGTCAACATACATGTTGTCGGACTAGCACTTCCATCGAGTATATTTCAGGAAGAGTTCAACACAGGCTTGTACATGGATGGAGATGTGGACCCCTTAAATTGTTAAGTACAAGCATTGGCCATGAGTCAACATAGCCTTCAAGACTCTGCATTTTTTGTTAAGTGCTCAAAGATCACATTGAGTCCATAGGAAACCAAAACTATTAAAAGGGGATGATGTTTTGATCATGAGTCATTTGCTCAAGTGCTTGAAAATATTGCTTCAAAACCCTCAACCACTTTCTCAATATCCAATCTGTCCAAAACCCTAAGTTCAATCTCAGTCACACCGAAATCTATCCATCCTGACCCAACGAGATACACCAGACAGAGCCATAGGCCAAACACAAGAAACTCGGTTCTACCAAGATGACATTTGGTCCCAACGAAGTGCATTAACCAAGTTTCTGTAACCCATCGTGTTTTCTTGCCGAGGTTAAATTTTTGCTCATATGGTTGACGAGTTTAATTGTAAAAAAGGGCATGGTATTTATTAAGGAATGGAGGATTTTGGATCCGAACATGATATGACAAGAAGGGAACTCACCTGCCAAGCCGAAGACATCAATAGAAGAAGCCATTTCGGGGAGGGAACTATAGTCCTCGGCTTTGGAGACCAGTTCAGGGGCTACTGACGTGTCATGGATTAAGTGGTGTCAGTCTATACGGTCCGATGCCTATGGGCCGAGCTAAGGGCCCGCCAATCACTGAAGGAAGGACTATTGAAGTTGTGGCCCTCGACGTGAGCTGTATGGAAACCTCCAAGGACTTGACATGTACTTCATGGGAAGGTGCTAGTAGCCCGCGGGTTTATTCCTAATTGATAATCGAGCATATGTGTAAGCTAGGTACCCCCGGTGCAGGGGCGAATCTACCTGCAAGGCTATGAGGGTGAATGCCCCCACTCGTTTTTTCAGTTCACCTATACTAGGGCCAGGATATGCAGCATTGCCCCCACTTGGCCGAAGGCATTTGCTCTCACTCCCATTTTTTTCTGTTGTATTCTTAAAGCCCGTGTGTTAGAAACAGATAGTTTATTAGCCCATCTGGTGGTTCTCGCTAGAAACGTGATTTTAGGTCGAGTTTGAGATGCGTTCGTTGCCTTTTTCGATAAATGGTGTTTTTTATTGACTCATACTGTAGCATCGAGGGATACAATCATAATGAGTACACACCCGGCCTCTGCACAACTAGGATGCACACAGCCGACACAACACACGCACTCACACGATCACTTCGGCAAATAGCAAAGTCATAAAAGACCAAAGCTATGCCTAGGTGGAGAAAAGAAAACCCGAAGAATTGAAAGCAACGATAAACGATATACAACAGTGACCATCGGCGTCAACCATCTCTTCACAACACAAGGACTACGAGAAAGGCTCTTCAAAAGTGACACCTCCAGGAAGGGAACGACGTTCAAGCGTCGCTGTCGCTGAATCCAACCACCAAGGTTAGATCATGGGTTTTCACTCTGAAGATGTTGTCCAAGCCAATTCCGAGCAATGCCCTCATCAGGGTAACGACGCAAAAGAACGCCGCCGTTGCCAGATATGACCAACTAGGGTCAAACCTATGGTTTTGACCACAGAGCTCAAGACTAGGTACTACAGAAGTACCACCCAATCGAAGTAGTCTTGTGTCGTCTCCTCCACTTTCCTAGATCCCAGTAGTTGCATATGCGCACGGTCCTTGTGACGGGGGATGTCCACGCTCGTACGAGCAAGCTGACAAGACGAGACAAGATCTTCTCACCACCATTCGACGAAGACTTTGACGGGGAAGAAGGACTGTCGGCACCACTAAATCCCGGGATGGGGACACTCTGAAGGCCTACACCATCCTCACAAGTAGCAGCTGTTGACTAATCTGTATCAGACGACAGCTCCACAAGCTTCCACTACCTCCGCTGTCCTCGCTAGTGGACGCAGATCATCCAGGTTTGAAGCTCTTCAGGTAACCAGTCTAGCCCACAATCAGACAACACCTTGTGGACCAGATGCATTCGTTGCCTGATCTGCTACTCGCATGACTACCGTCATGAGCTTAAGCCATCGCGCTGCCGCCTGCTGCTCTACGCTGCACATACAAGACGCCCCACTAGCGATCTTCTCGGCCGGCCGGCCGACTTGCCATCCCCATGGAAGAAACTGTACTGATCTATCATTCAATCTAGGTATAAGCCCTAGGTTTAGACGTTTAGTTATCTCCTTTTATAATTTCCAGATAATTATGTTGTTCTGATATCTGTTTTATAAAGGTAGCATATTGTATCAAATATCCATGTGCATGAATTTCACTTTTAAATTGGTAATTAGATTGATTGAATCTAGCTGTCCAAATTTCGTATGAATAAGTTTGAGCACATGAGAGTAGTATTTCCATTTATCCATAGTCATATTTGTCAAGTTATTGTGCCTTAAGTGGTTTGTTTATTTTTTATTTTGGCAATGAACTTGTAATAATTAAGTGTGTGATTACATTATCTTATAAGGAAATACATAATTTTGCTTCTTACACACTATATGTATGCTTGTGTGGTTCGCTTTTTAAATGATCAAGCCATTACTTCGTATCCAAATTTCTAGAAGAAAAAAAACCATATACATTTTCTCCCCCTCTCGTTTTTCATCTTGGCTCCACCCCTGCCGGTGTGTGTATAAGCCGAGGGGTTTAGTCCTTGGAGGGATACAAACACAAGTTTAGGGTTTAGAATACAATCATATGATCTCGAGGTAGATCATCTTCCACTCTGTACTCCATCGAATCAATATAATCAAAGCAAGACGTAGGGTTTTACTTCTTTGAGCGGGCCCGAACCTGGGTAAATATCGTCTCCTTTGTCTCCTGTTATCATTGTTTTAAGATCCACAACTCAGGACCCTTACCCGAGATCTGCCGGTTTTCGCACCGACATATACCCCTGAAGGAAATATGCCCTAGAGGCAATAATAAAGTTATTATTTATTTCCTTATTTCATGATAAATGTTTATTATTCATGCTAGAATTGTATTAACCGAAAACATAATACAGGTGTGAATACATAGACAAACAGAGTCTCACTAGTATGCCTCTACTTGACTAGCTCGTTGATCAAAGATGGTTATGTTTCCTAACCATAGACATGTGTTGTCATTTGATTAACGGGATCACATCATTAGGAGAATGATGTGATTGACATGACCCATTCCATTAGCTTAGCACACGATCGTTTAGTATGTTGCTATTGCTTTCTTCATGACTTATACATGTTCCTGTGACTATGAGATTATGCAACTCCCGTTTGCCGGAGGAACACTTTGTGTGCTACCAAACGTCACAACGTAACTGGGTGATTATAAAGCTGCTCTACAGGTGTCTCCAAAGGTAAATGTTGGGTTGGCGTATTTCAAGATTAGGATTTGTCACTCCGATTGTCGGAGAGGTATCTCTGGGCCCTCTTGGTAATGCACATCACATAAGCCTTGCAAGCATTACAACTAATTAGTTAGTTGTGAGATGATGTATTACGAAACGAGTAAAGAGACTTGCCGGTAACGATATTGAACTAGGTATTGAGATACCGACGATCGAATCTCGGGCAAGTAACATACCGATGACAAAGGGAACAACGTATGTTGTTATGCGGTCTGACCGATAAAGATCTTCGTAGAATATGTAGGAGCCAATATGAGCATCCAGGTTCCGCTATTGGTTATTGACCGAAGACGTGTCTCGGTCATGTCTACATTGTTCTCGAACCCGTAGGGTCCGCACGCTTAAGGTTTCGATGATAGTTATATTATGAGTTTATGAGTTTTGATGTACCGAAGGAGTTCGGAGTCCCGGAAGAGATCGGGGACATGACGAGGAGTCTCGAAATGGTTGAGACATAAAGATTGATATATTGGACGACTATATTCGGACACTGGAAGTGTTCTGGGTGATTTCAGAGAAAACCGGAGTGCCGGAAGGGTTACCGGAACCCCCCGGGGAAGTATTGGGCCTTAGTGGGCCTGAGGGGAGAGAGAGGAATGCAGCCCAGGAGGTGGCGCGCCCCCTCCCATGGGGAGTCCGAATTGGACTAGGGGAGGGGGCGCGACCCCTCTTTCCCTCTCCCTCTCCCTCTCCCTCTCCCTCTCTTTCCTTTCCCCTTCTCTCTCCCTAGTTGGACTAGGAAAGGGAAGTCCTACTCCTACTAGGAGGAGGGCTCCCCCCTCCTTGGCGCGCCCCAAGGGCCGGCCGGCCTCCCCTTGCTCCTTTATATACGGGGGCAGGGGGCACCTCTAGATACAACAACAATTGATCCTTGAGATCTCTTAGCCGTGTGCGGTGCCCCCCTCCACCATAATCCTCGATAATATTGTAGCGGTGCTTAGGCGAAGCCCTGCGACGGTTGAACATCAAGATCGTCACCACACCGTCGTGCTGACGGAACTCATTCCCGGCACTTTGCTGGATCGGAGTCCGGGGATCGTCATTGAGCTGAATGTGTGCCAGAACTCGGAGGCGCCGTAGTTTCAGTGCTTGATCGGTCGAGCCGTGAATACGTACGACTACATCAGCCGCGTTGTTATAACGCTTCCGCTATCGGTCTACGAGGGTACGTAGAAAACACTCTCCCCTCCCGTTGCTATGCATCACCATGATCTTGCGTGTGCGTAGGATTTTTTTATATTACTACGTTCCCCAACAGTGGCATCCGAGCCTAGGTTTTATGCGTTGATGTTATATGCACGAGTAGAACACAAGTGAGTTGTGGGCGATATAAGTCATACTGCTTACCATCATGTCATACTTTGGTTCGGTGGTATTGTTGGATGAAGCGGCCCGGACCGACATTACGCGTACGCTTATGCAAGACTGGTTCTACCGACGTGCTTTGCACACAGGTAGTTGGTGAAGGAAATATGCCCTAGAGGCAATAATAAAGTTATTATTTATTTCCTTATATCATGATAAATGTTTATTATTCATGCTAGAATTGTATTAACTGGAAACATAATACATGTGTGAATACATAGACAAACAGAGTGTCACTAGTATGCCTCTACTTGACTAGCTCATTAATCAAAGATGGTTATGTTTCCTAGCCATGAACAAAGAGTTGTTGTTTGATTAACGAGATCACATCATTAGTTGAATGATCTGATTGACATGACCCATTGCATTAGCATAGCACCCGATCGTTTAGTATATTGCTATTGCTTTTATCCATGACTTATACATGTTCCTTTAACTATGAGAATATGCAACTCCCATTTACCGTAGGAACACTTTGTGTGCTACCAAACGTCACAACGTAACTGGGTGATTATAAAGGTGCTCTACAAGTGTCTCCGAAAGTACATGTTGAGTTGGCATACTTCGAGATTAGGATTTGTCACTCCGATTGTCGGAGAGGTATCTCAGGGCCTTCTCGGTAATGCACATCACATAAAGCCTTGCAAGCATTGCAACCAATGAGTTAGTTGCGAGATGATGTATTACGGAACGAGAAAAGAGACTTACCGGTAACGAGATTGAACTAGGTATTGGATACCGACGATCGAATCTCGGGTAAGTAACATACCGATGACAAAGGGAACGACGTATGTTGTTATGCGGTCTGACCGATAAAGATCTTCGTAGAATATGTAGGAGCCAATATGGGCATCCAGGTCCCGCTATTGGTTATTGACCGGAAACGTGTCTCGGTCATGTCTACATTGTTCTCGAACCGTAGGGTCCGCACGCTTAACGTTACGATGACAGTTATTATGAGTTTATGCATTTTGATGTACCGAAGGAGTTCGGAGTCCCGGATGTGATCACGGACGTGACGAGGAGTCTCGAAATGGTCGAGACATAAAGAATTATATATTGGAAGCCTATGTTTGGACATCGGATGCATTCCAGGTGAAAACAGGATTTTACCGGAATACCGGGAGGGTTACCGGAACCCCCCGGGAGCATAATGGGCCAACATGGGCCTTGGAGGAAAGGTGAGAGGGCAGCCCTAGGGGCTGCGCGCCTCCCCCCTTCCCTAGTCCTATTAGGACTAGGAGAAGTGGGGCGCCCCCCCTCTCTCTCTCTCTCTCCCCCTTGGAGCAATCCTAGTCCAACTAGGATTGGGGGGGGGGGGGGGAATCCTACTCCCAGAAGGAGTAGGACTCTCCTGGCGCACCAAACCTGGCCGGCCAGCCCCTCCCCCTTGGATCCTTTATATACGGGGGCAGGGGGCACCCCAAAGACACACAAGTTGATCTACGGATCGTTCCTTAGCCGTGTGCGGTGCCCCCTTCCACCAAATTCCACCTCGATTATATCGTTGCAGTGCTTAGGCGAAGCCCTGCGCCGGTAACACATCAAGATCGTCACCACGCCGTCGTGCTGACGGAACTCTTCCCCGACGCTTTGCTGGATCGGAGCCCGGGGATCGTCATCGAGCTGAACGTGTGCCAAGAACTCGGAGGTGCCGGAGTAACGGTGCTGTGATCGGTTGGATCACGAGGAGAACGTACGACTACTTCCTCTACGTACGACTACTTCCTCTACGTTGTGTCAAAGCTGCCTACCAGCATGTCACGAGTAGAACACAAGTGAGTTGTGGACGATACAAGTCATACTGCCTACCAGCATGTCACACTTTGGTTCAGCGGTATTGTTGGATGAGACGATCCGGACCAACCTTACGCGTACGCTTACGCGAGACCGGTTCCCTCGACGTGCTTTGCACAGAGATGGCTTGCGGAAGACTGTCTCTCCAACTTTAGTTGAACCGAGTGTGGCTACGCCCGGTCCTTGAGAAGGTTAAAACGGAGTCTATTTGACAAACTATCGTTGTGGTTTTGATGCGTAGGTAAGATGAGTTCTTGCTTAAAGCCCGTAGCAGCCACGTAAAACTTGCAACAACAAAGTAGAGAACGTCTAACTTGTTTTTGCAGGGCATGTTGTGATGTGATATGGTCAAGACGTGATGCTAAATTTTATTGTATGAGATGATCATGTTTTGTAACCGAGTTATCGGCAACTGGCAGGAGCCATATGGTTGTCGCTTTATTGTATGCAATGCAATCGCGATGTAATGCTTTACTTTATTGCTAAACGGTAGTGATAGTCGTAGAAGCATAAGATTAGCGAGACGACAACGATGCTGCGATGAAGATCAAGGTGTCGCGCCGGTGACGATGGTGATCATGACGGTGCTTCGAAGATGGAGATCACAAGCACAAGATGATGATGGCCATATCATATCACTTATATTGATTGCATGTGATGTTTATCCTTTTATGCATCTTATCTTGCTTTGATTGACGGTAGCATTATAAGATGATCTCTCACTAAATTATCAAGAAGTGTTCTCCCTGAGTATGCACCGTTGCGAAAGTTCTTCGTGCTGAGACACCACGTGATGATCGGGTGTGATAGGCTCTACGTTCAAATACAACGGGTGCAAAACAGTTGCACACGCGGAATACTCAGGTTTAACTTGACGAGCCTAGCATATACAGATATGGCCTCGGAACACAGAGACCGAAAGGTCGAGCGTGAATCATATAGTAGATATGATCAACATAATGATGTTCACCATTGAAACTACTCCATCTCACGTGATGATCGGACATGGTTTAGTTGATTTGGATCACGTGATCACTTAGAGGATTAGAGAGATGTCTATCTAAGTGGGAGTTCTTAAGTAATATGATTAATTGAACTTTAATTTATCATGAACTTAGTACCTGATAGTATCTTGCTTGTCTATGTTGTGTAGATAGATGGCTCGTGCTGTTGTTCCGTTGAATTTTAATGCGTTCCTTGAGAAAGCAAAGTTGAAAGATGATGGTAGCAATTACACGGACTGGGTCCGTAACTTGAGGATTATCCTCATTGCTGCACAGAAGAATTACGTCCTGGAAGCACCGCTAGGTGCCAGGCCTGGTGCAAGAGCTACGCCAGATGTTATGAACGTCTGGCAAAGCAAAGCTGATGACTACTCTATAGTTCAGTGTGCCATGCTTTACGGCTTAGAACCGGGACTTCAACGACGTTTTGAACACCATGGAGCATATGAGATGTTCCAGGAGTTGAAGTTAATATTTCAAGCAAATGCCCGGATTGAGAGATATGAAGTCTCCAATAAGTTCTATAGCTGTAAAATGGAGGAGAATGGTTCTGTCAGTGAGCATATACTCAGAATGTCTGGGTATAACAATCACTTGATTCAACTGGGAGTTAATCTTCCGGATGATTGCGTCATTGACAGAATTCTCCAATCACTGCCACCCAGCTACAAGAGCTTTGTGATGAACTATAATATGCAAGGGATGACCAAAACTATGCCCGAGCTCTTCGCGATGCTAAAAGCCGCGGAGGTAGAAATAAAAAAGGAGCATCAAGTGTTGATGGTTAACAAAACCACTAGTTTCAAGAAAAAGGGCAAAGGGAAGAAAAAGGGGAACTTCAAAAAGAACAGCAAGCAAGTTGCTACTTAAGAGAAGAAACCCAAGTCTGGACCTAAGCCTGAAACTGAGTGCTTCTATTGCAAGCAGACTGGTCACTGGAAGCGGAACTGCCCCAAGTATTTGGCGGATAAGAAGGATGGCAAGGTTAACAAAGGTATATGTGATATACATGTTATTGATGTGTACCTTACTAATTCTCGCAGTAGCACCTGGGTATTTGATACTGGTTCTGTTGCTAATATTTGCAACTCAAAACAGGGGCTACGGATTAAGCGAAGATTGGCTAAGGACGAGGTGACGATGCGCGTGGGAAATGGTTCCAAAGTCGATGTGATCGCGGTCGGCACGCTACCTCTACATCTACCTTCGGGATTAATATTAGATCTAAATAATTGTTATTTAGTACCAGCGTTGAGCATGAACATTATATCTGGATCTTGTTTGATGCGAGACGGTTATTCATTTAAATCAGAGAATAATGGTTGTTCTATTTATATGAGTAATATCTTTTATGGTCATGCGCCATTAAAGAGTGGTTTGTTCTTACTTAATCTCGATAGTAGTAACACACATATTCATAATGTTGAAGCCAAAAGATGCAGAGTTAATAATGATAGTGCAACTTATTTGTGGCACTGCCGTTTAGGTCATATCGGCGTAAAGCGCATGAAGAAACTCCATACTGATGGACTTTTGGAGTCACTTGATTATGAATCACTTGGCACTTGCGAGCCGTGCCTTATGGGCAAGATGACTAAAACACCGTTCTCCGGTACTGTGGAGAGAGCAACAGATTTATTGGAAATCATACATACTGATGTATGTGGTCCAATGAATGTTGAGGCTCGTGGCGGATATCGTTATTTTCTCACCTTCACTGATGATTTAAGCAGATATGGGTATATCTACTTAATGAAACACAAGTCTGAAACATTTGAAAAGTTCAAAGAATTTCAGAGTGAAGTGGAAAATCATCGTAACAAGAAAATAAAGTTTCTACGATCTGATCGTGGAGGAGAATATTTGAGTTACGAGTTTGGTCTACATTTGAAACAATGCGGAATAGTTTCGCAACTCACGCCACCCGGAACACCACAACGTAATGGTGTGTCCGAACGTCGTAATCGTACTTTACTGGATATGGTGCGATCTATGATGTCTCTTACCGATTTACCGCTATCTTTTTGGGGTTATGCTCTAGAGACGGCCGCATTCACATTAAATAGGGCACCATCAAAATCCGTTGAGACGACGCCTTATGAACTGTGGTTTGGCAAGAAACCAAAGTTGTCGTTTCTTAAAGTTTGGGGCTGCGATGCTTATGTGAAAAAGCTTCAACCTGATAAGCTCGAACCCAAATCGGAAAAATGTGTCTTCATAGGATACCCAAAGGAGACTATTGGGTATACCTTCTATCACAGATCCGAAGGCAAATTTTTTGTTGCCAAAGTCGGAAACTTTCTAGAGAAGGAGTTTCTCTCGAAAGAAGTGAGTGGGAGGAAAGTAGAACTTGATGAGATAACAGTATCTGCTCCTTTATTGAGAAGTAGTACATCACAGAAATCTGTTTCTGTGACACCTACATCAAATAGGGAGGAAGCTAATGATAATGATCATGAAACTTCAGATCAAGTTTCTACTGAACTTCGTAGATCAACCAGAGTAAGATCCGCACCAGAGTGGTACGGTAATCCTATTTTGGAAGTTATGTTACTAGACCATGATGAACCTACGAACTATGAAGAAGCGATGGTGAGCCCAGATTCCGCAAAATGGCTTGAGGCCATGAAATCTGAGATGGGATCCATGTATGATAACAAAGTGTGGACTTTGGTTGACTTGCCCGATGATCGGCAAGCAATAGAAAATAAATGGATTTTCAAGAAGAAGACTGACGCTGATGGTAATGTTACTGTCTATAAAGCTCGACTTGTTGCAAAAGGTTTTCGACAAGTTCAAGGGATTGACTACGATGAGACTTTCTCACCCGTAGCGATGCTTAAGTCTGTCCGAATCATGTTAGCAGTTGCCGCATTTTATGATTATGAAATTTGGCAAATGGATGTCAAAACTGCATTCCTGAATGGATTTCTGGAAGAAGAGTTGTATATGATGCAACCAGAAGGTTTTGTCGATCCAAAGGGAGCTAACAAAGTGTGCAAGCTCCAACGATCCATTTATGGACTGGTGCAAGCCTCTCGGAGTTGGAATAAACGCTTTGATAGTGTGATCAAAGCTTTTGGTTTTATACAGACTTTCGGAGAAGCCTGTATTTACAAGAAAGTGAGTGGGAGCTCTGTAGCATTTCTGATATTATATGTAGATGACATATTACTGATCGGAAATAATATAGAATTTCTGGATAGCATAAAGGGATACTTGAATAAAAGTTTTTCAATGAAAGACCTCGGGGAAGCTGCTTACATATTGGGCATTAAGATCTATAGAGATAGATCAAGACGCTTAATAGGACTTTCACAAAGCACATACCTTGACAAAGTTTTGAAAAAGTTCAGAATGGATCAGGCAAAGAAAGGGTTCTTGCCTGTGGCACAAGGTGTGAAATTGAGTAAGACTCAATGCCCGACCACCGCAGAAGATAGAGAGAAGATGAAAAATGTTCCCTATGCTTCAGCCATAGGCTCTATCATGTATGCAATGCTGTGTACCAGACCTGATGTGTGCCTTGCTGTAAGTTTAGCAGGCAGATACCAAAGTAATCCAGGAGTGGATCACTGGGCAGTGGTCAAGAACATCCTTAAGTACTTGAGAAGGACTAAGGATATGTTTCTCATTTTTGGAGGTGACAAAGAGCTCGTCGTAAACGGTTACGTCGATGCAAGCTTTGACACTGATCCGGACGATTCCAAATCGCAAACCGGATACGTATTTACATTAAACGGTGGAGCTGTCAGTTGGTGCAGTTCTAAACAAAGCGTCGTGGCGGGATCTACATGTGAAGCTGAGTACATAGCCGCTTCAGAAGCGGCCAATGAAGGAGTCTGGATGAAGGAGTTCATATCCGATCTAGGTGTTGTACCTAGCGTATCGGGTCCAATGAAAATCTTTTGTGACAATACTGGTGCAATTGCCTTGGCAAAGGAATCCAGATTTCACAAAAGAACCAAACACATCAAGAGACGCTTCAACTCCATCCGGGATTTGGTCCAGGTGGGAGACATAGAGATATGCAAGATACATACGGATCTGAATGTTGCAGACCCGTTGACTAAGCCTCTTCCACGAGCAAAACATGATCAGCACCAAAACTCCATGGGTGTTAGAATCATTACTTTGTAATCTAGATTATTGACTCTAGTGCAAGTGGGAGACTGAAGGAAATATGCCCTAGAGGCAATAATAAAGTTATTATTTATTTCCTTATATCATGATAAATGTTTATTATTCATGCTAGAATTGTATTAACTGGAAACATAATACATGTGTGAATACATAGACAAACAGAGTGTCACTAGTATGCCTCTACTTGACTAGCTCATTAATCAAAGATGGTTATGTTTCCTAGCCATGAACAAAGAGTTATTGTTTGATTAACGAGATCACATCATTAGTTGAATGATCTGATTGACATGACCCATTGCATTAGCATAGCACCCGATCGTTTAGTATATTGCTATTGCTTTTATCCATGACTTATACATGTTCCTTTAACTATGAGAATATGCAACTCCCATTTACCGTAGGAACACTTTGTGTGCTACCAAACGTCACAACGTAACTGGGTGATTATAAAGGTGCTCTACAAGTGTCTCCGAAAGTACATGTTGAGTTGGCATACTTCGAGATTAGGATTTGTCACTCCGATTGTCGGAGAGGTATCTCAGGGCCTTCTCGGTAATGCACATCACATAAAGCCTTGCAAGCATTGCAACCAATGAGTTAGTTGCGAGATGATGTATTACGGAACGAGAAAAGAGACTTACCGGTAACGAGATTGAACTAGGTATTGGATACCGACGATCGAATCTCGGGTAAGTAACATACCGATGACAAAGGGAACGACGTATGTTGTTATGCGGTCTGACCGATAAAGATCTTCGTAGAATATGTAGGAGCCAATATGGGCATCCAGGTCCCGCTATTGGTTATTGACCGGAAACGTGTCTCGGTCATGTCTACATTGTTCTCGAACCGTAGGGTCCGCACGCTTAACGTTACGATGACAGTTATTATGAGTTTATGCATTTTGATGTACCGAAGGAGTTCGGAGTCCCGGATGTGATCACGGACGTGACGAGGAGTCTCGAAATGGTCGAGACATAAAGAATTATATATTGGAAGCCTATGTTTGGACATCGGATGCATTCCAGGTGAAAACAGGATTTTACCGGAATACCGGGAGGGTTACCGGAACCCCCCGGGAGCATAATGGGCCAACATGGGCCTTGGAGGAAAGGTGAGAGGGCAGCCCTAGGGGCTGCGCGCCTCCCCCCCTTCCCTAGTCCTATTAGGACTAGGAGAAGTGGGGCGCCCCCTCTCTCTCTCTCTCTCCCCCTTGGAGCAATCCTAGTCCAACTAGGATTGGGGGGGGGGGGAATCCTACTCCCAGAAGGAGTAGGACTCTCCTGGCGCACCAAACCTGGCCGGCCAGCCCCTCCCCCTTGGATCCTTTATATACGGGGGCAGGGGGCACCCCAAAGACACACAAGTTGATCTACGGATCGTTCCTTAGCCGTGTGCGGTGCCCCCTTCCACCAAATTCCACCTCGATTATATCGTTGCAGTGCTTAGGCGAAGCCCTGCGCCGGTAACACATCAAGATCGTCACCACGCCGTCGTGCTGACGGAACTCTTCCCCGACGCTTTGCTGGATCGGAGCCCGGGGATCGTCATCGAGCTGAACGTGTGCCAAGAACTCGGAGGTGCCGGAGTAACGGTGCTGTGATCGGTTGGATCGCGAGGAGAACGTACGACTACTTCCTCTACGTACGACTACTTCCTCTACGTTGTGTCAACGCTTCCGCTTCGGTCTACGAGGGTACGTAGACAAACACTCTCCCCTCTCGTTGCTATGCATCACCATGATCTTGCGTGTGCGTAGGAAAATTTTTGAATTTACTGCGTTCCCCAACAGTTGGCGGGTGTCAGTTTCCCCAACTTTAGTTGAACCGAGTGTGGCTATGCCCGGTCCTTGCGAAGGTTAAAACAACACCAACTTGACAAACTATCGTTGTGGTTTTGATGCGTAGGTAAGAACAGTTCTTGCTAATCCCGTAGCAGCCACGTAAAACTTGCAACAAACAAAGTAGAGGACGTCTAACTTGTTTTTGCAGGGCATGTTGTGATGTGATATGGTCAAGACATGATGCTAAATTTTATTGTATGAGATGATCATGTTTTGTAACCGAGTTATCGGCAACTGGCAGGAGCCATATGGTTGTCGCTTTATTGTATGCAATGCAATCGCCCTGTAATGCTTTACTTTATCACTAAGCGGTATCGATAGTCGTAGAAGCATAAGTTTGGCGAGACGACAACGATGCTATGATGGAGATCAAGGTGTCGCGCCGGTGACGATGGTGATCATGACGATGCTTTGGAGTTGGAGATCACAAGATGATGATGGCCATATTATATCACTTATATTGATTGCATGTGATGTTTATCTTTTATGCATCTTATCTTGCTTAGATTAACGGTAGCATTATAAGATGATCTCTCACAAAATTTCAAGATAAAAGTGTTCTCCCTGAGCATGCACCATTGCCAAAGTTCGTCGTGCCCAGACACCACGTGATGATCGGGTGTGATAAGCTCTACGTCCATCTACAACGGGTGCAAGCCAGTTTTGCACACGCAGAATACTCAGGTTAAACTTGACGAGCCTAGCATATGCAGATATGGCCTCGGAACACTGAGACCGAAAGGTCGAGCGTGAATCATATAGTAGATATGATCAACATAGTGATGTTCACCATTGAAAACTACTCCATTTCACATGATGATCAGTTATGGTTTGGTTGATTTGGATCACGTGATCACTTAGTTGATTAGAGGGATGTCTATCTAAGTGGGAGTTCTTAAGTAATATGATTAATTGAACTTCAATTTATCATGAACTTAGTCCTGGTAGTATTAGCATATCTATGTTGTACATCAATAGCTCGCGTCGTTGCTTCCCTATGTTTATTTTAATATGTTCCTAGAGAAAAATTATGTTGAAAGATGTTAGTAGCAATGATGCGGATTGGATCCGTAATCTGAGGATTATTCTCATTGTTGCACAGAAGAATTATGTCCTTGATGCACCGCTAGGTGACAGACCTATTGCATGAGCAAATGCAGATGTTATGAACGTTTGGCTAGCTCAATATGATGACTACTTGATAGTTTAGTGCACCATGCTTAACGGCTTAGAATCGGGACTTCAAAGACGTTTTGAACGTCATGGACCATATGGGATGTTCCAGGAGTTGAAGTTAATATTTCAAGTAAATACCCAAATTGAGAGATATGAAGTCTCCAACAAGTTCTATAGCTAAAAGATGGAGGAGAATAGCTCAAGCAGTGAGCATGTGCTCAGATTGTCTGGGTACTACAATTGCTTGAATCAAGTGGGAGTTAATCTTCTAGATAAAATAGTGATTGACAGAATTATATAGTCACCATCACCAAGTTAGTAGAACTTCGTGATGAACTATAATATGCAAGGGATGACGAAAGTAATTCCCAAGCTCTTCGTGATGCTGAAATCGACGAAGGTAGAAATCAAGAAAAGCATCAAGTGTTGATGGTTAACAAGACCACTAGTTTCAAGAAAAGGGCAAAGGGAAGAAGGGGAACTTCAAGAAGAACGGCAAGCCAGTTGCTACTCAAGTGAAGAAGCCCAAGTCTGGACCTAAGCCTGAGACTGGGTACTTCTACTACAAAGAGACTGTCAGTGGAAGCGGAACTGCCCCAAGTATTTGGCGGATAAGAAGGATGGCAAAGTGAACAAAGGTATATTTGATATACAGATTATTGATGTGTATTTTACTAGTGTTCATATCAACCCCTCGGCATTTGATACTAGTGCAGTTGCTAAGAGTAGTAACTCGAAACGGGAGTTGCAGAATGAACAGAGACTAGTTAAGGGTGAAGTGACGATGTGTGTTGGAAGTGGTTCCAAGATTGATATCATCATCATCGCACAGTCCCTATACTTTCGGGATTAGTGTTGAACCTAAATAAGTGTTATTTGGTGTTTGCGTTGAGCATGAATATGATTTGATCATGTTTGTTGCAATACGATTATTCATTTAAATTAGAGAATAATTGTTGTTCTATTTACATGAATAAAACCTTCTATGGTAAAACACCCAATGAAAATGGTTCATTGGATCTCGATCGTAGTGATACACATATTCATAATATTGAAACCAAAAGATGCAAAGTTAATAATGATAGTGCAACTTATTTGTGGCACTGCCGTTTAGGTCATATTGGTGTAAAGCGCATGAAGAAATTCCATGCTGATGGGCTTTTGGAATCACTTGATTATGAATCACTTGATGCTTGCGAACCATGCCTCGTGGGGAATATGAGTAAGACTCCGTTCTCCAGAACAATGGAGCGAGCAACTGACTTACTGGAAATAATACATACTGATGTATGTGATCCGATGAGTGTTAAGGCTCGTGGCGGGTATCGTTATTTTCTGACCTTCACAGATGATTTGAGTAGATATGGGTATATCTACTTGATGAAACATAAATCTGAAACATTTGAAAAGTTCAAAGAATTTCAGAGTGAAGTGGAAAATCATCGTGACAAGAAAATAAAGTTTCTACAATCTGATCGCGAAGACAAATATTTGAGTTATGAGTTTGGTCTTCAATTAAAACAATGTGGAATAGTTTCACAAACTCATGCCACCTGGAACACCACAGCATAATGGTGTGTCCGAACATCATAACTGTACTTTATTGGATATAGTGCAATCTATGATGTTTCATACCGGTTTACCACTATCGTTTTGGGGTTATGCATTAAAGACAGCTGCATTCACGTTAAAAAGGGCACCATCTAAGTCCGTTGAGACGACACAATATGAACTGTGGTTTGGCAAGAAACCAAAGTTGTCGTTTCTTAAAGTTTGGGGTTGTGATGCTTATATGGAAAATTTTCATCCTGATAAGCTCAAACCCAAATCGGAGAAGTATGTCTTCATAGGATACCCAATGGAGACTGTTGGGTACACCTTCTATCACAGATCCTAAGGCAAGACATTCGTTGCTTACAATGGATCCTTTCTAGAGAAGGAGTTTCTCTCGAAAGAAGTGAGTGGGAGGAAAGTAGAACTTGATAAGGTAATTGTACCTTCTCCCTTATTGGAAAGTAGTTCATCACAGAAATCTGTTCCTGTGACTACTACACCAATTAGTGAGGAAGCTAATGATGATGACCATGTAACTTCAGATCAAGTTACTACCGAATCTCGTAGGTTAACCAGAGTGAGATCTGCACTAGAGTGATACGGTAATCCTATTCTGGAGGTCATGATACTTGACCATGACAAACCTACAAACTATGAGGAAGCGATGATGAGCCCAGATTTCGCAAAATGGCTTGAGGCCATGAAATCTGAGACAGGATCCATGTATGAGAACAAAGTATGGACTTTGGTTGACTTGCCCGATGATCGGGAAGCCATAGGAAATAAATGGATCTTCAAGAGGAAGACAGACGCTGATAGTAGTGTTACTATCTACAAAGCTAGAATTGTCGCAAAAGGTTTTGGGCAAGTTCAAGGTGTTGACTACGATAAGAGTTTCTCAATCATATCTATGCTTAAGTCTGTCTGAATCATGTTAGCAATCGCCACATTTTATGAAATCTGGCAAATGGATAAACAAAACTGCATTCCTTAATGGATTTATTAAAGAAGAGTTGTATATGATGCAACCAGAAGGTTTTGTCAATCCTAAAGGTGTTAACAAAATGTGCAAGCTCCAGCGATCCATCTATGGACTGGTGCAAGCATCTCGGACTTGGAATATACGCTTTGATAAGTTGATCAAAGAATATAGTTTTATACAGACTTGCGGTGAAGCCTGTATTTACAAGAAAGTGAGTGGGAGCACTACAACATTTCTGATAAGTATATGTGAATGACATATTGTTGATCGGAAATAATGTAGAATTATTCTGCAAAGCATAAAGGAGTGTTTGAAAGGAGTTTTTTCAAAGAAAAACCTCGATGAAGCTGCTTACATATTGAGCATCAAGATCTATAGATATAGATCAGGACGCTTGATAAGTTTTTTCAATGAGTACATACCTTGACAAGATTTTGAAGTAGTTCAAAATGGAACAGTCAAAGAAAGAGTTCTTGCCTGTGTTACAAGGTGTGAAATTGAGTAAGGCTCAAAGCCTGACCACGGCAGAAGATAGAAAGAGAATGGAAGTCATTCCCTATGCCTCAGCCATAGGTTCTATTAAGTATGCCATGCTGTGTACCAAATCTATTGTATACCCTACACTGATTTTGGCAAGGGAGTACAATAGTGATCTAGGAGTAGATCACTGGACAGCGGTCAAAATTATCCTTAGTGGAATAAGGATATGTTTCTCGATTATGGAGGTGACAAAAAGGTTCGCCATAAAGGGTTATGTCGATGCAAGTTTTGACACCGATCTGGATGACTCTAAGTCTCGATCTAGATACATATTGAAAGTGGGAGCAATTAGCTAGAGTAGCTCCGTACAAAGCATTGTAGACATAGAAAATTGCAAAATACATAACGGATCTGAATGTGAAAGACCCGTTGACTAAAGATTCTCTCACAAGCAAAACCTGATCACACCTTAGTACTCTTTGGGTGTTAATCACATAACGATGTGAACTAGATTACTCGATCTAGTAAACCCTTTGGGTGTTAGTCACATGGCGATGTGAACTATGGGTGTTAATCACATGATGATGTGAACTATCGATGTTAATCACATGGTGATGTGATATAGATTATTGACTCTAGTGCAAGTGGGAGACTGAAGGAAATATGCCCTGAGGCAATAATAAAGTTATTATTTATTTCCTTATTTCATGATAAATGTTTATTATTCATGCTAGAATTGTATTAACCGGAAACATAATACATGTGTGAATACATAGACAAACAGAGTGTCACTAGTATGCCTCTACTTGACTAGCTCGTGGATCAAAGATGGTTACGTTTCCTAACCATAGACATGTGTTGTCATTTGATTAACAGGATCACATCATTAGGAGAATGATGTGATTGACATGACCCATTCCATTAGCTTAGCACCCGATCGTTTAATATGTTGCTATTGCTTTCTTCATGACTTATACATGTTCCTGTGGCTATGAGATTATGCAACTCCCGTTTGCCGGAGGAACACTTTGTGTGCTACCAAATGTCACAACGTAACTGGGTGATTATGAAGGTTCTCTACAGGTGTCTCCAAAGGTACATGTTGGGTTGGCGTATTTCGAGATTAGGATTTGTCACTCCAATTGTCGGAGAGGTATCTCCGGGCCCTCTCGGTAATGCACATCACATAAGCCTTGCAAGCATTACAACTAATGAGTTAGTTGTGAGATGATGTATTACGGAACGAGTAAAGAGACTTGCCGGTAACGAGATTGAACTAGGTATTGAGATACCGACGGTCGAATCTCGGGCAAGTAACATACCGATGACAAAGGGAACAACGTATGTTGTTATGCGGTCTGATCGATAAAGATCTTCGTAGAATATGTAGGAGCCAATATGAGCATCCAGGTTCCTCTATTGGTTATTGACCGGAGACGTGTCTCGGTCATGTCTACATTGTTCTCGAACCCGTAGGGTCCGCACGCTTAAGGTTTCGATGATAGTTATATTATGAGTTTATGAGTTTTGATGTACCGAAGGAGTTCGGAGTCCCAGATCAGATCGGGGACCTGACGAGGAGTCTTGAAATGGCCGAGACATAAATATTGATATATTGGACGACTATATTCGGACACCGGAAGTGTTCTGGGTGATTTCGGAGAAAACCGGAGTGCCGGAAGGGTTACCAGAACCCCCCGGGGAAGTATTGGGCCTTAGTGGGCCTGAGGGGAGAGAGAGGGCAGCAGGCCAGGAGGTGGCGCGCCCCCTCCCATGGGGAGTCCGAATTGGACTAGGGGAGGGGGGCGTGGCCCTTCTTCCCTCTCCCTCTCCCTCTCTTTCCTTTCCCCTTCTCTCTTCCTAGTTGAACTAGGAAAGGGAAGTCCTACTCCTACTAGGAGGAGGACTCCCCCCCTCCTTGGCGCGCCCCAAGGGCCGGCCGCCCTCCCCCCTTGCTCCTTTATATACGGGGGCAGGGGGCACCTCTAGACACAACAACAATTGATCCTTGAGATCTCTTAGCCGTGTGCGGTGCCCCCCTCCACCATAATCCTCGATAATATTGTAGCGGTGCTTAGGCGAAGCCCTGCGACGTTAGAACATCAAGATCATCACCACGCCGTCGTGCTGACGGAACTCATCCCTGACACTTTGCTGGACCGGAGTCCGGGGATCGTCATCGAGATGAACGTGTGCTAGAACTCGGAGGCGCCGTAGTTTCAGTGCTTGATCGGTCGAGCCGTGAATACGTACGACTACATCAGCCGCGTTGTTATAACGCTTCCGCTATCGGTCTACGAGGGTACGTAGACAACACTCTCCCCTCTCGTTGCTATGCATCACCATGATCTTGCGTGTGCGTAGGAAATTTTTTGTAATTACTACGTTCCCCAACAACCCCTCCATTTTGAACAAAAAATAATCGTATGTCGAAATGGTGCTCCCATCGTTGTCGCACACTGGCATGACAACCAAACAAGCAAGCTAGTTAACAATTAAAAGAAACACTAGCATAACACTCAGTGCATTTCTACAGAACCACAATAACGATTCAACTGTATTGGATCAATAGTATATAACACCCAATGTACGTGCAACACTATGGGGAAGAAACTCAATAAAAAAAGCCAGCAGTGTGTGCCATCTAGTTGCACATTTGAGAACTTATAATTCTGCAATCCCTAAATTTATAACTAGGAAAGTCAAAACTTGAAGTCGCCTATTCATGGTTGATTCATCTCAAGCGTCAACATGTGGGGTTTTCCCATCTTTGGAGGTATTACTCTTGAGCCCTTGACATGCATTTGCTCTCTTGGTTCTATCTTGCTCATGTTTCTCTAATTTCCACTGTGAATACCTCAAGTATAATCTTCATTGGTTGTACCTAGTAAAGGCAACATTCGCATCGCTCCCTTGTTGAGGGCAATGCCTAGAGATTGCTCAGACTTTCTCTTTAAGGCCCATGATTTGCCCTTAGAGCATCTATAGCGGGGCGCCTTAAACCCTCCTCAAACATCCGGGCGGCTGCCCGGTCAGTGTCCGGTCAAGTTTTTACGACCCGGGCGGACGCCTCAAACGGGCCTCAAACGTCCGGACTGATTGGCATACCTCATATCCAACCAAATATGGGGCGGATACGGGGTGGCCGGGGCGCGTTCGCCTGACAAGCCCGGCCCACCATCGACCCCACGGACGTCCCACAAAAAATCCCATCCGGCTCATCGCTCCAAAACCCTAGCTCACTCACTCTCCTCTCTTGCTCCGTCCTCTCCCCTCACTGATTTCGATCGAATTCAGTGCAATGTCGAGCTCCGGCAACTGCTCCGACGACGAGGTGGATCCGAAGTATGAGCTTGCCCTCCGCATCGCCTTGGAGCGGTCCAAGGTGGAGACCGGGGGCAGCTCCGGATCTGCAGCCTCGCCGCAACCGCAGTTTCCCCATCGGCGCATCTCAGACGCCAGCACTGGCCCCTCCCGGCCCATGGGTAGATCCGACAGGCGGCCAGCGCAATCCGCGCCTCCCCTACATCGTCCCCTCACCCTCATGGGCCCCTCGTGGCTCCCCTGACCGACTTCTTTCGCCTATATATATCCATATACCCTAAAAACATCGGGGGCAGAATAGATCGGGAGTTCCGCCGTCGCAAGCCTCTGTAGACACCAAAAACCAATCGGGACCTTATTCCGGCACCCTGCCGGAGGGGGGAACCCTCACCGGTGGCCATCTTCATCATCCTGGCGCTCTCCATGACGAGGAGGGAGTAGTTCACCCTCGGGGCTGAGGGTATGTACCAGTAGCTATGTGTTTGATCTCTCTCTCTCTCTCTCTCTCTCTCTCTCTCTCTCTCTCTCTCTCGTGTTCTTGAGGTGATATGATCTTGATGTATCGCGAGCTTTGCTATTATAGTTGGATCTTTATGATGCTTCTCTCCATCTACTCTCTTGTAATGGGTTGAGTTTTCCCTTTGAAGTTATATTATCGGATTGAGTCTTTAAGGATTTGAGAACAATTGATGTATGTCTTGCATGTGCGTATCTATGGTGACAATGGGATATCACGTGATTCACTTGATGTATGTTTTGGTGATCAACTTGCGGGTTCCGCTCGTGAACTTATGCATAGAGGTTGGCACACGTTTTCGTCTCGATTCTCCGGTAGAAACTTTGGGGCACTCTTTAAAGCTCTATGTGTTGGTTGAATAGATGAATCTGAGATTGTGTGATGCATATCGTATAATCATACCCACAGACACTCGAGGTGACATTGTAGTATGTAGGTGACATTAGGGTTTTGGTTGATTTGTGTCTTCAGGTGTTATTCTAGTACGGACTCTTGAATAGATTGATCAGAAAGAATAACTTTGAGGTGGTTTTGTACCCTACCATAATCTCTTCGTTTGTTCTCCACTATTAGTGACTTTGGAGTGACTCTTTGTTGCATGTTGAGGGATAGTTATATGATCCAATTATGTTATTATTGTTGTGAGAACTTGCACTAGTGAAAGTATGAACCCTAGGCCTTGTTTCAACACATTGCAATACCGTTTGTGCTCACTTTTATCATTAGTTACCTTGCTGTTTTTATATTTTCAGATTACAAAAACCTTTATCTACCATCCATATTGTATCACCATCTCTTCGCCGAACTAGTGCACCTATACAATTTACCATCGTATTGGGTGTGTTGGGGACACAAGAGACTCTTTGTTATTTGGTTGCAGGATTGCTTGAGAGAGACCATCTTCAACCTACGCCTCCCATGGATTGATAAACCTTAGGTCATCCACTTGAGGGAAATTTGCTACTGTCCTACAAACCTCTACACTTGGAAGCCCAACAACGTCTACAAGAAGAAGGTTGTGTAGTAGACATCAAGCAGTTTCTGGCGCCGTTGCTGGGGAGTTGAGTGCTTGAAGGTATATCTTTAGATCTTGCAATCGAATCTTTTAGTTTCTTGTTTTACCACTAGCTTAGTTTATAAAACAAAACTAAAAAAATGGAATTAAGGTTGCCTCATATGCTTCATCTTTTTAATGTCTTTCATGAAAATGATGGGAAGGAAAATTGTGCTCAAGTTCTAGAAGAAGAATGCATTAAAATGTTTGGCACTAAATATTTGAATGATGAGCATGATTGCAATGTTGTTAGTATGAATTCTTTGAATACCCATGATGCTAATGATATGCAAATCCACAAGCTTGGGGATGCTATGTTTGATGAAGATGACATTTTTTGTCCCCCAAGTTTTGATGAGCAAATTTATTATGATGATACTATGCCTCCTATTTATGATGATTATATTGATGAAAGTGGGTTTGGAAGAGTGTCAACTTTAGGAAGTAATGATCCCACTATTTTGGAGGATGTTGAATATTATTGTGATAATCATGAAAGTGGATTTGGAGAGGTCATGACTTTATTTAGTGATGAATCCACTATTTCGGAAGAGGTTCCAATTGATTATGAGAACAAAGTTGCTATCTATGATGATTATTGTGATGAAATCTATGCTATAAAGAATAATGATAACCATGAAACTTGTCATCGTGATTTTAGTTTTCAATTGGATTATACCTCACATGATAATTATTTTGTTGAGTTTGCTCCCACTATTATTCATGAGAAGAAATTTGCTTATGTGGAGAGTAGTAAATTTTCTATGCTTGTAGATCATGAAAAGAATGCTTTATGTGATGGTTATATTGTTGAATTCAATCATGATGCTACTGAAAATTATTATGACAGAGGAATATATTCTTGTAGGAATTGCAATAATATCAAGTTTCCTCTCTATGTGCTTAAAGTTTTGAAGTTATGCTTGTTTTGCCTTCCTATGCTAGTTGATTCTTGTTCCCATAAATTGTTTGCTCACTAAATACCTATGCGTAGGAAGTGGGTTAGACTTAAATGTGCTGGTCATATTATTCATGATGCTCTCTTTATGTTTCAATTCTTATCTTTTATGTGAGCATTATTGAAATCATCATGCCTAGCTAGGGGCGTTAAACGTTAGAGCTTGTTGGGAGGCAACCCAATTTTGTTTTTGTTCCTTACTGTTTGCTACTTTTTAGAAATAAATAATCTATCTAGCCTCTGGTTAGATGTGGTTTTATGTTTTAATTAGTGTTTTTTCCAAGTAGAACCTTTGGGAAGACTTGGGTGAACTCTTGATGATCTTGCTGTAAAAAACAGAAACTTTATCCCTCGCGAGATGTGCTGCCATTTTTTACTGGAGAGTGATTTTAGGTTTATTGTTTTTTCATATGATTAATAGACAAATTCCTCACGTCCACCAATTTATTTCATAATTTTTGGAGTTCTAGAAGTATACGTTTGATACATATTACTACAGACTGTTCTGTTTTAGACAGATTGTGTTTTCATTGTGTTGTTTGCTTATTTTGATGAATCTATGAGTAGTATCGGAGGGTATGAACCATAGAGAAGTTGGAATACAGTAGATATTACACCAATATGAATTTATAATGAGTTCACAACAGTACCTAAGGGGTTGTTTTATTTTCTTATACTAACGGAGCTTATGAGTTTTCTGTTGAGTTTTGTGTTGTGAAATTTTCAAGTTTTGGGTAAAGATTCGATGGACTATGGAATAAGGAGTGGCAAGAGCCTAAGATTGGATATGCCCAAGGCACCCCAAGGTAATATTAAAGGACAACTAAGAGCCTAAGCTTGGGGATGCCCCGGAAGGCATCCCCTCTTTCGCCTTCATTCATCTGTAACTTTACTTGGAGCTATATTTTTATTCACCACATGATATGTGTCTTACTTGGAGCTTCATTTTATTTTATTAGTATTTGCTTTCTGTTATTTAGAACAATTTTTTGCATCTTGTATTTCAATAAAAGTGGCATTGATAGCCTTCACTATGCTTATTTTACAAGTCTACATGTTGCTGTTTGAAAACAGAAAGTTTACCGCTGTTGCAAAAATTCCTTAGAAAAGTCAGAATGTGATAATATGTTGAAACCTTTTGCATAATAAGCTCTGATAAATTTAATACAGTGGGAATTTTCTTCATAACTTTTGGAGCTAGGTAAGTATGGATCTTGTTGTATTCTTTACAGACTGTCCTGTTTAGGCAGATTGCTGTTATGTTTGCATTGTTTGCATATGTTTGCTTGTTTAATGATCCTATTTGAGGATAGGACTATTAAATATGCAGAGGCATTTATTATACAATGTTGAATAATAATTTTAGTGATTTTATATAGTATATTATGATAAGGTTTTTGCATTGGTTTATACTAACTTATCTCACAAGTCCTTGTTGAGTTTTGTGTGGATGAAGCTTTTGAGATTTAGGGAGACCGTGATATGAGAGGAATTAAGGAGACACAAAAGCTCAAGATTGGGGATGCCCAAGGCATCCCAAGAGAATATTTCAAGAAGTTTCAAGTGTCTAAGCTTGGGGATGCCCCGGTTGGCATCCCACCTTTCTTCTTCAACAACTATCGGTTAGTACCGGTTGATCCTAAGTTTTTGCTTCTTCACATGATGTTTGCTATTCTTAGATGTCATTTTATTTTGTTTTGCTTGCTGTTTGAATAAAATGTCAAGATCTTAAATTCTTAAATGAGAGAGAGAGTCTTCACATAGTTACATAATTATTTAACTACTCATTGATCTTCACTTATATCTTTTTGGAGTAGTTTGTCATTTACTCATGAGCTTCACTTATATCCTATGAGTAAATAGTTGAATGATTTGAATATCATAAATCTGAAATTATATATGTTTTATATGCTTATCCCATGGGGAGTAATGACTTCACATATAAGAAGTAGAGGTGGTAAATATATTGAAGGTTAGCAAACATTGTATTGGTCACTTGAACAACTCATGAAAAAATATTGAGGGAAGAGAGATTTCACATATAAATATACTATCTTGGACATCTTTTATGATTGTGAGCACTCATTAAAATATGACATGCTAAAAGGTTGATGTTGGACAAGGAAGACAACGTAATGGGTTATGTTTTCTTATATCTGAAATAAAGTATATTGTCATGGATCATCCAACATGTTGATCTTGCCTTTCCCCCTCATGCTAGTCAAATTCTTTGCACCAAGTAGAGATACTAGCTGTGCTTCCAAACATTCCTTAAACCAGTATTTCCATGAGAGTCCACCATACCTACCTATGGATTGAGTAAGATCCTTCAAGTAAGTTGTCATCGGTGCATGCAATAAAAATTGCTCTCTAAATATGTATGATCTATTAGTGTGGAGAAAATAAGCTTTATACGATCTTGTGATGTGTAAGTAATAAAAGCGATGGACTGCATAATAAAGGTCCCTATCACAAGTGGCAATATGAAGTGACATTCTTTCGCATTAAGATTTTGTGCATCCAACTATAAAAGCGCATGACAACCTCTGCTTCCCTCTGCGAAGGGACTATCTTTTATTCTTGTCTTATACCTTATGAAAGAGTCATGGTGATCTTCACCTTTCGTTTTTACATTTTATCCTTTGGCAAGCACATTGTGTTGGAAAGATCCTGATATATATATATATATATATATATATATATATATATATATATATATATATATATATCCTATTGGATGTAAGGCATCATGAACTATTATTGTTGACATTACCCTTGAGGTAAAAGGTTGGGAGGCGAATCTATAAGCCCCTATCTTTCTCTGTGTCTGATTAAAACTTTGAACCCATAAATATCACGTGAGTGTTAGCAATTGTGAAATATTAAATGATAGTTGAGTATGTGAAGTTTGCTGAATCAAAGCTCTGACATAGACCATTCCTGAAAATAAGATGAATTGTAATTTTTTGATGACTAATAACATGGTTTGTTAGTTTTCAAGAAAGTTTATGATCTATACTTTAACTTGTGAATAGCTTATTACTTGATCATGAGGAGCTTTATGATATGAGATACTGTTATAACATATAATGATGCTAGAAAAGGTGATTGAAATTATCATTGATCAAACTTGTGCACCTGCTAGCATTCACACTTCATAAATTATTTCTTTTATCATGTACCTACTCGATGACGAGCAGGAATTAAGCTTGGGGATGCTGATATGTCTCCAACGTATCTATAATTTATGAAGTATTCATGCTATTATATTGTCTGTTTTGGATGTTTATGGGCTTTACTAAACACTTTTATATTATTTTTGGGACTAACCTATTAACCGGAGGCCCAACCCAAATTGTTGTTTTCTTGCCTATTTCAGTGTTTCGAAGAAAAGGAATCCAGGAGACTTATTTTTGGAACGGAAGCAATCCAGGAGACTTGGAGTAGACGTCAGGGAAGCTTCGAGGTGGCCACGAGGCAGGGAGGTGCGCATGCCCCCCTGGGCGCGCCCCTCACCCTCGTGGGCCCCTCATGGCTCCCCTGACCGACTTCTTTTGCCTATATATATTCATATACCCTAAAAACATTGGGGGGCAGAATAGATTGGGAGTTCCGCCGCCGCAAGCCTCTATAGCCACCAAAAACCAATCGAGACCCTGTTCCGGCACCCTGTCGGAGGGGGGAACCCTCACCGGTGGCCATCTTCATCATCCCGGCGCTCTCCATGACGAGGAGGGAGTAGTTCACCCTTGGGGCTGAGGGTATGTAGTTCACGCTCGCTATGTGTTTGATCTCTCTATCTCTCTATCTCTCTCTCTCTCTCTCTCTCTCTCTCGTGTTCTTGAGGTGATACGATCTTGATGTATCGCGAGCTTTGCTATTATAGTTGGATCTTTCTGATGCTTCTCCCCCTCTACTTTCTTGTAATGGGTTGAGCTTTCCCTTTGAAGTTATATTATCGGATTGAGTCTTTAAGGATTTGAGAACACTTGATGTATGTCTTGCATGTGCGTATCTGTGGTGACAATGGGGTATCACGTGATTCACTTGATGTATGTTTTGGTGATCAACTTGCGGGTTCTGCTCGTGAACTTATGCATAGGGGTTGGCACATGTTTTCGTCTTGATTTTCCGGTAGAAACTTTGGGGCACTCTTTGAAGTTCTATGTGTTGGTTGAATAGATGAATCTGAGATTTTGTGATTCATATCATATAATCATACCCACGGATACTCGAGGTGACATTGGAGTATCTAGGTGACATTAGGTTTTTGGTGGATTTGTGTCTTAAGGTGTTATTCTAGTACGGACTCTTGAATAGATTGATTAGAAAGAATAACTTTGAGGTGGTTTCATACCCTACCATAATCTCTTCGTTTGTTCTCCACTATTAGTGACTTTGGAGTGACTCTTTGTTGCATGTTGAGGGATAGTTATATGATCCAATTATGTTATTATTGTTGAGAGAACTTGCACTAGTGAAAGTATGAACCCTAGGCCTTGTTTCAACACATTGCAATACTGTTTGTGCTCACTTTTGTCATTAGTTACCTTGCTGTTTTTATATTTTCAGATTACAAAAACCTTTATCTACCATCCATATTGCACTTGTATCACCATCTCTTCGCCGAACTAGTGCACCTATACAATTTGCCATTGTATTGGGTGTGTTGGGGACACAAGAGACTCTATGTTGTTTGGTTGCAGGGTTGCTTGAGAGAGACCATCTTCAACCTACGCCTCCCACAGATTGATAAACCTTAGGTCATCCACTTGAGGGAAATTTGCTACTGTCCTAAAAACCTCTACACTTGGAGGCCCAACAACATCTACAAGAAGAAGGTTGTGTAGTAGATATCACCGGCCCGAATGCGCACGTCGGAGTCGGAGGCGTGTGCCGCCCACCGCGACAGGCAGCGTGTTATGACCGGGGCAACTTATACCCGGAGGAGGCCCACTGGGCATCTTTAGTTAGGGGCTTAGCCCAAAAGTTATCTTATTTTTATTAGCATCATGATTATATAAATAGCTGTAAAGACTCTTTTGGAAATCAAGCAGTAAGACAATTCTATTGTCCAGCTCCCTGAGGAGCCGGAAACCCTAAACCCTAGCCGCCTCCTTCCATCGTCGTTGCCTCCTCTCACGCGCAGGACGGCGCCTAGCCACTGGCCGCCGCGTGTTCGCCCATGCCCAACTCCCTCCTTCCCGTACAACCTTCGGCCTAGACCCGGTAGAACCCTAGTTCCTACCACTTTGGTATCAGCTAGCTCGGTTGCGATCATGTCTTCGCCGCCGCCCACCCCAACCCTCCCGCTGCCCACCGCCACCACCGCCCCGCTGTCCATGACGGCCAGCGCGCCTCCACCGCCAGTGCACCAGTCCCCGATGTCTTCACTTTGGAGGAGGTCACCGGAGCACTCCGTGTTCTCGCCACTGCGGTCCGGGGCATCCGCCTATACCTGGTCGGTCCCTACGGGCCACCGCCGGCTGTGCTAACTGCCGCCGGCACCGCGCCCCTTCTCCTGCCATGGCATCCACCGCATCCAGGGGCCTCCGCGGCGCTGGTCGGGCCGCTGCAGCCCCAGCTGCAGCTGCAGCCACCACCCCTCTATGGCCGTCACCGGCCATCGCGGCTCCGGCATCGTCCACCGCCCCCGTACAGCAGCTGCACGCGCCCCCACCACCCAGCATCGGGCTGGCTATGACCACGCTGGCGGGTGTTTTGATCCAGCAGGTCCGGTTCCCGCCCTCGTCGTCACAACTTCTGGCCTGGTTGGCCGGGTCGTCACAGCAGCCGGTCTACACCTTGGCCGCGAAACAGCCGGTACCCACCCTGCCGTCTGGCAGGCCCTCCGGCTCCGGGGCCCCCCACACTGGCCTTGACGGGCCACTATTTCACGGGAGACCCCCTGTGCACACCGGGCCGGCGCCATCTTCTTCGCTGCTCCATATCGCCGAGCCGTATGCTCACGGCGGTCATGCTCAGACACCGCCGCGTTTCGTCAAGCTTGACTTCGCCACCTACGATGGCACCGAGGACCCCCTCAACTGGCTCAACTAGTGTGAGCAATTCTTCCAGGGGCAACGCACGTTCACGTCGGATCGAACCTGGCTCGTCTCTTATCACCTCCGAGGCGCCGCACAGACATGGTACTACGCCCTCGAGCATGACGAGGGCGGCATGCCCCATGGGAGCGCTTTCGCGAGCTATGCCTCCTTTGCTTTGGGCCGCCGATACGCGGGAGCCGGCTGGCGGAACGCGGCCGCCTCCCCTTCACCTCCATGATCTAGGACTTCGCCGACCGCTTCCAGGCCCTGGCGTGCCATGCGCCGGGCATGATGGCTTAGCAGCGAGCCGAGCTCTTTGTCGGTGGTCTGCCGGATCACATCCGCGTGGATGTGCAGCTTCGGGGACCCCAGGACCTCCAGACGACCATGTACTATGCCCGCGCCTTCGAGCGTCGCGTGCACGCCTTGCAGCAGGCGGCACCAGCTCAGGGTGGACAACAGCCAGCTAGGCCGCCCCCGACACCACCTGTGTCGGGCCGGCTGCCCCCGGCCGCTCCGGCAACTACCACTCCGGCTACGACGCGACCCTTCCACCGGCTCTCTCCAGCCGAGTAGCTCGAGCGATGTCGCCTAGGGCTTTGCTATAACTGCGATGAGCCCTACGTGCCGGGCCACGTCTGCCCGCGCCTCTTCTACTTGGAGGCGGCTGACAACATCAAGGAGGACACACCTGCCAATGGGCTCAGCGAGTTGCCACCAGCAGTTGTTGCGGAGGCCGCCCCAGCGCCCGCTCCAGTGACGGCGCTCGTGGTCTCGCTCCATGCGCTTGCCGGCATCCGCGATGAGCGGACTATGGTCCTGCCGGTGATGATTCACAGCAAGCGTCTGGTGGCCCTTCTGGATATGGGCTCCACGCATAACTTCCTGCCCGAGGCTACCATGCATCGCTTAGCGCTTTAGCCGACGGGTGGGGAGCAACTTCGGGTCACGGTGGCTAACGGCGACCGCCTTCGGTATCATGGGCTGGCGCAGAATGTGCCCATCACCAACGGCGACTAGCACTTCACTATCACGTGTGCCGGCATCGACTTGGGGCTGCTTCGACTTCATCCCTGACAATGACCTTTTGGCGCCTGGATTGTGATGACCCACAAGTATAGGGGATCAATTGTAGCCCTTTTCGATAAGTAAGAGTGTCGAATCCAACGAGGAGTAGAAGGAAATGACAACTGGTTTTCAGCAAGGTAATATCTGCAAGTGCTGAAATTATAAGTAGCAGTGTAGTTTGATAGCAAGGTAATTTGTAACGAGCAAGTAAAGATAGTAGTAACAAAAGTGCAGCATGGTAGCCCAATCCTTTTGAGACAAAGGACATGCCAAAGCGGTCTCTTATGATAAGCAAAGCGTTCTTGAGGGTACACGGGATTTTCATCTTGTCACTTTCACCATGTTGATTTGATTTGTGTTCGGTACTTTGATAATTTGATATGTGGGTGGACCGGTGCTTAGGTGCTGTTCTTACTTGAACAAACCTCCTACTTATGGTTAACCCTCCCGCAAGCATCCGCAACTACGAGAAAAGTACTAAGAATAAATTCTAACCATAGCATTAAACTTTTGGATCCAATCGGTCCCTTACGGAATAGCGCATAAACTAGGGTTTAAACTTCTGTCACTCTTGCAACCTATCATCTAATTGCTACTCCACAATGCATTCGCTTAGGCCTAAATATGGTGAAGTGTCATGTAATCGACGTTCACATGACACCACTAAGGGAATCACAACATACATACTATCAAAATATCGAACACATATCAAGTTCACATGATTACTTGCAACATGATTTCTCCCGTGACCTCAAGAACAAAAGTAACTACTCACAAATGATAATCATACTAAAGATTAGAGGGGTATTAAATAGCATATTGGATCTGAACATATAATCTTCCACCAAATAAACCATATAGTAATCAACTACAAGATGCAATCAACACTACTAGTCACCCACAAGCACCAATCTATAGTTCCGGTAACAAGATTGAACACAAGAGATGAATTAGGGTTTGAGATGAGATGGTGTTGTTGAAGATGTTGATGAAGATTGCCCTCCCCAAGATGAGAGAGTTGTTGGTGATGATGATGACGATGATTTCCCCCTCCGGGAGGGAAGTTCCCCCGGCGGAATCGCTCCGCTCCAGGGCAAAAGTGATCCTGCCCAAGTTCTGCCTCGAGACGGCGGCGCTCCGTCCTGAAAGTCCTCTCCTTATTTTTTTTTCTAGGTCAAAATGACCTATATACCAGAAGATGGGCACCGGAGGTGGGCCTGGGTGAGCACAACCCATCAGTGCGCACCTGGGCTCCCTGGCGCGCCCAGGTGGGTTGTGCCCACCTGGTGGGCCCCCTCTGGGAGTTATTTGCTGCAATATTCCTCAAATATTCCATAAAAAATCCTCGTGAAGTTTCAGCTTGTTTGGAGTTGTGCAGAATAGGTGGCCTGACGTAGCTTTTCGGGGTCCAGATTTCCAGCTGCCAGAGTTCTCCCTCTTGGTGTATACCTTGCATATTATGAGAGAAAAGGCATTAGAATTACTTCAAAAAGCATTATTATGGATAAAAACATCATAAATAACAGTAAGTAATCATGATGCAAAATGGACGTATCAACTCCCCCAAGCTTAGACCTCGCTTGTCCTCAAGCGAAAACCGAAATCGAAAAACATGTCCAGATGCTTAGGGAGAGAGGTGTCGATAAAAACAAAATACGAACATAGAAGCATCATGTAGATTATTATAACTGTAACAAAATTAAACATAAGACTTTTATCATAGAACTTTTGTCATATAATTCTCATGAATAAGTAACAATTCATCACACAATTGAAGTATAAAGAAAAAACTCTATTGAAAACCAACAAACTATGTTCTCAGTCAACTTTGCAACTACAATTCATCATATTTTCAGGAAGGGTCACGTATCGGAGCCTTTAGGCAAGTCCACATACTCAACCATCATATAGTCTTCTATGATTGCTAACACTCACCGCGTACACATGAGGAAAACGTTTCAACCGGACACATACAAAGATAGGGGCTTATATTTTCGCCTCCCAACATATTCACCTCAAGGGTGATGTCAACAATAATAACTCATGCTATCTATATTCAACTGGATATATGTGCCTAGATCTTTCCTCATCACATGATGCTTGCCAAAGGAGAAAAATAAAAAGGAATAGAGAGAAAACGTTTGACTCTTTTCATAAAACTAAATACATAAAAGTAAAAGATAGGCCCTTCGCAGAGGGAAGAAGCAGAGGTTGCCATTGTAACATCCCAATTTTCAATTTGGATGTTATACTTAGGTCATCATATGCATATCATATTTTATTTGAATTTTGTTGGCGATCCTAGAAATCTTAAGCAACTCAAGGAACCAAGGAGAGAGTTGTAGGTTTCACATATTTTCATATTTGAATTTTCTCAAATTTGAAAAGAGGATCAATTTGGTTTTCATATTTTTCTCTCCAAATATTTCTAATATTAAAAATAAAAGAGAGAAGATAATATGACTTCTTCAAAAGAGAGGAATAATGGAGGAGAAATTTTAAAATCAAATTTATATTTTATGTGAATTAGAAAAAAATATGCATTTTTGAAAATTGCATTTTTAGGCCAAAAAATGTTCACTTTGTTCTAAATATTAGGTATAGACGGTGAAAATTATTTCTGATATTTTTAGGAATTTATTTATTTTATTTTATTAGGATTTTTTATTTCGGGCGGAATTTTATTTAAAAAAAACTTTTCCCGCCCGACTGGGTCGAAGCCGAGCCGAGCAGTTCAGCCCACTAGCCACCACCGCCTCCCTCCCGCGCGGAGCCCCGCTGCCACACGGACGCCGACGGGAGTCCGAGCCGAACTCCGCCCCGTGTCGCCCCTTCCCCAAGGCGCCGTCCCCCCGGGCCTTTATAAAGCCGCCCGCCGCCGCGGCCACCACCCGCCACCCCGTGCCTGCGCCGCCGCCTTGCACCGCCGTCGCCGGATCCCGCCGCCATCGCCCCGCCGGTTTTTTAGAACTGGTAAAGACCATCGAACCGTCGCCCCAGTTTTTTTGGTTTTTCGTTAGATCAGTTTAGACTGTTTTTGTTTTTGAGTTTGCTAATTAGCGAGCGTTCAGTCGAATGTCACTGTTAGCGAACGTTTTCGTTCGTTTCTCCCTGATAGCGAACGTTCGTTCGTAAGACTTTTCTTTTTATTTTATTTTCGGCCAGGGACCTATATGCGATTATTTTTATCGCAGATTAGCCCCTGATCTTCAAACCCTCGCAACTTTTTGCTCGCTTGTCCAAATCCAGTGAAACCAACGCCAAAACCTTCGTCTCGAACCCCTCTTTGCAGTTAATCAACTCGAACATGGTTTTGACAATTTAAAATTTGGTTTCAAGCAGATTTGAATTCAAACTTCTTTTGATCGTAGTTTGAGTTTCGTAGCTTCGATTTGATTGATTCTTTTTGCAAATCGAAGCTCTTCAGTTGAATTTTCAGTTTGGAACTTTTTTCTTGAGTTTTACCCTTGCATATTATGCTTGAGTGTTTATGTCTGTTATTGTTTGTTTACGATAGAGTTTCCGGAGTGCGAAGCGTGCTACTACGAGTCACTAGGGTTTTCAGATCGTCAGCAAGGCAAGTAACACTTTGATCATACCCCTTTATTACCCAGTTTTTATGCATTAGTTTCAAACCTCAAACACTGCATGGTTAGGATTTGTTAACATGTGGGTATTGGGAAGTAGTTGATGAGGTAGAACCTATTGTCTTTATTTCAAACACTGGGAGTTACTTCTACGTTATGCTTATACTGCTATGCTATGCTAGTAGATGTGGTTTGGGTTTGAGAGATCCATGACATATGTGAGAGTATTAATGATGGTTAAACTTAAGGTGGCTACTTTAATACACATCCGAGTGGATTGGTTGAGGCACCCTAGAGCATCTAGTGGTTGTCTGGGCACCTGGAGCAATCCAGCATTGTCTTGGGATATCCCGGAGTACCTGTGTGATCATCCTATGGTTTGCCACCCAGGCTCAAAGGGATCATAAGATTATTCATGCTATAAACTTCCGTGTGCAGCCAAAAGCCATTATGGGCTCTGGCATAGTTGAGTATGTCGTGTGACCTCTTTCAGTAGTAGGCTAGCAGATGTAGGGGATGTAGGTGGTACTGTCTACCCAGAGTAAAGAGATAATGCTTATGAAAGACTGTGTCTCGGTCATCTGTTTCTCAAACATCATGTAGTGCGAGAAATTCAATGGAGGAGATCGAGTCTTGTGGGGAAAAGTGCGCAAACCTCTACAGAGTGTATAAACTAATCATGGATAGTCGTGTCCCCGGTTATGGACATCTTGATTATCTGGTACTTCAATTATTAACTTGATCTCATCACTCTATTAATTAATTTGTTGGGTTGATGATTTATTAATTGGGATTGAGTTGGAGGAACATTCTCAATGTTTTCAACAAACTTTGTAGCTAAATAAAATCTATTCCTTTGTTGTAGGAAAAAACCAGCTTTCTGCAAATTAACCATAGAGCCTCCACCAGCCAAATATGCATATAGTTATAGTTGTTACATGTTCATTGCTCTATAGTGTTATTTTGCCAGCATATTCCAAGTGCTGACCCGTTTCGGCTGCAACATATTATGTTGCAGACTTTTCAGACGAAGAGTAAGGTACGCTAGGTCGTTGTCGTGCACTCAGCTATGCCATTGGAGTTGATGGACTCATTTACCTTCGAAGCTTCCGCTGTTATCTTATTTAGATGGCCTTAAGCCATATTATTGTAATAAGTTCTCTTTTGAGACATTCGTTGTAATAAGTGTGTGATTGAACTCTATTATAAATCCTTCAAGTACTGTATGTGTCAGCATTACCGATCCAGGGATGACACTTATACACATAGATTTGACCGTCTGAGGTCGGATCGCTACAAGATGGTATCATAGCACACGTTGACTATAGGACGTGACCACTAAGATAAGCCATAGGACCCTCTTCTCTAGTCATTTTTGACTCTTCTCCATTTTATACTCTATAGATGACGGACCCAAGGAACAAGTTTGCTCAACCGGATGAAGATACACCTTTTGGACGACACTTGAAGGAAGCCACTAGGTACCTGAACATCAGAATACCAAGCTTCACCGGGACCTACACCGCCACTTTACCCGAAGAGGAGCGTTGGATGATTTGAGTTCATGTTCCATGAAGGACGTTCGTGCCAGTTATTGAGCCGATAGAGTTTTCCTTTGATGCACCAACCTGGAGTCTAGGAAGGAGCATGGCAGCTCACATCGCCATGGGATGCATCGGCGAAGTTTACCACAAGGATCTTAAGGACACCATCTACCAGATATGTGGACGCCGAGATGAGCAATGGGAGATGATTTGCACCAGGAGGGACAAGTCAATTGCAGCCTACATCCAGGAGTTAAACCAGCACATTCATCGTCAGGAGAACCAAATGTGCGCCAGCATGATAGACCTGAAGAAGGTGATGACCAGGAACATGGAGCTAGAGGAGGAACTCAAGTCTACACTTGATGGATATGAAGAAGAAATTGCATTACTACTGGAGAAGAATGAAGACCCGAAGAAGAAGCTAGGAATATTCATGGGACATCCCGCAACTAGAGAGGACAACCATCCCGAAGACTACATCATCATCGACGACACCGACTCTGACCCCGATAGTGATGATGATTATGAAGACGAAGCTGGAGCAGATATCATGGAGTCTTCTTCCGATCAAAATTTCTAGTCGACCACCAAATTATCAGTAGTATTTCCCCATGTATATAGTATAGTCCGAGTATTTTGTAACGATAGTTAGATTGATTGTATGCCCTTGTTTAAATTGAGTGATGTGATATGGATGTGTTTGTCTCATGTGCATATGGGCAGTGATTTTCTCTCTAGACCTCACTCTATTCTAATCTCTCCCCTCTAAACCCATCAGATACCTCCGAGACGTGACACCGGATTTGTCTTCCCACCGGGGCTCACTCAGTTGATCCAACAGCAGAATGCCTTGATGCAGCTACTAGTTCAAAACCAAGGCAACAACAACAACAACCCACCACCACCACCTCCAGTTGACAACTTAACCTGTTTTCTGAGGTTGAATCCGCCGGTGTTTTCCAGTAGCACCGAGGCGATTGTTGCTGATTGATACGTCTCTGTCGTATCTACTTTTCCGAACACTTTTGCCCTTGTTTTGGACTCTAACTTGTATGATTTGAATGGAACTAACCCGGACTGACGCTGTTTTCAGCAGAATTGCCATGATGTTGTTTTATGTGCAGAAAACAAAAGTTCTCGGAATGACCTGAAACTCCACGGAATACCTTATAATAAATAATAAAAAATCCTCGCCAAGGATAAAGACCAGGGGGCCCACACCCTGTCGCGCCCCCCTACCTCGTGGGCCCCGTGGACACCTTCCGATGCCAACTCCAACTCTATATATTTGCTTTCGGGGAGAAAAAAGTAGAGAAGAAGAAATCATTGCATTTTACGATACGGAGCCGCCACCAAGCCTTAAAACCTCTCGGGAGGGCTGATCTGGAGTCCGTTCGGGGCTCAGGAGAGGGGGATTCGTCGCCGTCGTCATCATCAACCATCTTCCGTCACCAATTTCATGAAGCTCACCACCGTGCGTGAGTAATTCCATCGTAGGCTTGTTGGACGGTGATGGGTTGGATGAGATTTATCATGTAATTGAGTTAGTTTTGTTAGGGTTTGATCCCTAGTATCCACTATGTTCTGAGATTGATGTTGCTATAACTTTGCTATGCTTAATGCTTGTCACTAGGGCCCGAGTGCCATGATTTCAGATCTGAACCTATTATGTTTTCATGAATATATGTGAGTTCTTGATCCTATCTTGCAAGTCTATAGTCACCTACTATGTGTTATGATTCGGCAACCCCGAACTGACAATAATCGGGACCACTCCCGGTGATGACCATAGTTTGAGGAGTTCATGTATTCACTATGTGCTAATGCTTTGTTCCGGTACTCTATTAAAAGGAGGCCTTAATATCCCTTAGTTTCCGATAGGACCCCGCTGCCACGGGAGGGTAGGACAAAAGATGTCATGCAAGTTCTTTTCCATAAGCACGTATGACTATATTCGGAATACATGCCTACATTACATTGATGAATTGGAGCTATTTCTGTGTCACCCTATGTTATGACTGTTACATGATGAACTGCATCTGGCATAATTATCCATCACTGATCCGATGCCTACAAGCTTTCCATATACTGGTTTACGCTTATTTACTTTCTCGTTGCTACTGTAACAATCACTACAAAACACCAAAAATATTACTTTGCTTTCATTACTCTTTCTGTTACCGTTACCACCACTATCATATTACTTTGCTACTAAACACTTTGCTGCAGATACTAAGTTTCCAGGTGTGGTTGAATTGACAACTCAGCTGCTAATACTTGAGAATATTCTTTGGCTCCCCTTGTGTCGAATCAATAAATTTCGGTTGAATACTCTATCCTCGAAAGCTGTTGCGATCCCCTATGCTTGTGGGTTATCATTGATTACTGGCTCCGCAGGATTGGAAGGGAGCTGACCACCGCAGGTTGCATAGATGTTGCGAAGGTGCATTTTGCCGCACACCAACTGGATGGACCCGCAGCCTCATGGTGGGAGAATTACACAGTTACTTTCCCCATAGCCAACTTCACTTAGGATCAGTTTCAGCAAGCTTTCCGCACAACCCATGTCTCAGTTGGAGCAATGAGTATGAAGAAGTGCGAGTTTCGCAACTTACGCCAGGGAAATCGTACTGTGGGGCAGTACATGGACGAGTTCAACAAGTTAGCTCGCTATGCCCTAGATGATGTGGCCACAGATGCCGCGAAGCAGGAGAAGTTTATGGAAGGGCTGAATGATGAGCAGAGCATGCAGTTGATGGTAGCAACATTTGCGAACTACCAGGAGTTGGTAGACAGGGCCCTCATGATAGAAGGCAAGCAGCAGCAGATAGAGAGTCGCAAACGGAAGTATGGACAAGGGAAGTACAATTTTGGAGCTCAGTAGAAGCCTCGTTTTACCTCGAACTCGGGAGGACACACTCATAATCATGGAGTCCATACCCATAATGGAGGGAGTTTGCATAACCACAGTGGCCCCAAGAATGGGAATGGGAATGGAGGAAACAACGGACATAACTGTTCCAACCCAGCAACACCCGTCAGGAAGGATCTAATTCACATTACTTGTTTCAAGTGTAGGAAGACTGGACACTACGCCACTGCATGTCCTAAAGCAAAGAATGGAAACGGCAATGGAAGCTCTGGGAAGAAGCCCAACCCTTTCACTAGAGGTCAGGTGAACCACATCAACGTGGAGGAGGTTGAAGAACAGCCTGATGCAGTGATCGTAAGTTTTTGGTTAAGTCATTTACCGCTCTCGTTCTTTTTGACACTGGTGCATCGCATTCATACATATCAAGGGGATTTGTGAGTTTAAGATGCCAACCTTAGCCCTTAGGTCGCCCATGTTAGTAAGCTCGCCAGGAGAAGAGTATATGGCCAGCCGATGGTGTGATCGATTACCCTTAACTATTGGTAGCCATGTTTTCCCCTCAGACCTAATAATTTTGGAGTCACAAGGATTGGGTGTAATACTAGGCATGGATTTGCTATCGAACTACGGAGGGAACATCGATTGTGCGAGTAAGTCAATTTTACTCACCACCCCGAAGGGAAAGAGGATCAAGCATGTATCCAGGCATGCGCCAAGGAGGACCCAAGTAAATTCTCTCTCGGGAGTTGTTTAGGAGGAAGTGCCTATTGTGAAGGATTACCAGGATGTATTTCCCGAGGAACTACCAGGCATGCCGCCAGATCGAGACATAGAGTTTTTGATAGAGTTGTTGCCAGGCACCGGACCAATTTCGAAGAGACCGTATCGGATGCCCGCAAATGATCTGGAGGAAATTAAGAAGCAGATTAAGGAATTATTGGAGAAAGGTTATATCTGACCAAGTTCATCACTGTGGGGAGCCCCAGTGCTTTTAGTTGAGAAGAAGGATGGATCTTTGAGAATGGTTGTTGATTGTCGGGCTTTGAATGAAGTGAAAATCAAGAACAAGTGCCCACTACCGATGATCAATGATTTGTTTGACCAGTTGCAAGGAGATAAAGTATTCTCCAAAATCTATCTGCAATTAGGATACCACCAGTTGAAGATCTGAGAACAGGATATACCTAAGACAGCTTTTACCACAATGTACGGGCTATATGAGTACACGGTCATGTCTTTTGGATTGACTAACACCCCAAAGTTTGTTGCGGTATTCATTGATGATATTTTGGTATACTCGAAGAATCAAGAGGAACACAAGGAACACTTGCGTTTCGTTCTCGAGAAGCTCAGGGAACATCAGTTATATGCCAAGTTCGGCAAGTGTGAGTTTTGGTTGAAGGAATTTAGTTTTCTTGGACATGTTATATCAGGAGAAGGTATAGCAGTAGACCCAACGAAGGTTCAGTGTGTCACTGAGTGGTTGGCACCCACCTCAGTAGGAGAGATCTGCAGTTTTCTGGGACTCGCAGGATATTACACGAGGTTCATTGAGAATTTTTCCAAGATTGCGAAACCCATGACAGAGTTGTTGAAGAAGGACACTAAGTTTAAATGGACCAAAGATTGTGAAGCCAGTTTTCAGGAGTTGAAGAAACGTTTTGTTACAACCCCAATGTTGATTCTTCCAGATGTACACAAGGATTTCCAAGTGTATTGCGACTCTTCTTGCATAGGACTTGGAGGTGTACTGCATGACGGAAGAGTTGTTTCATATGCTTCACGTCAGCTTCAACCGCATGAGTTGAATTATGCCACGCATGATTTGGAGTTAGCAGCCGTAGTGCATGCGCTAAGACCTGGAGACATTTCCTTATTGGAAATCGTTGTGATGTGTACACAGATCATAAGAGTTTGAAGTATATCTTCACACAGAAGGAGCTGAATCTCAGGTAGAGGAGATGGTTGGAGCTCATAAAGGATCATGATATGAAGCTGCATTATCACCCAGGCAAGGCCAATGTCGTAGTAGACGCTTTGAGCCGCAAGAGTTATGTCAATACCCTCGTAAGCGGAGGATTACCGCAGGAGTTAGACGACGATCTCAAGGAACTTCGATTGGAGATAGTTCCAAGAGGTTTTGTTGCAGCGATGGAAGTTTAGTCTATGTTATTGGGAAAGATTCGAGAAGCCCAGAAAGATGATAAGGAAATCGCTGAGATAAAGGAGAGGATGGGCAAAGGAAAAGCCAACGGTTTTCGTGAAGATGAGCACGAAACTTTATGGTTTGAGGATCGGGTATATGTGCCCAACAATGCGGAGATCAGGAAGTTAATACTTCAGGAAGCTCATGACTCGCCATATTCAATACACACCAGAAACACCAAGATGTATTTGGATTTGAAGGAGCGTTTTTGGTGGACAGGAATGAAGAAGGATACTGCCGAGTATGTAGCAGTATGCGATGTATGTCAGAGAGTGAAGGCAGAACATCAGAAGCCAACAGGATTACTACAGCCTATGCCGATACCCGAATGGTAGTGGGACAAGCTTGGCATGGATTTTATCACCGGATTACCCAGGACCCGATCGGGATATGATTCTATTTGGGTAGTAGTTGATCGCTTGACTAAAGTGGCTCACTTTATCCCAGTGAAAACTACTTATACGAGCGCGAAGTTGGCCAAGATATATATGACCAGGATCGTATGTCTGCATGGAGTCCCGAGGACCATCGTATCAGATAGAGGGGCACAGTTTACCTTGAAGTTGTGGAATCAGCTGCACCAGACTTTGGGTACCAGGCTAGAGTTTAGTACAGCCTTTCACCTGCAGACAGATGGATAGACATGTTAAGAGCTTGTGCGCTAGATTATGGATCTAGTTGGGATGATAATTTGCCTTACGCAAAGTTCTCCTACAACAATATTTACCAGCTAGTTTGAAGATGGCACCCTTCGAAGCTTTGTATGGAAGAAGGTGCAGGACACCATTAATGTGGGATGAAGTCGGAGACCGTCAGCTGTTTGGACTAGATTTAATCAAGGAGTCTAAAGAGAAGGTTAAGTTGATGCGAGATAGATTGAAGGTAGCTCAGTCTAGGCAGAAGAGTGATGCCGATACTAAAGGCAAGGAGGTAGTCTATGAAATCAGATATATAGCATATCCTCGTGTGTCACCTTTGCGAGGAGTTCAACACTTTGGAGTTAAGGGTAATGAGGGAGTCCTGGATTAGGGGGTGTTCTGGTAGCCGAACTATACCTTCAGCCGGACTCCTGGACTATGAAGATACAAGATTGAAGACTTCGTCCCGTGTCCGGATGGGACTTTCCTTGGCGTGGAAGGCAAGCTAGGCGATGCGGATACTCAAGATCTCCTACCATTGTAACCGACTCTGTGTAACCCTAACCCTATCCGGTGTCCATATAAACCGGAGGGTTGTAGTCCGTAGGACAATCCATCATCATACACAATCATACCATAGGCTAGCTTCTAGGGTTTAGCCTCCTTGATCTCGTGGTAGATCTACTCTTGTACTACCCATATCATCAATATTAATCAAGCAGGAGTAGGGTATTACCTCCATCGAGAGGGCCTGAACCTGGGTAAAAACATCGTGTCCCTTGTCTCCTGTTACCATCCGACCTTGACGCACAGTTCGGGACCCCCTACCCGAGATCTGCCGGTTTTGACACCAACATTGGTGCTTTCATTGAGAGTTCCTCTGTGTCGTCGCCTTTAGGCCCGATGGCTCCTCTGATCATCAACAACGACGAGGTCCAGGGTGAGACCTCTCTCCTCGGACAGATCTTCGTCTTCGGCGGCTTCGCTCTGCGGGCCAATTCGCTTGGTCATCTGGAGCAGATCGAAAGCTACGCCCCTGGCCATCAAGTCAGGTTTGGAAGCTTAAACTACACGGCTGATATCCGCGGAGACTTGATCTTCAATGGGTTCGAGCCACAGCCAAGCGCGCCGCACTACCTCGAGGGGCATGATCTAGCTCTGCCTCCGAACAGTGTCCTGGAGGCCGCATACGCACCGGTTCCGACCCTAGACTTGGAGCCTATTACACCAATCGAGGATGAGCGGTTGGACGTCACCTCGGGGGCTGCGATGTCAAAGGCAATCGAGCCGAACGCCAGCCCCGCACTCCGCATGACCTGTGACTCCGAGGGTCCGGACTCCTATCCGGACTCCGAACCCCCCGTGCCCCTACCAATCGAATCCGATTGGGCACCCATAATGGAGTTCACCGCCGCGGACATCTTTCAGCACTCGCCTCTTGGCGACATCTTGAACTCTCTCAAGTCTCTCTCTTTATCAGGAGAGCCCTAGCCGAATTACGGTCAGCGAGGATGGGATACGGACGATGAAGAAATTCAAAGCCCACCCACCACCCACTTTGTAGCTACCGTCGACAACCTAAACGACATGCTCAACTTCGACTCCGCAGACATCGACAGCATGGATGACGATGCAGGAGATACCGATGAACCAACGCTCATAGGGCATCGGACAGCCACCTCATATCACGATGTGTACATGGTGGATACCCCAAAAGGAAATGACAACGAGGAAAAAGGGGATGGAAAGGGAGATAGACCCCCCGGAAAGCAATCAAAGCGTCGGCATAAACGCCGACACAAGCCCCGCCTCGATAAAAACCCAGCCATAGAGTAGGACAAGCTGGTAGACGACGAGCAAGCCTTAGAGCAGCCGTCCAAACAGGGCAACACGGATAGAGAAACCGAAACTCCCTCCCCCGGCGAAAACGGCACTCCGGACAACCTTACGCCGGATAAATCCATGGAGCAGAAGAGTCTCCACAAGAGGCTCGTTGCAACTGCACGCAGCCTGAAAAAGCAGAAGCGGAAGCTAAAGACAGCGGAAGATGCACTCCGTATTAGATGGAATAAAGTAATCAACACCGCAGATAAATACGGCGACGGTCGCCGTACTAAAAGCTATCCAAAGAGAAAGCTACTGACCGAATTCGACGAAGAGGCCCTAGAGCCCTCGCACTCAAAATATAAGAAAGCCATACGGTCGGATAGACGACCCCATAAGGCGGCAAGTGGCACCGCACTCAAATCGGTATGCGACCCACCTAAAGATTCGCATCATGGCCCAGCCAGGTCCATTTATGGGCCAAGAATGCAAGCGCTTATAAGCAACGCAAAAAAGCCATCATCAGAATCCGGCACACCCAAATACAGGGGCGCCGCACATCCCCTATGCTTCACCGATGAGGTTCTGGACTATGACTTTCCAGAGGGATTCAAACCCGTCGACATAGAGGCGTATGATGGAACAACAGACCCCGGAGTCTGGGTCGAGGACTATATCCTCCACATACATATGGCTAGAGGAGATGATCTCCACGCCATTAAATATTTACCCCTTAAGCTTAAAGGGACAGCTCGGCACTGGCTTAAAAGCCTTCCCGAAAACACAATTGGAAGTTGGGAAATGCTCGAGGATGCTTTCCGAGCAAATTTTCAAGGGACCTATGTCCACCCTCCGGATGCAGACGATCTTAGTCACATAACTCAACAGCCCGGAGAATCAGCTCGGCAGTTCTGGAATAGATTCCTCACCAAAAAGAATCAGATAGTCGACTGTCCGGACGCCGAAGCCTTAGCAGCTTTCAGGCATAATGTCCGAGACGAATGGCTCGCCAGGCACCTCGGCCAGGAAAAGCCAAGAACAATGGCCGCACTCACAAGCCACATGACCCGCTTTTGCGCAGGAGAGGACAGCTGGTTGGCAAGATGCAGCCCCAGCGACCCAAGTACATCCGAAACTAGGGATGGAAACGGAAAACCGCGACGCAACAAGGATCATCGCCGAACTAAAGAAAAAAGTCCGAAGAGCACGACAGTCAATGCTGGATTCAAAGGCTCGCGACAAAATCAGACAAAACCACCCCCGCAGGATAATAGGGATGATCCGTCCAACTTAAATAGAATCCTGGACAGGATATGTCAGATACACAGTACTCTGGGGAAGCCTGCTAACCATACCCACAGAGATTGTTGGGTTTTCAAACAATCCGGCAGACTCAATGCCGAACAGAAGGGGCTCGACACACCAAGCGAAGACGAGGACGAACCCCAAAAGCAGAGCACCAGGAGACAAAAGAACTTCCCGCAAGAAGTAAAAACAGTGAACTTACTTCACGTAACAAAACGTGTGGCACCCATAAAGGTACACACAATACGACCTATCCCCAAGGGGTCTTAAAACCAATCACCTTCGATCAGCTAGACTATTCTAGAAATATTAAAAACGCAGGCTGGACTGCCCTGATACTCGACCCAATAATTGGCGGATTCCAGTTTACAAATGTCCTTATGGACGGTGGCAATGGACTAAACCTGATATATCAGGATACAATCCATCACATGGGGATAAACCCAGCAACAATCCGCCGCAGCAAAACCTCCTTTCAAGGGGTAGCACCTGGTCCGGACACCCATTGTATGGGTTTTCTCCGTCTCGAAGTTATATTCGGCTCTGCCGATAACTTCCGTCGTGGAAAGCTGACCTTCCATGTTGTTCCGTTTTCAAGTCGCTAAACACTACTGGGACGCGAAGCTTTCGCTCGCTTTAACGCAATACCGCACTATGCATCTCTCACGCTTAAGATGCCCGGTCCACGAGGCATCATCTCTTTGAAGGGGAAGCACTAGAGTGCGCCTCCCCCAAGCGGAGGACTGTGCGGCCGCTTAGACAGCCGCACAATAAAATGGCCTCACCAGCCAAAAAACTTTTCGACATAGGTCATTAAAGGCCACGAACGCGGAATAGAGGAGTTCGGCACAAGTCCATCATTAATGCAGGCTTAGAGGCCATATACCCCCGTACTAGGGGCTACACGCAGAGACAATAAAGCTCAATTTTACATTTTACTTTATACTTCATTTATTTTAAAAACCTTTTGTTCGGCACGACCCGTTTTCAATTTAGTTCCTCTCTTTTACAGATGAACGTCGTGCGGCACCCGTCCAGGATACGGCACAACGGAGACACAGGCGCAGACGTGCAGTAGGGACCCATCCTAAAGGATTCTTTTCAGATTAAGACCCTGCGTAAACCTTTTTTCCTGTCTCTTGTTGCAATACATCCCCTGGTTTTTTCGATATAACCAAGGAGGAGGCTGGCGTCTTGGCATGTGGCCACGTCAGAATTTTTTGCACGTACCTGGACACTAGGGGCTTTTTTAGCAAAGAGTGTTGTTTAGCCCGCACTCATAAAGACCGAACACCTTAGGGAGTGTTCGGCATCGCGAGTTTTGGCATTATATGCATCAGCTCCGAATCATGTCTTTGGTCAAATGTTGGGTTGCCCGGCTCCTGAGTTCGGCTACCTTACGTTCCGCTCTATCAGCTAAGGTAGCACCAGGAGAACTACTGCGATTGTGCCCCGGTTCGGCCGGGTGAGCACCTCAGTAGAGAAAGCCGAAAACTGACTGTCATGATGTAGCGTGAGACTGGTCAGCCACTCGATGACCTATTGGAATCTATCGGATTCCTCCGCTTTAACGAAGGGCCGCTTCCCGGTCAGGCACATACGCGCCCCGAACTCGGGCGAGCGCAGTCGCCACTAATGGGCTACCTAAATAGTCCCACTGTCAAGCTCCTATGGCTAAGTGAAAGTGTTAAAGCATTATAGTCTGGTTGCCTGGCCCGCTGCGCTATCACCTCCTTTGTAGGACCAAGACGCTGGGTTAAGAGTGAAAATGCGTCTTCTGCGTGCACCCCCGCACTATGTGCGTGGGGGGTGAAGCCAACGACTGCAATCTTTCAGATTTTATACATATATTTTAAACGGCCGCACAGGAGGTGTTCACAATACTTGAAGGCACAAGTATAAAAAGGCCACTACAGTTTATCAACATATTACTTCATCATTACATATGCTATAATAACATAGCATCCTTCGAGCATTGCGTCTCTATTACACGAGCGCCTTCAAGGACTTCCTGAAAATAGTGCTCGGAGGGCACTCGGCTTTTATCCGAATCTCGGGACGCAATAACGATGGTCTCCATCTCTGCCCAGTATGTCTTGACACGGGCAAGAGCCATCCTTGCACCCTCTATACACGCCGACCTCTTCATTGCATTAATGTGCGGCACTGCGTCAAGGAATTGCTGCACCAAGCTAAAATAACTCTTCGGCTTCGACCTCCCCGGCCACAGATGACCCATGACGTACTTCATGGCGAGTCCGGACAACCTATTAAGTTCGGCCCATTGAGCCAAACGATCGTCCACTGCCAGTGGACGCTCTGGATTGTGAAATTACGACCAGAACAATTTTTCCACTTCATGATCTTTCAGATCCCGAAAGTGTTCGGCTGCATCAGCAGCACTCACTGCCAAATCAAGATAGGTGTCCCCCACACTCCACATCCGGTCCAACGGAGCAAACTTCGGATCGCAAAATTTTCTTTGCAGCATGAAGGGCTTTCCAGCCGCAATCTGTTCGGCCTGACGCAGCTCCTCCTTCGCAGCTCTCATCGCAGAGCGCGTGTCCTTGGCATCAGCAACGACCTTCTCTAGGACCGCCTGTCTCGCCTGGTCTTCTTTCTCAAGAAGTATGCAACGGTCTGCAGTGCTCTTTAACTTTTCGGCCATACTGGCCATCTCTTCCTTGCTTCGGCAATGAGCAGCCTGTTCGGCTCTCAGCTCTTCAAGGGCCTTCTTGTCAGCCGCATCACTTTTCCTGGCTTGATCTTTAGCCCGGGCAAGTTCTGCCCTAAGACTCTCCACGGCGGCCGCACCATCTACGTCAAGCACACATATCGTAAGACACTGGCATAAAACTCTTCTTACCTACTGCCGCCCAAGGAATCACATACCTTGAGCCTCATCCAACCGCTTGTTGACAAGCGCGATGTCGGCATCTGCCACGTCCAGTTGCCGCTTTAGTTCGGCAAAACCAGCAGTTCGGCTTGATTCCGGACACCCTGCAGCCTACATTAAAAGGCGACATTTTAGACCTGGGATTATGATCCTCCGCGTGCCGTCATTTCTTGACGACATGTAGAATCTCAGGGGCTACTATCTACATAGGGCGCATCTTATTTACGCGCAACTGACAAAAGTACACATTATCTAATGTACCTCAAAACCCGTCAATAAACTTTCGACGGCCACACGCAATCCGCTCTCTGCGGACAAAATCCTTACAATCACCGTGCCCATTAATGCACGGTACTCCTCTGAAATAGAAGCTCGCCCTAGCAGAACCTTTAGCTCCTCCGGCCGAGCACCAGACGGTGCCGGACTTGTCTCATGACCTCTTTCAAAGGCCGGACGCGGAGAAGCTCGGGGGGCCCCATAGCGATCTTCCGCCCCTGCCGGACTCGGAGAAACCCTCCGTGACGACACATCAGGGTCGCCCGCCTCGTTAGGCGGTACAACAGAAGGAGGCGTCCCGCTCTCCATCATCTCTGGAAGAAGATCCCCCGAAGACGAGCTCTGCTGAGAAGGGCTGAGGTCCGAACTACAAGGTAAAAATTCGGTTAAACTTCTCAGATATAAATCACGGATTTCTCTCATCCCATGAAAGGAAAAATCTTTCTCTACTCACGGCCCGCTGGAGGGCTGGTCTCCTTGAGTACGCAGTCCGGCCGTGGCACTCCCCGGAGTCGGACCCTCTGACGAGGATCTTTTCCCCCGCTTCGAGACCATGGTCTTCGGGTCGTCAGAGGCGGCTCTCTACCTTCCCTTAGGAGAAGAATCGTCGGTTCGTCCCTTCGGAGCAGCCTCCTTCGAGGAGGCCATAGTTTCCTTGTCCTCCCCCTTGCTTCCCTCTAAAGTCACTACCTCCAGCAAACTGACTAGCACGAGATCCGGCCTAGTTTAGGGAAGGGGAGCCGGACACCTGATCAGCTTCGCCTTCGCTATCCACTCCTGTTTAAAAAGGACAGCTCTTTTAAGGGCAATTTTATGATAATTATACGGATAAAAGGTCCGGGCACAAGGTTACTTACTTGAGTATCCGGGCGATTGCGGCTTAGGCCTGCGTCCTCAGTTAAATCCGGACACACTTCTTGTGATCCGAAGAACAGTTTATACATCTCCGCGGGCGTCGCGCTCATAAAATCCCGGAGAGCTCGTGGTCCCTCTGGATTGAACTCCCACAGGCGAAGGGGGCGACGTTTGCCGGGCAGTGTCCGGCGAATCAGCATGACCTGCGTCACCTTGACCAGGTTGAGGTCTCCTTCCAAGAGATCCTTAATGCAGCCCTGCAGCAAGGGCACGTCTTTGGGCAAACCCCAATTTAACCCTCTGTTGATCCACGACGCTAGCCGTGGTGGGGGACCCGAGCGAAAGGCAGGAGGCGCCACCTATGTGGTGCCCTGGGGAGCGGTGATATAAAACCACTCTCGTTGCCACAAGCCTAGCTCCTCTTGAAAAGAGCCCTCGGGCCATGGAGCATCGGCATTTTTTCTTATAGCAGCGCCTCCGCACTCTGCGTGCCATCCCTCGATCATCTTCGGCTCGACTTTGAAGGTCTTGAGCCATAATCCGAAGTGAGGGGTAACATGGAGGAACGCTTCACACACGACGATAAACGAGGAGATATGGAGGATGGACTCCGGAGCTAAATCATGAAAATCCAGCCCGTAATAAAACAACAGTCCCCTCACAAAGGGATCCGTGGGGAAGCCTAACCCTCAGAGGAAGTGAGACATGAACACCACGCTCTCGCCGGGCTGGGGACTGGGAATAACCTGTCCTTGAGCAGGCAACCTATGCGAAATCTCGCCGGTCAGGAACTTAGCCTCCCTCAACCTTAATATGTCCTCCTCCCTGACGGAGGAAGGCATCCATCGACCTTGAAGGTCAGAACCGGACATTGTCGAAGGTCCGAAGCGCCTGGAATCTGGAGCCTGGGGTGTTGGAACTCGAGGCGATAGGCGAACTCGTTTGAGATTAAGAACAGGAGCGAGGCCTTGGTCTCTTTATAAGAGGCTGAATACCAAGAGCCCTCCCCGTAACCGTTTTGGACTCGCCTTTAATCGAGGGAACGTGCTAACGGGCATGATTGGGTTACCCACGTCCATATTGATGAGAATCTCGTTAAAAGGGGCACACGATCTCTGCTTTGACAAGACGTGCCAAGGAAACCGTCTCGCTTAATGTGGTGAGGTGGAAAAGTGAAAACAATTTGTATAAAGAGCTTGGCCGCATTGTGATGACGCACTGCAGAATATGTCAGCAGATTTGATTTGTGTTAATATTATTCTCTCTATGGCAATATGTGGAAACTTATTTTGCAGAGCCGGACACTATTTTTGGTGTTTACAATCTTCTATGAAGGACTTGGAGGAGGAACCCGCCTTGCAATGCCGAAGACAATCTGCGCACCGGACTCGTCGTTATTGAAGCCTGGTTCAGGGGCTACTGAGGGAGTCCTGGATTAGGGGGTGTTCGGGTAGCCGGACTATACCTTCAGCCGGACTCCTGGACTATGAAGATACAAGATTGAAGACTCCGTCCCGTGTCCGGATGGGACTTTCCTTGGCGTGGAAGGAAAGCTAGGCAATGTGGATACTCAAGATCTCCTACCATTGTAACCGACTCTGTGTAACCCTAACCCTATCTGGTGTCTATATAAACCGGAGGGTTGTAGTCCGTAGGACAATCCATCATCATACACAATCATACCATAGGCTAGCTTCTAGGGTTTAGCCTCCTTGATCTCGTGGTAGATCTACTCTTGTACTACCCATATCATCAATATTAATCAAGCAGGAGTAGGGTATTACCTCCATCGAGAGGGCCCGAACCTGGGTAAAAACATCGTGTCCCTTGTCTCCTGTTACCATCCGACCTTGACGCATAGTTCGGGACCCCTACCCGAGATCCGCCGGTTTTGACACCGAGAGGTAAGTTAGCCCGAGATTTGTAGGACCATATCAAGTGTTGGAACGTATGGGAGAGTTGGCCTACAAGTTGGAGTTACCCGAAGGTTTGTCAGGAGTTCACGATGTGTTTCATGTTTCCTAGTTGAAGAAGTGCCATGCTGAGATGGCCGATATTCCTCTAAGAGATACAGTACCCCTGGAAGCAATTCAATTGGATAATGACCTAACTTATGAGGAGAAACATGTGAAAATTCTCGAGTTTGCCAGCCGAGTTACTCGCAGCAAAGTTATCAAGTTTTGCAAAGTTTAGTGGAGCCCCCATACAGAGGATGAAGCCACCCAGGAGCGATAAGAAGACCTATGAAAAGACCACCCGCGCCTATTTTCTAGCCAACCTGAATCTCGAGGGTGAGATTCATCTTAAGGGGGGTAGGTTTGTAACATCCCAATTTTCAATATGCATGTTATACATAGGTCATCATATGCATATAATACTTTATTTGCATTTTGTTGGTGATCCTACAAATCTTAAGCAACTCAAGGACCCAAGGAGAGAGTTGAAGGTTTCACATATTTTCATATTTGAATTTTCTCAAATTTGAAAAGAGGATCAATTTGGTTTTAATATTTTTCTCTCCAAATACTCTAATATTAAAAATAAAAGAGAGAAGATAATATGACTTCTTCAAAAGAGAGGAATAATGGAGGAGAAATTTTAAAATCAAATTTATATTTTACTTATATTTTATTTGAATTTTATTCGAATTAGAAAAAAAATATGCATTTTTGAAAATTTCATTTTTAGGCCAGAAAAATGTTCACTTTCTTCTAAATATTAGGTTTAGACGGTGAAAATTATTTCTGATATTTTTAGGATTTTTTTACTTTTTTTTGGATTTTTTTATTTCGGGTGGAATTTTATTTAGAAAAAAACTTTTCCCACCCGACTGGGCTGAAGCCCAGCCGAGCAGGCCGGCCCACCAGCCACCGCCGCCTCCCTCCCACGCGGAGCCCCGCCGCCGCACGGACGCCAAGGGGAGTCGGAGACGAACTCTGCCCTGCATCGCCCCTTCCCCAAGGCGCCTCCCCCCGGGCCTTTATAAAGCCGCCCGCCGCCGCTGCTGCGCGCCGCCGCCACCACCACCCGCCACCCCGCGCCCGCGCCGCCGCCTCGCCGGATCCCACCGCGGTTGCCTTGCCGTTTTTTAGAACCGATAAAGACCGCCGAACCGTCGCCCTGGTTTTTTTTGGTTTTTCGTTAGATCGGTTTAGACCATTTGAGTTCGCTAATTAGCGAGCGTTCACTCGAACGTCACTGTTAGCGAACGTTTTCGTTCGTTTGTCCCGGATAGCGAACGTTCGTTCATTAGACTTTTCTTTTTATTTTGTTTTCGGCCAGGGACCTATACGCGATTATTTTTTATCGCAGATTAGCCCCTGATCTTCAAACCCTCGCAACTTTTTGCTCGCTTGTCCAAATGTAGTGAAACCAACGCCAAAAGCATCGTCTCGAACCCCTCTTTCCACTTAATCAACTTGAACATTGTTTTGACAATTTAAAATTTGGTTTCAAGCAGATTTGAATTCGAACTTCTTTTGATCGTAGTTTGAGTTTCGTAGCTCCGATTTGATTGATTCTTATTGCAAATCCAAGCTCTTCAGTTGAAAATTAAGTTTGGATCTTTTCTCTTGAGTTTTACCCGTGCATATTATGCTTGAGTGCTTATGTATGTTATTGTTTGTTTACGATAGAGTTTTCGGAGTGCGAAGCGTGCTACTACGAGTCACTAGGGTTTTCAGATCGTCAGCAAGGAAAGTAACACTTTGATCATACCCCTTTATTACCCAGTTTTTATGCATTAGTTCAACCCTCAAACACTGCATGGTTAGGATTTATTAACATGTGGGTATTGGGAAGTAGTTGATGAGGTAGAACCTATTGTCTCTATTTCAAACCCTGGGAGTTACTTCTACGTTATGCTTATACTGCTATGCTATGCTAGTAGATGTGATTTGGGTTTGAGAGATCCATGACATATGTGAGAGTATTATTAATGGTTAAACTTAAGGTGGCTACTTTAATACACATCTCGGTGGATTGGTTGAGGCACCCTAGAGCACCCAGTGGTTGTCTGGGCACCTGGAGCAATCCAACGTTGTCCTGGGATATCCCATAGTACCAGTGTGATCATCCTACGGTTTGCCACCCAGGCTTAAAGGGATCATAAGATTATTTATGCTAGACACTTCCGTGTGCAGCCACAAGCCATTATGGGCTCTGGCATAGTATAGTATGTTGTGTGAACTCTTTCAGTGGTAGGCTAGCAGATGTAGGGGATGTAGGTGGTACTGTCTACCCAAAGTAAAGAGTTAATGCTTCTGAAAGACTGTGTCTCGGTCATACGTTTCTCATACATCATGTAGTGAGAAAAATTCAACGGAGGAGATCGAGTCTTGTGGGGAAAAGTTCACAAACCTCTGCAGAATGTATAAACTAATCATGGTTAGCCGTTGATACGTCTCCAACGTATCTATAATTTTTTATTGTTCCATGGTATATTATATTCTATTTTGGACATTAGTGGGCTTTATTATACACTTTTATATTATTTTTGGGACTAACCTATTAACCGAAGGCCTAGCCCAGAATTGCTGTTTTTTGCCTATTTCAGAGTTTTGCAGAAAAAGAATATCAAACGGAGTCCAAACGGAATGAAACCTTTGGGAACGTGATTTTCGAAATGAACGTGATCCAGAGGACTTGGACCCTACGTCAAGACATCAACTAGGAGGGCACGAGGTAGGGGGGCACGCCCTCCACCCTCATGGGCTCCCTATTGCTCCACCGATGTACTCCTTCCTCCTATATATACCTATGTACCCCCAAACTACCAGATATGGAGCCAAAAACCTAATTCCACCGCCGCAACCTTCTGTACCCGTGAGATCCCATCTTGGGGCCTGTTCTGGAGCTCCACCGGAGGGGGCATCGATCATGGAGGGATTCTACATCAACATCATAGCCTCTCTGATGATGTGTGAGTAGTTTACCTCAGACCTTCGGGTCCATAGTTATTAGCTAGATGGCTTCTTCTCTCTTTTTGGATCTCAATACAATGTTCTCCCCCTCTCTCGTGGAGATCTATTCGATGTAATCTTCTTTTGCGGTGTGTTTGTTGAGACCGATGGATTGTGGGTTTATGATCAAGTTTATCTATGAACAATATTTGAATCTTCTCTGAATTCTTTTACGTATGATTGTTTATCTTTGCAAGTCTCTTCAAATTATCAATTTGGTTTGGCCTACTAGATTGATCTTCTTGCAATGGGAGAAGTGCTTAGCTTTGGGTTCAATCTTGTGGTGTCCTTTCCCAGTGACAGTAGGGGCAGCAAGGCACGTATTGAATTGTTGCCATCGAGGATAACAAGATGGGGTTTATATCATATTGCACGAGTTTATCCCTCTACATCATGTCATCTTGCTTAAAGCATTACTCTATTCTTATGAACTTAATACTCTAGATGCATGATGGATAGCGGTCGATGTGTGGAGTAATAGTAGTAGATGCAGGCAAGAGTCGTTCTAATTGTCTCGGGCGTGATGCCTATATACATGATCATACCTAGATATTCTCATAACTATGCTCAATTCTGTCAATTGCTCAATAGTAATTTGTTCACCCACCGTAATACTTATGCTCTTGAGAGAAGCCACTAGTGAAACCTATGGCGTCGGGTCTATTTTCCATCATATTAATCTCCCATCAACAAGCTATTTCCGTTGCCTTTTATTTTGCTTCTATTTTACTTTGTATCTTTATCATAAAAATACAAAATAATATCTTATCATATCTATCAGATCTCACTCTCGTAAGTGACCGTGTAGGGATTGATAACCCCTTATCGCGTTGGTTGCGAGGATTTATTTGTTTGTGTAGGTGCGAGGGACTCATGCGTGGCCTCCTACTGGATTGATACCTTGGTTCTCAAAAACTGAAGGAAATACTTGCGCTACTTTGCTGCATCACCCTTTCCTCTTCAAGGGAAAACCAATGCAGTGCTCAAGAGGTAGCAAGAAGGATTTCTGGCGCCGTTGCCGAGGAGTCTACGCAAAAGTCAACATACCAAGTACCCATCACAAACCCTTATCTCCCGCATTACATTATATGCCATTTGCCTCTCGTTTTCCTCTCCCCTACTTCACCCTTGCCGTTTTATTCGCCCTCTCTTTCCCGTTCGCCTCTTTCTCGCTGGCTTGTCGTTATGGCTAGCTCGGTCTTTATCCCTTCATATCCCGACTTTGAAGTCCTCCACTTCAAGCAAAGACAAGGTGAAAATTTAAAAGATGCTTGGTTCAGGATGCTCGAATCTTATCGTAATTGCAATATAGAGGGAGATTTTATAATCTTGCTTCGAAATTTTTATGCTGGGTTAACTTTGCCCCATAAACAACTCCTCAATTTTTCCGCCAAAGGCAGTTTTATCGATATTGATCCTAGCTTCGCTTATGAAATTATAGAGGGGATAGTGGGAGTTTTCCTCCTACAAAACGTATCATCCCTTACCCAAGAAGAGACTCAAATCCTAGAGAAATTATGTGAGTTAAAAAAATATTTGAACCTCTTATAAGTACTGGTGGGAATATCAACCGCATGAATAATCTGATTACACTTTGCAATAAGCGGCTGGATACTTTAGATCAAAAGATCACCGAGCATAACTCCATTAAGAAATTGCCTACCAAAGATGGCAATACCTAGATCTATCCTTGCTTTTATGCCTAGCTAGGGGCGTTAAACGATAGCGCTTGTTGGGAGGCAACCCAATTTTATTTTTAGTTTTTTTGCTTTTTGCTTCTGTTTAGGAATAAATATTTGATCTAGCCTTTGGTTAGATGTGTTTTTATGTTTTAATTAGTGTTTGTGCCAAGTTTAACCTATAGGATCTTCTTGGATGATAGTTATTTGATCTTGCTGTAAATTCCAGAAACTTTCTGTTCACGAAAATATTGATTCCAATTGTTGTTGATCAATAAACAAATTGTCTAGGTTGTCCTATTTTGGCTCAATTTTTGGAGTTCCAAAAGTTTGCGTTAGTTACAGATTACTACAGACTATTCTGTTTTTGACAGATTCTGTTTTTCGTGTGTTGTTTGCTTATTTGATGAATCTATGGCTAGTAAAATAGTTTATAAACCATAGAGAAGTTGGAATACAGTAGGTTTAACACCAATATAAATAAAGAATGAGTTCATTACAGTACCTTGAAGAGGTCTTTTGTTTTCTTTCGCTAACGGAGCTTACGAGATTTTCTGCTAAGTTTTGCGTTGTGAAGTTTTCAAGTTTTGGGTGAAAGAATTGATGGATTATGGAACAAGGAGTGGCAAGAGCCTAATCTTGGGGATGCCCTAGGCACCCCAAGATAATCTAAGGACACCTAAAAGCAAAGCTTGGGGATGCCCCGGAAGGCATCCCCTCTTTCGTCTACTTCCATTGGTAATTTACTTGGAGCTATATTTTTATTCACGACATGATATGTGTTTTGCTTGGAGCGTCTTGTATTATTTCAGTCTTTATTTGTTAGTTTACCACAATCATCCTTTCTATACACACCTTTTGAGAGATTCACACTTGATTCAGAATTTATTATAATACTCTATGTGCTTCACTTATATTTTTTGAGCTATATAGTTTTTGCTCTAGTGCTTCACTTATGTCTTTTAGGGCACGGTGGTGGATTTGTTTTATAGAAACTTTTGATCTCTCATGCCTCACTTATATTATTTTGGGAGTCTTAAAATAGCATGGCAATTTGCTTTAATTAATATCATGAGAAATTTGATGCTTCATAATTGTTTTGAGATATAAAGGTAGTAACACTACTAGGGAAAACCTTATACACAGAAATTTAGCAACAGCGCGGGTCAAAAAAGGGCGCTAGTGCTAGATAGCAGTAGCGGTGCAGAATAAACCGCGCTGCAGATACGATTGTAGCAGTAGCGCGTGTTGCTTTAAAAGCGCTACTACTAATATTCCCATTGGTGGAACGATGGGCTACGCATAGCAGTTGCGTGCAAGCACGAAGCGCGCTACCGCTAGGGCATGAGTAGCAGCGCGTTTCCTAGTAAGAGCGCTACTGCTAATGGAAATAAAATAAAATGAAAAACCAATAGAAAAGTAAATGAAAATGAAAGAAACAGAAAAAGGAGAAACAAAAAAAAATAAAATGTAAAGCAAAATAAAAGAAAAAGCGAAAAAACAAATAAAGGCATAGCTGTAGCGTGTGTTAGTAAGAGACGCTATAGCTAACATAGTTGCAGCGCGTTTCTAGTACCCTCGCTATAGAAACAGAAAAGGAAATAAAAAAAGGGAGAAAATTACATAGGTATAGCGGTAGCGCGTTTTGGAAAAAGCGCTATAGCTACCTTAGCTATAGCGCGTTCTGCGAAACATGCTACCGCTAGTTTTGACTTAACCAAAAAACCGTTTCCCCCCGGCCACCACTTGCTCCCCAAATCTCTCGACCCACCCCGCGCCGCCGTCTCCCCGATTCGCCGTCGCCCCACTTCGCCGTCGTCTATTGCCGACGTTGACGCCCCCGGAGCCACCAGAGACGTGCGCCGTCGACGCCACCGGGGCCGCACCCAACACCACGGAGCTGCGCGGCCTCATCAACGCCACCGGAGCCATGGTCGACGACACCGAATCCTCCCTCGCCACAACTGCCTCCCTCGCCGTCACTAGAGATGCCCCTGCCTCCCTCGCCACCACTGCCTCCCTCGCCACCACCGGAGCCATCCCCTGTAAGCCCCCACCCCTCCTCTCTCTCTCATGCATAGGTTAGCTAGTTTAATTATGTTAATTATCTAGGTTAGGGCAAAAATTTAGTTAGGGCTTTGATAGAGAATTAGTTAGGTTAACTAGTTTAATTAGGTTAATTACCTAGGTTAGTGCAAAAATTTAGGTAGGGCTTTGACAGAGAACTAGTGAGGTTAACTAGTTTAATTATCTATGTTATTTAGGCAAGTTTTATTTTAAAGATGATCCCTTCCTAGACTTTTATTGTTGATTATATATTTTCATTGAAGTGGTCAAGTTGTTTGTGCCCAAGTGGCTTTGTTGTTTCAATGAAGCTTTGTGGCCTATATATGTTTTGCCGGAATGTTGATTTATTTCCGTTCCGACAAATTTCAGGTTCTCGATTTGTCCACTTTTTAGCAAAGGTCATGCCGAAATTTTTCATGAATTTCGGCATGACTTGTGCTACAAAGTAGGACATATTGAGTGCCCCTGATTTGCCGCGACTTTGGGGTACGATGAACTTTGTTAGGGCATTTTGGGGTATGATGAACTTTGTTATTTATGCTTATGATATGTTGTTTCTATTTTTGCCAAGTCTGTCTCTTTCTGTTGCTCAACTATATATGTTGCATATCATCGACTCATGTGATGATGCAGGTGCATAGATCATAGATGGCGAAGAAGTGCTACGCCAGGAGTATATATACGACAAGTGGCCGGAGTGTCAGGCCCAGGTGTACCGGTTTCCGGTTTCCGAGCGACAGGCAGTAGTTAGTTTAGGTTCACGCTAATGCGAGAGAGGGATACGAACTCATGTACTCAAAGTGATAGCTCTTCTCGTGTATATCATTGTTAGATGGATGACGATGTATTTGCAAGTAATCGAGACTTGTATCGCTATTTTTGAGATGATGACGAGAGACCACTTTGTGTTGGATGATGATTATGATGATGACATGATTTGATGAGACTAATTGTATGTATATGCTATGATTACATTTGTATGTGTATGATATGCTAAAGATTATTGTATAAAGCTTATTCAAATACAAAACAAATATGCAGGGAAAAAAAGTAATAATAAAACTAGTAGTAGCGAGGGGGAAAATTTAGCAGTAGCACCGCCTTACCAGTAGCGCGTCCTAGTAAACAACGCTGCATATAATATCAGCAGCGCCCTTTCCCAAAGAGCGCTACAGCTATTCATGTATAGCAGTAGCGTGGGACAACAGGAGCTACTGCTATACGTTAGCGGTAGCGCCTTATTAGTAGCGCCGGGTGCCGCGCTACTCAGAGGCCCAAAACCCTCGCTGTTGCTAGGCTTTTCCCTAATAGTGTAATATCATAGTTGTGCTAGTTGAGTAATTTTGGAATTGAAAAATACATGTGTTGGAGTTTGTGATTCCAGCATGCACGCATGGTGAACCGTTATGTAACGAAGTCGGAGCATGAAGTATTTGTTGATTGTCTTCCTTTGTGTGGCAATCGGGATCGCGCGATGGTTAACTCCTACCAACCCTTCCCCTAGGAGCATGCGTAGTAGTCCTTTTCTTCGAGGGCTAATAAATTTTTGCAATAAGTATATGAGTTCTTTATGATTAATGTGACTCCATGGATTATACGCACACTTACCTTTCCGCAATTTTCTAACCTCTTCGGTACCGCGCATTGCCCTTTCTCACCTTGAGAGTTGGTGCAAACTTCGCCGGTGCATCCAAACCCCGTGATATGATATGCTCTATCACACGTAAACCTCCTTATACCTTCCTCAAAACAGCCACCATACCTACCTATCATCGCATTTCCATAGCCATTCCGAGATATATTGCCATGCAACTTTCCACCGTTTCATTTATCATGACATACTCCATTATTGTCATATTGCTTTGCATGATCATGTAGTTGAAATTGTATTTGTGGCAAAGCCACCGTTCATAATTCTTTCATACATGTCGCTCTTGATTCATTGCATATCCCGGTACACCGCCGGAGGCATTCATATAGAGTCATATTTTGTTCTAAGTATTGAGTTGTAATTCATGAGTTGTAAGTAAATAAAAGTGTGATGATCATCATTATTAGAGCATTGTCCCAAGTGAGGAAAGGATGATGGAGACTATGATTCCCCCACAAGTCGGGATGAGACTCCGGACTAAAAAAAGAGGCCATAAATAAGAGAAAAGGCCCAAATAAAAAATAAAAAATGATGAGAGAAAAAGAGAGAAGGGACAATGTTACTATCCTTTTACCACACTTGTGCTTCAAAGTAGCACCGTGATCTTCATAATAGAGAGTCTCTCATTTTGTCACTTTCATATACTAGTGGGAAATTTCATTGTAGAACTTGGCTTGTATATTCCAATGATGGGCTTCCTGAAATGCCCGAGGTCTTCGTGAGCAAGCAAGTTGGATGCACACCCACTTAGTTTCTTTTTGAGCATTCATACACTTATAGCTCTAGTGCATCTATTGCATGGCAATCCCTACTCCTCGCACTGACATCAACTGATGGGCATCTCCATAGCCCGTTGATTAGCCTCATTGATGTGAGACTTTCTCCTTTTTTGTCTTCCCACATAACCCCTACCATTATACCTTATTCCACCATAGTGCTATATCCATGGCTTGCGCTCATGTATTGCGTAAGAGTTGAAAAGGCTGAAGCACGTTAAAAGTATGAACCAATTGCTTGGCGAAAAATAATATCAAACGGAGTCCAAGCAGAATGAAACTTTCGGGAACGTGATTTTCGGAACGAACGTGATCCAGAGGACTTGGACCCTACGTCAAGACATCAACCAGGAGGGCACGAGGTAGGAGGCGCGCCTACACCCCCAGGGCGCGCCCTCCACCCTCGTGGGCCCCCTTTTGCTCCACCGATGTACTCCTTCCTCCTATATATACCTACGTACCCCCAAACTACCCGATACAGAGCCAAAAACCTAATTCCACCTCCGCAACCTTCTGTACCCGTGAGATCCCATCTAGGGGCCTGTTCCGGAGCTCCGCCGAAGGGGGCATCCATCATGGAGGGCTTCTACATCAACACCATAGCCTCTCCGATGATGTGTGAGTAGTTTACCACAGACCTTCGAGTCCATAGTTATTAGCTAGATGGCTTCTTCTCTCTTTTTGGATCTCAATACAATGTTCTCCCCCTCTCTCGTGGAGATCTATTCGATGTAATCTTCTTTTGCGGTGTGTTTGTTGAGACCGATGAATTGTGGGTTTATGATCAAGTTTATCTATGAACAATATTTGAATCTTCTCTGAATTCTTTTATGTATGATTGGTTATCTTTGCAAGTCTCTTCAAATTATCAGTTTGGTTTGGCCTACTAGATTGATCTTTCTTGCAATGGGAGAAGTGCTTAGCTTTGGGTTCAATCTTGCGGTGTCCTTTCCCAGTGACAGTAGGGGCAGCAAGGCACATATTGAATTGTTGCCATCGAGGATAACAAGATGGGGTTTATCATATTGCATGAGTTTATCCCTCTACATCATGTCATCTTGCTTAAAGCGTTACTCTGTTCTTATGAACTTAATACTCTAGATGCATGCTGGATAGCGGTCGATGTGTGGAGTAATAGTAGTAGATGCAGGCAGGAGTCAGTCTACTTGTCTCGGACGTGATGCCTATATACATGATCGTACCTAGATATTCTCATAACTATGCTCAATTCTGTCAATTGCTCAACAGTAATTTGTTCACCCACCGTAATACTTATGCTCTTGAGAGAAGCCACTAGTGAAACCTATGGCCCCCGGGTCTATTTTCCATCATATTAATCTCCCATCAACAAGCTATTTCCGTTACCATTTATTTTGCTACTATTTTACTTTGCATCTTTATCATAAAAATACCAAAAATATTATCTTATCATATCTATCAGATCTCACTCTCGTAAGTGACCGTGTAGGGATTGACAACCCCTTATCGCGTTGGTTGCGAGGATTTATTTGTTTGTGTAGGTACGAGGGACTCGTGCGTGGCCTCCTACTTGATTGATACCTTGGTTCTCAAAAACTGAGGGAAATACTTATGATACTTTGCTGCATCACCCTTTCCTCTTCAAGGGAAAACCAACGCAGTGCTCAAGAGGTAGCAAGAAGGATTTCTGGCGCCGTTGCCGGGGAAGCTTACGCAAGGTCAAGTCAAGATTTGATTTCCCGTCAACGAGCCATTTCTGGCGCCGTTGCCGGAGAGTCTACGCAAAAGTCAACATACCAAGTCCCCGGTTATGGACATCTTGAGTATCTGGTACTTGAATTATTGATTTGATCTCATCACTCTATTAATAAATTTGTTGGGTTGATGATTTATTAATTGGGATTGAGTTGGAGGAACCTTCTCAATGTTTTCAACAAACTTTGTAGCTAAATAAAATATATTCCTTTGTTGTAGGAAAAAACTAGCGTTCTGCAAATTGACCATAGAGCATCCACCGGCCAAATATGCATATAGTTATAGCTGTTACATGTTCATTTCTCTATAGTGTTTTTTTGCCAGCATGGTCCATGTGTTGAGCCGTTTCGGGCTGCAACGTATTATGTTGCGGACTTTTCAGATGAAGAGTAAGGTGCGCTAGGTCGTTCTCGTGCACTCAGCTATGCCGTTAGAGTTGATGGACTCATTTACCTTCGGAGCTTCCGCTGTTATCTTATTTAGATAGCCTTAAGCCATATTATTGTAATAAGTTCTATTTTGAGACATTCGATGTAATAAGTGTGTGATTGAACTCTGTTATAAATCCTTCAAGTACTGTGTGTGTCAGCATTACCGATCCAAGGATGACACTTATACATAGAGATTTGACTGTCTGAGCTCGGATCGCTACAGCCATGCGCTTATTTGTTTGTATGCTCAACCCCTTAGTATAAAAGAACGTCACGTTGCATTGCCCCTTGTGATAGCGACCTTTATTATGCAACCTGTCGCTTTTATTCTTCACCATCACAAGTTCGTGCAATGCTCAATTTTCTCTTACACTAAATGATCTCACACATTTAGAAGTAATTTTTATTGCCTTTTTGCAGCGATGGCAACTTACTTGAGCAATCTTTCTCAATCCCTAGGTAGGTATGGTGGACACTTGAAAATAAAATTTGGATTTAAGGGTTTTTGGATGCACAAGTAGTATCTCTACTTAGTGCGGAATTTTTTGCTAGCAAAGATAGGGGCAAGCACCACATGTTAAAGGATCCATGACAATATGACTTCTATGTGAATATAAACAAACACAAACCATTAAGTTGTCTTCCTTGTCCAACGTCAACAATTTGGGCATATAATATTTTGATGAGGGCTCACAATCACAAAAGATTTCTAGGATAGTATACTTATATGTGAATATTATCTTCCCTTATTAATTCTTTCATGAGTTGCATCATTGACTAATGTTATGTTTGTCAATCTCTAATAAAATTTTCAACTTATACTTTTGCTTATGCGGTGTCATCACCTACCATAAGATTAGGATATGATCTTCTTGATTTATTTCCTTTCCTTTTATTTATATCTTTTTCTATTTTTTTCTTCCTTATTTCTATTCTTTTATATGCAACATGAAAGTAAAGAAAACAAAAACTCAAACTAAAATGTATTATATACCTTGCACACGATTACAAGGATAGATCACTAAGCAAACTCTCAAAGAAGAAATGATAGAACTAAACTTTTATTCATCTAAAGCAAAAGATCGAACTGAAATAAGTAAAGGCAAAAAGATAGTGGGATGATACGATACCGGGGCACCTCCCCCAAGCTTGACGGAAGCCAAGGGGAGTGCCCATACCCGATACACAATTCTCTTTTGGTGGTGAATAAGATGGTGGTAGTGATGAAGAAGAGATCTTGTCCTCGGATTCCCATGGCAGTCGTCCACCATCATAAGAGGAGTGAGTCTCACGGGTCCTGCAAATAGCAGCCAAACTCATACCTTTAAACCTCGCCTCATATTCAAAGACTTGGTTTCGGAGACCATAGATCTGGCTTCGAAGGAAGTTGATTTGCTCGTTAAGGGTGAAGACGATGTCCTTCAAGGGCTTGCCATCCACCTTGAGATCACGGGAGAGGTCCGTGATCATGAGGTGATTGGCATTGAGTCCATGCTCCACCTTCCCCTTGCAGCGGAAGACATCTTGTTCCATGGCTTCAAGCCTGGCCTCCACGGTGCCCGTCCCCTTGGTACATGGCACATCACGAAGGTGAAGCACCCCCTCATGCATCTGGATGACCTGAGGGTGTTGCACCACCTCCTGCAAATATGGGTTGATGACGTTCTTGAAGAACTTGTCCTTGGAGGAGCTTGAAGAGGCCATGGTCGATGGGATGCGACAGAACAACAAGGAAAAGAAAACAGAGGATTTCTCCGCTATACGGTGATTAACAGGTTCGGGGGGTATATAAAGATTTTTTATCTTCGGGGACAAGCAAACTGTAGAAAAACGGAGTCCGGAAGCTGTCCCAGGTGGGCACAACCCACCTGGGCGCGCCTGGCAAGCCTAGCACGCCCTGGTGTCTTGTGCCCACCAGGGTACGCTTCCTGGAAGTTTCTTATTTTCCTATTTTTCTAAATATTCCAAAACTGACAAAAAATATTTTTCCGGATTTTTCGGAGTACGTTTACTTACCATGTCACGTATCTCCTTATTTTCACGATTCTGGAGTGTTCTGGAAGGACTCTTTTATGTGTTCTTCCGGTGTCAAAGTTTGGATAACGTTACTTTTAACGTTAATGGGCGTACCTGAGATGTAATGTTTTATTCGTTGCCCATTAACAACCTTCGGGTTAGTACCTTCGGCATTATTTATTTTGATGGCTCCAGAACGATAAGACTCCTCGATAACGTAGGGGGCTTCCCATTTTGAGAGGAGTTTTCCTGCAAAGAATCTGAAACGAGAGTTGTACAAAAGAACATATTCTCCGACTTTAAACTCACGCTTTTGAATTGTTTTGTCATGCCATCTTTTAACTTTTCCTTTGAATAATTTTGCGCTTTCATAAGCTTGGGTTTTCCATTCATCTAAAGAACTAATATCAAATAACCTCTTTTCACCGGCAAGTTTGAAATAATAGTTGAGCTCTTTGATGGCCCAATATGCTTTATGTTCTAACTCAAGAGGCAAATGACAAGCTTTTCCATAAACCATTTTATAAGGAGACATACCCATAGGATTTTTATATGCTGTTCTATAAGCCCAAAGTGCATCACTAATTTCTTAGACCAATTCTTCCTAGACCTATTGACAGTCTTTTGCAAAATTAATTTTATTTCTCTATTGCTAAGTTTAACTTGACCACTAGACTGAGGATGATAAGGTGATGCAATTCTATGGTTAACATCATACTTGGAAAGCATTTTACGGAAAGCGCCATGAATAAAGTGTGAACCACCATCAGTCATTAAGTATCTAGGGACTCCAAACCTTGGGAAAATAACTTCCTTAAGCATTTTAATAGAGGTGTTGTGATCAGCACTACTGGTTGGAATAGCTTCTACCCATTTAGTAACATAATAAACAACAACCAAAATATGTGTATACCCATTAGAGGAAGGAAAAGGTCCCATGTAATCAAATCCCTAAACATCAAATGGTTCAACAGCAAGTGAATAGTTCATAGGCATTTCTTGATGCTTACTGATATTACCTATTCTTCGACATTCATCACAAGATAATACAAACTTACAGGCATCCTTGAAGAGAGTAGGACAATAAAATCCAGATTGCAATACCTTGTGAGCAGTTCTATCACCAGCATGATGCCCTCCATAAGCTTCGGAGTCACATTTCCGTAGGATTTGTCCCTGTTCATGCTTAGGTACACAACGTCTAATGATACCATCTACTCCTTCTTTATAAAGATGTGGGTCATCCCAAAAGTAATGTCTTAAATCATAGAAGATTTTTTTTCTTTTGTTGGTATGTAAAGCTAGGTGGTAAATATTTAGCAAGAATGTAATTAGCATAGTCAGCATACCAAGGAGTACTATGAGCAACATTTATTGCAGCTAACTGCTCATCAGGATAACTATCATCAATAGGTAGAGGGTCATGAGGCAAATTTTCAAGCCTACATAAATTATCAGCTTCGGGGTTCTCAGCTCCTTTTCTATCAATGATATGTAAATCAAATTCTTGTAACAAGAGAACCCATCGAATAAGTCTAGGTTGGGCATCTTTCTTTTCCATAAGATATTTAATAGCAACATGATCGGTGTGAACAATTACTTTGGAATCAACAATATAAGGTCTAATTTATCACAAGCAAACACCACAGCTAAGAATTGTTTTTCAGTAGTAGCATAATTTCGTTGAGTAGTGTCTAGAGTTTTACTAGCATAATGAATAACATTCAATTTCTTATCAACTCTTTGTCCTAGAACAGCACCTACAGCATAATCACTAGCATCACACATAATTTCAAAAGGCAAGTTCCAATCAGGTGGTTGAACAATAGGTGCATAAATTAAGGCTTTCTTGAGTGTTTCATAGGCTTCTAAACAATCATCATAAAAAACAAAAGGAATATCCTTTTGCAAAAGATTCATAAGAGGCCTAGAAATTTTAGAGAAGTCTTTGATAAATCTCCTATAGAAACCATCATGACCTAAGAAACTATGAATACCTTTTATATCTTTAGGGCATGGCATTTTCTCAATTGCATCAACCTTAGCTTTGTCAAGTTCAAGACCTCTTTCAAAAAATTTATGACCCAAGACAATGCCTTCATTGAAGGAAATATGCCCTAGAGGCAATAATAACGTTATTATTTATTTCCTTATATCATGATAAAAGTTTATTATTCATGTAAGAATTGTATTAACCGGAAACATAATACATGTGTGAATACATAGACAAACAGAGTGTAACTAGTATGCCTCTACTTGACTAGCTCGTTAATCAAAGATGGTTAAGTTTCCTAACCATAGACATGAGTTTTCATTTGATTAAGGGATCACATCATTAGGAGAATGATGTGATTGACTTGACCCGTTCTGTTAGCTTAGCACTCGATCGTTTAGTATTCTGCTATTGCTTTCTTCATGACTTATACATGTTCCTATGACTATGAGATTATGCAACTCCCGTTTACCGAAGGAACACTTTGTGTGCTACCAAATGTCACAACGTAACTGGGTGATTATAAAGGTGCTCTACAGGTGTCTCCGAAGGTACTTGTTGGGTTGGCGTATTTCGAGATTAGGATTTGTCACTCCGATTGTCGGAGAAGTATCTCTGGGCCCACTCGGTAATGCACATCACTATAAGCCTTGCAAGCATTTGCAGCTAATTAGTTAGTTGCGGGATGATGTATTACGGAATGAGTAAAGAGACTTGCCGGTGACGAGATTGAACTAGGTATTGAGATACCGACGATCGAATCTCGGGCAAGTAACATACCGATGACAAAGGAAACAACATATGTTGTTATGCGGTCTGACCGATAAAGATCTTCGTAGAATATGTGGGAGCCAATATGAGCATCCAGGTTCCGCTATTGGTTATTGACCATAGACGTGTCTCGGTCATGTCTACATAGTTCTCGAACCCGTAGGGTCCACACGCTTAAACGTTACGATGACAGTTTCATTATGAGTTTATATGTTTTGATGTACCGAAGGTTGTTCAGAGTCCCGGATGTGATCACGGACATGACAAGGAGTCTCGAAATGGCCCAGACATAAAGATTGATATATTGGAAGCCTATATTTGGGTATCGGAAGTGATCCGGGTGGAAATATGATTTTACCGGATTGCCGGAGGGGTTACCGGAACCCCCCGGAGGCTATTGGGCCTTAATGGGCCTAGTGGAGGAAGAGGAGAGGCGGGCCAAGGGGCAGCCGCACGCCCCTCCCCCCCAAGTCCGAATTGGACAAGGAGGGGACGACGCCCCCCCTTTCCTTCCCTCTCTCTCTCCTCCCCCCCAAGTCCTAGTCCAACATGGAAAAGGGGGGAGTCCTACTCCCGGTAGGAGTAGGACTCCTCCGGCGCGCCTCCTCCTAGGCCGGCCGCCTCTCCCCCTTGCTCCTTTATATACGGGGGCAGGGGGCACCCCATAGACACAAAAATTGATCATTGATCTCTTAGCCATGTGCGGGCCCCCCCTCCACCATAATCCTCGGTAATGTTGTAGCGGTGCTTAGGCGAAGCCCTGTGACGGTAGATCATCAAGATCGTCACCACGCCGTCGTGCTGACGGAACTCTTCCCCGACATTCTGCTGGATCAGAGTCCGGGGATCGTCATCAAGCTGAACGTGTGCTAGAACTCAGAGGTGTCGTAGTTTTGGTGCTTGATCGGTCGGGCCGTGAAGACTTACGACTACATCAACCGCGTTGTTATAACGCTTCCGCTCTTGGTCTACGAGGGTACGTAGACAACAGTCTCCCTTCTCGTTGCTATGCATCACCATTATCTTGCGTGTGCGTAGGAAAATTTTGAAATTACTATGTTCCCCAACAGTGGCATCCGAGCCTGGTTTTATGCGTTGATGTTATATGCACGAGTAGAACACAAGTGAGTTGTGGGCGATATAAGTCATACTGCTTACCAGCATGTCATACTTTGGTTCGGCGGTATTGTTGGATGAAGCGGCCCGGACCGACATTACGCATACGCTTACGCGAGACTGGTTCTACCGACGTGCTTTGCACACAGGTGGCTGGCGGGGGTCAGTTTCTCCAACTTTAGTTGAACCGAGTGTGGCTACGCCCGGTCCTTGCGAAGGTTAAAACGGCACCAACTTGACAAACTATCGTTGTGGTTTTGATGCGTAGGGAAGAACGGTTCTTGCTAAGCCCGTTGCAGCCACGTAAAACTTGCAACAACAAAGTAGAGGACGTCTAACTTGTTTTTGCAGGGCATGTTGTGATGTGATATGGTCAAGACATGATGCTAAATTTTATTGTATGAGATGATCATGTTTTGTAACCGAGTTATCGGCAACTGGCAGGGGCCATATGGTTGTCGCTTTATTGTATGCAATGCAATCGCCCTGTAATGCTTTACTTTATCACTAAGCGGTAGCGATAGTCGTGGAAGCATAACATTGGCGAGACGACAATGATGCTACGATGGAGATCAAGGTGTCGCGTCGGTGACGATGGTGATCATGACGGTGCTTCGGAGATGGAGATCACAAGCATAAGATGATGATGGCCATATCATATCACTTATATTAATTGCATGTGATGTTTATCTTTTATGCATCTTATCTTGCTTTGATTGACGGTAGCATTATAAGATGATCTCTCACTAAATTTCAAGATAAAAGTGTTCTCTCCCTGAGTATGCACCGTTGCCAAAGTTCGTCGTGCCCAGACACCACGTGATGATCGGGTGTGATAAGCTCTACGTCCATCTACAACGGGTGCAAGCCAGTTTTGCACACGCAGAATACTTAGGTTAAACTTGATGAGCCTAGCATATGTATATATGGCCTTGGAACACTGAGACCGAAAACTTGAGCGTGAATCATCGAGTAGATATGATCAACATAGTGATGTTCACCATTGAAAACTACTCCATTTCACGTGATGATCGGTTATGGTTTAGTTGATTTGTATCACGTGATCACTTAGAGGATTAGAGGGATGTCTTTCTAAGTGGGAGTTCTTAAGTAATATGATTAATTTAACTTTAATTTATCATGAACTTAGTCCTGGTAGTATTAGCATATCTATGTTGTAGATCAATTGCTCGCATTTAGCTCCCCTGCTTTATTTTTTATATGTTCCTAGAGAAAACTAAGTTGAAAGATGTTAGTAGCAATGATACGGATTGGATCCGTGATCTGAGGATTATCCTCATTGCTGCACAGAAGAATTATGTCCTTGATGCACCGCTAGGTGACAGACTTATTGCAGGAGCAGATGCAGACGTTATGAACGTTTGGCTAGCTCAATATGATGACTACTTGATAGTTTAGTGCACCATGCTTAACGGCTTAGAATCGGGTCTTCAAAGACGTTTTGAACGTCATGGACCATATGAGATGTTCCAGGATTTTAAGTTAATATTTCAAGCAAATCCCCGAGTTGAGAGATATGAAGTCTCCAACAAGTTCTATAGCTACAAGAAGGAGGATAATTGATTAGCTAGTGAGCATGTGCTCAGATTGTCTGGGTACTACAATCGCTTGAATCAAGTGGGAGTTAATCTTCCAGATAAAATAGTGATTGACAGAATTCTCTAGTCACCATCACCAAGTTAGTAGAACTCCGTGATGAACTATAGTATGCAAGGGATGACGAAAACAATTCCCAAGCTCTTTGCAATGCTAAAATCAGCGAAGGTAGAAATCAAGAAAAACATCAAGTGTTGATGGTTGACGAGACCACTAGTTTCAAGAAAAGGGCAAAGGGAAGAAGGGGAACTTCAATAAGAATGGCAAGCAAGTTGCTGCTCAAGTAAAGAAGCCCAAGTCTGGTCCTAAGCCTGAGACTAAGTGCTTCTACTGCAAAGGGACTGGTCACTTGAAGCAGAACTGCCCCAAGTATTTGGCGGATAAGAAGGATGGCAAAGTGAACAAAGGTATATTGGATATACATGTTATTGATGTGTATTTTACTAGTGTTTATAGCAACCCCTCGGCATTTGATACTAGTGCAGTTGCTAAGAGTAGTAACTCGAAACGGGAGTTGCAGAATAAACAGAAACTAGTAAAGGGCGAGGTGACGATGTGTGTTGGAAGTAGTTCCAAGATTGATATGATCATCATCGCACACTCCCTATACTTTCGGGATTACTGTTGAAACTAAATAAGTGTTATTTGGTGTTTGCGTTGAGTATGAATATGATTTGATCATGTTTGTTGCAATACGGTTATTCATTTAAATTAGAGAATAATTGTTGTTCTATTTACATGAATAAAACCTTATGGTCATACACCCAATAAAATGGTTTGTTGGATCTCGATCGTAGTGATACACATATTCATAACATTGAAGCCAAAAGATGCAAAGTTAATAATGATAGTGCAACTTATTTGTGGCACTGCCGTTTAGGTCATATTGGTGTAAAGCGCATGAAGAAACTCCATGATGATGGGATTTTGGAATCACTTGATGCTTGCGAACCATGCCTTATGGGAAAGATGACTAAAGACTCCGTTCTCCGGAACGATGAGCGAGCAACTAACTTATTGGAAATAATACATACTGATGTATGCGATCTGATGAGTGTTGAAACTCGCGGCGGGTATCGTTATTTTCTGACCTTCATAGATGATTTAAGCAGATATGAGTGTCTCTACTTGATGAAACATAAGTCTGAAACATTTGAAAAGTTCAAAATATTTCAGAGTGAAGTGGAAAATCATCGTGACAAGAAAATAAGGTTTCTACGATCTGATCGCGGAGACAAATATTTGAGTTACGAGTTTGGTCTTCAATTAAAACAATGTGGAATAGTTTCACAAATTTGTGCCACCTGGAACACCACAGCATAATGGTGTGTCCGAACGTCATAACCGTACTTTAATGGATATAGTACAATCTATGATGTTTCTTACCGATTTACCACTATCGTTTTAGGGTCATGCATTAGAGACAGCTGCATTCACGTTAAAAAGGGGCACCATCTAAGTCTGTTGAGACGACACAATATGAACTGTGGTTTGGCAAGAAACCAAAGTTGTCATTTCTTAAAGTTTGGGGCTGCGATGCTTATGTGAAAAAGCTTCAACCTGATAAGCTCGAACCCAAATCGGAGAAATGTGTCTTCATAGGATACCCAAAGGAAACTGTTGGGTACACCTTCTATCACAGATCCGAAGGCAAGACATTCGTTGCTGAGAATGGATACTTTCTAGAGAAGGAGTTTCTCTCGAAAGAAGTGAGTGGGAGGAAAGTAGAACTTGATAAGGTAATTGTACCGTCTCCCTTATTGGAAAGTAGTTCATCACAGAAATCTGTTCCTGTGACTACTACACCAATTAGTGAGGAAGCTAATGATGATGATCATGTAACTTCAGATCAAGTTACTACCGAATCCCGTAGGTAAACCGGAGTGAGATCCGCACCAAAGTGGTACGGTAATCCTGTTCTGGAAGTCATGTTACTAGACCATGACGAACTTGCGAACTATGAGGAAGCGATGATGAGCCCAGATTCCGTGAAATGGTTTGAGGCCATGAAATTTGAGAAAGGATCCATGTATGAGAACAAAGTATGGACTTTGGTTGACTTGCCCGATGATCGGGAAGCCATAGAAAATAAATGGATCTTCAAGAGGAAGATGGACGATGATAGTAGTGTTACTATCTACAAAGCTATACTTGTCAAAAAAGGTTTTTGACAAAGTTCAAGGTGTTAACTACGATGAGATTTTCTCACTCGTATCGATGCTTAAAGTCTGTCCGAATCATGTTAGCAATTGTCGCATTTTATGAAATATGGCAAATGGACAACAAAACTGCAATCCTTAATGGATTTCTTAAAGAAGAGTTGTATATGATGCAACCAGAAGGTTTTGTCAATCCTAAAGGTGTTAACAAAATGTGCAAGCTCCAGCGATCCATCTATGGACTGGTGCAAGCATCTCATAGTTGGAATATACGCTTTGATAAGTTGATCAAAGAATATAGTTTTATACAGACTTGCGGTGAAGCCTATATTTACAAGAAAGTGAGTGGGAGCACTACAACATTTCTGATAAGTATATGTGAATGACATATTGTTGATCGGAAATAATATAGAATTATTCTTTAAGGCATAAAGGAGTGTTTGAAAGGAGTTTTTCAAAGAAAGACCTCAGTGAAGCTTCTTACATATTGAGCATCAAGATCTATAGAAATAGATCAAGACGGTTGATAAGTTTTTTCAATGAGTACATACCTTGACAATATTTTGAAGTAGTTCAAAATGGAACAGTCAAAGAAAGAGTTTCTTGCCTGTGTTACAAGGTGTGAAATTGAGTAAGACTCAAAACCCGAACACGGCAGAAGATAGAAAAGAGAATGAAAGTCATTCCCAATGCCTTGGCCATAGGTTCTATAAAGTATGCCATGTTGTGTACCAGATCTATTGTATACCCTACACTGAGTTTGGCAAGCGAGTACAATAATGATCTAGGAGTAAGATCACTGGACAGCCGTCAAGATTATCCTTAGTGGAATAAGGATATGTTCCTCGATTATGGAGATAACAAAAGGTTCGTCGTAAAGAGTTACGTCGATGCAAGCTTTGACACCGATCTGGATGATTCTAAGTCTCGATCCAGATACATATTGAAAGTGGGAGCAATTAGCTAGAGTAGCTCCTTGCAGAGCATTGTTGACATAGAAATTTGCAAAATACTTACGGATCTGAATGTGACAGACCCGTTGACTAAAATTATCTCACAAGCAAAACATGATCACACCTTAGTACTCTTTGGGTGTTAATCACATAGCGATGTGAACTAGATTATTGACTCTAGTAAACCCTTTGGGTGTTGGTCACATGACGAAGTGAAATATGGGTGTTAATCACATGGTGATGTGAATTATTGGTGTTAAATCACATGGCGATGTGAACTAGATTATTGACTCTAGTGCAAGTGAGAGACTGAAGGAAATATGCCCTAGAGGCCATAATAAAGTTATTATTTATTTCCTTGTATCATGATAAAAGTTTATTATTCTTGCTAGAATTGTATTAACTGGAAACATAATACATGTGTGAATACATAGACAAACAGAGTGTCACTAGTATGCCTCTACTTGACTAGCTCGTTAATCAAAGATGGTTAAGTTTCATAACCATAGACATGAGTTGTCATTTGATTAACAGGATCACATCATTAGGAGAATGATGTGATTGACTTGACCCATTCTGTTAGCTTAGCACTCGATCGTTTGGTATTCTGCTATTGCTTTCTTCATGACTTATACATGTTCCTATGACTATGAGATTATGCAACTCTCGTTTACCGGAGGAACACTTTGTGTGCTACCAAACGTCACAACATAATTGGGTGATTATAAAGGTGCTCTACAGGTGTCTCCGAAGGTACTTGTTGGGTTGGCGTATTTCGAGATTAGGATTTGTCACTCCGATTGTCGGAGAGGTATCTCTGGGCCCGCCTCGGTAATGCACATCACTATAAGCCTTGCAAGCATTTGCAGCTAATGAGTTAGTTGCGGGATGATGTATTACGGACTGAGTAAAGAGACTTGTCGGTGACGAGATTGAACTAGGTATTGAGATACCGACGATCGAATCTCGGGCAAGTAACATACCGATGACAAAGGGAACAACGTATGTTGTTATGCAGTCTGACCGATAAAGATCTTCGTAGAATATGTGGGAGCCAATATGAGCATCCAGGTTCCGCTATTGGTTATTGACCAGAGACGTGTCTCGGTCATGTCTACATAGTTCTCGAACCCGTAGGGTCCGCATGCTTAAACGTTACGATGATAGTTTCATTATGAGTTTATATGTTTTGATGTACCGAAGGTTGTTCGGAGTCCCAGATGTGATCACGGACATGACGAGGAGTCTCGAAATGGTCGAGACATAAAGATTGATATATTTGAAGCCTATGTTTGGATATCGGAAGTGATCCGGGTGAAAATATGATTTTACCGGATTGCCGGATGGGTTACCGGAACCCCCCGGAGGCTATTGGGCCTTAATGGGCCTAGTGGAGGAAGAGGAGAGGCGGGCCAAGGGGCAGCCGCACGCCCCTCCCCCCCAAGTCCGAATTGGACAAGGAGGGGGGCGGCGCACCCCTTTCCTTCCCTCTCTCTCTCTCCTTCCCCCAAGTCCTAGTCCAACATGGAAAAGGGGGGAGTCCTACTCCCGGTAGGAGTAGGACTCCTCCGGCGCGCCTCCTGCTAGGCCGGCCGCCTCTCCCCCCTTGCTCCTTTATATACGGGGGCAGGGGCACCCCATAGACACAACAATTGATCATTGATCTCTTAGCCGTGTGCGGTGCCCCCCTCCACCATAATCCTCGATAATGTTGTAGCGGTGCTTAGGCGAAGCCCTGCGACGGTAGAACATCAAGACGTCACCACGCCGTCATGCTGACGGAACTCTTCCCCGAAATTCTGCTGGATCGGAGTCCGGGGATCGTCATCGAGCTGAACATGTGCTAGAACTCGGAGGTGTCGTAGTTTCGGTGCTTGATCGCTCGGGCCGTGAAGACGTACGACTACATTAACCGCGTTGTTATAACGCTTCCTCTTTCGATCTACGAGGGTACGTAGACAACACTCTCCGTTCTCGTTGCTATGCATCACCATGATCTTGCGTGTGCGTAGGAAAATTTTGAAATTACTACGTTCCCCAACATTCATTCACCATAAAGTGGCACTTCTCCCAATTCAAGACAAGATATGTTTGTTCTCATCTCTGCAAAACTTGATCAAGATTGCTTGAACAAACATTAAAAGACTTCCCATAAACAGAGAAGGCATCCATGAAAACCTCAACAATCTTTTCATAAAAGTCAGAGAATATAGCAGTCATACATCTTTGAAAGGTAGCAGGTGCATTTTATAAACCAAAAGGCATACATCTATAAGCATAAGTTCCAAAGGGACAAGTAAAAGTGGTCTTTTCTTAATCAGGTGGAGAAACAGGTATTTGTGAAAAACCAAAATATCCATCGAGGAAGCAAAAGTGTGTGTGCTTAGATAATCTTTCAAGCATTTGATCAATAAAAGACTGAGGGTAATGATCTCTTCTAGTTGCTTTGTTTAATTTTCTAAAATCAATTACCATTCTATAGCCTGTAACAATTCTTTGTGGAATAAGTTCATTCGTATCATTAGGAACAACATTTATACCTCCTTTGTTAGGGACTCAATGAACAGGACTCACCCATCTACTATCAGCTATAGGATAGATTATACCTGCTTCCAGAAGTTTTAATATTTCCGTTCTTACCACTTCTTTCATCTTCGGATTTAACCAACGTTGGTGATCAACAACGGGTTTAGCATCAGGTTCCATATTAATTTTGTGCTGACATAGAGTGGGACTAATGCCCTTTAAATCATCAAGAGTATATCCAATAGCATCTCGGTGCTTCCTTAGAACTTTCAATAATCTTTCTTCTTCATGTTCTGAAAGGTCAGTACTAATAATAACAAGATATATCTTCTTTTCATCAAGATAAGCATATTTCAAAGTGTCTGGCAATTGTTTTAATTCAAACACAGGATCACCTTTAGGTGGAGGAGGACCTCCTAGAGTTTCAATAGGCAAATTGTGTTTAAGTAGAGGACGTTGTTCAAAGAAAATCTTATCTATTTCATTTATTTCATGCATATGTAAATCATTTTTATGGTCTAGCAAATATTGTTCTAAAGGATTAGTAGGTGGTACAGCAATAGAAGCAAGACCAATTATTCCATCCTTACTAGGCAATTCTTTTTCATGAAGCTTTCTACTAAACTTGGAAAAATTAAATTCATGAGACTCATCACAAAAACTAACACCGACAGTTAGCTTCTCACAATCTATTCTAGCATTAACGGTGTCCAAGAAAGGTCTACCAAAGATAATGGGACAAAATTCATCTTGTGGGGAACCAAGAACAAGAAAATTAGTAGGGTATTTTATTTTCCCACACAAGACTTCAACATCTCTAACAAACCCAATTGGTGATATAGTGTCTCTATTAGCAAGTTTAATAGTAACATCTATGTCTTCTATCTCAGCGGGTGCTATGTCATTCATAATCTCTTGATATAACGTGTAAGGAATAGCACTCACACTAGCACCTATGTCACATAAACCATGATAACAGTGATCTCCTATTTTAACTGAGATGACGTGCATGCGAACAACGGGTCTATGTTTATCCTTTTTATCAGGTTTGGCAATTCTGGCAGCTTCTTCACAAAAGTAAATAACATGCACATCTACATTTTCTTCCAAGAGATCTTTAACCATAACAATACTAGGTTCTACTTTAATTTGTTCATCACTTTTAGGTGTTCTAATATAGCTTTTGTTGACCACAGTTGAATCTTTAGCATGTTCCTTTATCCTAACAGGGAAAGGTGGTTTCTCAACATAAGCATAAGGAACAACTGGATCAACATTATAAATTATAGTTTCTTCTTTAATTGGTACCGGTTCTTGAATTTGTTCTTTAATAGGTGGGTGATATTTAAACCACTTCTCTTTAGGGAGATCAACATGAGTAGCAAATGATTCACATAAGGAAGCTACTATCTCAGAGTGAAGTCCAAATTTAGTGCTAAACTTTTGAAAAGCATTGGTATCCATAAAAGATTTAACACAACCATACTTAAGCTTAATACCTAACTCTTTACCTTCGTCGAGTTCCCAATCTTTAGAGTTGCGTTTAATTCTTTCCAAAAGATCCCACCGGAATTCAATAGTCTTCTTCATAAAAGAACCAACACAAGAAGTATCAAGTATGGTTTGATCATTACGAGAAAGCCGAGCATAAAGTTCTGGATAATAATTTCTCTTGAGAGCTCATGATTAGGGCATGAGTATAACATTGACTTAAGCCTCCCCCAAGCTAGAGCGATACTTTCTCCTTCATGAGGCGAAAAAGTATATATATAATTCCGATCACGATGAACTAGATCCATAGGATAATTTTTTGATGGAACTCCAATTTCCTTCGATTCCAATTACATGATCCAATATCATCGCATAGCCTATACCATGCCAATGCCTTTCCCTTAAAAGATAAAGGGAAAACCTTCTTTGTTACTTCATCTCCGGGTAAACATGCAAGCTTAAACAATCCACAAATTTGTTCTACATATATCAAGTGCATACCAGGATGTTCGGTTCCATCTCCTGCATAAGGATTAGCTAGCGGTTTTTCTATCATACCCAAAGGAATTTCATATTCAATATTTTCAGTAGGTGCAGTAGGTTGAGGGGTAGCTAATTGTGGTTCCAGTCAAGGTGAAGATACCCCAAACAAACCCCTCAAAGGATTGTTTTCCATAGTAACAAGTGACAATAAATCTCAGCACACTATATAAATGTTTCCTTACCAAATTCCACTTACTAAAGGCGCTTCACTCCACGGCAACGCTGCCAGAAAATAGCCTTGATGACCCACAAGTATAGGGTATCAATTGTAGCTCTTTCCGATAAGTAAGAGTGTCGAACCCAACGAGGAGCAGAAGGAAATGACAAGTGGTTTTCAGCAAGGTAATGTCTGTAAGTGCTGAAATTATAAGTAGCAGAGTAGTTTGATAGCAAGGTAATTTGTAACGAGCAAGTAAAAATAGTAGTAACAAAAGTGCAGCAAGGTAGCCCAATCCTTTTGAGGTAAAGGACATGGCAAAACGGTCTCTTATGATAAGCAAAGCGTTCTTGAGGGTACACGGGATTTTCATGTAGTCACTTTCACAATGTTGATTTGATTTGTGTTCGGTACTTTGATAATTTGATATGTGGGTGGACCGGTGCTTAGGTTCTATTCATCCTACTTATGATTAACCCTCCCGCAAGCATCCTCAACTACGAGAAAAGTACTAAGAATAAATTCTAACCATAGCATTAAACTTTTGGATCCAATCGGTCCCTTACGGAATAGCGCATAAACTGGGGTTTAAGCTACTGTCACTCTCGCAACCCATCATCTAATTGATACTCCACAATGCATTCCCTTAGGCCCAAATATGGTGAAGTGTCATGTAGTTGATGTTCACATGACACCACTAAGGGAATCGCAACATACATACTATCAAAATATCAAACACATATCAAGTTCACATGATTACTAGCAACATGATTTCTCCCGTGACCTCAAGAACAAAAGTAACTACTCACAAATGATAATCATACTCAAGATCAGAGGGGTATTAAATAGCATATTGGATCTGAACATATAACCTTCCACCAAATAAACCATATAGTAATCAACTACAAGATGTAATCAACACCACTAGTCACCCATAAGCACCAATCTATAGTTCTGGTAACAAGATTGAACACAAGAGATGAACTAGGGTTTGAGATGAGATGGTGTTGTTGAAGATGTTGATGAACATTGCCCTCTCCAAGATGTGAGAGTGTTGGTGATGATGATAACGATGATTTCCCCCTCCGGGAGGGAAGTTCCCCTGGCGGAATCGCTCCGCTGGAGGGCGAAAGTGCTCCTGCCCAAGTTCTGCCTCGAGACGTCGACGCTCCGTCCCGAAAATCCTCTCCTTATTTTTTTTCTAAGTCAAAATGACCTATATACCAGAAGATGGCACCGAAGGAGGGGCCTGGGTGAGCACAACCCACCAGGGCGCGCCTGGGCTCCCTGGCGCACCCAGGTGGGTTGTGCCCAGCTGGTGGGCCCCCTCTAGTAGTTATTTGCTCCAATATTCCTCAAATATCCCATAAGAAATCCTCGTGAAGTTTCAGCGTGTTTGGAGTTGTGCAGAATAGGTGGCTTGACGTAGCTTTTCCAGGTCCAGATTGCCAGCTGCCAGAATTCTCTCTCTTGGTGTATACCTTGCATATTATGATAGTAAAGGCATTAGAATTACTTCATAAAGCATTATTATTGATAAAAACATCATAAATAACAGTAAGAAAACATGATGCAAAATGGACGTATCAACTTCGCCAAGCTTAGACCTCGCTTGTCCTCAAGCGAAAACCAAAATCGAAAAACATTTCCACATGCTTAGGGAAAGAGGTGTCGATAAAAACAAAATACAGACATAGAAGCATCATGTAGATTATTATAACTGCAACAAAATTAAACATAAGACTTTTATCATAGAACTTTTATCATATACTTCTCATGAATAAGTAAGAATTCATCACACAATTGAAGTATAAAGCCAAAACTCTATTAAAAACCAACAAACTATGTTCTCAGTCAACTTTGCAACTACAATTCATCATCTTTTCAGGAAGGGTCACGTATCGGAGCCTTTAGGCAAGTCCACATACTAAACCATCATATAGTCTTCTATGATTCCTAACACTCACCGCGTACACATGAGCAAAATGTTTCAACCGAACACATAGAAAGATAGGGGCTTATAGTTTCGCCTCCCAACGTATTCACCTCAAGGGTGATGTCAACAATAATAACTCATGCTATCTATATTCAACTGGACATATGTACCTAGATCTTTCCTCACAACATGATGCTTGCCAAAGGATAAAAATAAAAAGGAATAGAGAGAAAACTTTTGACTCTTAAAAGTAAATACATAAAAGTAAAAGATAGGCCCTTCACAGAGGGAAGCAGAGGTTGCCATGCGCTTCTTTGTTTGTATGCTCAACCCCTTAGTGCAAAAGAACGTCACGTTGCATTGCCCCTTGTGATAGCGACCTTTATTATGCAGTCTGTCGCTTTTATTCTTCACCATCACAAGTTCATGCAACGCTCAATTTTCTCTTACACTAAATGATCTCACACATTTAGAAGCAATTTTTATTTCCTTTTTGCAGCAATGACAACTTACTTGAGGGATCTTGCTCAATCCCTAGGTAGGTATGGTGGACACTTGAAAATAACATTTGGGTGTAAGGGTTTTTTGATGCACAAGTAGCATCTCTACTTAGTGCAAAAAAATTTGCTAGCAAAGATAGGAGCAAGCACCACATGTTAAAGGATCCATGAAAATATGACTTCTATGTGAATATAAACAAACATAAACCATTAAGTTGTCTTCCTTGTCCAACGTCAACAATTTTGGCATATAATATTTTGATGAGGGCTCACAATCACAAAAGATTTCTAGGATAGTATACTTATATGTGAATCTTCTCTTCCCTTATTAATTCTTTAATGAGTTGCATCATTGACTAATGCTATGTTTGTCAATCTGTTATAAAATTTGCTATTTACACTTTTCCTTATGTGGTGTCATCACATACCACAAGATTAGTATATGATCTTCTTGATTTATTTCCTTCCCTTTAATTTATATCTTTTATTTTTTTCTTCCTTATTTCTTTTATTTTATTTTCAACATGAAAGTAAAGAAAGCAAAAAACTCAAACTAAACTTTATTATATATCTTGCACACGATTACAAGGATATATCACTAAGAAAACTATCAAAGAAGAAAGGATCGAACTAAACTTTTATTCATCTAAAGCAAAAGATCGAACTGAAATAAGTAAAGGAAAAAAGATAGTGGGATGATACAATACCGTGGCACCTCCCCCAAGCTTGGCGGAAGCCAAGGGGAGTGCCCATACCCGATACTCAATTCTCTTTTGGTGGTGAAGAAGATGGTGGTAGTGATGAAGAAGAGATCTTGTCCTCAGATTTCCATGGCAGTAGTCCACCATCATAAGAGGAGGAGTGAGTCTCACGGGTCCTGCAACTAGGAGCCAAACTCATACCTTTAAACCTCGCCTCATATTAAAAGACTTGGTTTTGGAGACCATAGATCTGGCTTTGAAGGAAGTTGATTTGCTCGTTGAAGGTGAAGACGATGTCCTTCAAGGGCTTGCCATCCACCTTGAGATCACGGGAGAGGTCATTGATCATGAGGTGATTGGCATTGAGTCCACGCTCCACCATCCCCTTGCAGCGGAAGACATCTTGTTCCATGGCTTCAAGCCTGGCCTCCATGGTGTCCGTCCCCTTGGGACATGGCACATCGCGAAGGTGAAGCACCCCCTCATGCATCTAGATGACCTGAGGGTGCTGCACCACCTCCCGCAAATATGGGTTGATGACGTTTTTGAAGAACTTATCCTTGGAGGAGCTTGAAGAGGCCATGGTAGATGGGATCTGACAGAACAATAAGGAAAAGAAACCAGAGGATTTCTCCATGATACGGTGATTAACAGGTTCGGGGGGTATATAAAGATTTTTTATCTTGGGGGACAAGCAAACTGTAGAAAATGGAGTCTGGAAGCTATGGACGCCGACAACGTGGTGGCCGTCGCGGCCTGGCCGACACCGCACTCACCGCGAGCTCTCTACGGCTTCCTGGGCCTCGCGGGGTACTACCGGAAATTTATCCGGGAGTTAGGCCTCATCGCGTCCCCGCTCACGCGCCTGCTACCTTGCGACGCCTTTGCCTGGGATGCAGAGGCGACAAAGGCATTCGAGGCTCTCAAGGGGGGCCTCACGACGGGTCTCGTCCTCCAGATGCCTGACTTTGACCGCCCGTTCATCATGGACTGCGACGCCTCCGCTGTGGGGTTCGGCGCCGTCTTTTATCAAGGCGACGGACTGCTCACGTTCTTCAGTAGGCCTTTCGCCGCGCGCCATCTGAAGCTCGTGGCCTATGAGAGGGAGTTCATTGGCTTGGTGCAGGCCATGCGCCACTAGCGGCCCTATCTTTGGGGTTGGTCGTTCCGGATTCGCCCGGATCACTACAGCCTCAAGTTCTTATTGGACCAGAGGCTGTCTACCGTGCCGCAGCACCAGTGGATCAGCAAGCCCTTTGGCTTCGACTCACCGTCGAGTATCGTCCGGGCCGCCTTAACATCGTGGCCGACACCCTCTCCCGCCGCGACGCCGACGACGACGCAGCCATCAGCGACTCTGATGGGGTGGCACTCTGCATCCACTCGGGGCCCTCCTTCGTCCTCTTTGCCGACATCCACAGGGCCACTGCGGACGCGCTGGACGCTCACCTCCTTCGGCAACGCCTTCATGCCGGCGACCTGGAGGAGCCGTGGCGCATAAAGGATGGCTTGCTCCTACATAGGCGCCATTTATTCGTGCTGGACCACGGTGACCTCCGTCACCAGGTTCTGCTACTGGCACACTCGGCCGGCCACGAGGGTGTGCAGAAGACCCTCCACCATCTCCGCGCCGATTTCTACATCCCCGGTGATCGAGCCCTGGTCCGAGACTGGGTGCGGTCCTGTGTAACGTGCCACCGCAAGGAGACACTACGACCGGCTGGTCTGCTACAGCCCTTGAAGGTGCCCTCTCAGGTCTGGGCTGATATCTCCATGGACTTCATCGAGGGCCTCCCCAAGGTGAGCGGCAAGTCCGTCATACTCATGGTGGTCGACCGGTTCTCCAAGTACGCGCACTTCATCACGCTCGGCCATCCCTAGACTGCCGCATCCGTGGCCCGTGCCTTCTTCGACGGCATCGTCCGCCTCCACGGGTTTCCCTCTTCGATCGTCAGCGACAGGGGCCCGATGTTCACGGGGCATGTCTAGCACGATCTCTTCCGAATGGCGGGCAAGAAGCTCCGCCTGAGCACGGCCTTCCATCCTCAGACGGACGGCCAATCCGAGGTGGTCAATAAGGTGATTGCCATGTATTTGCATTGTGTCACAGGTGATCAACCTCACGCTTGGGTGGGCTGGCTCGTATGGGCTGAGTACTGCTACAACACCTCTTATCACTCCGCCCTGTGCGCCATGCCATTCGATGTGGTCTACGGCCGACCGCCCCCGCCCATCCTCCGGTTGACCCGGAGACGGCTCGGACGGAGGCGGCGGGCGATCTTCTTCGCAGCCACGACAAGATGCTTGCGGAGGTGTGGTGATAACCCACAAGTATAGGGGTTTGCAACAGTTTTCGATAAGTAAGAGTGCCGAACCCAACAAGGAGCTAAAGGTAGAACAAATATTCCCTCAAGTTCTATCGACCACCGATACAACTCTACGCACGCTTGACGTTCGCTTTACCTAGAACAAGTATGAAACTAGAAGTACTTTGTAGGTGTTTGTTGGATAGGTTTGCAAGATAATAAAGAGCGAGTAAACAAAAAGGTAGGGGCTGTTTAGATAAAGACACAACTAAATTAGTTTTAGTAAAGAGCTTGTTGTCATGAGAAAGTTATTTGTCCCTAGGCAATCGATAACTAGACCGGTAATCATTATTGCAACTTTATTTGAGGGAGAGGCATAAGCTAACATACTTTCTCTCCTTGGATCATATGCACTTATGATTGGAACTATAGCAAGCATCCGCAACTACTAAAGATCATTAAGGTAAAACCCAACCATAGCACTAAAGCATCAAGTCCTCTTTATCCCATACGCAAACAACCTACTTACTCGGGTCTGTGCTTCTGTTCACTCACGCCACCCACCATAAGCAAATCATGAACATACTGAAAACCCTACAGCGGGAATCCCTCACGCTTGCGCGACACAGAGAGCACCATAGGACAGCACCAATAATAAAACATGCAACTCAAACATCATAGGATAGCCATACATCATTGGGAAATAATATATAGCGTTGAGCACCATGTTTAAGTAGAGATTACAGCGGATAAGAGAGAGGTTACACCGCTGCATAGAGGGGGGGGGAGAGTTGGTGATGATGGCGGTGAAGTTGTTGGTGAAGATTGCGGTGATGATGATGGCCACGGCAGCGTTCCGGCGCCACCGGAAGAGAAGGGGAGAGGGGGGCCCTTCGTCTTCTTCTTGCTTGACCTCCTCCCTAGATGGGAGAAGGGTTTCACCTATAGTCCTTGGACTCCATGGCATGGGAGGGGCGAGAGCCCCTCCGAGATTGGATCTGTCTCTCTGTCTCTCTCTGTTCTGCGTTCTGTTCTACTGCCCTTTCACCGTTTCTTTTATATCCGGAGATCCGTAACTCCGATTGGGTTGAAACCTTCGCCCAGATCTTTTTCCAAAAATTAGCTTTATTGCGGCCAGAGTAGAGCATAAACCGCCTTACGAGGGGCCCACGGGGGTGGGGGTGCGCCTGCTTGTAGTGGTCGTGGGCCCCACCCTCGTGGCCACCTCGGGCACCGTATTGTGTTGATTTTCTTCCCAAAAATCACAAATATTCCAAAATAATTCTCCGTCCATTTTTATCCCGTTTGGATTCCGTTTGATATGGATATTTTGCGAACCAAAAACATGCAACAGACAGGAACTAGCACTGGGCACTGGATCAATATGTTAGTCCCAAAAATAGTATAAAAAGTTGCCAAAAAGTATATGGAAGTTGTAGAATATTGGCATGGAACAATCAAAAATTATATATACGGCGGAGACGTATTAGCATCCCCAAGCTTAATTCCTGCTCGTCCTCGAGTAGGTAAATGATAAAAAAGATAATTTTTGATGTGGAATGCTACCTAGCATAATCTTGATCATATGTCTAATCATGGCATGAATATTAAGACACGAGTGATTCAAAGCAATAGTCTATCATTTGACATAAAAACAATAATACTTCAAGCCTACTAATAAAGAAATCATGTCTTTTCAAAATAACATGGTCAAAGAAAGTTATCCCTACAAAATCATATAGTCTGGCTATGCTACATCTTCACCACACAAAATATTCAAATCATGCACAACCCCGATAACAAGCCAAGCAATTGTTTCATACTTTTGACGTTCTTACACCTTTTCAACTTTAATGCAATACATGAGCGTGAGCCATGGACATATCACTATAGGTGGAATAGAATATGATGGTGGAGGTTGTGTGGAGAAGACAAAAAGGAGAAGATAGTCTCACATCAACTAGGTGAAGGAAATATGCCCTAGAGGCAATAATAAAGTTATTATTTATTTTCTTATATCAAGATAAATGCTTATTATTCATGCTAGAATTGTATTAACCAGAAACATAATACATGTGTGAATACATAGACAAACAGAGTGTCACTAGTATGCCTCTACTTGACTAGCTCGTTAATCAAAGATGGTTATGTTTCCTAACCATGGACAAAGAGTTGTTATTTGATTAACGGGATCACATCATTAGGAGAATGATGGGATTGACATGACCCATTCCATTAGCTTAGCACACGATCGTTTAGTATGTTGCTACTGCTTTCTTCATGACCTATACATGTTCCTATGACTATGAGATTATGCAACTCCCGTTTACTGGAGGAACACTTTGTGTGCTACCAAACGTCACAACGTAACTGGGTGATTGTAAAGGTGATCTACAGGTGTCTCCGAAGGTACTTGTTGGGTTGGCGTATTTTGATATTAGGATTTGTCACTCCGATTGTCGGAGAGGTATCTCTGGGCCCACTCGGTAATGCACATCACTATAAGCCTTGCAAGCATTGCAGCTAACGAGTTAGTAGCAGGATGATGTATTACGGAACGAGTAAAGAGACTTGCCGGTAATAAGATTGAACTAGGTATTAAGATACCGACGATCGAATCTCGGGCAAGTAACATACCGATGACAAAGGGAACAACGTATGTTGTTATGCGGTCTGACCGATAAAGATCTTCGTAGAATATGTAGGAGCCAATATGAGCATCCAGGTTCCGCTATTGGTTATTGACCGGAGATGTGTCTCGGTCATGTCTACATAGTTCTCGAACCCGTAGGGTCCGCACGCTTAACATTACGATGACAGTTATATTATGAGTTTATATGTTTTGATGTACCGAAGGTTGTTCGGAGTCCCGGATGTGATCACGGACATGACGAGGAGTCTCGAAATGGTCGAGACATGAAGATTGATATATTGGAAGCCTATGTTTGGATATCGAAAGTGGTCCGGGTGAAAATGAGATTTTACCGGAGTACCGGAGAGGTTACTGGAACCCCCGGGAACTTAATGGGCCTTAGTGGGCCTAGGTGGAAGAGAGGAGAGGAGGCAAGGGCTGGCCGCGTGCCCCTCCCCCCCTAGTCCGAATAGGACAAGGAGAGGAGGGCAGCGCCCCCCCCCCCTTCCTTCCTTCTCCTCCACTCCTTCCCCCTCCCAAGTCCTAATCCAACTAGGAAAGGGGGGAGTCCTACTCCCGGTGGGAGTAGGACTCCTCCGGCGCGCCTCCTCCTATGGCCGGCCGCACCCCCCTTGCTCCTTTATATACGGGGGCCGGGGGGCACCCCAGAGACACAACAATTGATCGTTTGATCTTTTAGCCTTGTGCGGTGCCCCCCTCCACCATAGTCCACCTCGATAATACTGTAGCGGTGCTTAGGCGAAGCCCTGCGTTGGTAGAACATCAACATCATCACCATGCCGTCGTGCTGACGAAACTCTCCCTCAACACTCGGCTGGATCGGAGTTCGAGGGACGTCATCGGGCTGAACGTGTGCTGAACTCGGAGGTCCCGTACGTTCGTACTTGATCGGTCGGATCGTGAAGACGTACGACTACATCAACCGCGTTGCGGTAACGCTTCCGCTTTCGGTCTACAAGGGTATGTGGACAACACTCTCCCCTCTCGTTGCTATGCATCACCATGATCTTGCGTGTGCGTAGGAAAATTTTGAAATTACTATGTTCCCCAACAGTGGCATCCGAGCCTGGTTTTATGCGTTGATGTTATATGCACGAGTAGAACACAAGTGAGTGGTGGGCAATATAAGTCATACTGCTTACCAGCATGTCATACTTTGGTTCGGAAGTATTGTTGGATGAAGCGGCCCGGACCGACATTACGCGTACGCTTACGCGAGACTGGTTCTACCGACGTGCTTTGCACATAGGTGGCTAGCGGGTGTCAGTTTCTCCAACTTTAGTTGAACCAAGTGTGGCTATGCCCGGTCCTTGCGAAGGTTAAAACAACACCAACTTGACAAACTATCATTGTGGTTTTGATGTGTAGGTAAGAACGGTTCTTGCTAAGCCCGTAGCAGCCACGTAAAACTTGCAACAACAAAGTAGAGGACGTCTAACTTGTTTTTGCAGGGCATGTTGTGATGTGATATGGTCAAGACGTGATGAGATATAAGTTGTTGTATGAGATGATCATGTTTTTTTGAAGTTATCGGCAACTGGCAAAAGCCTTATGGTCGTCTCTTTATTGCATAAGATGCAAGCGCCAAATAATTGCTTTACTTTATCGCTATGCGATAGCAATAGTTGCAAGAGCAATAGTTGGCGAGACGACCACGTGACGACACATTGATATAGATCAAGATGATGGAGATCATGGTGTCATGCCGGTGACGATAGAGATCATGACGGTACTTTGGAGATGGAGATCAAAGGCGCAAGATGATCATGGCCATATCATGACACATATTTTGATTGCATGTGATGTTTATCTTTTATACATCTTATTTTGCTTAGTTCGACGGTAGCTTTATAAGATGATCCCTCACTAAATTTCAAGATAAAAGTGTTCTCCCTGAGTATGCACCATTGCCAAAGTTCATCGTGCCCAGACACCACATGATGATCGGGTGTGATAAGCTCTACGTCCATCTGCAACGGGTGCAAGCCAGTTTTGCACACGCAGAATACTCAGGTTAAACTTGACGAGCCTAGCATATGCAGATATGGCCTCGGAACACTGAGATTGAAAGGTCGAGCGTGAACCATATAGTAGATATGATCAACATAGTGATGTTCACCATTGAAAACTACTCCATTTCACATGATGATCGGTTATGGTTTAGTTGATTTGGATCACGTGATCACTTAGATGATTAGAGGGATGTCTATCTAAGTGGGAGTTCTTAAGTAATATGATTAATTGAACTTTAAATTATCATGAACTTAGTCCTGGTTGTATTAGCATATCTATGTTGTAGATCAAGAGCTTGCGTTTAGCTCCCATGTTTTATTTTATATATGTTCCTAGAGAAAAAGTAAGTTGAAAGATGTTAGTAGCAATGATGCGGATTGGATCTTGGATCTATGATCTGAGGTTTATCCTCATTGCTGCACAAAAGAATTATGTCCTTGATGCACTGCTAGGTGACAAACCTATTGCAGGAGCAGATGCAGACGTTATGAACGTTTGGCTAGCTCAATGTGATGACTACTTGATAGTTTGGTGCACCATGCTTAACGACTTAGAATCAGGACTTCAAAGACGTTTTGAACATCATGGACCATATGAGATGTTCCGGGAGTTGAAGTTAATATTTCAAGAAAATACCCGAGTTGAGAGATATGAAGTCTCCAACAAGTTCTATAGCTAAAAGATGGAGGAGAATAGCTCAAGCAGTGAGCATGTGCTCAGATTGTCTGGGTACTACAATCGCTTGAATCAAGTGGGAGTTAATCTTCCAGATAAGATAGTGATTGACAGAATTCTCTGGTCACCATCACCAATTTAGTAGAACTTCGTGATGAACTATAATATGCAAGGGATAACGGAAACGACTCCCAAGCTCTTCGTGATGCTGAAATCAACGAAGGTAGAAATCAAGAAAAACATCAAGTGTTGATGGTTGACAAGACCACTAGTTTCAAGAAAAGGGCAAAGGGAATAAGGGGAACTTCAAGAAGAACGGCAAGCAAGTTGCTGCTCAAGTGAAGAAGCCCAAGTCTGGTCCTAAGCCTGAGACTAAGTGCTTCTACTGCAAAGGGACTGGTCACTTGAAGCGGAACTGCCCCAAGTATTTGGCGGATAAGAAGGATGGCAAAAGTGAACAAAGGTATATTGGATATACATGTTACTGATGTGTACTTTAATAGTGTTTATAGCAACCACTCGGCATTTGATACTGGTTCAGTTGCTAAGAGTAGTAACTCGAAACGGGAGTTGCAGAATAAACAGAAACTAGTAAAGGGCAAGGTGACGATGTGTGTTGGAAGTAGTTCCAAGATTGATATGATCATCATCGCACACTCCCTATACTTTCGGGATTAGTGTTGAAACTAAATAAGTGTTATTTGGTGTTTGCGTTGAGTATGAATATGATTTGATCATGTTTGTTGCAATACGGTTATTCATTTAAATTAGAGAATAATTGTTGTTCTATTTACATGAATAAAACCTTCTATGGTCATACACCCAATAAAATGGTTTGTTGGATCTCGATCGTAGTGATACACATATTCATAATGTTGAAGCCAAAAGATGCAGAATTGATAATGATAGTGCAACTTATTTGTGGCACTGCCGTTTAGGTCATATCGGTGTAAAGCGCATGAAGAAACTCCATACTGATGGACTTTTGGAACCACTTGATTATGAATCACTTGGTACTTGCAAACCATGCCTCATGGGCAAAATGACTAAAACGCCGTTCTCCGGTACTATGGAGAGAGCAACAAATTTGTTGGAAATCATACATACAGATGTATGTGGTCCGATGAATGTTGAGGCTCGTGGCGGATATCGTTATTTTCTCACCTTCACAGATGATTTAAGCAGATATGGGTATATCTACTTGATGAAACATAAGTCTGAAACATTTGAAAAGTTCAAAGAATTTCAGAGTGAAGTGGAAAATCATCGTGACAAGAAAATAAGGTTTCTACGATCTGATCGCGGAGACAAATATTTGAGTTACGAGTTTGGTCTTCAATTAAAACAATGTGGAATAGTTTCACAAATTCGTGCCACTTGGAACACCACAGCATAATGTGTGTCCGAACGTCATAACCATACTTTCTTGGATATAGTACAATCTATGATGTTTCTTACCGATTTACCACTATCGTTTTGGGGTCATGCATTAGAGACAGCTGCATTCACATTAAAAAGGGGCACCATCTAAGTCCGTTGAGACGACACAATATGAAATGTGGTTTGGCAAGAAACCAAAGTTGTCGTTTCTTAAAGTTTGGGGCTGCGATGCTTATAAGAAAAAGTTTCATCATGATAAGCTCAAACCCAAATCGGAGAAATGTGTCTTCATAGGATATCCAAAGGAGACAGTTGGGTACACCTTCTATCACAGATCCGAAGGCAAGACATTCGTTGCTGAGAATGGATACTTTCTAGAGAAGGAGTTTCTCTAGAAAGAAGTGAGTGGGAGGAAAGTAGAACTTGATAAGGTAATTGTACATTCTCCCTTATTGGAAAGTAGTTCATCACAGAAATCTGTTCCTGTGACTACTACACCAATTAGTGAGGAAGCTAATGATGATGATCATGTAACTTCAGATCAAGTTACTACCGAATCTCATAGGTAAACTAGAGTGAGATCCGCACCAGAGTGGTACGGTAATCCTGTTCTGGAAGTCATGTGACTAGACCATGACGAACTTGCAAACTATGAGGAAGCGATGATGAGCCCAGATTCCGTGAAATGGTTTGAGGCCATGAAATCTGAGACAGGATCCATGTATGAGAACAAAGTATGGACTTTGGTTGACTTGCCCGATGATCGGGAAGCCATAGAAAATAAATGGATCTTCAAGAGGAAGACGGACACTGATAGTAGTGTTACTATCTACAAAGCTAGACTTGTCGAAAAAGGTTTTTGACAAAGTTCAAGGTGTTGACTAAAATGAGATTTTCTCACTCGTATCGATGCTTAAAGTCTGTCTGAATCATGTTAGCAATTGCCGCATTTTATGAAATCTGGCAAATGGATAACGAAACTGCAATCCTTAATGGATTTCTTAAAGAAGAGTTGTATATGATGCAACCAGAAGGTTTTGTCAATCCTAAAGGTGTTAACAAAATGTGCAAGCTCCAGCGATCCATCTATGGATTGGTGCAAGAATCTCAGAGTTGGAATATGCGCTTTGATGAGATGATAAAAGCATATAGTTTTATACAGACTTGCGATGAAGCATGTATTTACAAGAAAGTGAGAGGGAGCACTACATCATTTCTGATAAGTATATGTGGATGACATATTGTTGATCGGAAATAATGTAGAATTCTCTGTAAAGCATAAAGGAGTGTTTGAAAGGAGTTCTTCAAAAGAAAGACCTCAGTAAAGCTACTTACATATTGAGCATCAAGATCTATTGACGTAGATCAAGACGCTTGATAAGATTTTCAATGAGTACATACCTTGACAAGATTTTTAAGTAGTTCAAAATGGAACAGTCAAAGAAAGAGTTGTTGCCTGTGTAACAAGGTGTGAAATTGAGTAAGACTCAAAGCCCGACCACGGTAGAAGATAGAAAGAGAATGAAAGTCATTCCCTATGCCTCAGCCATAGGTTCTATAAAGTATGCCATGCTGCGTACCAGATCTATTGTATACCCTCCACTGAGTTTGGCAAGGGAGTACAATAATGATCTAGGAGTAAGATCACTGGACTGTTGGGGAACGTAGTAATTTCAAAAATTTCCTACGCACACGCAAGATCATGGTGATGCATAGCAACGAGAAGGGAGACTGTTGTCTACGTACCCTCGTAGACCGAAATTAGAAGCGTTATAACAACGCGGTTGATGTAGTCGTACGTCTTCACGACCCGACCGATCAAGCACCCAAACTACGGCACCTCCAAGTTCTAGCACACGTTCAGCTCGATGACGATCCCAGGACTCCGATCCAGCAGAATGTCGGGGAAGAGTTCCGTCAGCACGAAGGCGTGGTGACGATCTTGATGTTCTACCGTCGCAGGGCTTCTCCTAAGCACCGCTACAATATTATCGAGGATTATGGTGGAGGGGGGCACCGCACACGGCTAAGAGATCAATGATCAATTGTTGTGTCTCTGGGGTGCCCCCAGCCCCCGTATATAAAGGAGCAAGGGGGGAGAGGCGGCCGGCCTAGGAGGAGGCGCGCCGGAGGAGTCCTACTTCTACCGGGAGTAGGACTCCCCCCTTTTCCATGTTGGACTAGGACTTGGGGGGAGGAGAGAGAGGGAAGGAAAGGGGGGGCGCCGCCCCCCTCCTTGTCCAATTCAGACTTGGGGGGGAGGGGCGCGCGGCTGCCCCTTGGCCCGCCTCTCCTCTTCCTCCACTAGGCCCATTAAGGCCCAATAGCCTCCGGGGGGTTCCGGTAACCCCTCCGGCAATCCGGTAAAATCATATTTTCACCCGGATCACTTCCGATATCCAAACATAGGCTTCCAATATATCAATCTTTATGTCTCGACCATTTCGAGACTCCTCTTCATGTCCGTGATCACATCGGGGACTCCGAACAACCTTTGGTACATCAAAACATATAAACTCATAATGAAACTGTCATCGTAACGTTAAGCGTGTGGACCCTACGGGTTCGAGAACTATGTAGACATGACCGAGACACGTCTCTGGTCAATAACCAATAGCGGAACCTAGATTCTCATATTGGCTCCCACATATTCTACGAAGATCTTGATCGGTCAAATCGCATAACAACATACGTTGTTCCCTTTGTCATCGGTATGTTACTTGCCCGAGATTCGATCGTCGGTATCTCAATACCTAGTTCAATCTCGTTACCGGCAAGTCTCTTTACTCATTACGTAATCCATCATCTCGCAACTAACTCATTAGTTTCATTGCTTGCAAGGCTTAAGTGATGTGTATTACCGAGAGGTCCCAGAGATACCTCTCCGACAATCGGAGTGACAAATCCTAATCTCGAAATACGCCAACCCAACAAGTACCTTCGGAGACACCTATAGAGCACCTTTATAATCACCCGTTTATGTTGTGATGTTTGGTAGCACACAAAGTGTTCCTCTGGTAAACGGGAGTTGCATAATCTCATAGTCATAGGAACATGCATAAGTCATGAAGAAAGCAATAGCAACATAGTAAACGATCGTGTGCTAAGCTAACGGAATGGGTCATGTCAATCACATCATTCTCCTAATGATATGATCCCGTTAATCAAATAACAACTCTTTTGTTCATGGCTAGGAAACATAACCATCTTCGATTAACGAGCTAGTCAAGTAGAGGCATACTAGTGACACTCTGTTTGTCTATGTATTCACACATGTATTATGTTTCCGTTAATACAATTCTAGCATGAATAATAAACATTTATCATGATTTAAGGAAATAAATAATAACTTTATTATTGCCTCTAGGGCATATTTCCTTCATGGACAGCGGTCAAAATTATTCTTAGTGGAATAAGGATATGTTTCTCGATTATGGAGGTGACAAAAGGTTCGTCGTAAAGAGTTACGTCGATGCAAGCTTTGACACCGATCTGGACGATTCTAAGTCTCGATCCAGATACATATTGGAAGTGGGAGAAATTAGCTGGAGTAGCTCCTTGCAGAGCATTGTTGACATAGAAATTTGCAAAATATTACGGATCTGAATGTGACAGACCCGTTGACTAAAATTATCTCACAAGCAAAACATGATCACACCTTAGTACTCTTTGGGTGTTAATCACATAGCGATGTGAACTAGATTATTGACTCTAGTAAACCCTTTGGGTGTTGGTCACATGACAAAGTGAACTATGGGTGTTAATCACATGGTGATGTGAATTATTGGTGTTAAATCACATGGCGATGTGAACTAGATTATTGACTCTAGTGCAAGTGGGTGACTGAAGGAAATATGCCCTAGAGGCAATAATAAAGTTATTATTTATTTCCTTAAATCATGATAAATGTTTATTATTCATGCTAGAATTGTATTAACCGGAAACATAATACATGTTTGAATACATAGACAAACAGAGTGTCACTAGTATGCCTCTACTTGACTAGCTCGTTAATCAAAGATGGTTATGTTTCCTAACCATGGACAAAGAGTTGTTATTTGATTAACGGGATCACATCATTAGGAGAATGATGTGATTGACATGACCCATTCCGTTAGCTTAGCACACGATCGTTTAGTATGTTGCTACTTCTTTCTTCATGACTTATACATATTCATATGACTATGACATTATGCAACTCCTGTTTACCGTAGGAACACTTTGTGTGCTACCAAACGTCACAATGTAACTGGGTGATTATAAAGGTGCTCTACAGGTGTCTCCGAAGGTACTTGTTGGGTTGGCGTATTTCGAGATTAGGATTTGTCACTCCGATTGTCGGAGAGGTATCTCTGGGCCCACTCGGTAATGCACATCACTATAAGCCTTGCAAGCATTGCAGCTAATGAGTTAGTTGCAGGATGATGTATTACGGAACGAGTAAAGAGACTTGTCGGTAACAAGATTGAACTAGGTATTAAGATACCGACGATCGAATCTCGGGCAAGTAACGTACCGATGACAAAGGGAACAACGTATGTTGCTATGCGGTCTGACCGATAAAGATCTTCGTAGAATATGTAGGAGCCAATATGAGCATCCAGGTTCCGCTTTTGGTTATTGAACAGAGATGTGTCTCGGTCATGTCTACATAGTTCTCGAACCCGTAGGGTCTACACGCTTAACGTTACGATGACAGTTATATTATGAGTTCATATGTTTTGATGTACCGAAGTTTGTTCGGAGTACCGGATATGATCACGGACATGACTAGGAGTCTCGAAATGGTCGAGACATGAAGATTGATATATTGGAAGCCTATGTTTGGATATCGGAAGTGGTCCGGGTGAAAATGTGATTTTACCGGAGTACCGGAGAGGTTACCGGAACCCCCGGGAACTTAATGGGCCTTAGTGGGCCTAGGTGGAAGAGAGGAGAGGGGGCAAGGGCTGGACGCGCGCCCCTCCCCCTAGTCCGAATAGGACAAGGAGAGGGGGGCGGCGCCCCCCCCCCCTCCTTCCTTCTCCTCCACTCCTTCCCCCTCCCAAGTTCTAATCCAACTAGGAAAGGGGGGAGTCCTACTCCTGATGGGAGTAGGACTCCTCCAGCGCGCCTCCTCCTATGGCCGGCCGCACCCCCCCCCCCTTGCTCCTTTATATACGGGGGCAGGGGGCACCCCAGAGACACAACAATTGATCGTTTGATCTTTTAGCCGTGTGCGGTGCCCCCCTCCACCATAGTCCACCTCGATAATATTCTAGCGGTGCTTAGGCAAAGCCCTGCGTCGGTAGAACATCAACACCGTCACCACGCCGTCGTGCTGACGAAACTCTCCCTCAACACTCGGCTCGATCGGAGTTCGAGGGACGTCATCGGGCTGAACGTGTGCTGAACTCGGAGGTGCCGTACGTTCGGTACTTGATCGGTTGGATCGTGAAGACGTACGACTACATCAACCGCGTTGTGCTAACGCTTCCGCTTTCGGTCTACGAGGGTACGTGGACAACACTCTCCCCTCTCGTTGCTATGCATCACCATGATCTTGCGTGTGCGTAGGAATTATTTTTTACTACGTTCCCTAACACTAGGCGTATCAACGGGCTATGGAGATGCCCATCAATAGATATCAATGTGAGTGAGTAGGGATTGCCATGCAACGGATGCACTAAGAGCTATAAGTGTATGAAAGCTCAAACTGAAAACTAAGTGGGTGTGCATCCAACTTGCTTGCTCATGAAGACCTCGGGCGTTTGAGGAAGCCCATCATCGAAATATACAAGCCAAGTTCTATAATGAAAATTCCCACTAGTATATGAAAGTGAAAGCATAGGATACTCTCTCTATGAAGAAAATGGTGCTACTCTGAAGCACAAGTGTGGTAAAGGATAGTAACATTGTCCCTTCTCTCTTTTCTCTCATTTTTTTATTTTTTTATTTTTTTTCTCTTTTTTTGGTGGGCTTCTTTGGCCTCTTTTTTATTTGGGCTTCTTTGGCCTCTTTTATTTTGATAACTTCACATGGGACAATGTTCCAATAATGATGATCATCACACTTTTATTTACTTACAACTCAATATTACAACTCAATGTCTAGAACAAAGATATGAATCTATATGAATGCCTTTGGGAGTGTACCAGGATGTGCAATGATCTAGCGTAGCAATGACATCAGAAAACGGACAAGCCATGAAAACATCATGCTAGCTATCTTACGATCATGCAAAGCAATATGACAATGAATGCTCGAGTCATGTATATGATGATGATGGAAGTTGCATGGCAATATATCTCGGAATGGCTATGGAAATGCCATGATAGGTAGGTATGGTGGCTGTTTTGAGAAAGATATAATAAGGCTTATGTGTGACAGAGCGTATCATATCACAGGGTTTGGATGCACCGGCGAAGTTTGCACCAACTCTCGAGGTGAGAAAGGGCAATGCACGGTACCGAAGAGGCTAGCAATGATGGAAAGGTGAGAGTGCGTATAATCCATGGACTCAACATTAGTCATAAAGAACTCACATACTTATTGTGAAAATCTATTAGTCATCGAAACAAAGTACTACGCGCATGCTCCTAGGGGGGTAGATTGGTAGGAAAAGACCATCGCTCGTCCCCGAGCGCCACTCATAAGGAAGACAATCAATAAATAAATCATGCTCCGACTTCATCACATAATGGTTCACCATACGTGCATGCTACGGGAATCACAAACCTCAACACAAGTATTTCTACTAATGCACAACTACCCACTAGCATGACTCTAATATCACCATCTTTATACCGCAAAACTATTGCAAGGAATCAAACATATCATATTCAACGATCTACAGGTTTATGTAGGATTTTATGACTAACCATGTGAATGACTAGTTCCTGTCATCTCTCTAAATAGATATAAGTGAAGCAAGAGAGTTTTAATTCTTTCTACAAAATTTATGCCCACGCTCTAACAAATATAAGTGAAGCAAAAGAGCATTCTACAAATGGCGGTTGTCTAAGTGAAGAGAAACAGGCAATCCAAACTTCAAATGATATAAGTGAAGCACATGAAGCATTCTATAAAGCCATACTCAAAAGATATAAGTGAAGTGCAAAGAGCATTCTATGAATCAACCAAGGACCATCTCATACCAGCATGGTGCATAAAAGAAAAATGAAAACTAAATGCAAAAGACGCTCCAAGATTTGCACATATCGCATGAACGAAACGAATCCGAAAACATACTTATACTTGTTGAAGAAAGAGGGGATGCCTTCCGGGGCATCCCCAAGCTTAGATGCTTGAGTCTCCTTAAATATTTACTTGGGGTGCCTTGGGCATCCCCAAGCTTGAGCTCTTGCCTCTCTTCCTTCTTCTCACATCAAGATCTTCTCGATCATCAAACACTTCATCCACACAAAACTTCAACAGAAAACTCGGTAAGATCCGTTAGTATAATAAAGCAAATCACTACTCTAAGTACTATTGCAAACCAATTCATATTTTGTTTTTGCATTGTGTCTACTGTAGTATAACTTTTTCGTGGCTTAATCCACTGATATAAATCGATAGTTTCATCAAAACAAGCAAACTATGCATCAAAGACAGAATCTGTCTAAAACAGAACAGTCTGTAATAATCTGAACATTCACCATACTTATGATACTTGAAAACTTCTGCCAAAATTAGGAAAAATAAACAATTTTTATAGAAAGACAGTGCAAAAAGAACCAGAACCATTTGACGTTCGAGTAAAACATGTAAATCCGCGCACTACTGCCAAAGTTTCTGTCCTGCACCGCACAAACCAACAAGCATTGTAACCATCCTAAAGGCAAACCTTGGCACATTATTTTTATAATACAATTGAATTGTACAAGGGGATAATTATTTTTGTTGAAAAGTTTCTGTAATCAAGATTCACAAAGTTTCCGTGAGCATGAACAAAGTTCAAGGCTAGCTCCCACTTCAACAATGCTTGTCTTTCTCACTTTCGCTTTTCTTTTTGAAATTTTTTTGGGTTCCACTCTTTATTTTTGTTGTTTTAAACTATATGAAAGAACTCAACAGAAATAAATGACTCTCTAAAACTTCTGGGTTGTCTCCCTGGCAGCGCTTTCTTTAGAGCCATTAAGCTAGGCATATAGTGCTCAAGTAGTGAATCCACCCGGATCCCAAGGTATATCAAAGCCAATATTAATTAACAATGATTTGTAATTTAGTAGTGAGCAAAAAGTAACATATATCATGCAATTATGAAGTCTAACTCTCTTCCTATGCATCGGCATGTCATAAAAGAACAATTCATGCACACAAAGTAAAGGCCAATGCATAGTATAGACAGTTTCTTGCAATTTTATCGTGTTGGAAACATAGAGAGGTGGAGATATAGTCCCTCTATCATAATAATTGCAAGTAGGAGCAGCAAGCACACGCATATTATATTCATCAAAATCATCATGTGTAATAGTAAAAGTCAATCCATCAATATAATCCTTAATAAGTGCAAACTTCTCCGATATAGTGTAGTCGGGAGAATTCAAAAAGATAATAGGACTATCATGCGTGGGAGCAATAGCAACAATTTCATGTTTATCATAAGGAACTATAGCAAGTTCATCTGCATAAGCATAATTCATATTGGCATCTCGGCCACAAGCATAGCAAGCATCATCAAAAAGGGATATTTCAAAAGAATCAAAGGGATCATAACAGTCATCATAGCAATCATCCTTCGGTAAGCACGAAGGGGAATTAAACAATGTATGAGTTGAAGAGTTACTCTTATTAGAAGGTGGGCACGGGTGATCAATCCGCTCTTCCTCCTTTTGTTCTTCGCTCTCCTCCTGATCTTTTTCATCCAATGAGCTCACAGTTTCATCAACTTCTTCTTCCATAGATTCCTGCAAAATATTATTCTCTTCTTGGACAGCGGAGACTTTCTCAATAAGTGTATTAATATCAGAAATGTATTCATAATTCTCATAGCAATATTTGAGGATAGCTAAATTTTCAGCTCTATAAACAGCATCATCAAAATCTTCAAACTCTTTAAACATAGATTCAATTTCATAAGCACCCATAAAAGCAACAAATTATTCTATTTGTTCCACATCTCATAGTAATCATATATACCTCTTGCATAAGAAGCCAAGGTTTCATTATCATTAAATTTGCATGAAAAGGGAAGGTGTGGAGCCTTCATCCTAGAGCAACAAGTATAATTATATCTCAAGCATACTTGCCGAGCATACCACTTCAACATATAAATTTGATCCCATAATAGTTTCCCTTTTTGTGTCAAGCGATAATCCCTAAAGTATTCACGTTGATCCAACGTTACTCCCATTACTAGATTAAATGGGGTTTTCTCAGGATTATCAAAGTAGTACATAATTTCTGTCACATAACGAGCATCGAGGGTTTTAGGAGGTTCCTCATCTCCATGAGCAGCAAGTACACCTATTTTTTTTGGTATTTCGTGTTCCATATCCATAACTAAAGATAAGGAACAACTAAGAACAGCAAATAAAAATTACTTAGTGATAAAGCAAACAAGCACACACGAGAATATTCACCCCACGCTATTGCTCCCCGGCAACGGCGCCAGAAAATAGTCTTGATAACCCACAAGTATAGGGGATCGCAATAGTTTTCAATAAGTAAGAGTGTCGAACCCAACGAGGAGCTAAAGGTAGAACAAATATTCCCTCAAGTTCTATCGACCACCGATACAACTCTACGCACGCTTGACGTTCGCTTTACCTAGAACAAGTATGAAACTAGAAGTACTTTGTAGGTGTTTGTTGGATAGGTTTGCAAGATAATAAAGAGCGCGTAAATAAAAAGGTAGGGGTTGTTTATATAAAGACACAACTAAATTAGTTTTAGTAAAGAGCCTGTTTGTCACGAGAAAGTTATTTGTCCCTAGGCAATCGATAACTAGACCGGTAATCATTATTGCAATTTTATTTGAGGGAGAGTCATAAGCTAACATACTTTATCTACTTGGATCATATGCACTTATGATTGGAACTCTATCAAGCATCCGCAACTACTAAAGATCATTAAGGTAAAACCCAACCATAGCATTAAAGCATCAAGTCCTCTTTATCCCATACGCAAACAACCTACTTACTCGGGTCTGTGCTTCTGTTCACTCACGCCACCCACCATAAGCAAATCATGAACATATTGCAAACCCTACAGCGGGAATCCCTCGTGCTTGCGCGACACGGAGAGCACCATAGGACAGCACCAATAATAAAACATGCAACTCAAACCAATCTTGATCATCAAATAGCCCATAGGACAAAACAGATCTACTCAAACATCATAGGATAGCCATACATCATTGGGAAATAATATATAGCGTTGAGCACCATGTTTAAGTATAGATTACAGCGGATAAGAGAAGCACCTCTGCATAGAGGGGGGAAGAGTTGGTGATGATGGCGGTGAAGTTGTTAGTGAAGATTGCGGTGATGATGATGGCCACGGCAGCATTCCGGCGTCACCGGAAGAGAAGGGGAGAGGGGGGCCCTTCATCTTCTTCTTCCTTGACCTCCTCCCTAGATGGGAGAAGGGTTTCCCCTCTGGTCCTTGGCCTCCATGGCATGGGAGGGGTGAGAGCCCCTCCGAGATTGGATCTGTCTCTCTGTCTCTCTCTATTTCTGCGTTCTGTTCTGCTGCCCTTTCACCATTTCTTTTATATCCGTAACTCCGATTGGGTTGAAACCTTCGCCCAGATCTTTTTCCAAAAATTAACTTTCTTGCGGACAAAGTAGAGCACCAACCACCTTATGAGGGGCCCACGAGGGTGGGGGCGCGCCTGCCCATAGTGGCCGTGGGCCCCACCCTCGTGGCCACCTCGGGCACGGTCTCGCGTTGATTTTCTTCCTAAAAATCACAAATATTCCAAATAATTCTCTGTCCATTTTTATCCCGTTTGGATTCCGTTTGATATGGATATTCTGTGAAACCAAAAACATGAAACAGACAGGAACTGGCACTGGACACAGTATAAAAAGTTGCCAAAAAGTATATGGAAGTTGTAGAATATCGGCATGGAACAATCAAAAATAATAGATACGACGGAGACGTATCATGCGGCAATGCCTCATTCAGGCCCAGCAATTGGCCAAGCACTACTACAACGGCCACCACCGCGAGGCGGAGTTCGCGGTGGGCGATTGGGTGTGGCTGTGTCTTCTTCACCGCTCTACGCAGTCCCTTGACCCGCGCGCGAAGCGCAAGCTGGGCCCTCGCTACGTCGGGCTATTTTCCATGCTGGAGCGCATTGGGAAGGTGGCCTACCGCCTTCAGCTTCCGGCAGGTGCTCGCATCCATGACGTCTTCCATGTGGGGCTGCTGAAGCCCTTCCGTGGGGAGCCACCAGCGGCCACGCCAGCGCTTCCTCCGACGGGCGCTGAAGGAAATATGCCCTAGAGGCAATAATAAAGTTGTTATTTTACATTTCCTTATATCATGATAAATGTTTATTATTCATGTTAGAATTGTATTAACCGAAAACTTGATACATGTGTGGATACATAGACAAAACACTGTGTCCCTAGTAAGCCTCTACTAGACTAGCTCGTTAATCAAAGATGGTTAAGTTTCCTAACCATAGACATGTGTTGTCATTTGATGAACGGGATCACATCATTAGGAGCATGATGTGATGGACAAGACCCATCCGTTAGCTTAGCATAATGATCGTTCAGTTTTATTGCTATAGCTTACTTCATGTCATATACATATTCCTTTGACTATGAGATTATGCAACTCCCGGATACCGGAGGAATGCCTTGTGTGCTCTCAAACGTCACAACGTAACTGGGTGATTATAGAGATGCTCTACAGGTATCTCCGAAGGTGTTTGCTGGGTTGGCATAGATCGGGATTAGGATTTGTCACTCCAAGTATCAGAGAGGTATCTTTGGGCCCTCTCGTTAATGCACATCATAATAAGCCTTGCGGCAACGTGACTAATGAGTTAGTTGAGGGATGATGCATTACGGAACGAGTAAAGAGACTTGCCGGTAACGAGATTGAACTAGGTATGAAGATACCGATGATCGAATCTTGGGCAAGTAACATACCGATGAAAAAGGGAATAACGTATGTTGTCATTGTAGTTCGACCGATAAAGATCTTCGTAGAATATGTAGGAACCAATATGAGCATCCAGGTTTCGCTGTTGCTTATTGACTGAAGATGTGTCTCGGTCATGTCTACATAGTTCTCGAACCCGTAGGGTCCGCACGCTTAACGTTCGATGACGATTTGTATTATGACTTATGTGTTTTGGTGACCGAAGTTTGTTCGGTGTCCCATATGAGATCACGGACATGACGAGGAGTCTCAAAATGTTTGAGAGGTAAAGACTGATATATTGGACGATGATATTCGGACACTGAAATGGTTCCGGAGTGTTTCGGGTATTTTTCGAAGTACCGGGAGGTTACCGGAACACCCCCTCCCCTCCCCGGGAAGTAATGGGCCAACATGGGCCATAGGGGAGAGAGAGGGGAGCCCACAAGGGGTGGCGCCCGCCCCATGGGATGTTCTCCCTCTCCCTCTCCTTCCCTCTTTCCCCCTCTATGAGAAGGAAAAAAGGGGGCGAATCCTACTAGGACTGGAGTCCTAGTAGGACTCCCCCCTCATGGCGCACCCCCTGGTGGCCGGCCTCCTCCTCTCCCTCCTTTATATACGTGTGCAGGGCACCCCTTGGAGAGACACCAATTGTTCCAAGCCGTGTGCGCCGTCTCTCTCCACGGTTTACTCCTCCGGTCATATTCACGTAGTGCTTAGGGGAAGCCCTGCGCGGATTACATCACCATCACCACGCCGTCGTACTAACAAAACTCTCCCTCGACCCTCTGCTGGATCAAGAGTTTGAGGGACGTCATCGAGCTGAACGTGTGGGGAACTCGGAGGTGTCGTACGTCCGGTACTTGATCGGTTGGATCGCGAAGACATTCGACTACATCAACCGCGTTAACCTAACGCTTCCGCTTTCGGTCTACGAGGGTACGTGGACACACTCTCACCCTCTCGTTGCTATGCATCTCCTAGATAGATCTTGCGTGATTCTAGAAATTTTTTGAAATTGCATGCTACGTTCCCCAGCAGGCGCCTCCTTCCCGGACCAGCGAAGGTGTTGCAGGCCCAGCTACGTCGCGGGGTGTGGTACTTGTTGATCCAGTGCGACGGCCTTCCGGAGGAGGAGGCCACTTGGGAGCAGCGCGATGAGTTCAGCCAACACAACCGAGACTTCCAGCTCGAGGACGAGCTGTTTGCGCAGGCGGGGAGAGATGTTATGACCGGGGTACCTTATACCCAGAGGAGGCCCACTGGGCGCATTTAGTTAGGGGCTTAGCCCAAAAGTTATCTTATTTTTATTAGCATCATGATTATATAAACAGCTGTAAAGACTCTTTTGGAAATCAAGCAATAAGACAATTCTATTGCCCGACTCCCTGAGGAGCCAAAAACCCTAAATCCTAGTCGCCTCCTGCCGTCGCCGCCGCCTCCTCTCACGCGTGGGACGGCGCCCAGCCGCCGGACGCCGCGTGTTCGCCCACGCCCAACTCCCTCCTTCCCGTACAACCTCCGGCCTAGACCCGGTAGAACCCTAGTTCCTACCACAGCGGGCAAGGGAGAGGGAGGTTGTGGAGAGCTCTGTCCATCACCGGCGTGGGTTACCGGCAGAGCCCGACGAGGACGAGCGGCTCCTCGCGTGGGTCTACCATCGGTCACTTACGACGGCGGAGACGAACACTCGGCGGCTCCACCGGGAGAACGCGAAGGCTCTTCGGCTTGCCATCGAGCAGTCCGAGACGGGAGGCGTTGGAGAAGGCGACGGAGGGGCCTCGGCTGGCCAAGCTCAGGCGCCAGCAGGACCAGGTCGTCCAGCGCCTCAAGGGTCTCGTCATTGTCGACTCCTCCTCCAATGACCACGGCTCCTCCTCCGATGAATCGGACGATGCTCCACCAGCCGCCGAGGGCTAGAGCTACGCCAACGAACAGAAGGGGAAAGGGCCGGCCCGGAAGTGGTGAAGTTCATTTTCATTTCAAGTTTTAGATGTAGTATAAAATTATTCGTCGTTTATGTGAACTTTAGTGAATCTTTTGGTGAACTATTGTGTTGTTTCTATGTCCGGTAATTTGATGAACGTTGCACGATATAGTATGGATATAGGAGTTCGGATATGAGAGACACGGATGTGGACGACGCAATTTGAGGAGTGTCCGGTCAGTGTCCGCGGGCGTTTGAGGATCCGGATTTGCCAAGTCCGGCTGTAGATGCTCTAAGGCCCTGTATAATGGAAGGTGCTTGGGGTAAGTGCTTAGAGAAATAAACCAGTTTTTTTTAAGCACTTGTGCTTATTTGTAGAGGGTAGACACTTAAGTAAGCGTCTGTCCTGTACAAATAAGCACTGGTGCTTAAAAAAAACTCGGTTTATTTTACTAAGCATCTCTCTAAACACCTTTCATTGTACAATGCCTTAGCGGCTGGATCAAGCGACCACAGCTCCTGTCACCGTTATCCCCGCAGAGGCATCGGTTGGAGAACCTTTATCGTAGTCGGGTGTTGCGAACAGCCGTGGTTGACAAAGGACTAGGACCTGTAGCCACACACATTCCTTTTTACATTATCATTCTATTGCTTGTAACCCTGCTTGTCCATTTGACTGTTCTATGGTGTCTTCTCTGTTTATATGTAGTCTCTCCTTGTAAGGCTCAACGGCGTTCCGTCTAAAAGATGGATGGAAATCCGGAGGTAGAAGTGTGAATTCTGTTTCTGAGGCGATGAACTTATGACGTCGAAAAGAGGCGACGAACTGACGTTGGCGATAACTTCGGAGGCAAGACATATGCATCACGTACTGCTCCATATAGCCTCCCATAACTTTTCTTTCAAGTGGGGTGAAAGACCGAACAAAAGGGCAAAGGTCTACCTGATCGGATAACTGCGTGAAGATTCTAAAATGGCACTATCGGATGGTCCAATCCGGCAGGTGAAAGCAAGTTGTTGAGCCAAACATGGAAGGGAAATAACTGTAACAAAGGCAGATGCAAAAGCCACAAGTGCATATCCCTCCTCCTCCGAAAGAAGTCCACATAACCCCCTGGGATTTCACAGACTGGCCAGTTTACCCCCTAAGGTCCAAAACCAGCTATCTAACCCCCTGATCTTTCCTAAACCAGGTGAATCACACCCTAACACCGATTAGAGTAGCTTTTCAAGCGGTTTTGTTGGACATAGCAAGATGCAGCTCGTTTCCGATCTGCAGTTCTGCACCAAGCCTCGTCCATCCTCCTCCGAGGACGAGCGGCGTTGTTCCACTCGCGAGCGCTCGCCTAGTCCCACTATTATATTTGTGTGCATCTCGATGTCACCCTCCACGTCTCCAGGTTTCTGATCTCCAGGTTTCCCAGCGTATGTCACCGCGGTTCGAGGGATTCTTCCAGACGTCTACGCCGTCGCGTTCGTGCTGTGCAACCGTGGCTGCGGTGCTGGGGTGCACCCACCGGCACAACCCGCCAACTGAGCAAGTTCTTGCAAGGGATCGTCGTGCACTATCGGCTGTCATACTGAAGCTCTCTGTGGCGAATGATGGTGGGGCGGTCAAGGTCGTTGACGACGGTGACAAGCAGGACATGGACGCGGGAAGCAGCGAGGAACTGGAGCGAGTCGCCGGCGAGGCGGACAAACTTCTTGATGTTGATACAAGGTCCAGATCACGCGTGAAGGCAAGCTCCAATGGAAGATAATAGACAAGTATAGACCTGCTTCCCTCCCGGAGACCTGGACAAGACCCACATAGACACAAGAGTACGTGCCACCATGTCTGAGATGGACATGACTAACCGTGTTTAGTAACTAACAGTGGATCTCGACAGCTGCCGGCGGCAACCGCAGGCGGCACGGGCGCATATGTTGTCCACGAGGATGAAGCGGACGTGGCCGGCAAGAGCGCTGCCGAGGCGACTACGGCGACGACCACGCACGGGAGGTTCGGTGGCAAGTCGAGATTGCATGCGAGCCAAACCATAGTCGCATGTGCATGCTTTCTAGAGCCCGATGCCGAACGAGGAGCTGGCGCTTCCAAGGAACTGGGAGCCTTGCCAATTTGCCATCACATTGACACACCATTTTCTTTACCAGAGGCAGAGGCAGGCATAGCTCTACGAAAGGTAATTCGTGAACCACGCCGGGCTGAACTTCCTCGTGGCTGGCTGCTGGCTGGTGCTGCTGCCGAACAGTACCTCAACGATGCATGTGGTTTGGGTGGGATGACCTGAGCAACATGCGATGGCAGAAAGGTGGGCGGAGGAACTATGTCGACCTGGCACTCGCAACCTTCAAAACCGCCTGGAAAACAACTCTAATCGGTGCTAGGGGTGATTCACCTGGTATAGGAAAGAACAGGGGGTTAAATACCCGGTTTTAGACCTGAGGGGGTAAACTGGCTGGTTTGTGAAATCCTAGGGGGTTAAGTGGACTTCTTTCCTCCTCCTCCTCCTTGGCCCCCAAACCAAAGATTGCCTGCCATTGGGCGCTTCGCAGCTAAGGTTACAACACTAGGCCAACACTGCAGGTCCATGGACAATTGAACATGCACGGCCGGCTTTGGCTAAGTCAAGGGATCTCCAGTCTGACCAATTCTTCCCTATCTGTTTTATTACTGCTTAGTTTATTTCTACTGCGAGTAAAATATGATTACTAGGTGGATAAGAATGGCAGAATACTTGGTACTGACGAGTGAAAACTGAAAGCTTAGTTTGCAAGTTATTAGTCGAATTTTTTTTTGAGAGAAAGTTATTAGTCGATTGTGCCGGTCAGCGATCGATGTTGTTGCACATTTTCTTTCTGTATATCCTACCTAATGATGTAGGAGTAGTTAGCAAGCCTGGGCTGTTTATTTGTCAAAGCAATCCAGCAACCTGATTAGTTTGGACTGGGTCTTGTTTGGAAGCAGAGGACTGAATTCAGTCTCTTTCAGTGAGTACGTGGTGGAGATTGTTGCGCAAATGCTACGTACTTGAACAGTTAGATATCGATATGTCATGAACACGCTCAGTGTCGGAATTCTTCAGACATCAACTGCAAGCAATAAATCACTACCATAACTACAGTAGTATCCTCTCGATATCTTCTTAAATGTCAGAATTTGATGGAACTACAGGTGCTGTTTAATAGTTAATATAAGACGTTTTTTGACATTGTTATGGGACAGAGGGAGTACTGCCGATACTGATATTGGTGTCCTGCAGGCCAAGTTCAAGATGTCAGTGCAGTGCAAACAATCTCACATGACAGATAAGGAGTGAGATCACGGAATGATTTTGCAACTGACCATATGGAATGCCAGTTATCTATTATCTCAAATACTGTACTATACATGTTTTACTCTAGAAAAGAATGGATATCTGAAACTTGCTCACTGCACTGCACTGCACACATATGAATGAAGGCCATCATTTGCCGTTCCCACCAAACCATTCCTTTCCCAGGCTTGTTCATGAAGTTCATCTTCCCCAACCCCGAAAACATCCATCACCAGCCGCCATGCACTGGCATAACAACGACATGTTGTAACACCTGTGACAACTTAACCTACACATACACAGATCCTAGCACCATCTAAACAACGTACCACAGGCACAAAACACAAGGCTTGTACATGGACGATCTCCGGCCGGCCGGCCGCCGGCCGCTCGCGCGTTGTCATCGCCGCGCCTGCGCGATGGCCTGCTCCAGGTGCTGCAGTGACCTGTGGTAGCTGACGAAGCCCATGAACCAGAACTCGAAGCCGTCGTTGGTGACCACCTCGATGTAGCGCTGCTCCGGCTTGTGCTTGTTCTCCGTGGGCACGGCGCGCCTCACCTTGCGCAGCGGTATCGTCACCTTGTACGGCACGCGTACCTTGGCGCCGTCGGGGGCGGCCACGGCCAGCGAGCGGTCGCTGCGGAAGGCGACGCGCTCCGTGGACACGAAGAGCATCCCGGCGATGGGCCCCGCCGTGGTGGACAGGTAGCACTGCGACGCCCTCACCAGCCGCTCGTTCTTGTCCACGGAGAACCACTGCCGGAACACCTTCTCGACGCCGCCGGCCTGGAGGATCCTGGCGCCCAGGGTGAGCTTCCCCTTGACCGTCTCCGACAGCTTTGGCCCCAGAGTCACTGCATACGTTAGGAACAAGGAAGAATTCAGTCTAACAATCCAAAGGCATACGATACGACCAAGAAGAAAGGAAAGAAAAACAATTTTCTTTCTGATTGGTTGGCGTTCCGTGTTGAATTGAATTAAACAAGAAGAGACAAAAGCATCGGTAATTACTTACCGTGTTCTTTGATGCCCTGGGCGATCTTCCCCCTCTTCCTGCGAACTTGGCTGGTCTGGTCGCGATCGGTGGCCGTGGAGCCGTGGGAATCGCCGTCGTTGTTGTTGATAGATTGGAAGGAACCGGAGACGAACCCACCATGATCAGGGGGGGTGATCGCCTCCTCCACCTCCACGAAGTCGGGCTCCTCTATGCCGTAGGCCGTGCTGTTGACCGGGATCCCAATCACATGATCCTGATTCGTTGCCCCCTCCATCGCCGCCGATCGATCAACCCAGCTCGCAAGCAAGGAATCCCTCGCCCTTGTTCCAATCCGCTGCTCTGCTCCGTCTCCTGCTCTGCGTCGTCGGTGCGCCGAAAGCAATGTGCGGTGGTTGTTGTTGCTGGTAAGCTCAGGTCCAAATTGAGAAGGGGGAGAGCTGGTTTTATAGGACGGCTTGGTGGCCACTCGACTCCCCCAGAACCGCCCGGCTGGCGGTCTACACTATACGAGAGGTATAGTATAGTAATTCCGCGAGCGAGCGAGCGCACTTTGGAATTGTGAATTGAGAATCGATGCAACAGTCCTCATCCCCTCATCATGATAAAAAGTAGGCTCGGCGCTAGAAAAAAGAGCTCGGTGGCTACCTAACTTTGCGAGGGCATGGGACCCGCCGCGTGCTGCTGCTGCTGCTTTTCGGTGTGTCATCCGTTTGTGTTTTCGCGCACGGAGGGGGGAGCCTTTTCTCCTCCGAAGAAAGTCTCCAGCTCGTCCAGCCGGTTCAGTTCAAGTGCATATGCATTTTGTGCTCCACGCGAACAGTATCGCACAATCCGCATGCATTGCAAGATGACGCGCGTTCCATCGTCGGTTCGGTGTCTGCCGGGGTTCACGAGATTGCGCCAAATGGCCGATCCCAGCACAGTGGCCGGCAAGCCGATTGGCGGTACCCATTTTTGCACGCAAACAGAATACTACAAACCTGCAAGCACCGTCAGTCAGTAGCATTGACAGGGAAAGGAATCCACGGAGATGCAGACAGAAGAACCTACACCTACAAGGCTACAACAAACGTCGATGGCCTGAATGAGTCAGGCGGGGGCACACCTAGATCCGCATCAGATCAAAATCATGGCTCCCCAAAGGCCGTGACCGGAAAGCACGGGGCCGGGCGAGTGGACGACGACGCCTTTGACGAGGCCGACGGGGTCGTCCCTACCCCGCGCCACCAAGGGCCGTTAACTAACCGCCATGGCCTACGATGCATACACACAGGCACAGGGCAGGCAAAGCTGGAAGCGTCACGAGTTCGGCCGCACCGTCCCTCTCCTCCTGCTGCCTTTCGCCTTTGCTTTCGCTATGGCTATGGCCACGGAGGCCCCGGTCACTAGCTGCTTCGCCAGCGTCGCGTCCGACTACGCGCCGAGTCACCACCCGCCCCGCGCATTCGCGGTTGTTTTTCTGCGTGTCGGACAGCGCCGCTGGTTCGTCCGTCGGCTCCAGATCCGCTGCAGCGAATCGACTGGCAATTGCTGGTTGGTTTTTACTTTCACGGCCTACTTTCGTTTATTTTTTCCTTTTCCAAAGGGTGCTGTCACTTCTTCGTTTCCTTGCTCGGTTGGGTAAACATCCATGTTTTTGCAGCCTGTGCTTGTGCATACATGTATTCCTAGATACTGCGTGAATTAGGATATATTTTTCCTTCGTGAATGGAGTAATTAAGATTTTTTTTTTGCTCCTGAATGGAGTGTGGGCTCCAAAGCAAAGTATTAGAGCATCTAGCATTTCCACATAAGGGGCCTCTTTGGTTTAACTTTTTTTTGAACCATTATTAAAGAGTTTAACTTTTTGCATAGCTTTTTTATTCATATGATTGAATCTTAGAACAACTCTAGCAGAGCCATCGTATCAGTTTGATCGGCATAATAACCGTCGATATGGCGATTTTGCCCAAAATGTCAATATGCCTGGGCTGCAATAATTTATGAAACGCGCTCCATATCGAGCCCACGAGCCTCTCCATTCCCGCCACACCCCCCCCCCCCTCCCCCCCGGGCCATGTTTTTCGCAGCCCACTGCCCACGGTTACAAAATGGTTGTCGCCATGTCCGAATAGCTCACCTCCACCCAGTGGCGTAGCCAGGATTTTATGTCAGGGTGGTCCAATTGGCACAAAAAAAATTTACACCACAAATTTATCAAACCAACATATGCACACTGAATATATCCAAAGCACATATCAATAAAGTCTTTCAAAGCATATTAAAATTCATGTTCAAGCCTTACATTCGCTTAAAATATAACACAGCTTATTTGTCGGATCCATATAAAAAAAGGGATGCAATGTCTCCTGTCCTCTTCATTTTTGCAACAGTTGTACAAAAAAGTTAATTAACTCAGTTGGAACAAAGCCCTAATGATTCAACCGGTTCAATTGACAAATTATCAATTGGAAAAAACTTTAAAAGCATGCACTCTCAACAAATCGTTGAAATCTTCATAGCAAAAGGAAATTGTGCTTTGAATTGGAGAAGAACAAAAATCTTACACTGGATTGAAGTAGAAAAGAAAACAACTAGTGCACACTGCATGGGGCTGTGCCTATGTGTGCGTGCGCGCTTCCTTCGTCGGCCGCCGGGATGCGCATCCTTCACCGGCCGCCTATCTGTCGCCGTCAGCCTGCGCCTTGCCGTAGTGCCGGCCTTGCGCTGGGCGATGGTGCTAGGTTTCAGTCTTTCAAACTTCCACAGACCAGATCACTAGAGGAAAACGAGACGACGGGGGAGTTGGGAACGATCAGCGTACATACACGCGTACATGGGCTAAGACCTGATTTGGGCTTGGGTATGTTTCCTTTTTTTCAGAGAAGTACTAAACTAATGGGCCAAATTTGAGGGTGGTCCATGGACCACCCTGGCCACCCTACAGCTACGCCACTGCCTCCACCCTCAGCAAGTCAGCATTCACTTCACTCCCATCACCATGTCGCTTCCCCTCGATTGGACTAGGTGTCGCCCTCGGAGGATGAGGAGCAGATGGTGGACGAGGAGGGGGCCGCCCTCACCGCCGAGGAGGACGAGGATCGCTATTATGCACTGGAGGTTGCACATGAGATCATGCCCTCAATGAGCGCCCTAATTGGAATACCAAAACACATTTCATTGAGTGGGATATCCAGCATGGCTACGTGCAGATCCCGTGTGAGCAGGATATAAGAGAGATTGTCACGTAGCTCATATCAGCCACTATGTGCTCCACATCGGCTCATTGTTAAGGAGGCTTGGGATGAGCGCTACGCATCGGTTGCATGTCTGATGAAATCTTCAAGCACACCGATGACGGGGAGGAGTTAAAGGCTGAGAAGGACCACGACGTGTGGCTCCATTACGAGGAGAAACAAGTGTGTTTGATGGCGGAGCGGCAATCCATCAGATGGCGTGCATTTGACATGAAGATAGTGCCATTCACTATAAGACGACTCGCATCATGAAACGATTGCGATCATGGATGATGTGCATGTCGTATGGCGCAATGTGCTTTCGTGCATGAAATGATTCATGCACTTCCTGATAGAATGTCCCCCCTCTGCCCCCGCCTATGAAATCCGCAGATATGACCAACCACACGTCGCACAACAACTCATCCTCCATGGCGAGTACCCCGCCATCCTTCTTCCTTTGAAAAAATGACATGACGTCCGAAAATAAGCTCAATGACATTTGACTGGACACCTGCCGGACATGGTGGCCGCCATGGAGGTCGTCAACAGGGTGGTGGATCGGAGTGTACCTGGGTACAAACGGCTCCAGGGTGGACAACGCCGTTGTAAAAGGCGAGCGGGTGTGTCGGTGCTGGTGGCGAACGTACAACAATGCATGTGTGGCGGCCGAAGAGATACAGCGGCGGCGGAGGTGGAGGTTGTGGATGCAAAGCAAGGGGGAGAAGTGACGGAGTGGAAGAAAATGGGACAGGGAGGGCGGATTTAGTGGGCCTGGGGTGTCGGAGTCTACCTTCACTTTGCAGGGCAAGTGCGTCCGAATCGATACAGGCCCGCGTCGGATGGCTTGCGCGGTCCGAACATATGCGGACGATTCAAGAGTCGGCGTTGGAGATGCTTTATAGGTTCTTTTTTAAGGGAGAGATTCTTTATAGGTGTTTAGGGGAAGAGTTAGAGATTCCCTTATAGAACATCTAATATAATACGGTGTGTTGGAGTTACAGTCACCGGTGGTCCAGGATTATTTTTTGTGCGTTGCTTGCTTAGTTATTATGCATACTTGTGCTATTGCGTGTTGCGTAGGAAGAATGTTAGGACAGTTTGGCCGTTGAAGCTTCGTAAGGGTCAACGTGACCAGCTGGCCAGCCCTCGATACGCCCCCCGGCCGTAACCCCGTTCCGACCGTCCGGTGCGATGTTGGCTGCAAGCGGAACGAAATTGGAAAGGAGTCGAGGAATCTAGCGCGAAAGCTTAGCACCACACTCCATCGTCCCTTGCTCCATCAACCAACTATACAAGGAAGGGATCATACAGAAAGACGACAGACCAACGGACGGCCAGCTTGGTCTTCCTGCTGTACTGAAAGATACAGCGCCGCACTACTGTTGACAGTAACCGGCTGGGTCGTGAAAGGTACATCGGCGGCGCGTAGGAAGACCGCAGAATCTGGACTGCATTTCATGTTAATGAAATGCATGAGAGATTCAAGTCAACCAGAAAATAAGCTACCATGCATGGAATCTAGGCATGCCCTGAACACAATTTCCCTCCATAATAATAGGCATTTCTGCAATCATTTCCTGAGTAGTCTGTTATATCTTTGTATTCCCAGTAGCACATAGTAGCACGAAGTTTAACACTATGAGGCTGGCACTATCAGCATAAAGCGGCTGGCTTGCTTATCAGCCGCCAGCAGTGGTTATCTAGGAAGCAGTGTGTGACCCGATGGGCCATGGGAGCCCCCAGCAGCACCAACACTGACAATCCTTTGCCACTGTTGTTTCCTTAATCAGGAGGGGCAAGCAATGGCCAAAAAGCACGATCGCTTCAACCCCTACTGGTCGGCCTAGCAGCTTAGCTTTCCCAAACGCTTGTGCATGCAGATCGATCGATCAGTCTAAAGAAATCAGGATGGAAGCAGCAGCTCCTCGAATTGACCTCCACTGACTCCCCACGGCTGCAGTCTGATGGCAAAAGGGGCGTCTCCATGTTGTAAAGAAAAGGGATCGCCCAAAGCGCGGCACAAAGCATGGAGATACGATCGATCGTAGTAGATTACAGGTCGATCGATCATGCATTCATGCGTGCGTGCGCGGGGGCTCCATCCCGGCCCGGGCCGCGGATAAGGACGGGTTATCACTTCATGTATGTAATGCTTGCGATTAGAGTATGCGTCTGGCCTTTTTCGTTGGTTAGGGTTTGTGCGTTCCAGTGGAAAGCAAAGCATCGCTGCTGATAAACAAGTAGCCAGCGCGAAAAGGCTCTCGTAATTGCGTCCCCGACAGTGCATGGTGGGCTTAGGTCCCCGGCTTGGTTAGCCGTTGCCGTTTTCGTGTCACTGCCGACTCAGCTCATGAGCTGAAACCGTTGTTTTTGTCCATGCCTCGTCCTCATGGCATGGGACGCACGAATTGGGGCGTTGATGGGTTGGGTTTAGGGTCTAAGATATTTCTTTGCAATTGTTATGCTAAGCAAACTGTGTCGGGAGCTGGGACCAGGACCGGCCGTTCCAGCAGTCTTGGCTTTTCAGCGTCTGAGGTCTGACTCCGAGCTATATATCTAGTGTGAGGATGTCCCGGAGATGCGGTTTCTGTATGGCTAGGTATCTGTTTGGTAGTAGCATGAGTGCATTTTTTTTCTGAAGCTAAAAGACTAAACTGCCTGTACTTGTTGGAGATTAGAGCCTCATCCTTTGGAGGGGTGTCCTGTGCCTCTCCCAAGTTCTGTAGGCCTCAACCCTTCACCAGAGAGATTCTTGCTGGCTTTGCACGTTCCAACTTCCGACTAGGAATAGGATCCTACCGAAATTTTAGGAGCTGCTTTGCTCTTTCAGTTTCTGTCTTCGTACAATCTTCATACTCCGGAGTTGACCGGAGTGACCAATCTTCCAACTAGTCAAGTTCTGTTTTGAAATGTGTATGTATGGCACGCGATTCTCCCACTGGACCTTGAGGTGCGCCCGATACTGCCTCCAACTCTGAGCTCACCAGGAAGAACTCGAAAACTAGCCTGTCCTAGTAGGAGTATTATTCAGCATATATTTGTTGTGAAATCAACTAAGGGCAAACTGTCTGACAGTGTCTGCTTTCTCTTTAGAAAACGTAGTTTTTCATTTAAGCGCAATCGGGGATGTAGCTCAAATGGTAGAGCGCTCGCTTTGCATGCGAGAGGCACGGGGTTCGATCCCCCGCATCTCCATCTTTTCTCTCTAGTTTTGCACTTTCTCAGAGGTATAGTCTTTTTTTAGGGGTTGTCAGAGGTATAGTCGTCTCGCTCGTTTCAGGTTTACAACTTTTACATTGGAAGCACAGTGTGGATCATATTCGCTCCCTCTTTTCTTGTGGCCCATCTTTAACTGCGCATGAGCTTTACTTTCAAAGCCCAATATGGAGAATATTCGGGAGCTCCTGTTCAGCGTTCAGGCGCCACGGAAGTTCACCTTCGCCCACGCGCCGGCGCTGTTGGGACGACCGATGTACACCATCGCATTGGACAGAAAAAAGAAAAGAAAATAAACGAAAAAACAAGAAATCATGAATTCAAAAAAGTTCATACATTTTTAAAACAATAATGAATTTGAAAAAAAAGTTATCAAATTTTAAAAAAGTTCATCGAATTTGAAAAAAGTTCACCGATTTTGAAAAACAATTCATTGATTTAAAATAATCATCTAATTTGCAGAAAGTTCATCCAGTTTGAAAAAAAATCATTGAATTTGCCAGAACTTTCTATAAAATTCTTCGATTTTAAAGAAAAAATAAAAGGTAATAAAGAAGAAATGAGAGTAGTTGAAACAACAAGCGTTGTGGTCGGGTTGTCAGTGCGGTTTATTGGGGACAAGAGATCCCTGGTTTGACCCTCCACATGCGTGTTAGTTTTTTCTCTTTAGATAGAAAAGATAAAAAAATAGTTAAACGGGTCAGCCCAGCTTGAAGGACTTCAAGCGCCTATTTGCAAAATGCATAGTAACGGGTGCCTGAAGCGCCATCATCCCTCTTTTCTTTTAAGCAATCTTTTGCTGGGCCAAGGTCTGCTGTTTCCTTCTTATTTTAGACAAATAGTTTGAGATTGCTAACCGGACATGCCACCCAGTAGGTCTGCTGTTTCCTTTACTGCACGGCCCATATCAGAAATTAGGATGACCTCTCATTCGGATCCTTATCCTCCTCTCCATCATTACTTCATGCATGTATATTGTCTCAAAAAAAAACTTCATGCATGTATGGTAGCCCCTCCTGTTTTAAATACAAAGGCAACCATAAAAATACAATTTGCATCTATAAAAAGACACTGTCTCTTTTATACAAAATTGAGTGCATTTTTGCCTCATGTCGATGATGCTTACTAATTCAAACGTTGCATGCAACCATAGAAAAGAGGCACCACATGAATTTGTTTATTAGTCCTGAACATAAGGGATTTTTCACGAATGTTCACTTGACCACTCGACCCATAAAAGAAATTAGGCATTCCAGACCGAACAAACAAATTGTGCAAATGCTAGGAATTGCCTATTTGACGCTTATTGCGCCCGACATAGGCTGATTGGTAGTTAGCTCACACCCTCCCAGCAACATTCCTAGGTAATGGGGCCGTCATATTCAGAGGTTTGCATTTTGGGTGCTTGAAGCCTCCACCAATCGGTTTTGTGAAGTTTCAGACTGGTTTTGTGAACCTTCTAGATGCTTTCAACCATTATTTTCTCTTTTACTTGTTTTTGGTATTCTACTCGCTTTTTTATTTCTTTGTTTCATTTTCAGGAACTTTTTTCAAAAACATCACGAACAATTTTCATCCTACCTCAGTAGTGGTTTATAGGCCCCTAAGTATTTTATGCCAAATTTTGACCATAGATTTAACTAACAAAATATTAATCCATGTCATAAAATATTGTATCGGTGGATTCATATTTGAATGTAGTTTCTGATAATATTATTTTCTCTATGTATAACTTATATTTATTAGTTAAAATCATGGCCAAAATATGACCATAAAGCCCTGTTCGGATCCACTCCGCTCCACAGCTGCAACTCCCGGAGCGGAGGGAGCGGCAGCGTAATCGCACGGAGCGGCTGAGACCCAGCTCCTCGTACGGAGCGGAATTTTGAAACGGGAGAGGTACCGAACAGGGCTTAAATACAAAGGGTCTAATAAACTAGGACAGAGGTAGTATTTGTGAACTTTTTTTAAAATGAGTAAATATTTTTAAATTTGTAAACAATTGTAATATTCGTAAACATTTTTCAGATCTGCAAATATTTTCCAGCGTCGTGAACTTTTTCAAACGAATGCTAGATATTTGTTTCAAATCCAGAAACTTCTTTTACAAATTCATGATATTTTTTTAAATTAGGGAACATGTTACAAAATCATGATTTTTTTTTAAATTCTTGAAGTTTTTTTTAAATACACGAACATTTTCTCGTTCCACAATTATTACATAGAAAAAACTGAACCAACGTGCAAGCGCCAACCGAAAAAATTGTGCTAGCGAGTGAGTGAGCACAAGCTTGCGACCGCATGTGAGTGATTATTAGGTCGGGACGCGTAGCCCCGCGCGAGAGCCATGTTACGATCTAGTGCAGAAGGCGTTGGGGAGGAGCTCTCCAAATATTATGTCTCGCCCTTTGTGACCCCTTAGAGAGTGGGTGTCCTGAGCGGGTCGGCCTAAAGGTTCTTCCCCCTGATTAAAGGGTCCATTGCCCTTTGTCGCACGTTCCCAGCCTTGTATTGCCGTAGGCCCACAGCTTGTTCCCATTCTTCTTATATGTCTCCTTCTTGAAATTGGCAGGCTGTTGGACTTTGTTCTTGCCGTCAAACTTTTCTTTGCCCACATAGTTGTTTTTGTTCTTGGGTAACCCCCTCATGACAACGAGCAAGTGTGGCTTTTGCCCTAGCATTTTTTTTCCACATCAAGAGTGCCAATAAGATTGACAGCAGTAAAATCCTGCCTCTTGTTCTTTAGAGAGGTAGCAAAATTCCTCCACGATGGTGGAAGCTTAGCAATGATGCCCCCGGCAATGAATTTGTCCGATAACATACGTAGCGGTCATCAGTTATCTTGTAATCATGATATTGTTCCATGATATACAACTCACTTCCTGCGTCCACGACCCAAACTTTGCCTCATGCGCATCCCACATATCCCTACCAACCATGATCGTCATGAATGGATGAACAATTTTGTCGTCGAGAACACTCAGAACAGCACCTCTGAAGAGGGTGTTTTTTTCTGGAAAGCTTGCTCCTGCTCGGTAGTCAGTTATCCCTCTGGCTTGCTTTGAGAGGCGTGAAAACAGTTCATAGTGGTATGCCAAAGAACTGCCCTAGCACGTCACCTCTTATAGTTCACACCCTTCAAACGACGCGGGGAAAATTGCCTACACATTTTAGGTTTTTGGATTGTTGAAGAAATAGACATCTTTTCATTATGTTTAATCCAGAAAAATAATAGGTAAAACATGATCAACATGATAGAGAGAATAGTTGAGACATGCAACTGATTGTTTAAACTAGTCGTCCAATTCAGATCATAAGCAACAAGCAACATATCCAGGTCGATCATGATTAGCAGTAATGCTAGCCCTAACAGAGAGCATAAGATGACATACGGGATAACAACAGAAGATGCAGACGTGTCATTCATCGTGTCGTAAAAGAAGTCGTCGACATTGAGGAAGAAGTCGTCGTTGGGGAACTCGTCATCGAGGATGTCGTCGTTCGCAACCATGATGAACAAAAATCTAGCAGTCGTGCGGAGGCACTCCCCAAAAACCTAATCGCCCTCTCCCATACCGGATCACAAGAGGCGGTGTCTCAGAGGTCTGATGCCTCTCTCCCTGATGCACACCGGGAAGCGAGATGGGAAAGAGATAGGCAACGCAATACTAGGGAATGGGACGAAGAGTTGTGTTTCTTGCCTATAGAGGAGCGACTCTTATATAGACAAGAAAAGCTGAAACCAACCCACATTACTACAAGAGAAACGAGGCAATAAACACCATTAAACTGATGCACTAAGCATCATTAAGGAGAGAAGAAACGAGCACTCTAAAAATCCCATGAAGTGTTCAGTTTCTTCTCCCATTCATGCGTCAATCGTTTCAACTTCTTTTTCTCGAATACGCACGAGTGTGCGTACTATATATATTGAAGAAGAGGATGGGGTAAAGAGCCCCTCCACATTGGAAATTACATGTTACATAACCCCAACTCCACCCACACAAGGACTACAAAACTAGGACTAACTCCTCCCACTCGCCCACCTTTCCACCGCTAATAAGATTGGCTCAACGTCCCCTTTAAAAAGGTTCGCTCTCTTCTAGATTCTACCCTCAAGAACTATCCTACGCAGCACATGCAAGCTCGAAGGCATGGCACCATCGGAGACTATGGCATTTCGGTGCTTCCATAGCTCCCACATGCCAAGGATCAACAAAGCCCGAGTGTCCTTGGCGCCCAACCTCATGTCCATCTTTGTGTTGCACCACTCCTCCAGCATTGTATCTGCGTTTGGTATCCACTCCGGTCGATTCATAGCTAGGCATACGCATGTCCAGACTTGTCTCGCGAATACACACCCAGTGAGCAGGTGCTTGATGGTCTCTTCCTCTTGGTAACAAAACGGGCATCCTTCTTGGTATTCCAATCCACGGTGCGCTAGCCTATCAGATATCCAACATCTGTTTTGCAGAGCCGTCCACGCAAAGAAGTAGCAACGTAATGGTGCCTTGGACTTCCAGGTGAATGCCGTAGTGGGAACGACCTCCCTGCCCTAGAATCTCGCCGCATACGCAGATCTTGTGGAGAAGCATCCATTCGTCTCCCAAGCCCAGGTTGTGACATCCTCCTCCTCCGGCTAGAGCTGCATCTCAGCTAGGAGCTCCCAAAGGGCCATATATTCCTGGAACTTGATCCCATTAAGCTCCGGCCCCACATCAACCGCCCAGGCGCCATTCCGCAGGCCTTGGCTAACCATGCGTGCGCAGTGAGTACTATGCGGCATTTTCATGTACAGGTTTGGGGCGATATCTTCCACATGTGCCCCCTGAATCCACCCGTCCTCCAAGAACCATGTGTTGTTGCCGTTTCCTACAATAGTCTTCGTTGCAGCCTTGAATCATTTGGCACGGCGATATCTAGTTGTGCCCATGACCGTGATCCATCCACATGTTGAAGCCAGGGCCATCGGGCTTGCATGGCTAAGTTAAGCCACCTCAGGTTCGGAATGCCCAATCCCCCGGCCCACTTCGGTGAGCACACCTTATCCCAGGCCACCATACAATGGCCGCCATTTGCTTGCGCCTTGGCGCACCAAAGAAACCCTCTTCATATCTTCTCCATTTGAGTGATCGTCTTGATGGGTATGTCTAGTGCCATCATTGCATGAAGCGGAATTGCACACAATACAGACTGAATTAGCAGCAGTCTTCCGCTCCTTGGCATTCACTGCTTTCCATTGTGGTAAGCACCCGGCCAACTGACCCGCAAGCCCTCGTAGTTGAGATGTTGTTCGCTTCCGCAACACGAGAGGCAACCCTAGATATTTGCATGGGAATGTTCCCACTGGACAGCCCATGATCTCCCCAACTCTCTGCATGATTTCCGGGCTGCACCGTATAGGAAAGGTCGCACTCTTGGCTAGATTGGTGCGGAGTTCGTAGCTATCGCCAAACAGCTGCAAAAGTGCATCGCAAGCGATAAGGTCATTGTCCCAAGGCTTCAAGAAAATCATCACATCATCCGCAAACATGGACAGTCTCTGGGTAATGCCCGAACCCGACAGGGGGGTCAGAATGTCGTGCGAGGCAGCAATCCCAAACAGCTTATGGAGCGGCTCCATTAATAGAATAAAGAGCATTGGCGATATAGGATCGCCCTGCCTGAGGCCTACGTGATTCAAGATGGGATTGCCTGGGACGCCATTGACCATAATCCGTGTTGAGGAAGTCGACAGTAAACCACAAACCCATTCTCTCCACTTATCGCTAAACCCCATTGCTCGAATCACCTTGATGACCCACAAGTATAGGGGATCAATTGTAGCTCTTTTCCATAAGTAAGAGTGTCAAAACCAACGAGGAGTAGAAGGAAATGGCAAGTGGTTTTCAGCAAGGTAATGTCTGCAAGTGATGAAATTGTAAGTAACAGAGTAGTTTGATAACAAGATAATTTGTAATGAGCAAGTAATGATAGTAGTATCAAAAGTGAAGCAAGGTAGCCCAATCCTTTTGAGGCAAAGGACAAACCAAAATGGTCTCTTATAGTAAGCAAAGCATTCTTGAGGGTACACGGGAATTTCATCTAGTCACTTTCATCACGTTGGTTCGATTTGTGTTCGCTACTTTGATAATTTGATATATGGGTGGACCGATGCTTAGGTGATGTTCTTACTTGAACAAACATCCTACTTATGATTAACCCCTTTGCAAGCATCCGCAAATACAAGAAAAGTATTAAGAACAAATTCTAACCATAGCATTGAACTTTTTGATCCAATCGGTCCCTTACGGAATAGCGCATAAACTAGGGTTTAACCTTCTGTCACTCTCGCAACCCATCATCTAATAACTAATCCACAATGCATTCCCTTAGGCCCAAATATGGTGAAGTGCCATGTAGTCGACATTCACATGACACCACTAAGCGAATCACAACATACATATGATGTCTACTACACAACCTTCTTCTTGTAGACGTTGTTGGGCCTCCAAGTGCAGAGGTTTGTAGGACAGTAAAAAATTTCCCTCAAGTGGATGACCTAAGGTTTATCAATCCGTGGGAGGCATACGATGAAGATGGTCTCTCTCAAACAACCCTGCAACCAAATAACAAAGAGTCTCTTATGTCCCCAACACACCCAATACAATGGTAAATTGTATAGGTGCACTAGTTTGGCGAAGAGATGGTGATACAAGTGCAATATGGATGGTAGATATAGGTTTTTGCAATCTGAAAAAATAAAAACAGAAGGTAACTAATGATAAAAGTGAGCGAAAACGGTATTGCAATGCTTCGAAACAAGGCCTAGGGTTCATACTTTCACTAGTGCAAGTTCTCTCAACAATAATAACATAATTGGATCATATAACTATCCCTCAACATGCAACAAAGAGTCACTCCAAAGTTACTAGTAGCGGAGAACAAACGAAGAGATTATTGTAGGGTACGAAACCACCTCAAAGTTATTCTTTCCGATCAATCCATTGGGCTATTCCTATAAGTGTCACAAACAGCCCTAGAGTTCGTAGTAAAATAACACCTTAAGACACATATCAACCAAAACCCTAATGTCACCTAGATACTCCAATGTCAACTCAAGTATCCGTGGGTATGATTATACGATATGCATCACACAATCTCAGATTCATCTATTCAACCAACACAAAGAACTTCAAAGAGTGCCCCAAAGTTTCTATTGGAGAGTCAACACAAAAACGTGTGCCAACCCCTATGCATAAGTTCACAAGGTCACTGAACCCGCAAGTTTATCACCAAAACATACATCAAGTAGATCACGTGAATATCCCATTGTCACCACAGATAAGCACATGCAAGACATACATCAAGTGTTCTCAAATCCTTAAAGACACAATCCGATAAGATAACTTCAAAGGGAAAACTCAATCCATTACAAGAGAGTAGAGGGGGAGAAATATCATAAGATCCAACTATAATAGCAAAGCTCGTGATACATCAAGATCGTGCCAAATCAAGAACACGAGAGAGAGAGAGAGAGAGAGAGAGAGAGATCAAACACATAGCTACTGGTACGTACCCTCGGCCCCGAGGGTGAACTACTCCCTCCTCGTCATGGAGAGCGCCGGGATGGTGAAGATGGCGACTGGTGAGGGATCCCCCTCCGGCAGGGTGCCGGAACAAGGTCCCTATTGGTTTTTGGTGGCTACAGAGGCTTGCGGCGGCGGAATTCCTGATCTAGGTTTCTTTTCGGGGGTTTCTATATTTATAGGGATTTTTGGCGTCAGGAACAAGTCAGGGGGGGGTCTCTGAGGCGGCCACGAGGTAGGGGGCGCGCCCCACCCTCGTGGTGGCCTCGGGACTCTTCTGGTCCATCTCCGGTACTCCGTGGGCTTCTTTTGGTCCAAAAACAATCTCCGTGACATTTATGGTCAATTGGACTCCGTTTGGTATTCCTTTTCTGCGATACTCAAAAACAAGGAAACACAAAAACTGGCACTGGGCTCTGGGTTAATAGTTAGTCCCAAAAATCGTATAAAATAGCATATAATTGCATATAAAACATCCTAGATGGATAATATAATAGCATGGAACAATAAAAAAATTATAGATACGTTGGAGACATATCAACATACTATCAAAATATCGAACACATATCAAGTTCACATGATTACTTGCAACATGACTTCTCCCGTGACCTCAAGAACAAAGGTAACTACTCACAAGTGATAACCATGCTCAAGATCAGAGGGGTATTAAATAGCATATTGGATCTGAACATATAATCTTCCACCAAATAAACCATATAGTAATCAACTACAAGATGTAATCAACACTACTAGTCACCCAAAAGCACCAATCTATAGTTCTCGCAAAGATAGAACACAAGAGATGAACTAGGGTTTGAGAGGAGGTGGTGATGTTGAAGATGCTGATGGAGATTGCTCTCCCCAAGATGGGAGAGTTGTTGGTGATGATGATGACGATGATTTCCCCCTCCGGGAGGGAAGTTCCTCCGGCGGAATCGCTCCATCGAAGGGCAAAAGTGCTCCTGCCCTAGTTCCGCCTCAAGATGGTGGCGCTCCATCCTGAAAGTCCTCCCCTTATTTTTTATAGGTCAAAATGACTTATATACCAGAAGATGGGCACCGGAGGTGGGCCTGGATGAGCACAACCCACCAAGGCGCGCTTGGGCTCCCTGGCACGCCCAGGTGGGTTGTGCCCACCTGGTGGGGCCCCTCTGGTATTTATTAGCTCCAATATTCCACAAATATTCCATAAAAATCTCCTTAAAGTCACAGCTTGTTTGGAGTTGTGCAGAATAGGTGGCCTAACATAGCTTTTCCAGGTGCCGGAATTCTCCCTCTTTGTGTGTACCTTGCATATTATCAGAGAAAAGGCATTAGAATGACTCCAAAAGGCATTATTATGCATAAAAACATCATAAATAACAGTAGGAAAATGATAACCCACAAGTATAGGGGATCACAACAATTTTTGAGGGTAGAGTATTCAACCCAAATTTATAGATTCGATACAAGGGGAGCCAAAGAATATTTGCAAGTATTAGCAGCTGAGTTGTCAATTCAACCACACCTAGAGATTAATTATCTGCAGCAAGTAATCAGTAGCAAAGTAATATAATAGTTTTGATAATAGTAGCAGCAACAATAGTAACGGTAATAGTGATAGCAGTAATTTTGTAGCAAGTGCAACTGTAACGATAGCAGAAGTAACTTAGCAAGAACAATATAAGATAAATTCATAGGCATTGGATCGGTAATTTGTTTTATGATATTCATCATGTGACAGTCATAACCTAGGGTGATACGGCACTATAGCTCCAGTTCATAAATATAATGTAGGCATGTATTCCGCAAATAGTCATACGTGCTTATGGAAAGAACTTGCATGACATCTTTTGTCCTACCTCTGGTACGGGGTCCATATTGGAAACTAAGGGATATTAAGGCCTCCTTTTGATAGAGAACCAGAACAATGCATTAACACACGGTGAATACATGAACTCCTAAAACTACGATCATCACCGGGAGTGGTCCCGACTATTGTCACTCCGGGGTTGCCGGATCATAACACGTAGTAGGTGACTATAACTTGCAAAATCGGATCTAGAACATGGATATAATGGTGATAACATAAATGGTTCAAATTTGAAATCATGGCACCCGGGCCCAAAGTGACAAGCATTAAGCAAGGCAAAGTGATAGCAACATCAATCTCAGAACATAGTGGATACTAGGGATCAAGCCCTAACAAAACTAACTCGATTACATGATGAATCTCATCCAATTCCTCACCGAAGAGCGAGCCTATGAAGGAATTACTCACTCCCGGTGGGGAGCATCATGGAATTGGCGATGGAGAAGGGTTGGTGATGACGAAGAACGAAGATCCCCCTCTCCGGAGCCCCAAATGGACTCCAGATCTGGCCTCCCGATGAAGAACAGGAGGTGACGGCGGTTCCCTCTCATGGAATGTGATAATTCTTTCTTTCTGATTTGTTCTGGAAAAATAGGATTTTATAGCGTCGGTTTTAGGGTCTGCAGGGCCACCAGGAGGGGACAACCCACCTGGGCGCGCCTTGATGCGGCTTGAAGCTATGTCGGCATTTCCCCAAAGAGGAAGGAATGATGTAGCATAGCGGCGGTAGGTATTGCCCTTAATGATGAGACCAAGATTATCGAACCAGTAGGAGAACCAAGCAACAGTACGTAAACAACACCAGCACAAAAATAACAAATACTCGCAACCCGACGTGTAAAAGGGGTTGTCAATCCCTTTCGGGCAACGACGCCACAAATTGGCAAACGGACGTGAGAGAGTAGTAAATATTGATAGATCGAACGCCAAATAAAATAAAGTGCAGTAAGGTATTTTTTTTGGTTTAATAGATCTGAAAATAAAAGAAAAGGAAAATAGATCACAAAGGCAAATATATTAAAGAAGAGACCTGAGGGCCGTAGGTTTCACTAGTGGCTTCTCTGGAGAAAAATAGCAAACTGTGGGTGAACAAATTACTGTTGGGCAATTGATAGAACTTCAAATAATTATGACGATATCCAGGCAATGATCATTATATAGGCATCACGTCCAAGATTAGTAGACCGACTCCTGCCTGCATGTATTACTATTACTCCACACATCGACTGCTATCCAGCATGCATCTAGTGTATTAAGTTCATGGAGAAACGGAGTAATGCAATAAGAATGTTGACATGATGTAGACAAGATCTATTTTGTAGAAATAGACCCCATCGCTTTATCCTTAGTAGCAACAATACATACGTGTCGGTTCCCCTTCTGTCACTGGGATCAAGCACCGTAAGATCGAACCCACTACAAAGCACCTCTTCCCATTGCAAGATAAATGGATCAAGTTGGCCAAACAAAACCCAAATATCAGAGAAGAAATACGAGGCTATAAGCAATCATGTATATAAGAGATCAAAGAAGACTCAAATAACTTTCATGGATAAAAAGATAGATCTGATCATAAACTCAAAGTTCATTAGATCCCAACAAACACACCGCAAAAGAGTTACATCAAGGTTGTCAGAATCGCGATTCTGTTATACGATTCTACGACTTTACGATCCAAACTAACCCTTCTGATTCTACGATTTTACTTCATAGAATCTACGTTTCTACGATCCTGATAGTGAAGATTCTACGATTTGCGACTCTACCATCGAGGCTCCGATCCGATTCAAAATCGCGATTCTGACAACCTTGAGTTACATCATATGGATCTCCAAGAGACCATTGCATTGAGAATCAAACAAGAGAGAGGAAGTCATCTAGCTACTAACTACGGACCCGTAGGTCTACAAAGAACTACTCACACATCATCGGAGAGGCACCAATGGAAGTGGTGAACCCCTCCGTGATGGTGTCTAGATTGGATCTAGTGGTTCCGGACTCTGCGGCAGCTGGAATTGATTTTCGTCGACTCCCCTAGGGTTTCTGGAGTATTGGGGTATTTATATAGCAAAGAATCGGTTCATGGGGCACCCGAGGTGGGCACAACCCACCAGGCGCTTCTCCGGCCCACTGGATGCCTTCTGGTCCAAAAAAATCCACAAAAAGTTTCGCTGCGTTCGGATTCCGTTTGGTATTGATTTCCTGCGATGTAAAAAAACATGCAGAAAATAGCAACTGGCACTTGGCACTATGTCAATAGGTTAGTACCAAAAAATAATATAAAATGATTATAAAACATCAAAGAATGATTATATAACATCATGGAACAATCAAAAAGTATAGATACGTTGGAGACGTATCACGCTTGGGGGGGGGGGCAGGCGCGTCCTGGTGGGTTGTGCCCACCTAGGTGCCCCCTCAGGTGGCTCTTGGCTCCAGAAATTCTCTTTTATTGTATAAAAATTCCTCGCAAAGTTTTGTTCCATTCCGAGAGCTTTTATTTCTGCACAAAAATAACACCATGGTATTTCTGCTGAAAGCGGCGTCAGTCCGGGGTTAGTTTCATTCAAATCATGCAAATTAGTGTCCAAAACAAGAGGAAAAGCGTTAGGAAAAGTAGATACGTTGGAGACGTATCAACTCCCCCAAGCTTAAACCTTTGCTCGTCCTCAAGCAATTCAGTTGATAAACTGAAAGTGAAAAAGAAAAAAATATGAACTCTTTTGCTCTTGTTTTCATAAGTAAGGTTAAACAACACCCAGGTTTTTAGCCAACATTATAACTAACCATACCGACAATAACTCTTAAAAATTATATTAACTCATATCAGTGACATAATCAGCTAGCGAGCAATAATAAGATATCTCAAACAGCAACATGTTATCAAAACAACCATAATATAATATGATAATAGTGGTATCTCGCTAGCCCTTTCTGAGACCGCAAAACATAAAAGCAGAGCACCTCCAAAGTTCAAGCAGCGACTAAACATTGTAATTCATGGTAGAAAAGATCCAGTCATGATGCACCCAACATTAGATACACACAATGCATCAGCATGACAGCAGTGCTCTCAGGTTCTTCAAGTGTTGATGGTAGACAAGACCACTAGTTTCAAGAAAAGGGCAAAGGGAAGAAGGGGAACTTCAAGAAGAACGGCAAGCGAGTTGCTGCTCAAGTGAAGAAGCCCAAGTCTGGTCCTAAGCCTGAGACTAAGTGCTTCTACTGCAAAGGGATTGGTCACTGGAAGCGGAACTAGCCCAAGTGATTGGCAGATAAGAAGGATGGCAAAGTGAACATAAGTATATTTGATATACATGTGTACTTTACTAGTGTTTATAGCAACCCCTTAGTATTTGATACTAGTTCAATTGCTAAGATTAGTAACTCGAAACGGGAGTTGCAAAATAAACAGAGAACAGTTAAGGGTGAAGTGACGATGTGTGTTGGAAGTGGTTCCAAGATTGATATGATCATCATCGCACACTCCCCTATACTTTCGGGATTAGTGTTGAACCTAAATAAGTGTTATTTGGTTTTTCCGTTGAGCATGAATATGATTTGATCATGTTTATTGCAATACGGTTATTCATTAAAGTCAGAGAATAATTGTTGTTCTGTTTACATGAATAAAACCTTCGATGGTCATACACCCAATGAAACAAGTTCGTTGGATCTCGATCGTAGTGATAAACATATTCATAACATTGAAACCAAAAGATGCAAAGTTAATAATGATAAGTGCAACTTATTTGTGGCACTGCCGTTTAGGTCATATTGGTGTAAAGCGCATGAAGAAACTCCATGCTGATGGGTTTTTGGAATCACTTGATTATGAATCACTTGATGCTTGCGAACCATGCCTTATGGGCAACATGACTAAAACGTCGTTCTCCGGAACAATGAAGCAAGCAACAGATTTGTTGGAAATCATACATAATGATGTATGTGGTCCGATGAATATTAAGGCTTGCAGCGGGTATCATCATTTTCTGACCTTCACAGATGATTTGAGCAGATATGGGTATATCTACTTGATGAAGCACAAGTCTGAAACATTTTAAAATGTTCAAAGAGTTTCAGAGTGGAGTGGAGAATCATCGTAACAAGAAAATAAAAGTTTCTACGATATGATCGTGGAGGAGAATATTTGAGTTACGAGTTTGGTCTTCAATTAAAACAATGTGGAATAGTTTCACAAACTCATGCCACCTGGAACACCACAACATAATGGTGTGTCCGAACGTCATAACTGTACTTTATTGGATATAGTGCAATCTATGATGTTTCTTACCAAATAACCAATATCGTTTTGGGATTATGCATTAGAGACAGCTGCATTCACATTAAATAGGGCACCATCTAAATCCGTTGAGACGACACTATATGAACTTTCTTAAAGTTTGGGGTTGTGATGCTTATGTGAAAAAGTTTCATCCTGATAAGCTCAAACCCAAATCGGAGAAATGTGTCTTCATAGGATACCCAAAGGAGACAGTTGGGTACACCTTCTATCACAGATCCGAAGGCAAGACATTTGTTGCTGAGAATGGATCCTTTCTAGAGAAGGAGTTTCTCTCGAAAGAAGTGAGTGGGAGGAAAGTAGAACTTGATGAGGTAACTGTACCTGCTCCCTTATTGGAAAGTAGTTCATCACAGAAATCTGTTCCTGTGACTACTACACCAATTAGTGAGGAAGCTAATGATGATGATCATGAAACTTCAGATCAAGTTACTACTGAATCTCGTAGGTAAACCAGAATGAGATCCGCACCAGAGTGGTACGGTAATCCTGTTCTGGAAGTCATGTTACTAGACCATGACGAACTTGCGAACTATGAGGAAGCGATGATGAGCCCAAATTCCGCGAAATGGTTTGAGGCCATGAAATCTGAGATGAGATCCATGTATGAGAACAAAGTATGGACTTTGATTGACTTGTCCAATGATCGGAGAGCCATTGAGATTAAATGGATCTTCAAGAGGAAGACGGACGCTGATAGTAGTGTTACTATCTACAAAGCTAGAATTGTCGCAAAAGGTTTTCGACAAGTTCAAGGTGTTGACTACGATGAGAGTTTCTCACTCGTATCTATTCTTAAGTTTGTCCGAATCATGTTAGCAATTGCCGCATTTTATGAAATCTGGCAAATGGATAAACAAAACTGCATTCCTTAATGGATTTATTAAAGAAGAGTTGTATATGATGCAACCAGAAGGTTTTGTCAATCGTAAAGGTGCTAACAAAATATGCAAGCTCCAGGGATCCATCTATGGACTGGTGCAAGCATCTCGGAGTTGGGAATACACGCTTTGATAAGTTTATCAAAGCATATAGTTTTATACAGACTTGCGGTGAAGCCTGTATTTACAAGAAAGTGAGTGGGAGAACTGCAACATTTCTGATAAGTATATGTGAGTGACATATTGTTGATCGGAAATAATGTAGAATTATTCTGTAATGCATAAAGAAGTGTTTGAAAGGAGTTTTTCAAAGAAAGACCTCAGTGAAGCTACTTACATATTAAGCATCAAGATCTATAAGAGATAGATCAAGACGCTTGATAAGTTTTTTTCAATAAATACATACCTTGACAAGATTTTGAAGTAGTTCAAAATGGAACAGTCAAAGAAAGAGTTCTTGCCTGTGTTACAAGGTGTGAAATTGAGTAAGACTAAAAACTCGACCACGGTAGAAGATAGAAAGAGAATGAAAGTCATTCCCTATGCCTTGGCCATAGGTTCTATAAAGTATGCCATGGTGTGTACCAGATCTATTGTATACCCTACACTGATTTTGGTAAGGGAGTACAATAGTGATCTAGGAGTAGATCATTGGACTGCGGTCAAAATTATCCTTAGTGAAATAAGGATATGTTTCTCGATTATGGAGATGACAAAAAGGTTCGTCGTAAAGGGTTTTGTCGATGCAAGTTTTGACACCAATCTAGATGACTCTAAAGTCTCAATATAGATACATATTGAAAGTGGGAGCAATTAGCTAGAGTAGCTCCGAGCAGAGTATTATTGACATAGAAATTTGCGAAATACATACGGATCTGAATGTGGCGGACCCGTTGACTAAGATTCTCTCACAAGCAAAACATGATCACACCTTAGTACTCTTTGGGTGTTAATCACATAGCGATGTGAACTAGATTATTGACTCTAGTAAACCCTTTGGGTGTTGGTCACATGATGATGTGAACTATGGGTATTAATCACATGGTGATGTGAACTATTGCTGTTAAATCACATGCCGATGTGAACTAGATTATTGACTCTAGTGCAAGTGGGAGACTGAAGGAAATATGCCCTAGAGGCAATAATAAAGTTATTATTTATTTCCTTATTTCATGATAAATGTTTATTATTCATGCTAGAATTGTATCAACCGGAAACATGATACATGTGTGAATACATAGACAAACAGGGTGTCACTAGTATGCCTCTACTTGACTAGCTCGTTGATCAAAGATGGTTATGTTTCCTAGCCATAGACATGAGTTGTCATTTGATTAACGGGATCACATCATTAGGAGAATGATGTTATTGACATGACCCATTCCATTAGCTTAGCACCCGATCGTTTAGTATGTTGCTATTGCTTTCTTCATGACTTATACATGTTCCTATGAGTATGAGATTATGCAACTCCCGTTTGCCGGAGGAACACTTTGTGTGCCACCAAACGTCACAACGTAACTGGGTGATTATAAAGGTGCTCTACAGGTGTTTCCGAAAGTACTTGTTGGGTTGGCGTATTTCGAGATTAGGATTTGTCACTCCGATAGTCGGAGAGGTATCTCTGGGCCCTCTCGGTAATGCACATCACATAAGCCTTGCAAGCATTGCAACTAATGTGTTACTTGTGAGATGATGTATTATAGAATGAGTAAAGAGACTTGCCGGCAACGAGATTGAACTAGGTATTGGATTAGGACGATCGAATCTCGGGCAAGTAACATACCGATGACAAAGGGAACAACGTATGTTGTTATGCGGTCTGACCGATAAAGATCTTCGTAGAATATGTAGGAGCCAATATGGGCATCCAGGTCCCGCTATTGGTTATTGACCGGAGACGTATCTCGGTCATGTCTACATTGTTCTCGAACCGTAGGGTCCGCACGCTTAAAGTTACGATGACAGTTATTATGAGTTTATGCATTTTGATGTACCGAAGTCAGTTCAGAGTCCCGGATATGATCACGGACATGACGAGGAGTCTCGAAATGGTCGAGACATAAAGATTGATATATTGGAAGCCTATATTTGGACATCAGAATGGTTCCGAGTGAAATTGGCATTTTACTGGAGTACCGGGGGGTTACCGGAACCCCCCCCCCCGGGGGTTAATGGGCCCATATGGGCCTTAAGGGAAAAGAGGAGGGGCGGCCAGGGCAGGCCGCGCGCCCCCTCCCCCCCTAGTCCGAATAGGACAAGGAAGGGGGGGGGGCGGCGCCCCCCTTTTTCCTTTCCCCCTCTCTCCTTCCTTCTCCTACAAGGCAAGGGAGAGGAGTCCTACTCCCGGTGGGAGTAGGACTCCTCCTGGCGCTCCCCTTGGGGGCCGGCCGCGCCTCCCTCCCCTCCTTTATATACGGGGGCAGGGGGGCACCCTAGAACACACAAGTTGATCTTCGTGATCGTTCCTTAGCCGTGTGCGGTGCCCCCCTCCACCATATTCCACCTCGGTCATATCGTTGCGGTGCTTAGGTGAAGCCCTGCGTCGGAAGAACATCATCATCGTCATCACGCCGTCGTGCTGACGGAACTCATCCCCGAAGCTTTGCTGGATCGGAGCCTGGGGAGCGTCATTGAGCTGAACGTGTGCTAAGAACTCGGAGGTGCCGGAGTAACGGTGCTTGGATCGGTTGGACCGGGAAGATGTACGACTACTTCCTCTACGTTGCGTCAACGCTTCCGCTTCGGTCTCCGAGGGTACGTAGACAACACTCTCCCCTCTCGTTGCTATACATCACCATGATCTTGCGTGTGCGTAGGAATTTTTTTGAAATTACTACGTTCCCCAACAAGTATGTATGTTGTGATTACCTTAGTGGTGTCATGTGAACGTCAACTACATGACACTTCACCATATTTGGTCCTAAGGTGATACATTGTGGAGTAGAAATTAGATGATGGGTTGCGAGAGTGACAAAAGCTTAAACCCTAGTTTATGCGCTATTCCGTAAGGGACCGATTGGACCCATAAGTTTAATGCTATGGTTAGAATTTATTCTTAATACTTTTCTCGTAGTTGCGGATGCTTGTGGGAGGGTTAATCATAAGTAGGAGGTTTGTTCAAGTAATAACGACACCTAAGCACCGGTCAACCCACATATCAAATTATCAAAGTAGCGAACACAAATCAAACCAACATGATGAAAGTGACTAGATGATATTCCCATGTACCCTCAAGAACGCTTTGCTTATCATAAGAGACCATTTTGGCCTGTCCTTTGCATCAAAAGGATTGGGCTACGTTTGCTGCATACTTATTGCTACTATCATTACTTGCTCGTTACAAATTTTCTTGCTATCAAACTACCCGCTACTTACAATTTCAGCACTTGCAGACAATACCTTACTGAAAACTACTTGTAATTTCCTTCTGCTCCTCGTTGGGTTCGACACTCTTACTTATCGAAAAGAGCTATAATTGATCCCCTATACTTGTGGGTCATCAAGGCTATTTTCTGGCACGGTTGCCGGGGAGTGAAGCGCCTTTGGTAAGTGGAATTTGGTAAGGAAACATTTATATAGTGTGCTGAAATTTATTGTCACTTGTTACTATGGAAAACAATCCTTTGAGGGGTTTGTTCGGTGTATCTTCACCTCATCCGGAACCACAATTAGCAACCCCTCAATCTACTGCACCTACTGAAAATATTGAATATGAAATTCCTTCGGATATGATAGAACAACTGCTACCTAATCCTTATGCAGGAGATGGAACAGAACATCCTGATATGCACTTGATATATGTGGAATAAATTTGTGGATTGTTTCAGCTTGCAGGTTCACTCGGAGATGAGGTGATGAAAAAGGTTTTCCCTTTATCTTTGAAAGGAAAAGCATTGGTATGGTAACGCTATGCGATAATACTGGATCATCGAATTGGAATCGTTTAAAATTGGAGTTCCACCAAAAAGTTTATCCTATGCATCTAGTTCATCATGATCGGAATTATATATATAATTTTTGGCCTCGTGAAGGAGAAAGTATCGCTCTAGCTTGGGGGAGGCTTAAGTCAATGTTATATTCATGCCCCGATCATGAGATCTCAAGAGAAATTATTATCCAGAATTTTTATGCTCGGCTTTCTCGTAATGATCGAACCATGCTGCATACTTCTTGTGCTTATTCTTTTATGAAGAAGACTATTGAACTCCGGTGGGATCTTTTGGAAAGAATTAAATGCAACTCTGAATATTGGGAACTCGACAAACATAAAGAGTCGGGTATTAACCTTAAGTATGATTGTGTTAAATCTTTTATGGATACCGATGCTTTTCAAAAGTTTAGCACTAAATATGGACTTGACTCTGAGATAGTAGCCTCCTTTTGTGAATCATTTGCTACTCATGTTGAACTCTCTAAAGAGAAGTGGTTTAAATATCACCCACCTATTAGAGAAGAAACTAAAAAAACCAGTATCGGTTAAAGAAGAAACTATACTTTGTAATGTTGATCCAGTTGTTCCTTCTGCTTATATTGGGAAACCACCTTTTCCTGTTAGGATAAAGGAGCATGCTAAGGTTCAACTGTGGTTAACAAATGCTATATTAGAACACCTAAACTTGATGAACAAATTAAAGTAGAACCTAGCATTGCTATGGTTAAAGATCTCTTAGAAGAAGATATGGATGGGCATGTTATTTATTTCTGTGAAGAAGCTGCTAGAATTGCTAAACCTGATGAAAAAGATAAACATAGACCTGTTGTGGGCATGCCTGTCATCTCAGTTAAAATAGGAGATCACTGTTATCATGGTTTATGTGACATGGGTGCTAGTGTGAGTGCTATTCCTTACACTTTATATCAAGAAATTATGAAAGACATAGCACCTGCTGAGATAGAAGAAATAGATGTTACTATTAAACTTGCTAATAGAGACACCATATCACCAATTTAGTATCTCCGTTCTTACCACTTCTTTCATCTTCGGATTTAACCGAAGTTGGTGATCAACAAAGGGTTTAGCATCAGGTTCCATATTAACCTTGTGCTGACATAGAGTGGGACTAATGCCCTTTAGATCATCAAGAGTATATCCAATAGCAGCTTGGTGCTTCCTTAGAACTTCCAATAATCTTTCTTCTTCATGTTCTGAAATCTTAGCACTAATAAAAATAGGATATATTTTCTTTTCATCAAGATAAGCATATTTCAAAGTGTCTGGCAATTGTTTTAATTCAAACATAGGATCACCTTTAGGTGGAGGAGGACCAGGCAAACTGTGTTTAAGCAGAGGATGTTGTTCAAAGAAAATATCATCTATTTCATTTCTTTCATGCATATGTAAATCATTTTCATGGTCTAGCAAATATTATTCTAAATGATCAGTAGGAGGTACATCAATAGAAGCAAGACCAATTATTTCATCCTAGCTAGGCAATTCTTTTTCATGAAGCTTTCTACTAAACTTGGAAAAATTAAACTCGTGAGACTCATCACCAAAATTGACACCGACAATTTGTTACTTACAATCTATTTGAGCATTAATGGTCTTCAAGAAAGGTCTACCAAAGATAATGGGACAGAAGTCATCTTGTGGGGAACCAAGAACAACAAAATCAGTAGGGTATTTTATTTTCCCACACAAGACTTCAACATCTCTAACAATCCCAATTGGTGAAATAGTATCTGTAACATCCCAAAATTCTAAATTTTGGAATGTCATATTAAATAGATAGTTTTGATTGTTTAGTTGATTGTTGTGTGATTGATTGACTGAAATTTGAAACTTTTGAAAGTTAAATGAGAGGGAATAAAAGGACTTTCCCAAACTTTCATTTCGCATTTGTAATCTCCGTGAATTCAAATTCTTTTCACCACAAAACCCAGGAGAGAGGATGACATGACTTCTTCCATTTAAATAAATGAAAAGGGTTTCGAAAAGATTTGAATTTTATTTGGGAATATTTTCCAAGTCAGAAACTCTAAGCAACTCAATGATTTTTATGAGTGAAGATGACTCCTTCAAACCATATGAAATATGAGTATGGAGTTTAAAAGGATCAAATTTAGAGTCCTTTTGGAAATTATTTTCAATTTGGAGTTATTTGGATTTTATTCAAATTATTTTTCTCCAAAAATAAAATATATGGAAATTAGGATAAAATGATTCCCTACAATAGAAAATTGGAGAGAAATAAATTTGAAATTGTTTTGGTAATTTTAAAATGATTTTTATTGGATTTTATTGCATTAGTAGCACTCTTTGTTTTATTTGAAAAATTTGTGTGGATTTTATTTGATGCTAGAAAAATGTTCAAGTCGTAGAAAAAAATCTGAAAATTTTGATATATTATATGCCTATAGTATATTTTCATTTTATATCATTTTATTATTTCTTTTGTCAGCTAACTATTAAAAAAAAGTCTTCACCGAACTGGGCCGGCCCAGCTCAGCCAGGCCGCGGCCCAGTGCCGCGTTGCCCCCGAACCGCCGCCGGAGTCCTGCTCCTGCACGCACTGCCGCCGAGTCCGACCGGGACTCTGTCCCCGCGCCGCCGCCTTTGCCCCTCGCCCACGCAAGTTGCCACCCCTTACCTGCCCTTTAAAAGGCCGCCCCGGGACCCCCTCCTCTCCTCGCATCGCGCCGCTGCCGTGCCGCATCTCGCCGCCACACTTCACCTCCGCCACCAACCGCGCCGCTGCCGCGTCGCCATCGCCTCGTCTGCGCCACTATCGCTCCTCCACCGCCCGTCGCTGGACTCCAACCGCCGCGGTAAACCTCCGCCGGCTTCGAACCCTCTTGAACCGGAGATAAACCAAACCCGGTCCAAATGGTTTTTTTAAGGTTCGGTTCTGTTTAGAAACCTGGTTTTTATTTAAATTAGTTATTTAATGAACGCTTTCTGTTTAGGACCCTATAGATCTGTTTAGCGAACGTTCGCGTTTTAGATTTTTCTTTTTCTGTTATTTTTCGTCAGGGACCTACCTGTGATTATAATTTTTACAAATTAGTCCCTGATCTCAAAACCCTCACTACTTTTTGCCCGTTTATCCAAATCCAACGAAACCAAGGCCCACTTCTTCATTATGTTCCCCTCTTTCCTGTAAAACAACTTAAACATATTTTTGAAAGTTTTAAAATTTGAATTCAAACAAATTTATATTTGAACTTCTTTTGTTCGTAACTTGAGTTTTACAACTCCGATTTAGTCGATTCTTTTTGCAAAATAAAGCTCTTGATCTAAACTTTATGATAAGGCCAAATTCACTTAATTTTGGTACTGTTTGAAATTGTTTTCCATTGCAAGAGTTATTTGCTGGTTTTCGAAGTTTTCCGAGATCTTTTCTTCGATTCTTTTGCATGAGTGCTTATGTATGCAACTGCTTGCTCACGATAGATTGACCGGTGTGTGACAAATAGAACTATAAGGAGTTATGAGTGCGAACCATCTTCATCAACAGTACAAGGCATGTTCACACTTTGATCATACCCCTTTCATACCCAGTTTTTATGCATTAGTTTCAACCCTCAAACATTGCATGAGTAGGACTTGATAACATGTGGGTATTGGGAAGTAGTTGATGAGGTAGGAACCTATTATCTTGCATTCAAACCCTGGGGAGTTACTACGTTATGCTTATACTGCTATGCTATGCTCGTAGACATGGATTGGTTTGAGTGAATTCATGAATGATGTGAGAGTTATTATTATCTAAGGGAAACTTAAGGTGGCTACTTTAATACACATCTGGGTGGAATGGTAGGGGCACCCTGGAGCACCCAGTTGTCTGCCCAGGCACCTGGAGAACCCAGTGCTTGCCCAAGGGGATCCCGGAGTACCCGTGTGATCACCCTATGGAATGCCACCCAGGCTCAAAGGGATCATAAGATTATTCATGCTAGAAACTTCTGTGTGCAGCCACAAGCTATTATGGGCTCTAGCATAGTTGAGTATGTTGCATGACCTCTGTCAGTGGTGGGCTAGCAGATGTAGGGGAAAGTAGGTGTAATTGTCCACCCCGAGTAAAGAGTTAATGTTTCTGAAAGACTGTGTCTCGGTCATCCGTTTCTCAAACACTGGTGCGAGAAATTCAACGGAGGAGATTGAGTCTTGTGGGGAAAAGTGTGCAAACCTCTGCAAAGTGTACAAACTAATCATGGTTAGCCGTGTCCCTGGTTATGGATATCTTGAGTATCTGGTTCTTGGATTATCATGTTGATCTCATCACTCTACTTAATTAATTTGTTGGGTTGTTCACTTTTAATTGGTATTGAGTTGGAGGAACCTTCTCAATATTTATCAACCAACTTTGTAGTTAGATAAAATATATTCCTTTGCAGTAGGGAAAATTTGGCTTTTTGCAAAACATTATAACCATAGAGCCTCCACCAGCCATATATGCATGTAGTGATAGCTATTATTCATCATTGTCCTATGGTGTGAATTTTCCAGTACATTCAATGTACTGACCTACATGGCTGCAACGTCTCATGTTGCAGGAATCTTACGACGAGTAAGTGAGACGTTAGGGTTTCGATTTCTATACTCAACTTTGCCGTTGGTGTTGATGGGAATCCACAACCTTGTTGTTACTTCCGCTATTTGGATTGAGGTAATAATAGTATTTACGTTACTTTATACATGTGATTTACCTCTGTTATAAATCCTCGAGTATTGTGTGTGTCAGCATACCGATCCGGGGATGACACTTAAGCACAGAGACTTGACCGTCTGAGGTCGGGTCGTTACAGTATCTCTATTAGCAAGTTTACATCTATGTCTTCTATCTCTGCGGGTGCTATGTCATTCATAATTTCTTGATATAAGGTGTAAGGAATAGCACTTACGCTAGCACCTATGTCGCATAAACCATGATAACAGTGATCTCCTATTTTAACTGAGACAACAGGCACGCCAACAATGGGTCTATGATTATCTGTTTTATCAGGTTTGACAATTCTAGTAGCTTCATTACAGAAGTAAATAACATGCCCATCTATATCTTCTTCCAAGAGATCTTTAACCATAGCAACACTAGGTACTACTTTGATTTGTTCATCAAGTATAGGTGCTTTAATATAACTTTGTTGACCACAGTCGACACTTTAGCATGTTCCTTTATCCTAACAGGAAAATATGGTTTCTCAATATAAGCAGTAGGAACAACTGGATCAACATTATAAAGTGTAGTTTCCTCTTTGCTGATACTGGTTCTTTAATTTCTTCTTTAATAGGTGGGTGATATTTAAACCACTTCTCTTTAGGGAGATCAACATGAGTAGCGAATGATTCACAAAAGGAGGCTACTATATCAGAGTCAAGTCCATATTTAGTGCTAAACTTTTGAAAAGCATCGGTATTCATAAAAGATTTAACACAATCATACTTAAGCTTAATACCTGACTCTTTACCTTCGGTGAGTTCCCAATCTTCAGAGTTGCGTTTAATTCTTTCCGAAAGATCCCACCGGAATTCAATGGTCTTCTTCATAAAAGAACCAACACAAGAAGTATCAAGCATGGATCGATCATTATGAGAAAGCCGAGCATAAAAATTCTGGATAATAATTTCTCTTGGGGGCTCATGATTGGGGCATGAATATAACATTGATTTAAGCCTCCCCCAAGCTAGAGAGATACTTTCCCCTTCACGAGGCCAAAAATTATATATGTAATTCTGATCACGATGAACTAGATGCATAGTAATTTTTTGGTGAAACTCCAATTTCAGTCAATTCCAATTCCAAGCTCCAATATCATCGCATAGCCTATACCATGCCAATGCTTTTCCCTTCAAAGATAAAGGGAAAAGCTTCTTCTTAACTTTATCTCTAGGTAAACCTGCAAGCTTAAACAATCCACAAATTTGTTCCACATATATCAAGTGTATATCTGGATGTTCGGTTTCGTCTCCTGCATAAGGATTAGCTAGCAGTTGTTCTATCATACCCAAAGGAATTTCATATTCAGTATTTTCAGTAGGTGCAGTAGGTTTAGGGGTAGCTAATTATGGTTCCGGTCGAGGTGAAGATACCCCGAACAAACCCCTCAAAGGATTGTTTTTCATAGTAAGACGTGACAATAAATTTCAGCACACTATATAAATGTTCCCTTACCAAATTCCACTTACCAGAGGCGCTTCACTCCCCGGCAATGACACCAGAAAATAGCCTTGATGATCCACAAGTATAGGGGATCAATTGTAGCTCTTTTCGATAAGTAAGAGTGTCTAACCCAATGAGGAGCAGAAGGACATGACAAGTGGTTTTCAGCAAGGTAATGTCTGCAAGTGCTGAAATGGTAAGTAACAAAGTAGTTTGATAGCAAGATAATTTGTAACAAGAAAGTAATGATAGTAGTAACAAAAGTGCAGCAAGGTAGCCCAATCCTTTTGAGGGAAAGGATAGGCCAAAACGGTCTTTTATAGTAAGCAAAGCGTTCTTGAGGGTACACGGGAATTTCATCTAGTCACTTTCATCATGTTGGTTTGATTCGTGTTCGCTACTTTGATAACTTGATATGTGGGTGGACCGGTGCTTAGGTGCTGTTATTACTTGAACAAACCTTCTACTTATGATTAACCCCCTTGCAAGCATCTGCAACTACGAGAAAAGTCTGAAGAATAAATTCTAACCATAGCATTAAACTTTTGGATCCAGTCGGTCCCTTAAGGAATATCGCATAAACTAGGGTTTAAGCTTCTGTCACTCTCACAACCCATCATCTAATAACTACTCCACAATGCATTCTCTTAGTCCCAAATATGGTGAAGTGTCATGTAGTCGACTTTCACATGACACCACTAAGGGAATCACAACATACATACTATTAAAATGTCGAACACATATCAAGTTCACATGATTACTTGCAACATGACTTCTCTTGTGACCTCAAAAACAAAGGTAACTACTCACAGGTGATAAACATGCTCAAATCAGAGGGGTATTAAATAGCATATTGGATCTGAACATATAATCTTCCACCAAATAAACCATATATTCATCAACTACAAGATGCAATCAACACTACTAGTCACCCACAAGCACCAATCTATAGTTCCGGTACAAAGATTGAACACAAGAGATGAACTAGGGTTTGAGAGGAGATGGTGATGTTGAAGATGTTGATGGAGATTGCTCTCCCCAATATGGGAGAGTTGTTGGTGATGATGATGACGATGATTTCCCCATCCGGAGGGAAGTTCCCCCGGCGGAATCGCTCCACCGGAGGGCAAAAGTGCTCCTGCCCAAGTTCCGCCTCGAGACGGCGGCGCGCCGTCACAAAAGTCCTTCCCTTATTTTTTTAGGTCAAAATGACTGATATACCAAAAGATGGGCACCGGAGGTGGGCCTGGGTGAGCACAACCCACCAGGGCGTGCCTAGGCTCCCTAGCGCGCCCAGTTGGGTTGTGCCCACGTGGTGGGCCCCCTCTGGTACTTATTGGCTCCAATATTCCTCAAATATTCCATAGAAAATCTCCATAAAGTTTCAGCTTTTTTGGAGGTGGCCTGACGTAGCTTTTCCAGGTCCAGATTTCTAGTCGCCGGAATTTTCCCTCTTTGTGTGTACCTTGCATATTACAAGAGAAAAGGCATTAGAATTGCTCCAAAAAACATTATTATGCATAAAAACATCATAAAAATAGTAGGAAAACATGATGCAAAATGGATGTATCACACCTCCAGAAGAAAAGGCCATTGAACGGAGTCAAATGCTTTAGTGATATCCAGTTTCATCATCACTGTAGGTTCCTTGAGTGCTCTTAACTTCCTTGTTGTACACTACACGAGCATGAAATTATCATGGATCAAGCGCCCTCTGATGAACGCACTCTGGTGATTTCCCACCAAAAACGGGAGCTCCACCGTCAACCTATTGGCCAGCACCTTGTCAAAAAATTTGATGATCCTATGGAGAAGGCTAACTGGCCTGAAGTCCTCAATATCCTCTGCACCATCCAGCTTGGGCAAAAGGGAAATGATGGCCTTGTTAATGGCCGCCAGACTTCTCATATCCCCCTGATGGAAAGCATGGAATGCTCTCATAATGTATCCCTTAATTATCGGCCAGCATGACGCAAAGAAACATCCCATGAAGCCACCCGGCCCTGACGCCTTGTCTAGCGGCATTGATTTTATCACTTTCTCCACACTTTCTTCCGTGAACTCGATGTCTAGACTGGACATGTCCCCCGATGGCAACTGTAGGAGGCTCATGCCAAGCGAGTACGGCTGAGCCGGCGAATGCCCAAGTAATATGTCATAGTAAGCATCCACCATTTGGGCTAGCTCTTCACGACCCGCGGCAATGGTCAAGCCATCCCTAAGCGAGTAGATAGCATTCCTCCTTTACCGATGACATACCGACTGGTGGAAGAGACGAGTGTTAGCGTCCCCTCCTTGAGGAAGAGGATTCAAGATCTCTGCCATGCAATTAATCGTTCCAGCAAGCACAGTCCGAGCAACTTGCGCTTTAAGGTCCTTCTCAAGGCTCGTTATTGTTCCATCAGCTCCCTAGTATCCATTGCCTTGTCTAGGCGAAATATGACTTCCATAGCGATGCCTATCGGTGTCAAAACTGGCGGATCTCGGGTAGGGCGGGCCCAAGCTGTGAGTCTAATTATCAATGGTTACAAGGGACAATGGGGACACGATGTTTACCCAGGTTCGGGCCCTCTTAAAGGAGGTAAAACCCTACGTCCTGCTTGATTGTAATCGATGAGTATAGGGGTTACAAGAGTTGATCAAGCCCGAGATCGTAATAGCTAAACCCTAGCTGTCTAGCTTATGACTATTCTGGTCGCCTCTACAAACTAAACCCTCCGGTTTATATACACACTGGAGGGGCCTAGGGTTGTACATAGTCGGTTTGCAGAGGAAGGAAATAGTACATCCGGACACCAAACTTGCCGTCCACGCACATAGGAGTCCTACCCAGACACGGGGGATAATCTTCTGTTATATCTTCACGGCCCATCAGTCCGGCCCATATCGAATAGACCGGACACCCGAGGACCCCCTAATCCAGGACTCTTTCAATGCCAATCTGAAGCTTTATATTCCCTATCCATTTATCGCTCCACTTCTTGAGGCTCTTTGCCGTCGCCTGCAGCTTTCTATCTAGCACCACATAGGGGTTATCGTGCGGCTCGGTTGAGTTCCACGCGGGCTGAACCACCTCCATAAAACCCTCAGCCCACGCCCAGAAGGCCTCGAATTTGAATCTTCTGCCACTACACAGATCCGCATTTATGTCCAGGAGAATGGGGTATTGATCTGATACGGACGTACCCAGAGCCGTGAGACAGCATGTGGGGTAAAGCTACTCCCACGAAGCCGTGGCAAAAACGTGATCAATCTTCTCTAGCGTCGCCCTAGCCCTCTCATTTGACCAAGTGTATCACTTGCCGTTAAGGTATAGTTCCTTGAGCTCTAATGTATTCAGCTTGGATCAGAAGCTTGACGACATGCGCCTGTTCACCCTGTCGTTGCTCTTGTCGTTTTGATTTACCAGTAGGTTGAAATCACCCACAACTATCCACGGACCCGCATGAAGATCCCTTATCTCCTCTAGTTCCTGCATGCAGAGGACTTTCTCTTGGTCCAATTGTGGGCCATATACTGTTGTAATCCACCATTGAACTCCTTCGACGTGCCAAACTAAAGTCGTTAGGGTGTTCTCTGTATAGTGGAGATTAGAGACAGACACCACTGATGCATCCCAGGTCAGTAGTATCCCACCCCTCGTACCAAGCGTCGGCAGGTAATAGAACTGTTCAAACTTGTTACCAAGGCAATGCCGCACAATATCCACCGATACAACCTCCATCTTTGTTTCCTAGAAACAAATGATGCTCGGGCGTTTCAACTTCTTTCTTGCATGACAGAAATAAAGCAGCGCATACACGTATTTTCCACACCACCTTGTCATGCATGAATGGGCCACAGAAGCCTCTGGGATTTACCTTGAATTATTGGAACAAAATATAAATTATTGTATGGGCTAGAGCCAATAATTCCAGCATTAAGCGATACATATCACTGCCCGAGAAATTCGCAAAGGGAGACGTATACGCGAGGACATGATTCATCTTATCTACCCAAGTGATTCACCGATGATCGAAAGCATCACAACAAAACAGGCACTCACTGTGTCGTGTCGTGTCGTGCCATGTCGTGATGCTTTCCAGGCATGGCTGAACAAGAACAAACAACGTTTGCTTAAAAGTTCTTCTGCCTCATCCCTCGTTCCCAAGGGGGTTCCATATTTAAAGTGGGCGACGCCGAAGTATGGCGCATAGACAGATCAGGTTACCTCATCGGAACTCCCAAGTCAGAGTACGAAGAATGGACTTCGGAATGGTTTTATATTGAGCCCCTTCCAGATCCAGTTCGGCGCGGACTTCCCAAATTCTCCAGTGCTCCTTTGAAGAAACGCCTCAATTGGCGCCCCTGGAGCCCCAAGGTAGAAGACAGTGCGGAAGTAAAGAGGTTGGTCAACAAGGTCAGGTTACTTGCCCATTCCGAACTCTCAATAATCGAAGTCATGGACATCGCGATAAAGCGATGCATCCAGCCCCTTCAGTCTAGAGTGACCCCTTTATGGTGTTACCACGGAAAGGACGACGCATCTCGTTATAAGCGTGAGGGCCCGGATACCCCAGCCGCTCTGGCCACTATTCTGGCAGATCTTTATAAGGGGGAGAAAGAAGAATTCACTCATTTAAATTGTCGGGAAGGTTTTTCCATGTATAACCCTATTGAATGGGTAAGTTTTTTATTATCAGCATTATCCTGCCTCATTATCGAGGTGCGCTAATCAATTTGTTCTCGCCGTCTTAAAGCAGACGTGGAGGAAGGTGGTCGAAAATGTTAATTGTCCCTCTCCACGGCAAGAGGACTATGCTCGCAAGGAAGACCCCGGCTTCCGCGAGGATCCGGATATATTTACAGAATTTAATGATGGAGTCTTTTATCGAGCAACCAATGATGGCTCGTAAGTGGCTATTATGGCCGACTACCCCGGCATTCTCCCTTTCTCCACTATAAGTACTTAGAAATCGTCCTTAAAAAAGGAGCCCTCCACTTGCGTCTCACCCATCACACTGAATCGTGCTTCATAGGATCGGTGCTCAGCGAGCCGCACTCCATCGAGGGCGGCCCCTAGGAAGGCAGTATCTACGCTGGGAGGGCCATCCAAATGAAAGGAAACCGGGAGCGCCGTCGAGCCTCCTCCTTCATCAAATAGGTATAACTTTTAATATGTGCCTAGGCATAAGACCGGATTGTCATATTTCTCCTCCCATCTTATTTCAGGAGGAGCTCATGGCGAACCGTGTCCAAAGGCCCAGTTAGTCGATCATCAGCTAATCCGGCACTAGGCTCATCAACAAGGACAAGAGCCGATAAGGATGCAGCGCCAACTCACCCACCTCATGAGGATTCGGATGACGTATCCATCAGAAATTCTGAAGTGGAGAGCATGATGAATCATCGACGACTGAAAGAAACCATGTGTGCTCCAGCTTTTAATAAGCAGGAATTTACTGCCCTCAGCTCCGTGGATGCATATATCCGGGCCGCCCGAGATGGACTTGCAGGAGTCGCTCACTTGTTTTCCAAGGATATGTAGGTAAGAGCTTGTGTAAATATAATAGATATATGCCAGTAGCCCCCGAGACTTGAAGCGGTTAGACCAACCGATTTAAAGATCGTTATGACCGCATGTTCTCAAAGAGAAGAACAACGCGCTGTCTGAGGAGCTTAAAATGAGCCAAACAAAGCTAAATGCCGCCACCACAGAGCTTGAGGAAATGAAGAAAGTCACAATGACCATTGATCAAAAGAAAAACTCGAGGAGGAAAAGGATAAGCAAGCCGAAAAGATGAAGAGCTTAAAGGCTCAATTGTCGGATGCACAAAGAGAGAATAGGAAGTTGAAAAGCGGCATACTTGGTATGACCTGCTTCGGATCGGGAGTAACCACTTTTGAAAGGGCAAAGGGGGGAAGGACATAGGAAAGAGGGATGCCTACAAAAAATCAATTGATTCATCATGGTAGAGAAGAAAAACGGCGCACGGACCGTACCCCATCCACGCGACTCATATTGTCTGGTAATTTGGAGTGTTATAATGCTCTTCTTGCAGGTCTTTTAACCAGGCGCCATGAAGAAGAAGTATCCGGATTTCGAGGCGATGTTCTAAAAGAACTGGCCGTGGTGCATGAGCAGGCCCGGAAAGCCATGAAGAGTATGGTCAAAGCCTTGTGGCCATCCGATGCCCCTCCAGAAAGTATGGAGGATTTGGCGAACCTTTTCAAAGGTGCTCGGCGCCGTTTTGAGCTATGGAAGGTGTCAACATGCCGGGAAGGTGCACGAGAGGCATGGGCGATGGTGAAAACACACTACACCGGGCTCGATCCGAATCATATGACCCGAGTTGGACCTCAGGGACCGGACGGAAAAGAGATTCCCGTGAACTTGGAATATGACCAGGTGATGATAGCTATGAAATATTCGCAAGAAGACTATTGCTTAGACAGTCTTACAGATGATATAGATAAAGAGTAGGCGTTCAATTCAATGTATCAATGTACTTTATCATCAAACTTATCTCCCACCGAACTTGTTCAAAATATGTCATTGCAGGCCTTCGGCTTCAACCTCCGAACCAAGAAGTCGGAGTATTTCCGGATACCATGTTTGAATGTAATAAATAGTCATTATGTCCCAAAACCAGGCAATCCGGTCATATTGCTCAAGAAGAAAAAATTTGTTCGGGGAGTTATGTTATATTACTATTTAAAGTAAGAAACATCTTCCATGGAAAATAGTTCCGTTAAGGGTTCCTTCCCCTGGGGCAGCATGCTTAATTATGCATGCCTAGGCTTTGATCCAAAAGATAGAATTATGTGTAGCCTATCCCTTATTTTTTTAGAAGAATGACATAAACGTAAATAATCTGTCATTGCTTGCCGACCAATTATTCCCTTAAGAACGCTAGCTTTCGGATTCACCCGTCTGAGGTACAGATCCGGATTACCCGGCTGTAACAATCACAGAGGCGCTCCCTTTACACCCTAGCCGAACAATCGGGAACGTAGGGTATAAACACGGGAGCAAGGCAACCCAGCTTGGCAAAAACTTAAGTCATAGAGGTGCATATAATGGCAAAAGATGTATAGAACAAACGACGTAAACAATGTAAGCAACAAGCTTTTAGTAATGAGCTTCGTAAACGAAGCCCCCAGTTACAGTGGGGTGTGTACATTTAAAGATGTGTACCCTAACAGTTCGGTAGATCCGAAGGTACCCTGGGATATTTAAAAGGAAAAATAAAAAAGGAGAGGAGAAAAAGGAACCTAGTCAAAGTAAAAAAAGGTGCTACCGAACTATCCGTAGAATCGTCAGAGCCGAGTAGCGTCCCATGGATTCAGCTCAAGGCAATTATCCGATGCATTACGAAGGCGATAGGCTCCTCCTGTGAGAACTTCATCGACAATGAAGGGGCCCTCCCATTGTGGTTTGAGCTTATCATTTTTCTTCTCTGGGAGATGTAAGACGAGATCACCAACGTTATATGTCGTGGCCTGCACTTCTCTGCTTTGGTATCGCCTCCCCTGTTGTTGGTAAAATGCGAAACGAGCTTGTTTGATATCGCACTCCTCTTCGAGTCCGTTTAGGTCATCCTGCCGATCGAGCACGGCTTCTCACTCTTCGTACATGCGCACTCGAGGTGGGTCATGAATAATGTCGCAGGTCAGGACAGCTTCTGCGCCGTACACCATAAACAAAGGTGTGTATCCGGTAGTTCGGTTAGGTGTAGTCCGCAGGCCCCAGAGTACGGAATCGAGTTCCTCAACCCAGTGCTTGTCTAACTCCCATAGGGAATGCACCAGTCGGGGTTTAATGCCGCTCATTATCAGGCCATTGGCCCGTTCAACCTGACCGTTTGTTTGAGGATGGTAGATGGATGCATAGTCGAGCTTCATGCCCAATTTAACACACCCATTTTTCACCTCATCGTCCGTATAATTGGAGCCATTATCAGTGATGATGTTGTGCGGGACACCGTAGCAGTGTACCACGCCGGATATAAAGCCAATCACTCGGCCTGCTTGAGCCGTTCTCAATGGTTTGGCCTCTATCCACTTAGTGAATTTATCCTCCCTAACCAGTAGATATTTCTTTTGTGGCTTCCCCCTTTAAGGGGTGATGTCTACTACACAACCTTCTTCTTGTAGACGTCATTGGGCCTCCAAGTACAGAGGTTTGTAGGACAGTAGAAAATTTTCCTCAAGTGGATGACCTAAAGATTATCAATCCGTGGGAGGCGTAGGTTGAATATGGTCTCTCTCAAACAACCCTGCAACCAAATAACAAAGAGTCTCTTGTGTCCCCAACACACCCAATACAATGGTAAATTGTATAGGTGCACTAGTTCCGCGAAGAGATGGTGATACAAGTGCAATATGGATGATAGATATGAGTATTTGTAATATGAAAATATTAAGACAGCAAGGTAACTAATGATAAAAGTGAGCACAAACGGTATTGCAATGCTAGGAAACAAGGCCTAGGGTTCATACTTTCACTAGTGCAAGTTCTCTCAACAATAATAACATAATTGGATCATATAACTATCCCTCAACATGCAACAAAGAGTCACTCCAAAGTCACTAATAGTGGAGAGCAAACGCAGAGATTATGGTAGGGTACGAAACCACCTCAAAGTTATTCTTTCTGATCGATCTATTCAAGAGTTCATAGTAAAATAACGCGAAGCTATTCTTTCCATTCGATCTATCATAGAGTTCGTACTAGAATAACACCTTAAGACGCAAATCAACCAAAACCCTAATGTCACCTAGATACTCCAATGTCACCACAAGTATCCGTGGGTATGATTATACGATATGCATCACACAATCTCAGATTCCTCTATTCAACCAACACATAGAACTTCAAAGAGTGCCCCAAAGTTTCTACCGGAGAGTCAAAACGAAAACGTGTGCCAACTCCTATGCATAAGTTCACAAGAGGAACCCGCAAGTTGATCGCCAAAACATACATCAAGTGGATCACGTGAATATCCCATTGTCACCATAGATAAGCACGGCAAGACATACATCAAGTGTTCTCAAATCCTTAAATACTTAATCCTATAAGATAACTTCAAAGGGAAAACTCAATCCATTACAAGAGAGTAGAGGGGGAGAAACATCATAAGATCCAACTATAATAGCAAAGCTCGTGATACATCAAGATCGTACCACCTCAAGAACACGAGAGAGAGAGAGAGATCAAACACATAGCTACTGATACATACCCTCAGCCCCGAGGGTGAACTACTCCCTCCTCGTCATGGATAGCGCCGGGATGATGAAGATGGCCACCGGTGAGGGATTCCCCCCTCCGGCAGGGTGCCGGAACGGGTCTAGATTAGTTTTCGGTGGCTACAGAGGCTTGCAGCGGCGGAACTCCCGATCTATTCTATTCCCCGATGTTTTTAAGGTATATGGATTTATATAGGCGAAAGAAGTCGGTCAGGGGAGCCACGAGGGGCCCACGAGGGTGGGGGCGCGCCCAGGGGCAGGCGCGCCTCCTTTCCTTGTGGCCACCTCGAAGCTTCCCTGACGTCTACTCCAAGTCTCTTGGATTGCTTCCGTTCCAAAAATAACTCTCCCGAAGGTCTCATTCCGCTTGGACTCCGTTTGATATTCCTTTTCTTTGAAACACTGAAATAGGCAAGAAAACATCAATTTGGGCTGGGCCTCCGATTAATAGGTTAGTCCCAAAAATAATATAAAAGTATTTAATAAAGCCCATAAACATCCAAAACAGATAATATAATAGCATTAATACTTCATAAATTATAGATGCGTTGGAGACGTATCAGCATCCCCAAGCTTAATTCCTGCTCGTCCTCGAGTAGGTAAATGATAAAAGAAATAATTTATGAAGTGTGAATGCTGGCAGGTGCACAAGTTTGATCAATGATAATTTCAATCACCGTTTCTAGCATCATTATATATCATAACAATAGCTCAACTCATAGGACTTCTCATGATCAAGTAACAAGCTATTCACATGTTAAAGTATAGATCATAAACTTTCTTGAAAACTAACAAACCGTGTTATCAGTCATCAAACAATTACAATTCATATTATTTTCAGGAAGAGTCTATGTCCGAGCTTTGATTTAGCATACTCTACATACTCAACTATCATTTAGTCTTTCACAATTGCTAACACTCACGCGATATTTATGGGTTCAAAGTTTTAATCAGACACAGAGAAAGATAGGGGCTTATAGATTCGCCTCCCAACCTTTTACCTCAAGGGTAATGTCAAAAATAATAGCTCATGATGCCTTACATCCAATTGGATATATATATATATATATATATATATATATATATATATATATATATATATATATATATATCAGAATCTTTCCAACACAACGTGCTTGCCAAAGGATAAAATGTAAAAAGGAAAGGTGAAGATCACCATGACTCTTGCACAAGAATAAAAGATAGGCCCTTCGCAGAGGGAAGCAGAGGTTGCCATGCGCTTTTATAGTTGGATGCACAAAATCTTAATGCGAGGGAACGTCACTTTATATTGCCACTTGTGATAGGGACCTTTATTATGCAGTCCTTCGCTTTTATTGCTTCCATATCACAAGATCGTATAAAACTTATTTTCTCCACACTAAAAGACCATACATATTTAGAGAGCAATTTTTATTCCATGCACCGATGACAACTTACTTGAAGGATCTTACTCAATCCATAGGTAGGTATGGTGGACTCTCATGGCAATACTGGTTTAAGGGATGTTTGGAAGCACAAGTAGTATATCTACTTGGTGCAAAGAATTTGGCTAGCATGAGGGGGAAAGGCAAGCTCAACATGTTGGGCGATCCATGACAATATACTTTATTTCGGATATAAGAAAACATAACCCATTACGTTGTCTTCCTTGTCCAACATCAAACTTTTAGCATGTCATATTTTAATGAGTGCTCATAATTACAAAAGATGTCCAAGATAATATATTTATATGTGAAATCTCTCTTCCTTCAATATTTTTTCATGAATTGTTCAAGTGACCAATACAATGTTTGCTAACCTTCAGTAAATTTACCACCTCTACTTCTTATATGTAAAGTCATTAATCCCCATGGATAAGCATATGAAACATATATAATTTCAGATTTATGATATTTGCTCATTAAACTATTTACTCATTGGATATAAGTGAAGCACACGAGTAAATGACAAGCTACTCCAAAAAGATATAAGTGAAGATCAATGAGTAGTTAAATAATTATGTAGCTATGTGAAGACTCTCTCTCATTTAAGAATTTAAGATCTTGATATTTTATTCAAGCAGCAAGCAGAACAAAATAAAATTACATTGTAAGAATAGCAAACATCATGTGAAGAAGCAAAAACTTAGGATCAATCGATACTAACCGATAGTTGTCGAAGAAGAAAGGTGGGATGCCAACCGGGGCATCCCCAAGCTTAGACGCTTGAGACTTCTTGAAATATTATCTCGAGCTTTTGTGTCTCCTTAATTCCTCTCATATCACGGTCTCCCTAAATCTCAAAAGCTTCATCCACACAAAACTCAACAAGGACTCGTGAGATAAGTTAGTATAAACCAATGCAAAAACCTTATCATACTCTTCTGTAGCAAATAACTAAAATTATTAATCAAAATTGCATACTAAATGCCTCTGCATATTTAATAGTCCTATCCTCAAATAGATCATTAAACAAGCAAACATATGCAAACAATGCAAACATAACAGCAATCTGCCTAAACAGGATAGTCTGTAAAGAATGCATCAAGATCCATACTTCCCTAGCTTCAAAAATTATTAAAGAACATTCACACTTTAGTAAATTTATCAGAGCTTATTATGCAAAAGGTTTCAACATTTTATCACATTCTGACTTTTCTAGAGAATTTTTACAACAGCGGTAAACTTTCTGTTTTCAAACAGCAACATGAAGACTTGTAAAATAGGTATAGTAAAATCTATCCTTGACATTTTTATTGAAACTAGAGATGCAAAAAATTATTCTAAATAACAGAAGGCAAATACTAACAAAATAAAATGACGCTCCAAGCAAAACACATATCATGTGGTGAATAAAAATATAGCTCCAAGTAAAGTTACCGATGAACGAAGACGAAAGAGGGGATGCCTTCCGGGGCATCCCCAAGCTTAGGCTCTTGGTTTTCCTTGAATACCTTGGGGTGCCTTGGGCATACCTAAGCTTAGGCTCTTGCCACTCCTTATTCCATAGTCCACCGAATCTTTACCCAAAACTTGAAAACTTCACAACACAAAACTCAACAGAAAACTCGTAAGCTCCGTTAGTATAAGAAAATAAATCACCACTTAGGTACTGTTGTGAACTCATTCTAAATTCATATTAGTGTAATATCTACTGTATTACAACTTCTCTATGGTTCTTACCCTCCGATACTACTCATAGATTCATCAAAATAAGCAAACAAGACAATGAAAACAGAATCTGTCAAAAACAGAACAGTCTGTAGTAACATGTACCAAACGTATACTTCTGGAACTCATAAAAAACTGCCAAAATAGGAAGACCTAGAAATTTGGATTATTGATCTACTGCAATTGAAATCAGTATGTTATCACTTTCTTGTGATTTTTAACAATTGTTTTCGTGAGCAGAAAGTTTCTGTCTTTTTCAGCAAGATCAAATAATTATCATCCAAGAAGATCCTATAGGTCTTACTTGGCACAAACACTAATTAAAACATAAAACCACATCTAACCAGAGGCTAGGTGATTTATTTATTACTAAACAGAACCAAAAAGCAAGAAACTAAAATAAAATTGGGTTGCCTCCCAACAAGCGCTAACGTTTAACGCCCCTAGCTAGGCACGATGATTTCAATGATGCTCGCATAAAAGATAAGAACTGAAACATAAAGAGAGCATCATGAAGAATATGACTAGCACATTTAAGTCTAACCCACTTCCTATGCATAGGGATTTTGTGGGCAAACAATTTATGGAAACAATAATCAACTACCATAGGAAGGCAAAACAAGCATAACTTTAAAACTTTAAGCACATAGAGAGGAAAATTGATATTGTTGCAATTCCTACAAGAATATATTCCTCCCTCATAATAATTTTCAGTAGCATCATGAATTAATTCAACAATATAACCAGCACCTAAATCATTCTTTTCATGATCTACAAGCATAGAAAATTTACTACTCTCAACATAAGCAAAATTCTTCTTATGAATAATAGTGGGAGCAAACTCAACAAAATAATTATCATGTGAGGCATAATCCAATTGAAAACTAAAATCATGATGACAAGTTTCATGGTTATCATTATTATTAATAGCATACAAGTTATCACAATAATCATCATAGATAGCAACTTTGTTCTCATAATCAATTGGAACCTCTTCTGAAATAGTGGATTCATCACTAAATAAAGTCATGACCTCTCCAAATACACTTCCATAATTATCACAATAAGATTCAACACCCTCCAAAATAGTGGGATCATTACTTCCTAAAGTTGACACTCTTCCAAACCCACTTTCATCAATATAATCATCATAAATAGGAGGCATGCTATCATCATAATAAATTTGCTCATCAAAACTTGGGGGACTAAAAATATCATCTTCATCAAACATAGCTTCCCCAAGCTTGTGGCTTTGCATATCATTAGCATCATGGATATTCAAGGAATTCGTACTAACAACATTGCAATCATGCTCATCATTCAAATATTTAGTGCCAAACATTTTAATGCATTCTTTTTCTAGCACTTTGGCACAATTATCGGAATCCTTATTTTCGCGAAAGATATTAAAAAGATGTAGCATATGAGGAACCCTCAATTCCATTTTTGTAGTTTTCTTTTATAAACTAAACAAGTGATAAAATAAGAAACTAAAAGATTCGATTGCAATATCTAAAGATATACCTTTAAGCACTCACCTCCCCGGCAACGGCGCCAGGAAAAAGCTTGATGTCTACTACACAACCTTCTTCTTGTAGACGCTGTTGGGCCTCCAAGTGCAGAGGTTTGTAGGACAGTAGCAAATTTCCCTCAAGTGGATGACCTAAGGTTTATCAATCTGTTGGAGGCGTAGGTTGAAGATGGTCTCTCTCAAACAACCCTGCAACCAAATAACAAAGAGTCTCTTGTGTCCCCAACACACCCAATGCAATGGTAAATTGTATAGGTGCACTAGTTCGGCGAAGAGATGGTGATACAAGTGCAATATGGATGATAGATATGAGTATTTGTAATCTGAAAATATAAAAACAGCAAGGTAACTAATGATAAAAGTGAGCACAAACGGTATTGCAATGCTAGGAAACAAGGCCTAGGGTTCATACTTTCACTAGTGCAAGTTCTCTCAACAATAATAACATAATTGGATCATATAACTATCCCTCAACATGCAACAAAGAGTCACTCCAAAGTCACTAATAGTGGAGAGCAAACGAAGAGATTATGGTAGGGTACGAAACCACCTCAAAGTTATTCTTTCTGATCGATCTATTCAAGAGTCCGTAGTAAAATAACGCGAAGCTATTCTTTCCGTTCGATCTATCATAGAGTTCGTACTAGAATAACACCTTAAGACGCAAATCAACCAAAACCCTAATGTCACCTAGATACTCCAATGTCACCACAAGTATCCGTGGGTATGATTATACGATATGCATCACACAATCTCATATTCATCTATTCAACCAACACATAGAACTTCCAAGACTGCCCCAAAGTTTCTTCCGGAGAGTCAAGACGAAAACGTGTGCTAACTCCTATGCATAAGTTCACAAGCGGAACCCGCAAGTTGATCACCAAAACATACATCAACTGGATCACGTGAATATCCCATTGTCACCATAGATAAGCACGGCAAGACATACATCAAGTGTTCTCAAATCCTTAAAGACTCAATCCGATAAGATAACTTCAAAGGGAAAACTCAATCCATTACAAGAGAGTAGAGGGGGAGAAACATCATAAGATCCAACTATAATAGCAAAGCTCGTGATACATAAAGATCGTACCACCTCAAGAACACGAGAGAGAGAGAGAGAGAGAGAGAGAGATCAAACACATAGCTACTGGTACATACCCTCAGCCCCGAGGGTGAACTACTCCCTCCTCGTCATGGATAGCACTGGGATGATGAAGATGGCCACCGGTGAGGGATTCCCCGCTCCGGCAGGGTGCCGGAACGGGTCTAGATTGGTTTTTGGTGGCTACAGAGGCTTGCGGTGGCGGAACTCCCGATCTATTCTGTTCCCCGATGTTTTTAGGGTATATGGATATATATAGGCAAAAGAAATCGGTCACGGGAGACACGAGGGGCCCACGAGGGTGGGGCGCGCCCAGGGGAGGCACGCCTCCCTGCCTTATGGCCACCTCGAAGCTTCCCTGACGTCTACTCCAATTTTCCTGGATTGCTTCCGTTCCAAAAATAACTCTCCCGAAGGTTTCATTCCGTTTGGACTCCGTTTGATATTCCATTTCTTCGAAACACTGAAGTAGGAAAGAAAACAGCAATTTGGGTTGGGCCTCCGGTTAATAGGTTAGTCCCAAAAATAATATAAAAGTGTTTAATAAAGCCCATAAACATCCAAAACAGATAATATAATAGCATGAATACTTCGTAAATTATAGATAAGTTGGAGACGTATCAAGGGTTCCGACCATATCGAGCCCCTAGACCGCGAAGGGACAAGTGATGGGGACTGTTCTTAAGGCAGTGGGAGGCATATGACTTTGGTTGGAAAAAAGCTAACATTCCACACAACGTTGGACAAGGGCTTGTGCGCCTGCTCGGGCCGTTGGCCAGAAAAATCATGTCCGGAAGGCCTTGCTTACGAGGGCCCGAGCTGCAGCGTGGTGGCCGCCCAGACCAGCTTGTATTTCGGCCAATAGTTGTCATCCCTCCTCTTCGGAGATGCACCTTTGGAAAAGTCCGGTAGTGCTTTTCTTGTACAGCTCACCTTCGTGAACTTTGTAGGCCTTAGAACGCCGGACTATGCGACGGGCCTCATTTTGATCATCGGGAAGCTCCTGCCTATTAAGGTAGGCCAGGAAGGGTTCGGTCCAAGGAGCAATGACGGCCATGATATCGTGAGCAGAGGGTGTTATTTCAGTATCCGAACCCCCGATGATATCTGTACTGTGCTCGACTGCTGGGGTGTGATCAGGTCCCTACTAGCGTCTCCGCTCTCGTCCTGCCATACCACAGATGGCTTGAAGAGCCTTTCCACAAAGGTATTAGGCGGGACAGGGTCGCGCTTGGCGCCCATGCGAGCGAGTATATCCGCTGCCTGGTTACTATCTCGAGCGACGTGATTAAACTCAAGTCCTTCGAACCGAGCTGATATTTTTGATACGACGTTTCGACATGCTCCCATTTTTGGATCTTTTGCATCGAACTCTCCGTTTACCTAAGATATTGCGAGGTTTCAATCGCCGCACACCTCTAGGTGTGTATGCCCGTGGAGACAGCCATGCGCAGACCATGTAGAAGTGTCTCATATTCGGCTGCATTATTGGAGTCTGTGTACATGATTTGCAACACGTAGCAGATTGTGTCCCCCCGTAGGGGATGTCAAGATGACGTCAGCCTCCAGTCCGGCTAGCATCTTAGAGCCGTCAAAGTACATTATCCAATTGGAGTAGGAAATGTACTCTTTAGGGAGCTCGGCTTCCGTCCACTCTGCAACGAAGTCGGCCAGCACCTGAGATTTAATAGCTTGGCGTGGCTTGTAAGTTATTTCAAATGATAAGAGCTCGATGGCCCATTTAGCTATGCGGCCAGTGGCGTTCCTGTTGTTTATAATGTCGTTAAGTGGTACTTCGGATGCCACCGTGATCGAACACTCTTGAAAATAGTGCCGGAGTTTTCGGGGTGCCATAAAGACCGCGTAAGCTATATTTTGGTAGTGAGGGTATCGGGATTTGCATCGTGTAAGTACCTCCGATACGTAATAGACTGGCTTTTGTATGGGGAATTTATGTCCCTCTTCCCCTCGCTCGACGACGAGTACAACGCTCACTACCTGGTGAGTTGCGGAGATATAAAGCAACATAGGCTCGCCAACACTTGGGGTGTCTAGGATTGGGTTTCTTGCTAATAAGTTTTTATTTTTTCCAATCCGGCTGTGGCCGCTTTCGTTCATTCAAAGCTGTCGGTGCGTCTAAGCAGTCTATAAAGTGGTAATGCCTTTTCTCCTAATCTGAAGATGAAACGTCTCAAAGCCACCACACACCCTGATAACTTTTGCACATGCTTTAAGTCTATTGGTGTAACCAATTGTGACAAGGCTTGGATTTTAGCTGGGTTTGTTTCAATTCCTCTATGGGAGACAATGAGCCCTAGTAGCTTTCTGGCTGGGTTGTCGAAGATGCATTTTTCCGGATTGAGTCGTATGTCATATGTTTGGAGGTTGTAAAATGTGAGGCCGAGATCATCCACCAATGATTTGACATGTTTAGTCTTGATGACTACGTTGTCCACATATGCTTCAACTGTCTTGCCAATTTGTTTTTCCAAGCATGTTTGAATCATGCGTTGGTAAGTGGCACCGGCGTTTTTAAGCCCAAAAGGCACCTTGTTGAAACAGAAAGGTCTATACGGGGTGATGAATGCCGTTGCGGCTTGGTCGGACTCCATTTTAATCTGATGGTATCCGGAGTAAGCATCGAGGAAACAAAGTGAGTCGTGTCCCGCGGTCGCATCCATGATCTGGTCAATGCGAGGCAACGAGAAAGGGTATTTAGCGCAAGCCTTATTGAGGTCTTTGAAATCGACACAAAGGCGCCAAGATTTATCCTTCTTCAGCACCATGATCAAGTTGGCTAGACAATACGGGTGTTTGTTTTCTCTGATGAAACCGGCCTCAATTAGTTTGGCTAGCTCTTCTCCCATAGCTTTTTGTTTGGGTTCGGAAAATTGCCGCAGCATTTGCTTGACTGGTTTGAACCCTTTGATTATGTTGAGGCTGTGCTCGGCCAGTCTGCGTGGGATCCCAGGTATGTCCGAAGGGTGCCACGCAAAGATATCCCAGTTTTCATGTAGGAACGCGCGTAAGGCGGCGTCTACCATTGGATCCAGCTGTGCTTCGGTGGAAGTTGTTTTATTAGGATCCATCGGGTGCACTTGAAATTTAACTACTTTATCTACTGGCTTGAAAGAGGTGGATTTAGGTCTCTTGTCAAGAATCACATCATCCTTGTCCACCGTGGATCATAGGGTGGTTAGTTCTTCGACCGCAAAGGCTTCGGATAGTGACTCAAGAGCCAAGGATGTGGTTTTGTTTTCGGCGCGGAGTGCATTGTCCGGATCGCTCGTAACTGTGATTATACCATTGGGCCCTGGCATTTTAAGCTTCATGTACCCATAATGGGGCACGACTTGGAAGCGTGAGAAAGCGTCCCGCCCTAGAAGGGCGTGGTATCCACTATTGAAGGGCGCAACATGGAAGAGCAGCTCTTCGGACCTGTAGTTTTCAGGCGTGTCGAATACTACATCATGTTTATTTTTCCCCGAACCTCGTGCTTCTCGACTGGGGATGATGCTGCAAAAGGTGGTATTGCTTTGCTCGATGCGTGTTCTGTCGATCTGTATTTTGTCGAGCGTGTCCTCGTAAATGAGGTTTAGCCCACTGCCGCCGTCCATGAGCACTTTGATAAGTCAAAAGCCGTCCATAATGGGGTTTAGTACTAAAGCGATGGGTGCTCGGACTGATCGGGCCCTTGGTTCTTCGTCAGCGGTAAAGGTTATTGCCGCGTGGCTCCATGGGCTCGCTGCGGCTACTTGGTGGACTTCGGCGAGTTCACGAAGTGCCCTATATGCCGGTAATTTGAAGAGAAAGTCTCGAAGACTGTAAGGACGTTAAAATCGTCATCTTCCGGAGGATGTTTCTCGGGAGTGGAAGTGGTGAGGATGGCCTCCCCACTTTTAGCTACTTGTTGGAGTACCCAACATGCTCGAAGGCTGTGAATTGAGTCTGCGCTCGGCATTGTATGTATAGGACAGGGCTTGTCGAGGAGTTCATCAAGAACGGACCTATATCCCGAAAAAGGTTTGTTTTTCTTGCCAACGGGCTTATGGTCGGATGCCTCGTGAGGATGTATCCGTTTTTCCCGGGCCATGCACTGCTTAAAGGCAGCAGGTTCCAATTGGGTTTTTTGGGCCTTCCATGTGCTTTCCATCACACAGTACTTCCGTACTACATGCGATAGTTCCGTGAAACTCTATATGAGACGGCGGTCTAGGGCATTTCAAATTCCCTCATCGGTACAATTGGGATGAAAGACCAGGACTGTGTCATCGTCGCAGCAATCTTTAATCTTATTTTTGACAAGTAGGAACCTGGCCCAAAAGTGATGGACCATTTCCTGAGGTTGTTTCCGTACATACACCATGTCATATATGTCTGGAGGGCCTGAATAACTTGGAGAGTATTGATTGTGGTGGGTGGGTGGGCTAAAACTCGAATCCCGACCCACAACTGTGTTCGGAGCTTGTAAAATCTCCGAGGTCACCAGTTTGGGTCGGGGAAGATCCAAGTGCTCCCTGGACTCTATGTCCGACCCTGAGTTCAGGGGGCACGGAGTCCCACCCACAGGAAGGGTATCCGACTCAAGGGATTTGGAGATCTGAACATAATTGGTCCTTAATTCAGGAGAAGAGGTGTTTTCGGCTCGTTCATTGACGACCACTACCAGGTGAGTGATCGGTGGGAGATTGATTTCCCTATGGCCAGGTTTAACCCCGATCCTATCATAGGCCATTGAAAGCCCTAGGGCGGCGATGCGAACTAGTAGCTCGTTTAAGGACGAGGTGTCCGCCGGATCCATCTTTTTAGCGTATTCGAGATTGATGAAGGGGTGGTGTTTGGCGATCACAGCGGACGCTGTCGGCTCGACGGCCATGTGGGCACCCATGGTGAAACCGCCGAGCTGGAGAACCTGTCCTGAAGTTAGGCTCCATCCTGAAGTGATAACGTTGTTGATGACGAGGCGAGCCATAGATCGCTTTTTGTGACTACACAGCGGAGCTCTTAATAAAAGCACCATTGTCGGTGTCAAAACCGGCGGATCTTGGGTAGGGGGTCCCAGTCTGTGAGTCTAAGGATCAATGGTAACAAGGGACAATGGGGACATGATGTTTACCCAGGTTGGGGCCCTCTTAAAGAAGGTAAAACCCTATGTCCCGCTTGATTGTATTCGATGAGTATAGGGGTTACAAGAGTTGATCTACCTCGAGACCGTAATGGCCAAACCCTAGATGTCTAGCCTATGATTATTCTGATCGCCTCTACAGACTAAACCCTCCGGTTTATATACACATGGGAGAGGCGCCTAGGGTTGTATAGAGTCGGTTTGCAGAGGAAGACAATAGTACATCCAGACACTAAACTTGCCGTCCACGCACTTAGGAGTCCTACCCGGACAGAGGGGATAATCTTATGTTATATCTTCACGACCCATCAGTCTGGCCCATATTGAATAGACCGGACACCCGAGGACCCCCTAATCCAGGACTCCCTCAATGCCAATCTGGAGATTTATGTTCCCTATCCATTTATTGCTCCACTTCTTGAGGCTCTTTGACGTCACCTGCAGCTTTCTATCAAGCACCACATAGGGGTTATCATGTGGCTCGGTTGAGTTCCACACGGCCTGAACCACCTCCATAAAACCCTCAGCCCGCGCCTAGAAGGCCTCGAATTTGAATCTTCTGCCAATACACAGACCCACATTTATGTCCAGGAGAATAGGGCAGTGATTTAATACGGACGTACCCAGAGCCGTGAGACAACAGGTAGGGTAAAGCTCCTCCCATGAAGCCGTGGCAAAAACATGATCAATATTCTTTAGCATCGCCCTAGCCGTCTCATTTGACCAGGTGTATCACCTGCCATTAAGGTATCGTTCCTTGAGCTCCAATGTATTCAGCTTGGATCGGAAGCTTGACTATATGCACCTGTTCACCCTGTCGTGCTCTTGTCGTTTTGATTTACCAGTAGGTTGAAATCACCCACAACTATCCACGGACCCACGTGAAGGTCCCTTATCTCCTCTAGTTCCTGCATGCAGAGGACCTTCTCTTGGTCCAATTGCGGGCCATATACTGTCGTGATCCACCATTAAACTCCTTTGACGTGCCGAACTAAAGCCGTTAGGGTATTCCCTAGTACCCATTGCCTTATCCAAGTGAAATATGACTTCCATAGCGATGCCTATCAGTGTCAAAACTGGCAGATCTCGGGTCGGGCCCAAGCTGTGAGTCTAAGGATCAATGGTAACAAGGGACAATGGGGACACGATGTTTACCCAGGTTCGGGCCCTCTTAAAGGAGGTAAAACCCTACGTCCTCCTTGATTGTAATCGATGAGTATAGGGGTTACAAGAGTTGATCTACCTCGAGATCGTAATGGCCAAACCCTAGCTGTCTAGCCTATGATTATTCTAGTCGCCTCTACAGACTAAACCCTTCGGTTTATATACACAACGGAGGGGCCTAGGGTTGTACAGAGTCGGTTTGCAGAGGAAGGAAATAGTACATCCGGACACCAAACTTGCCCTCCACGCACATACGAGTCCTACCCGGACACGGGGGATAATCTTCTATTCTATCTTCACGGCCCATTAGTCTGGCCGATATTGAATAGACCGGACACCCGAGGACCCCCTAATCCAGGACTCCCTCAATGCCAATCTAAAGCTTTATATTCCCTATCCATTTATTGCTCCACTTCTTGAGGCTCTTTGCCGTCACCTGCAGCTTTCTATCCAGCACCACATAGGGGTTATCGTGCGGTTCGGTTGAGTTCCGCGCGGCCTGAACCACCTCCTTAAAACCCTCAGCCCACGCCCAGAAGGCCTCGAATTTGAATCTGCTTCCAATACACAGATCTGCATTTATGTCCAGGAGAATGGGGCATTGATCTGATACGTACGTACCCAGAGCCGTGAGACAGCATGTAGGGTAAAGCTCCTCCCATGAAGCCGTGGCAAAAACATGATCAATCTTCTCTAGCGTTGCCCTAGCCCTCTCATTTGACCAAGTGTATCACCTGCCGTTAAGGTATAGTTCCTTGAGCTCTAATGTGTTCAGCTTGGATCGGAAGCTTGACAACATGCGCCTGTTCACCCTGTCGTTGCTCTTGTCGTTTTGATTTACCAGTAGGTTGAAATCACCCACAACTATCCATGGACCCGCGTGAAGGTCCCTTATCTCCTCTAGTTCCTGCATGCAGAGGACCTTCTCTTGGTCCAGTTGTGGGTTGTATACTGTTGTAATCCACCACTGAACTCCTTCGACATGCCGAACTAAAGTCGTTAGGGTGTTCTCTGTATAGTGCAAATTAGAGACAAACACCACTGATGCATCCCAGGACAGTAGTATCCCACCCCTCGTACCAAGCGCCGGCAGGTAATAGAACTGTCCAAACTTGTTACCAAGGCAATGCCGCACAATATCCACCAATACAACCTCCATCTTTGTTTCCTGGAAACAAACGATGCTCGGGCGTTTCAACTTCTTTCTTGCATGAAAGAAATAAAGCAGCGCATACACGTATTTTCCACACCACCTTGTCATGCATGAATGGGCCACAGAAGCCTCTGGGATTTACCTTGAATTATTGGAAGAAAATATAAATTATTATATGGGCTAGACCCAATAATTCCAGCATTAAGCGATACATATCACTGCCCGAGAAATTCGTGAAGGGGGGCGTATACAGGAGCACATGATTCGTCTTATCTACCCAAGTGATTCTCCGATGATCGAAAGCATCACAACACAAAGGCACTCGTTGTGTCGTGTCGTGTCGTGCCGTGATGTTTTCCGGGCATGGCTGAACAAGAACAAACAATGTTTGCTTAAAAGTTCTTTTGCCTCGTCCCTCGTTCCCAAGGGGGTTCCATATTTGAAGTGGGCGGTGCCGAAGTATGGCGGATAGCCGGATCAGGTTACCTCGTCGGAACTCCCAAGTCGGAGTCCGAAGAATGGACTTCAGAATGGTTTTATATTGAGGGCGTTCCCCTTCCGGACCCAGTTTGGCGCGGACTTCCCGAATTCTCTAGTGCTCCTTTGAAGAAACGCCTCAATTGGCTCCCCCAGAGCCCCAAGGAAGAAGATAGTGCAAAAGTAAAGAGGTTGATCAGCAAGATTAGGTTACTTGTTGTAACACCCCAGGCACACATGTCAGTGGTCGTTTCTCCTTGCGGGGTCTAGACTAGCCCCACAGATCAATACTAGTCTTTTCCACGCACTTTTTCCTCACTCGTGCGCACCCGGGAGCAACTTTCCGGTCGGTCACCCATCCTGAAACTACTCCAAGCTAAGCATGCTTAAATTTGGAGTTCTGTCCGAATGGGCTCCCGGAAAATAAGGAATTCCTTATTGATATGAGTAGTCTATTGATACATCTCCAACGTATATATAATTTTTTATTGTTCCATGCTATTATATTATCTATTTTGGATGTTTAATGGGCTTTAATATGCCCTTTTATATTATTTTTGGGACTAACTTATTAACCGAAGGCCCAGTGCAAATTGCTGTTTTTTTTGCCTATTTCAGTGTTTCGCAGAAAAGGAATATCAAACGGAATCCAAACGGAACGAAACCTTCGCGAGGATCTTTCTTGGAACAAACGCAACCCAGGAGACTTGGAGTGGAAGTCAGAGACGCAACAAGGCGGCCACGAGGTAGGAGGGTGCGCCCAGGGGGGTAGGCGTGCCCCCCACCCTCGGGGGCCCCTCATAGCTCCACCAACCTACTTCCTTCGCCTATATATACTCTTATACCCTGAAAACATCCAGGTGAGCCACGAAACCACTTTTCCACTGTCGCAACCTTTTTTACCCGTGAGATCCCATCTTGGAGCCTCTTCCGGCGCTCTGTCGGAGGGGGATTCGATCATGGAGGGCTTCTACATCAACACCATAGCCTCTCTGATGATGTGTGAGTAGTTTACCACAGACCTTCGGGTCCATAGTTATTAGCTAGATGGCTTCTTCTCTCTCTTTGGTTCTCAATACAAAGTTCTCCTCGATGTTCTTGGAGATCTATTCGATGTAATACTTTTTGCGGTGTGTTTGTCGAGACCCGATGAATTGTGGGTTTATGATCAAGATTATCTATGAACAATATTTGGTTCTTCTCGGAATTCTTATATGCATGATTTAATATCTTTGCAAGTCTCTTCGAATTATCAGTTTGGTTTGGCCTACTAGATTGATCTTTCTTGTAATGGGAGAAGTGCTTATCTTTCGGTTCAATCTTGCGGTGTTCGATCCTAGTGACAGAAAGGGAACCGACACGTATTGTATTGTTGCCATCTAGGATAAAAAGATGGGGTTTATATCATATTTCTTGAGTTTATCCCTCTACATCATGTCATCTTGCCTAATGCGTTACTCTGTTCTTATGAACTTAATACTCTAGATGCATGCTGGATAGCGGGCGATGTGTGGAGTAATAGTAGTAGATGGAGAATCGCTTCGGCCTACTTGACACGGACATGATGCCTATGTTCATGATCATGCCTAGATATTCTCATAACTATGCGCTTTTCTATCAATTGCTCGGTAGTAATTTGTTCACCCACCGTAATATATGCTATCATGAGAGAAGCCACTAGTGAAACCTATGGCCCCAGGGTCTACTTTACATCATATTAGTTTCCCGTCAACTAGCTATTTCTGTCGCCGTTTATTTTGCAATCTTTAATTTCCAATCTATACAACAAAAATACCAAAAATATTTATCTTATTATCTTTATCAGATCTCACTTTTGTAAGTGGCCGTGAAGGAATTGACAACCCCTTTATCGCGTTGGTTGCAAGGTTCTTGATTGTTTGTGCAGATACTAGGCGATTTGTGTGTAGTCTCCTACTGGATTGATACCTTGGTTCTCAAAAACTGAGGGAAATACTTACGCTACTTTGTTGCATCACCCTTTCCTCTTCAAGGGAAAACCAACACATGCTCAAGAGGTAGCAAGAAGGATTTATAGCGCCGTTGCCGGGGTGATCTACGCCCAAGTCAAGACAATACCCAGTACCCATCATAAACTCTTCTCCCTCGCATTACATTATTCGCCATTCGCCTCTCGTTTTCCTCTTCCCCACTTCTAAAATGATTTTAAAAAACCTTTGCCTTTTCTTCGCCTTCTTCCCGTATGTCTTTTTGTTTGTGTTTCCATGTGCCTTCTATTTTTTTGCATCTTTGCTTGCTAAAAATCTATTGATATGGATCCACCTAAAGTGTTCTACTTGGATCATCTTCGATCTATATGTGCTCATGCTGAAACCCCAACTAGTTTAGTTGAGGGAAAATCTTTAGATGACCATGCTCATTTTGTGCGTCATCGTTTGTCTGAAAAGGGTAAGATCTTATGGTATCAAATAAATATTTTGCAATGCTATGCTTGGAATCTTTGTGAAATTTATGATTTTACTTGTTGCTCTAAGAACCCTAAAAAACACCTTCCCTACCTATGTGAGTTTAATGATAATGAAATCTTATATTCTTATGCAAAGGGTGTTTATAGTTACTACGAACAAATTGAAGAATTTGTCGTTTTTAAGGGTGCTCATGAAGTTGCTTCTTTGATTGAAAAGTATGATATTACTCTCTACAAATCTGAAAATTCCGACATACTTAAATATTGCAATGAAAACTATGCTCATAATGCCTATGTTAAGGAATTTATTGAGAGAATAACCATTGCTTTGGAAGAAAATAATGATATGCATGAATCTATAGATAATTATGGTTCCGATGATTTGATTGAAATATCCCTTGATGAACATGATGCTTGCTATTCTTGTGGCCATGATGCCATTATTTATGAAGACGAATTTGCTATAGTTCCATATGTTAAACATGAGATCGTTGCTATTGAACCCATACTTGATAGTTCCTTCGATGAAAAGCATGATTGCAATAATCTTATTATAAATTCTCTTGATGTCAATTGTGCTAATAATATGCAAAACCCTAAGCTTGGGGATGCTAGTTTTGCTATGTCTGCTACTTGTTGCAATGATCATGATTGGGGTGATTCTTCTTATGATCTTGAAATTTTATTTAAGCCCCATGATGAATATGAGATTGATAATAGTGTTTTCAATAATATTGATATTGGGTTTGGAAGAGTGTCAACTTTAGATACCACATATTTGGACAATGTTCAATCTTATGAAGTTTTTCATAAAAGTGGGTTTGGAGAGGTCATGACTTTATTTTATGATAATCCCACTATTTTGGAAGAGTGTCAACCTTGCATGCATGTGGATCATGAAGAGAATATTTTATGTGATAGACATATTGTTGAATTTTCTTATGATCGTACATGTAATTATTATGAGAGAGGGAAATATAGTTGTAGAAATTTTCATGTTGCTAAATTTCCTCTCATTATGTTGAGATTGCTTTTGTTTCTTTCTTCTTCCTTGCATATGCTAGATCTTGCTTGTCTTGCCAATTTTTTTGCCTACAATATGCCTATTCATAGGAAGTATGTTAGACTTAGATGTGTTTTTCACATGCTATGTGATGCTCTCTTTGTGCTTCAATTCTTGTCTTTCATGTGAGCATCATTGAAATCTCAATGCCTACCTAGGGGCGTTAAACGATAGCGCTTGTTGGGAGGCAACCCAATTTTATTTTTGTTTCTTGCTTTTTGTTCCTGTTAGTAATAAATAATTCATCTAGCATCTGGTTATATGTGGTATTATGTTTTAATTGATGTTTGTGCCAAGTAGAACCTTTGGGAAGACTTGGGTGAAGTCTTTGTGATCTTTCTGTAAAAAACAGAAACTTTAACGCTCACGGGATTAGCTGCCATGTTTTACTGGAGAGTGCTTTTAGGTTGATTCTTTTTGCATATAATTAATAGACAAATGCCTCACTTCAACCAATTTATTTCAGAATTTTTGGAGTTCCAGAAGTATACGTTTGATACAGATTACTACAGACTGTTCTGTTTTTGACAGATTCTATTTTTCATGTGTTGTTTGCTTATTTTGATGAATCTATGGCTATTATCGGGGGGTATGAACCATAGAGAAGTTGGAAAACTGTAGGTTTAACACCAATATCAACAAAGAATGAGTTAATTACAGTACCTTAAAGTGGTGGTTTGTTTTCTTACACTAACGGAGCTCATGAGATTTTCTGTTTAAGTTTTGTGTTGTGAAGTTTTCAAGTTTTTGGGGAAAGATTTGATGGAGGAATAAGGAGTGGAAAGATCCTAAGCTTGGGTATTCCCAAGGCACCCCCTCTTTCGTCTTCGTCTATCGGTAACTTTACTTGAGGCTATATTTTTATTCACCACATGATATGTGTTTTGCTTGGAGCATCTTGTATGATTTGAGTCTTTGCTTTTTAGTTTACCACAATCATCCTTGTTGTATACACCTTTTGGGAGAGATACACATGAATCGGAATTTATTAGAATACTCTATGTGCTTCACTTATATCTTCTTAGCTAGATAATGTTTGATCTAGTTCACCTATATCTTTTAGAGCACGGTGGTGGTTTTATTTTATAGAAATTATTGATCTCTCATGCTTCACTTATATTATTTTGAGAGTCCTTTAGAACAGCATGGTAATTTTCTTTGGCTATAAAATTAGTCTTAATATGATAGGCATCCAAGATGGGTATAATAAAAACTTCCATTTAGAGTGCATTGAATACTATGAGAAGTTTGATACTTGATGATTGTTTTGAGATATGAAGATGGTAATATTAGAGTCATGCTAGTTGAGTAATTGTGAATTTGAGAAATACTTGTGTTGAAGTTTGCAAGTCCCGTAGAATGCACGTATGGTAACCGTTGTGTAACAAATTTGAAGCATGAGGTGTTTCTTTGATTGTCCTCCTTATGAGTGGCGGTCGGGGATGAGGGATGGTCTTTTCCTACCAATCTATCCTCCTAGGAGCATGCGCGTAGTGCTTGGTTTTGATGACTTGTAGATTTTTGCAATAAGTATGTGAGTTCATTATGATTAATGTTGAGTGCATGAATTATACACACTCTCACCCTTCCATCATTGCTAGCCTCTTCGGTATCATGCATTGCCCTTTCTCACCTCGAGAGTTGGTGCAAAATTCGCCGGTGCATCCAAACCCCGTGATATGATACGCTCTATCACACATAAATCTCCTTATATCTTCCTCAAAACAGCCACCATACCTACCTATTATGGCATTTCCATAGCCATTCCGAGATATATTTCCATGCAACTTTCCACCATTCCATTTATTATGACACGCTTCATCATTGTCATATTGCCTTGCATGATCATGTAGTTGACATCGTATTTGTGGCAAGGCCACCATGCATAATTTTTCATACATGTCACTCTTGATTCATTGCCTATTCCGGTACACCGCCGGAGGCACTCATATATAGTGATATTTTGTTCTAGTATCGAGTTGCAATCCTTGAGTTGTAAATAAATAGAAGTGTGATGATCATCATTATTAGAGCATTGTCCCGTGTGAGGAAAAAAAGAGAAAGGCCAAATAAGAAAAGGAAAGGCAAAAAAAGGCCAAATAAAGAAAAGGCCCAGAAAATGAGAGAAAAAGAGAGAAGGGACAATGCTACTATCCTTTTTCCACACTTGTGCTTCAAAGTAGCACCATGATCTTCATGATAGAGAGTCTCTTATTTTATCACTTCCATATACTAGTGGAAATTTTTCATTATAGAACTTGGCTTGTATATTTCAACAATAGGCTTCCTCAAATGCCCTAGGTCTTCGTGAGCAAGCAAGTTGGATGCACACCCACTTAGTTTCTTTTGCTGAGATTTCATACATTTATAGCTCTAGTGCATCCGTTGCATGGCAATCCCTACACCTCACATTGACATCAATTGATGGGCATCTCCATAGCCCGTTGATTAGCCGTGTTGATGTGAGAATTTCTCCTTTTTTCTCCACACAACCTCCATCATCATATTCTATTCCACCCAAAGTGCTATGTCCATGGCTCGCGCTCATGTATTGTGTGAAAGTTGAAAAAGTTTGAAAATACTGAAGTATGAAATAATTGCTTGGCTTGTCATCGGGGTTGTGCATGATGAGAGCATTTTGTGTGACGAAAATCAAGCATGACCAAACTATATGATTTTGTAGGGATGAGCTTTCTTTGGCTATGTTATTTTGATAAGACATAATTGCTTAGTTAGTATGCCTGAAATATTATTATTTTAATGTCAATATTAAACTTTTGTCTTGAATCTTTCGGATCTGAACATTCATGCCACAATAAAGAAAATTACATTGAAAATTATGCTAGGTAGCATTCCACATAAAAAAATTGGTTTTAATCATTTACCTACTCGAGGACGAGCAGGAATTAAGCTTGGGGATGCTTGATACGTCTCCAACGTATCTTCTATCATCCCTATTAGGCCAGGCTATCACATACACCCCCACTCAGAGGAACCGACGTCCTCGTCGGGGCACAGGAACGTTCCCTCTTGGCACATATGTTTGTGCATCCAGTCCGGTACATGTGCCATGTCGTGTGCCATGACGGGTCACAAACGTCATGAACAACATGACCATGCACTTGTTCACAAACATCTGTGTAACCTCGAGGGTCGACTCTGATAGCAACTTGTAACGACCCAGACACACCCGCCGGTGGTCGTTACTCTTGGCGGGATCTAGACTGGCCCCACAGATCAATACTAGTCTTTTCTGCGCACTTTGTCCTCACTCATGCGCACCCGGGAGCAACTTCCCGATCGGTCACCCATCCTGAAACTACTCTAAGCTGAGCACGCTTAACTTTGGAGTTCTGTCCGAATGGGCTCCCGGAAAAGAAGGAAATCCTTATTGATATGAGTAGTGTATCATCCCTAAGAAGCCAGGCTATCACACTTGCCCATTCTGAACTCTTGATAATTGAAGTCATGGCCATCGCGACAAAGCGATGCCCGGCCCCTTCAGTCTAGAGTGACCCCTTTATGGTGTTACCACGAAAAGGATGATGTATCTCGTTATAAGCGCGAGGGCTGGGATACCCCAGCCGCTCTGGCCGCTATTCTGGCAGATCTTTATAAGGTGGAGAAAGAAAAATTCACCAGTTTAAATTGTCGGGTAGGTTTTTCCATGTATAACCCTATTGAATGGGTAAGTTTTTGATTATTGATGTCTACTACACAACTTTATTCTTGTAGACATGAGTTGGGCCTCCAAGCGTAGAGTTTTGTAGGACAGTAGCAATTTACCCTCAAGTGGATGACCTAAGGTTTATCAATCCGTGGGAGGCGTAGGATGAAGATAGTCTCTCTCAAACGACCCTGCAACCAAATACAAGAAATTGTGTCCCCAACACACCCAATACAATGGCAAATTTTATAGGTGCACTAGTTCGGCGAACAGATGGTGATAAAAGTGTAATATGGATGGTGGAAATATATTTTTATAATCTGAATAAATAAAAACAGCAAGGTAGCAAATAGTAAAGGGCACAAAAATGGTATTGCAATGCTTGAAAATGAGGCCTAGGGTCCGTACTTTCATTAGTGCAATCTCTCAACAATGCTAATATAATTGGATCATATAACCATCCCTCAAAGTGCGATGAAGAATCACTCCAAAGTTCCTATCTAGCGGAGAGCATAAGAATAAATTGTTTATAGGGTACGAAACCACCTCAAAGCTATTCTTTCCATTCGATCTATTCAAGAGTTCGTACTAAAACAACATAAAGCTATTCTTTCCTTTCGATCTATCCTAGAGTTCATACTGAAATAACACCAAGAAAATTCATATTCATAATAATCAATCCAACAGAAAGAACTTCAAAGGCTGCCCCAAGATTTCTACCGGATAAACAAAGACAAGAACGTGCATCAACCCCTATGCATAGATTACCCCAATGTCACCTCAGGAATCCGCGAGTTGAGTGCCAAAACATATATCAAGTGAATCAATACGATACCCCAATGTCACCACGAGTATTCAGTTGCAGGACATATATCACGTGTTCTCAAATCCATAAAAGTATTCAATCCGATAACAACGAAATCTCAAAGGGAAAACTTAATTCATCACAGCAAGATAGAGAGGGGAAAACACCATATGATCCGACTATATTAACAAAGCCAGCGATACATCAAGATCGTGACATCTCAAGAACATGAGAGAGAGAGAGAGACTAAACACATAGCTACTGGTACAAACCCTCGGCCCCAAGGGTGGACTACTCCCTCCTCATCATGGTGGCCGCCGGGATGATGAAGATGGCCACCGGTGATGATTCCCCCCTCGGTAGGGTGCCGAAACTTGGTCTAGATTGGTTTTTGGTGGCTACAGAGCCTTGCGGCGGCGGAACTTCTGATCTAGGTTAACCCCCAGCGTTTTTGGAATTTTTGGGAATTTATAGGGTGAAGAGGGGGTGCGGGACGCCACCGAGGTGGGCACAACCCACCTGGGCACGCCTGGGCCCCAGGCGCACCCTGGTGGGTTGTGCCCCCCTCGGGGCACCCCCCCCCCCCCAGGTGCTGCTCTGGCCCATTGGAAGTGTTCTGGTCCATAAAAAATCCTCAAAAGTTTCACGATGTTTGGACTCCGTTTGATATTGATTTCCGGTGATGTAAAAACCATGCAAAAAACAGCAGCTGGCACTTGGCACTATGTCAATAGTTTAGTACCAAAAAATGATATAAATTACTATAAAATGATTATGAAACATCCAAGAATGATAATATAACAACATGGAACAATCAAAAATTATAGATACGTTGGAGACGTATCAATTATCAGCATTGTCCTACCTCATTATCGAGGTGCGCTAATCAATTTGCTCCGGCCGTCTTAAAGCAGACATGGAGGAAGGTGGTCAAAAAATTTCATTGTCCCTCTCCACAGCCCGAGGACTATGCTCGCAACGAAGACCCCGACTTCCGCGAGGATCTGGATATATTTATAGAATTTGATGATGGAGTCTTTTATCAAGCGAGCATTGACGGCTCGGAAGTGGCTATTATGGCCCACTACCCCGGCATTCTCCCTTTCCCCACTGTAAGTACTCGGAAATCGTCCTTAAAAAAGGAGCCCTCCACTTGCGTCTAACCCATCACACTGAATCGTGCTTCATAGGATCGGTGCTCAGCGAGCCGCACTCCATCGAGGGCGGCCCCTAGGAAGGCAGTATCTACGCTGGGAGGGCCTTCCAAATGAAAGGAAACCGGGAGCGCCGTCGAGCCTCCTCCTTCATCAAAGATGTATTTCCAGAGGAGCTCACGAGGAACCATGTCCAAAGGCCTAGTTAGCTGATCATCAGCTAATCCGGCATCGGTCTCATCAACGAGGACGAGAGACAATACGGATGCAATGCCAACTCACCCACCTCATGAGGATTCAGATGACGTATCCATCACAAATTCTGAAGTGGAAAGCGTGATGAATCATCAACGACTGAAAGAAACCATGTGTGCTCCAGCTTTTACTAAGCAGGAATTTACTGCCCTCAACTCCGTGGATGCATATATCCGAGCCGCCCGAGACGGACTTGCAGGAGTCACTCACTTGTTTTCCAAGGATATGCAGGTAAGAGCTTGTGGAAATTTAATAGATATATGCCAGTAGCCACCGAGACTTGAAGCGGTTAGACCAACCGATTTAAGGATTGTTATGATCACAGGTTCTCAAAGAGAAGAACAACGCGCCGTCCCAGGAGCTTAAAACGAGCCGGACAAAGCTAAATGCCGCCACCACAGAGCTTGAGGAAATGAAGAAAGTCACGATGACCATTGATCAAAAGAACAAACCAGAGGAGAAAAAGGATAAGCAAGCCGAAGAGATAAAGAGCTTAAAGGCTCAATTGTCGGATGCACAAAAGAGAATAGAAAGTTGAAAAGCGGCATATTTAGTATGACCTTTGAACCATCCATGCGACTCATATTGTCCGGTAATTTGGAGTGTTATAATGCTATTCTTGCAGGTCTGTTAACTGGGCACCATGAAGAAGAAGTATCTGGATTTCGAGGCTACATTCTAAAAGAACTATTTGTGGTGCATGAGCGAGCCCGGAAAGCCATGAAGAGTATGGTTAAAGCCTTGTGGCCATCCGATGCCCCTCCAGAAAGTATGGAGGAGTTGGCGAACTTGTTCAAAGGTGCTCGACGCCGTTTTGAGGTATGGAAGGCGTCAGCATGCTGAGAAGGTGCACGAGAGGCATGGGCGATGGTGAAAACACACTACACCGGGCTCGATCCGAATCGTATGGCCCGAGTTGGACCTTGGGGACCGGACGGAAAAGAGATTCCCGTGAACTTGGTATATGACCAGATGATGATAGATGCAAAATATTCGCAAGAAGACTGTAGCTTAGACAGTCTTATAGATGATATAGATAAAGAGTAGGCATTCGATTCGATGTATCAATGTACTTTATCATCGAACTTATCTCCAACCGAACTTGTTCAAAATATGTCATCGCAGGCCTTCGGCTTCAATCTCAGAACCAAGAAGTCATAGTATTTCCGGATACCATGTTTGAATGTAGTAAACAGTCATTATGTCCGGAAACCAAGCAATCCGGTCATATTGCTCAAGCAGACAAAATTTGTTCGGGGAGTTATGTTATATTACTATTTTACGTAAGAAACATCTTCCAGGGAAAATTGTTCCGTTAGGGGTTCCTTCCCCTGGGGTAGCATGCTTAATTATGCATTCCTAGGCTTTGATCCGAAAGATAGAATTACGGGTAGCCTATCCCTTATTTTTTTAGAAGAATGACATAAATGCAAATAATCTGTCGTTTCTTGCTGACCAATTATTCCCTTAAGAACCCTAGCTTTCGGCTTCACCCGTCTGAGGTACAGATCCGGATTACACGGGTGTAACAATCGTAGAGGTGCTCCCTTTACACGCTAGCCGAACAATCGGGAACGTAGGGTATAAACACAGGAGCGAGGCAATCCAGTTTGGCAAAAACTTTAGTCATAGAGGTGCATATAATGGCAAAAGATGTACAGAACAAACGATGTAAAAAATATAAGCAACAAGCTTTTAGTAATGATCTTCGTCAAAGAATTTCATGGTTACAGTGGTGTGTGTAACTTTAAAGATGTGTACCCCTAACCGTTCGGTAGATCCGAACGCACCCTGGGTTATTTAAAAGGAAAAAATAAAAAAGGAGAGGAGAAAAAGGAACCTAGTCAAAGTAAAAAAAAGGTCCTACCAAACTATCCTAGAATCGTCAGAGCCGAGCAGCGTTCCATGGATTCGGCTCAAGGTGATTATCCGATGCATTACGAAGGCGATAGGCTCCTTGTTGAATGTCAATTGAACTCCAAAATTCTTGCCATGCAAACCGATTGGGGTGGTGAGTATGAGAGACTAAATTCCTTCTTCCAAAATATTGGAATCTCTCATCATGTTTCATGTCCCCATGCTCACCAACAAAACGGATCTGCTGAATGTAAACACCGCCATATTGTTGAAATAGGACTAGCATTGCTAGCAAACGCTTTCATGCCTCTAAAATTTTGGGATGAAGCATCCTTACTGCCACATATCTCATAAACATTCTCCCTAGCAAAGTCATCAGCTTTGAGAATTCCATCACTTGTCTTTTTGGTATTTCGCCAGATTACAAGTCTCTTAGAGTATTCGGATGTGCTTGTTGGCCCAACCTCAGGTCTTATAACACACGCAAACTTGCGTTCCTGTTCAAAAAAATGTGCTTTCATAGGCTATAGCCCCATGCACAAAGGGGTCCAGTGTCTTGACATCTCTACGGGACGAGTATATATCTCCAGAGACGCTGTGTTTGACGAGTCAGTATTTCCTTTTGCATCACTTCATCCCAATGTCGGTGCCCTCCTTCGCCAAGAAATACTTCTCCTTCCATCCATGTCTCCTAGTTTTGATCAAGGGGGAGATAACAATTGTACTAACCAACATGATAATATTCCCAGAAACAATGCTCCTTTTGTACGTGTGCAGGTCTCTAAAGAAATTGATGCAGAAAATGGTGCAAAAAATGGTGTTCAAAATGATCTGTTATTTCATGTGCAAGGAGAAGAGGGAGCACACACGGCCTTCGAGGATGATCTGGCGGCGCCTACTACTCATGTGCGGGAATCCTCCTCGGATCACGGGCGCGCATCAGCCTTGGATTGGGAGCCAACCAGCCAGGAGCGCCTGCGTCGGCGCATGCAGCCAACCGCTGGGGCGCTCTGCTCCCACATGCAGCCGACCACTGCGCCAAGTTTTGGATCGGCTGCAGCTACTGATTCTGCGGCCACAGAAGAAACGGACACCACACCGGAGGCCACTGGATCTTCTGAAAACTCTCCGGGATCTTTTGCATCTAGCCAATCTGTGCATATTCCTGCACAGATTCTAGCACGGCCACAACCTGTCACTACAAGGGTCATGACTCGACTTCAAAAAGGTATTAGAAATCCTAAAAAGAACAGATGGCACAATACCATATGGCATGTTATGTATTTGAGGTGAACCAACAAAATTAAGTGATGCACTTGGAGATCCTAAATGGAAAAGATCTATGGATGAAGAATATGGTGCACTCATGATGAATAAAACATGGCACTTGGTACCAAGTCCGAGAGGTAAAAATATTATTGGTTGCAAATGGGTTTATAGAATAAAAAGAAAAGCAGATGGCTCCATTGATAGGTACAAGGCACGTCTAGTTGCAAAAGGGTTTAAGCAACGATTTGGTATTGATTACGAGGATACGTTCAGTCGTATTGTTAAAGCTACTACTATAAGACTTGTGCTAGCCATTGCTATTTCCAGGGGATGGGGTCTTAGACAGCTAGATGTTCAGAACGCGTTTCTGCATGGTGTTCTAGAAGAGGAGGTCTATATGAGGCAACCACCAGGGTATGAGAATAAACAAACACCTCACTATGTTTGCCAACTTGATAAGGCTCTTTATGGTCTGAAGCAGTCACCTAGAGCATGGTTCTCAAGGTTAAGTTTACAATTGAAGCATCTTGGATTTGTTCCATCCAAAGCAGATACATCTCTCTTTATTTATAATAAGGCAAATACAATGATTTTTGTGCTTATATATGTTGATGACATCATAGTTGCAAGCTCATCACAAAATGCTACTAATGCCCTCTTGCGTGATTTGGGTTCAGAGTTTGCATTGAGGGATCTAGGTGACTTACATTTTTTCTTAGGCATTGAAGTTAAGAAGACTCAAGATGGCATAGTGTTAAATCAGGAAAAATATGCTACTGAGCTTCTAACTAGTATGGGAATGAAGGATGGCAAACCTTCACCTACAACATTGTCTTCTTCAGAACAACTTTTGGCATATCAAGGAGAACCACTTAATGAACAAGAGAGTACAAGATATAGAATTGTTGTTGGAGCTCTACAGTATTTAACCTTGACACGGGCAGACATATCATTTGTTGTAAACAAGGTTTGTCAATATTTGCATACTCCTACATCCACTCATTGGACATTTGTCAAAAGGATTATACGATATATTAAGCACACTGTGAGTTTGAGACTTCATTTCAAATGTTCGAGTTCTACACTTGTTAGTGCCTTTTCTGATGCTGACTGGGAAGGATGTAGTGATAATAGAAAGTCAACTGGAGGATTTGCAGTGTTCTTTGGGTCAAACCTTATTTCTTGGAGTGCCAGAAAACAAACCACAGTGTCAAGGTCAAGTACAGAGGCTGAGTATAAATCTCTAGCAAATGCAACTGCTGAAATTATTTCGGTGGAATCAATGCTTTGTGAGTTAGGAATCAAGCAACGTTGTACATCTTGTCTATGGTGTGACAATTTGGGAGCAACATATGTTTCTGCTAATCCAGTGTTTCATGATAGAACCAAACACATTGAGATTGACTTTCATTTTGTACGTGAAAGTGTTGCAGAAAAGAAGTTGGACATACGGTTTATTTCATCCAAGGATCCAGTAGCTAACGGATTCACTAAAGCGTTGCCGACCAAGTCTTTTGAAGAGTTCAAGAGGAATATCAACATAGGATAGTTTAGATTAAGGGAGGGTGTTATAGCTTGAGTTGTACACTACATGTAATCTTAAACTATCTCTATCTCTTCCCTCATATATCTATCTCTATTTCCTCTTACCGAACCAGGACATGATCCTAGCGATCAGTCATCTTTTTGTACGCTACGTCAAGGTTGTTTTGCCATCAATAAATAAACTCACGCGGCTCTCCTAAGGGAGAGTAGGAACGCTTCCACCAGATCAAATCTTACAACCACAAGTTGGTTCACACCTTCATACTCTCCCAACGCGTTAGTCATAGCACAAATAAAAGTTAACACAACGAAAGGAAAAAAAACAGCTTGATCAGGTAGGTCAACTGAGGAGAAAGAACATGAACTACTCGTGAAGAGCAATGCCGTATTCTCTTTTAGGAAATTGTTAGACTTTGTAACGTAGCCCAACTGTGTACATCTGTATATTGTGTAACCTTATAAATATATGTGATAGGCCACCCCTAGAGGGTTGAGCCAGTTCCCACAAATCCTACGTTTAACATGGTATCAGCCTAAACCTAGGACCTACGACAACTCCACCTCAGCCGCCGCCGCTGCCGTGCCCCAAATCCTAGGGCCGCCGCCGCCGCAGCTACCATGACCGCTTTCGCCTCCGGTTCCGCCAGCTCCGGGGCCATCCCCGCGATGCTGGCCGCCCTTCTCAATCTTCCCGCCCACGCTGGTGCGACATCGCCGCCCCACGTCTTCGGCACCACCGCCGTTGGTTCCTTGTTCTCGGCTCCGATCCTGCCGTCTCCCGCGCCGTCGACGATGGCGTTCTCCACCGCCGCGATGTTGGCGCCACCTGCGGCCAGTGTTGCTCGTCCCCGACACTCGCCATCATGTCGGCGGCCTCGGGGGCCTCCCATGATCAGCCCGCGGGTGTGGCACCCGAAGCCCCTGCGGTTCCCGTTGTTGCTACCACCGACGCCGCCATGATCTCCGACCCGTTCCACTTCGACAACCTAATCACGACTCGCCTCACGCTGGACAACTATTTGTTTTGGCGCGCCAAGGTTCTACCGCTGCTCCGCAGCCGCTCCCTCCTTGGCTACGTTGATGGCTCCCTGCCATGTCCGCCGCAGGTTATTCCCACCGTCCATGGCCCGACCATCAACCCGGCGCACCGTGTGTGGGTGCAGCAAGACCAAGCGATCCTCTCCGCCATCCAGGGTTCCCTCGGAGACGGGGTTGCTGGTCTTTGTCTCTTTGCTGCCTCCTCCTTGGATGCGTGGACGACTTTGGAGCATGCGTTTGCACAGACCTCCACCGCCCACTCGATGGCTCTTCGCAGCAAGCTTGATGATATCAAGAAACTGGACTCTTCTGCCACAATGTACTTCAACAAAATCAAGGTCTTGGCGAATACATTGACCTCTATCGGTCGACCGCAGAGTGATGAGGAGTTCGCCGGCTACGTTATTAAGGGTCTCGATGCCGACTACGAAAACCTTGCCGAGGCCGTCCACAACGCCAAACCACCACTTCCTCCGCACGAGCTCTTCTCTCGTTTGCTCTTCACCGAGCAACGCATCGAAGCTCGCCACTCCGTTACTACCATCACCGACCAGCCAGCAGCCTTTTGGGCATCGCACGGCCAGCGCCCCCCTGCGCCTTCGTCGTCTGCCCGGGTCGCCAACCCCTCTGCGCCATCCTCGCGTGGCGGCCACGTGCGATGCCAGCTCTGCGGGCGTGAAAGGCATCTCGCCTCCAGGTGCCACAAGCGATTTCAGCGGAGCTTCCTGGGTATCGGCAATGATGGAAAAGGTAATGAGCGTCAATTTGCTATGGAGGATTTTGGCCCTCCTGCTACTCATGTTGCTGCCAAGGGCAAGGATACACACGCTGAACATGGCTTTACACCATCATACCCAATTGATCATGCGTGGTATATGGACACTGGTGCCACGAATTATATGACGAACGAGCTCGCCAAGTTGTCCACCCACCAGCCATACTACGGTCGCCAAGTTGTCCACCCACCAGCCATACTACGGTCACGACAAGGTTCACACCGCCAATGGTGTAGGTATGCCCATCTCTCACGTTGGTCAAGCATCTCTCTTAACTAGTCATCCATCTAGGCAGCTTCATCTTCGTAATATTTTATGGGTCCCCTTGGTGACTCTTAATCTGTTATCTGTTCCCAAGCTCACTCTTGATAACAATGTTTTATGTAAATTTCATCCGTTTGATATTTTTGTTAAGGACCGAGCCACCCGGGAAATTCTGCTTAGTGGTCGCCTCAGCCATGGCCTATACCGTTTGGAGGATCCATCCGCCCTGCGCGTCTTCAGTGGTGTTCGTGTGTCGCCGTCCCAGTGGCACTCTCGCCTTGGTCACCCTGCCACTCCCATAGTTCGCCATATACTTCACAGCCATGAGCTGCCTATCGAGTCTAGCAATAAGGAGATGTCCGTGTGTGATGCCTGTCAACAAGGCAAGAGCCATTAGTTACCATTTGTTTCTTCTACTCGTCAAGTAACGAGTCCTCTCGAACTTGTGTTTTCTGATGTATGGGGTCCTGCCCAAACGTCTGTGAGTGGTCACAAGTATTATGTTAGCTTTATTGATGCCTATAGTCGCTTTACCTGGCTTTATCTTCTTAAGCGCAAAGCTGATGTGTTTGATGTCTTCATTCAGTTTCAAGTGCATGTAGAACGTCTTCTCAAGCATAAAATTATCCATGTTCAGTCCGATTGGGGGGGGCGAATATCGCAACCTCAACACTTTCTTTAATAAGCTTGGGATCTCTCATCGTTTATCATGTCCTCATACACATCAGCAGAACGGTGCTCTTGAGCGCAAGCATCGACATGTAGTTGAGACCGGACTCACACTCCTGGCTCACGCTTCTGTACCTTTTCGTTTTTGGAGCGACGCTTTTGCTACAGCATGTTTTCTTATTAACCGACTACCTACGCGTGTCCTTAATATGAAAACTCCTATTGAGCTCCTTCTCCATGAAACTCCTGACTATACCTTCTTTAAGGTGTTCGGGTGTGCCTGCTGGCCCCATCTTCGTTCATATAATCATAGAAAGCTTGAATTTCGGTCTAAGAAATGTGTGTTTCTGGGTTATAGTTCTCTTCACAAAGGCTACAAGTGCCTTCATGTGCCAACAGATCGTGTCTACATATCCCGTGATGTTGTCTTTGATGAGAACGTTTTTCCTTTTTCCGCCATGCCACAGCAACCCGCCACACCTCCATCTATGCTTGGCCAATTTGAAGATGTTGCATATTCGCCTGTGTTGTTACCTATTCATGGTGCAGGTATTGGACATGGTGCTCGCCTGGAACTACTTCCGGATGCAACTTCTGTGACGCATGTTGATCGGTCGGTGCACGTGCCTGCACCAACTCCCGTCGTCGACCCCGTCTCTGGAGCCATGCCCGCCCATGCCACTGGACCGGCGCTGGCCTCCGTTCCTGGGCTGGTGTCGGCCGAGGTGCCGCCCGCATCAGCCGAGGCGCGGCCCACCACACCAGCTGAGGCGCATCCCCCGTCTCCGACGGTCTCACCTGGGCGGCTCGAGCGGTCCTTGCCACCGTCTCCACGCCCGGCCTCGCCTCCGTCATCGTCGCCGTTGCCCGGCCGTATGTCCCTGCCGCCCCTCTCACCTGGGTCGGCTGGGCCTACCATCGCCTCGCCTGGGTCTTTGTCTGGGCCCCCGTCGCCCGACCTGCCGTCGTCATCTCCAGTATTGGCGCCGCTGGCTCCTGTTCCCGTTGCCCCGCAACGTCCGCATACTCGCAGCCGCAGCGGTATTGTTCAACCCAAGCAGCGTCATGATGGTACTGTCACATATTTGGCTGCCTGTCTTGCTCATTCTGTTGCAGATCCCAATGATGAACAACGCAACTATGAGGCCGCTATGAGTATTCCTCACTGGCGGGCTGTTATGGAGCAAGCGTACCACACTCTTATGCATAATGAGACATGGACACTGGTTCCTCCTCCGTCTCGTGTCAACATCATTGATTCGAAGTGGGTTTTTAAAGTCAAGAGACATGCGGACGGATCTATTAAGCGCTACAAGGCGCGTCTTGTGGCTAGAGGGTTTAAACATCGTCAGGGTCTGGACTACGAGGATACATTCAGCCCGGTTGTTAAGCCTACTACTATTCGGCTTCTCCTGTCTCTTGCAGTATTTCGTGGTTGGTCTCTTCGACAGCTTGATGTGCAGAATGCTTTTCTCCATGGACTGCTTGAAGAGGAGGTTTACACGCGGCAGCCACCAGGGTTTGTTGATCCCGCTCAGCCTCATCATCTCTGTCGTCTGACGAAGGCTCTATATGGACTGAAACAGGCGCCTCGTGCCTGGCATGCTCGCCTTGCTTCGGCTCTTCATACTCATGGCTACGTTCCGCCGACAGCTGACAGCTCGCTGTTCTTATTTCAGCGCCCCAATGTGACTGTGTATTTGCTTGTGTATGTGGATGACATTATTCTGGTCAGCTCCTCTGCAACGGCTGCTGATGCTCTTGTGACTGCACTTGGCAGAGATTTTGCGGTAAAAGATTTGGGACGGCTACACTTCTTCCTGGGCATTGAAGTTGCACATCGGTCTCGTGGCAGCTTAGCTCTCACCCAGAAGAAGTACTCCCTTGACCTCTTGCGCCGTGCTGGTATGCTCAAGTGTAAGCCATCTCCCACGCCCATGTCCTATACTGATAAGCTCTCGGCTACTGCTGGTACTATTTTGTCTCCTACGCATGCTACGGAGTATCAGAGTATTGTTGGTGGCTTGCAGTATCTGACTATCACACGCCCTGATCTTCCCTTTACGGTTAACAGGGTGTGTCAGTATCTTCATGCTCCTACTGATGTGCACTGGTCTGCTGTGAAGCGCATTCTTCGTTATGTGCGTCTCACTATCTCCTATGGTCTTCATCTACGACCCAGTTCCTCTGCTGTTCTATCTGCTTTCTCAGATGCTGATTGGGCTGGGTGTCCGGATGACAGGCGATCCACGGGGGGCTATGTTGTATTTTTGGGTCCTAATTTGATCGCCTGGAGTGCACGCAAGCAAGCCATTGTTTCTCGCAGCAGCACGGAAGCCGAGTACAAAGCTGTTGCCAATGCGACTGCTGAGCTTATCTGGATTGAGTCTTTGCTTCGAGAGCTGGGAATCTCCCAGCCACATCCTCCGGTTCTTTGGTGTGACAACATCGATGCTACATTTCTTTCGACAAACCCGGTGTTCCATGCACGAACCAAACATATTGAGATTGACTATCATTTTGTGAGGGAACGTGTTGCACAGAAGCTACTACAAATCAAGTTTATTTCCTCGAAGGATCAACTTGCCGACACCTTCACCAAGCCTCTACCTTCTTCCATGTTCGAGGTCTGTAGGCGCAATCTCAACCTTCTAGATGCATCAGGAGTGAGTTGAGATTGAGGGAGGGTGTTAGACATTGTAACCTAGTCAAACTGTGTACATCTGCATATTGTGTAACCTTATAAATATATGTGATAGGCCACCCCTAGAGGGTTGAGCCAGTTCCGACAAACCCTACGTTTAACAGACATGTTCACGTCAAGCGATGCATATCACTACCCAGTAAATTGTTCCCTCTTCGGACATGTTCCTCCCAACTGTCCATCGCAAAAGGAAACGTATACGCGAGCACATGATTCGTCTTATCCACCCAAAATCCAAGCGAACCAATGATCGAAAGCGTCACCACAGGCATTCGTCGTGCCGTGCCGTGCCGTGATGCTTTCCGGGCCACACTCGATAGTATAATTTGATACGCAGTGGGGTGGTACTCGATACAGCAGCGTGTGACAGTCTTCTCTTAAAACGGATTGCAGTTAGTATTGTGAATTGTGATATACTACTACTAGAGTGATCATAGTATTATCATTGTCGATCAGACTAAAGGACGGTACTAGGTGTTGCTCCTCACGTCATCGGGGGCAGCCGACTTGAGTAGCCGTCCTCTCGGGACGGACGGCACAATACAGCCGGAACTGTAGGCACGCGGAGCAGCCACCATTTCTCACTGGCGCCCACGTCCGGTCGACCTGCGATCTACAGTACTCCCGGCGATTTGTGACATCAGGAAGGCCCGGAGCTTACGGACCAACTCGATGGATTGGATGGCTGATGGGAAAGGCAAAGCAGAGCAGGTTCTCACTTTCTTCTCTGGAGTAACAACCCACTCCGTTGTGTTGTCCTTGCTACCTCGCTCCCATCTTTCTCCACGATGATGAAGAATCATGACTCTGCACTTCCTCCGTCGTCACCCTGCCAGTGCAAGTGTGAACGACTCCTGTATCTCTACCAAAAGAAAGAAAAAACCTCTCGTGTGACAAGGCTTTGGTTCATTTCACAATTCAGGCACCCGCAAGAGAAGGAAAAAGGACGAGGATTTCAGACCAACATTGATCCGCCTCTCTTTCTTCTTTCCTTTTCGTCTCAACGCAGTAACAGCGTTCCCACCATTTTCTTCCCGGCGCTGATGCCGAGATTGCCCGCTCTCCTTAAACAAGTTACTACAGTCTTCTGTTCACTCATGGCGACAAAACGAGTACGGGTAGCATTATTTTATGGCCTCTACACTAAACGACTAGTACGATGCACATGACGAAAGGATAAATGCATACTACGAGGTTGAGGCAGCCGAAGCAAAATGCTCATGCTACTGCCACAGGAGCAACCACTGTCCACAACAGCGGTTGCAGTTGATCCTGAAGCTTAAGAGGAAACTGCAATATAATCCCAATTGCACCCTCGCCGAATCCAGCGAAAATAATTTCCCTGCTTTTCAAGCATCACTTTTCTTAACTGACACCCTGTGATAATGGGTGGGTAATGGAAACAGAATTCAAGTTGTACGCCACCATACTATTCCTTGAGCAGTTCAGCTCATGATCTTTTCGGCGTTGTATCAGTAATCAGTTGCGCATTTTCATGCCGCTCGAATTGCGCTGCATATGAACAAGCACCAGATGCGAAGAATAATCTCACCTCTGCAAATCATGGCGTTACATTGGCAGAAGAGCGTAGCGTAGAGCTCGTAGACAACAGAGATTGCTCTTCCCGTTCACCCAGAAACATTGCAGCTCCTAAACTAAACTAAAGCACTAATTAAAGTAGCACACAGGCAGAAGAACCCCGACCCCTAGGCCACCAGCTTCCATACGCAGCCAAGCCACCACCCAATCGAGCACCTAGCTTCAGACTAGGACGAGGTCGGCGGCGCGGCGGCCGTCGTCGAAGTTGAGGGCGTAGCTGAGCGCGTCGTAGTGGAAGTTGAAGCGCTCCCGTCTGCCGCCCCCGCCGCGCCACCTGCGCCGCTCCGACTGGAGCCGCCGGATCCCCGCGCGCAGGCGCCAGTACAGGCTCCGGACCAGCTTGCTGCTCCGCCCGCTCGCCACCGCCACCACCCCGGTCTCAACGGCCGCCACCACAGTCGCCATTCTCTTTGCGCGGGTACGGTGGGGGTACGCCCAGACTGCTGCCTGTAAGCTAGCTAGAGCGGCATGCTGTGTCTGTGCGAGCGCTTTCTTCTCCACTCTCTGTGCTGTGCTGTGCTGTGTGCAGTGGTAGGTTGCGCGACGCAGGCAGTGTGGGCAGAGAGGGAGAGGATATGGTGTTTTATGTGGAGCGGGGAAAGCGTATATAACGACCTCCCAAGTCGGAACCTTTTGCTCCGTTACGCCATCGCCTCTCTGGCTCTGCCTGCTTCGGTTCATGTCCTGGGTCCACTGGTACCACTCCACTTCACTAGCTAGCAGGAGGAGGTAGGTATAGGAATCTTAGGCCAACTCCACCTCACCACGCTAAATCTATACCCATTTTGTCCGGATTTTGTCCGTATGAGATAGAAATAGGGAGAACAAACGCCGGACAGAGGCTGCACAAACTCGCTGCATGCAGCGCTGCTACCCCACTTTCACCCCATACGTCGTGGTCGTGGGTGCACGTGGTGGGCCAGGTACAGAAAAGGAGAGAGTGACATGTTGGGTCGAGGCGGACACAGACGGACGACGAGGACGCGAAGACGTCCGCTTTCTGTCCGCTTTGGCCCAAGCCGAGAGCAACTTTGGTCTGAAAATCGAGCAAAAGCGGACACAGGCCGGACAAAACTTCCGCATGCGCGTTGAGTCGTTTGATTTGTTCGTTTTACCTCAAACAGACACAAACGAACAGTTTGGGGTAAAAACGGGTCACGCGGTGGAGTTGGCCTTAGCCAACTTTCACCGTAACTTCTACTGGTATGCGTTGGACGCTTGTCCTCCCGCTGATTTCTGAGAGGAATTTCAGACGTATTACAGCCTGCTTAAACCCTTGAATCTAGTAGGTCAAAGAATCCGATACAGTATCAATCCTGCACTTGGAGCTTGTGGAGGCTTGGCGAGTGTACCCAGCCAGCAGTGCTTCGATTCGACCTTGGGTGCAGCTGTGTACTCTACACACTCTAGTACACACGCGGTGGGAGCACTGGATTCGGACAATGGGTCATGGACTGTACCCGCGGGTCGGTCACATGGGCTCACTGAGTGAGGGCATCTTCAGCCGTTGGCCCCTCAGGGGTGTCTAAAAGCGCCGTCTGGAGGTGAGTCGACGCAAAAAATGGCTCTGGGATGAGTCGATCCCCGGCCGTCGACGCCCAGGGCCGCCCCAGGCGCGTATTTAAAAAAAATAACCGTTCGGTCAAGTTATGATAAAAACTAGTTAAATTTCAGCTAAACATGGCAATTTCGGCGAATTACGTTAACCTACTCTAAAAAAAAGAAAGGCGCTGAAGTCGTTGCCGCCATCGTCGTCGTCGTCGGCCTTCTCATCCTTGACGCGGGTGCCCCTGCTGGACCCCTGCCCGGCGTCGCCTTGGCGAACAGGCGGCGGCGCGTCCTCGTCGTCGTCGCTATCGCACAGGACGACGACCCCGCCTTCCTTGCGGCCGCGTCGGCGCTCCTTGAAGCGGCGTAGGGCGGCGCGCTGGCGCTCCTTCTCCTTCTCTCGGCGCGCCTTCTCCATCGCAATGGAATCCTGGCGCGCCCATTCAAGGGCCGTGTCGTCGTCGTCGTCGAGCTCCGCCTTCACCGGCGCCAGCCCCGGCTCCGTCTTCGGCTTGACGAAGCGCGGAGGAGCCGACGAGGACGAGGCGCGCCGGCCGCCCTCGTTGATGACGATGCCGGCGCTGCGAGTGCGTCGGCCGAGCGGCGTCTCCGCCGCGGGCTCGGCCTTGACGCCGAGCAGCGCCGGAGAGCCGGAGTTGTGCGAAGAAGAGCGTGATGAGGAGGAAGAAGAGGAAGCGCCGAACCTCCTTGGCGCCCATGGCCCGACGAGTCGGTGCTGCGCCGGGCCGGCCGCCCTCGCCGGGGGGTACGCCAACGGCGGGTCGTTGCCGCCCTCGAGGTACGTGAGCACGCCCTCGAGCGTGCGGCCGGGGACGCCCTACCAGAGGCGGCGCCCGTCGCTGTTCTGCCGGCCGCTGACCACTGGCGCGCCGTTGGTGGACGCCAAGCGCTGCTGCTGCCGGTGCTCGAAATACGCCGCCCAGACCGCGTGGTTGTCGGCGGCGTACTGGGGGAGGGAGAGCTGCGCGTTGGTGAGGGACGCGCGCACGATGTCGACCTCCTCGGCGAAGTACTTCGGCTTCGCCACGGCGTCAGGCAACGGGGGAATAGGCACTCCCCCGGCGCTGAGTCTCCACCCCGTTGGCCCGGCGCGCATGTCCGGCGGCGCCGGGATGTTCGCCTGGAACAGGAGCCAGGACTCCTGTTCGCGGAGCGAACGGCGGCCGAAGCCGTTGGCCGCCGCCTCGTCTCCGGAGAAGCGTTCTGCCATGGCGTAGAGGGGAGCGGGAGGGGCTGGACGGCGGCGAGGGAGGAGCGGGGCTAGTGGGCGGCGGCGCTCGGGCTCGGGAGAGGGGAGAGGGAGGGACTGGACGGGCCGAGGGAGGAGCGGGGCTGGTGTGGGCACAGGCGAGGGAGGCCGTCGGCTTTTATAGCCGGGCCGCGCCCGTGTGTACGCGTGCGAGGGAGGGGAGGCGTCGGCGTGCCGTCCCGTGACGCGCCGTCCGTGATGAGGAATCAATGGCAAGGCTGACCGGCGGCAGCCTTGCCATTGATTCCCCGCGGGAACCGAGGCCGTTGGGGGAAGACGAGGCGCCGAGTGGCTGACGCGGCTGGCCCGCGTCTTTTTCGCGCCAAAACGGCTCGCCCCGGCGCCCCCGGACGCCCCCCAGCGCGCCGGGTTCGCCGTGGGTCCGCCGACGCTGTTTTCGGCGCAAGCCGGCGAAAATCGAGGTCCTGGAGGTGCGATTGGACCGTTTTTTCGACCCCGGCGTGAAAAAATCGACTAGGGAGGACTTCCTGAAGGCGCGGCTGAAGATGCCCTGAGGCACACTGGCTGGTGTGGATTCGCGAGACCCTCTGCGGCTTGGGTTCACGGGCCGGCGTGCTCGTGCTTGGACTTTTACGTCGCCGTCAGCCTTCAAACCAGCGGCAGTGGATACCTAGCATGCCATGTAAATTCTCAGGATAAGAGGTTACCAATAGTGAACTCCTACGTGATCGCTGCGGGTTTTTGGAGCAGAGCCGCAGGACAGAAGCGAGCAATAGGTAAGGCAGTGCGCTCAGTACGTAGGAGCATTGATTGATAGAGCCGGGAACAGTGGGCGGTTGAAGAATCATCCCGTGCTGTGCAGTCCTGGCGTCTATTGATTGACATAGCAGGTCAGGTCCATCTTGGGGCGCATTCTTGCACTCCTCCGATAATTGAGAGGGTGTCAGCTCAGCTCAGCTCAGCGTGTTAATGCACGAGTCTTCTTTGTCAGAGCAATGGGTCCTAGATAGAGTGATACTGTAGTGATAACCTAGCAGTAAAATCATTGGTGAGCTCTTAGACCAAGGTGCCTAAAATAATCCGGGCAATTGTCACGTCCTCCTCTCTAAACGGACGCATGCATTTTCTACTACTAGTACTCCTACTTGGGAGCGCAGAGATTGGCTTGACAGCCATATGGAAAGGGCCTTGCAAATTTTGCAATAGTACTCCTAGTACTACTGGTAAGATAGAGATCATTGCTAATGAAATTTCAACAGATTAGTACTTCCTCCTATCCTAAATATAAGTCTTTTTAAAGATTTCCTCATGAACTACATTTTTTTTTGAAACAAGGCAAAATTTTTGCTATTTTCATTGATTAAGGAAAAAAGCAAGTTTGACGACATTACGGCCCCGCCGAAGCGAGACAGAGACAAAGGCCTACTCTCGCAGCATCAAATTACACAAATGTCTAGCGCCCGCCAGAGCCCAGATAGACGCCTCCTCTTTAATAGCACACACGATTACCGACACCGGCGCCGCCTTTGCTCTGAACACACGTGCATTCCATTCCTTCCAAATCTCCCAGCCTACAAGATGGAGTAGGGAGGCCAAGGCTTTCCTTGGCTGCGCGTTATTGGTGAGGATCCCATCCCACCAAGATCTCACCGTGTCGTAGCTCATCCAAGGGGTGGTATTGACATCCAGGTGCAGCCATGCAAGGACCTCCTTCCAGACCCGAATGGAGAAGCGACACTTGAACAACAGGTGCGTCGCGGACTCACGCACTTGATTGCAGAGTGGGCATCGATCACAGTTTGGCCACCCAGGACGTTGAAGTCTGTTCGCCGTCCAGATCCTATTTTACGTGACCAACCATGCAAAAAAATTACATTTGGGGGGTGCCCAAGCCTTCCAGACAATAGTTTGCAAGTTGGATTGGACAAGGCCAACAAATTGCGCCAAGTAGGCCGTCTTGGCAGAGTAACACCCATCTCTTGAGAGCTTCCAGAGGATGGTGTCCGGGACACCCTGTTGGATATTGACGGACGAGAGCTTCTTCCAAAGAGCAACAAATTGTTCGAGGTGAACTAGAGATAATCCCGCACTCGTGTCGATCAAATTTACCCAGTTGTCATCTGCGAGGGCCGAAGCAACCGTGCCATGCTTCTTCATGGATAGCTCGAATATTTTTGGTGCAATGTCTTTGGGGCGGATGCCATCTAGCCAAGATGATTCCCAGAACTTGGCCTTGGAGCCATCGCCAAGCGTGACTTTAGTGGCGGCCGCGAAAATGCCCTCATCTTCCTTGCCACAAGGGATCTCGGTACCGTACCATGCCCTTGGCGGGTCATCCCACTTCAACCAGAGCCATCTAAGACGGAGCGCAGTGGCAAACTTTCCCAGACTAAGGATTCCCCGGCCCCAAAACTGCTTGGGCCTACAGACATTCTCCCAATTAACTTTACATTTGCTGCCGGACACAGTGTCAGTACCGGCCCAAAGGTAGGCTTTCCGCAGTCTGTCCAACTTCTGAAGCACCTCCAACGGGAGGTCCAGAGGGGTGATATGATAGGTGGCCACCGCCGTGAGAACCGCCTTGACCAGGGCCATTCGGCCCGCAATAGTTACGTGTCTCCCTCTCCAAGGTGCAAGCTTCCCAGCCGCCTTGTCTTCAAGATGTTGTAAATGGATCCTTTTGAGTCGTCGAATCGCAAGTGGAAGGCCCAAGTAGCGAATTGGAAAGGAAGAGTTGCATGCTGGGAAGTTTTGTAAAATGTCATCAAGGTCCATACTTACGCACTGGATGGGGGCAACCAAGCTCTTCGCACAGTTGGTGACAAGCCCAGTTGATTCACCGAAGGAGGAAAGCGTGCTGGCAATGGAACTGGCATCCTCCTTGATAGGTGCCCAAAAAACTGCCGCGTCATCAGCAAATAAAGATGCCCTAATGCCCGTGAAGCGGTTGCCCAACGGGTGTAGCATACCCTGGGAGGTGGCCTTTTCCAGGATGTGGTGCAGCGGGTCGATGGCAAGCACAAAGAGCAACGACGAGAGCGGGTCACCCTGCCGAAAGTCACATACATGCTTGATCGGATCGCCAGCAATACCATTGAGCAAAACTCTGGAGGAGGCCGAGGACAGGAGGGCCGAAACTCTAAATCTGCTCGGGAAGCCGTGGTGGTTCAGAAGCTCCATTAAATAATCCCATCTGACAGAGTCAAAAGCTTACTTAATATCCAGCTTGAAGAGGAGCATAGGCTTTTTTGTCCGATGGAACTTCCTAGCAAGTTCCTAACATACAGAAAGTTGTCATGAATACTCCTTGTTTTGATGAAGGCACTTTGCGCAATGGAGACGATACTGTTCATGTGACGGGCCAACCGAGTTGCAAGGACTTTGGCAATGAGCTTTGCAACGGCATGTATCAGGCTGATGGGTCTAACGTCGGATATGTCTTCGGCGCCATCTTTCTTAGGGATGAGGGCAATATTTGCCGAGTTGAGACAGTGGATGTTTTCCGCATGCAGGTTAGAGAATTTGTTGATCACGAGCATGACATCGTCTTTGATAATGTCCCAACAAACCTTGAAGAATTTCCCGGTGAAACCATCATGCCCCGGCGCCTTGTCCCCAGGAAGAGCAGAGAGAGCATGTTTGACTTCTTCCTCCGTGATGGGCTCCCCAAGGTCGGTAAGATCACGGCCCGTCGGAGGGAAAGCTGCCCAGTTGATAGTTTTGGAGCGTGGTGAACCCCTCTTGATAATGTTTGCAAAATGTGTCTGGACAATATTACTTTGTCATCATGGCTAGTCACCCAGCCATTTCCGTGCTTGAGTCTGTGAATGAAAATTTTTCGTCGTCTCCCGTTGATCCGAAGATGGAAGTAACGGCTGTTAGCATCCCCCTCTTTGATATTTGTTACCCGCGAGTTTTGCTTTTTTCTCGTTCTTTCCAACACGGTGAGTCTGAACACTCTTTTCTTAAGTCTCTTCCGAAGGTCCGCCTCCTCCGCACTAAGCTCTCTAAAATCTTGGGCCTCATCAAGACGCAAGATGATCTCTAGAGCCATGTGTAGCTGTACTTTGGCCTGGGAGAAGAGGGTCTTGCTCCATGTCCTGAGCCTCTGGCTAGTGCGCTTAAGCTTGTGGAAGAGCCTTTGGTACGCCTAAGAGTGCGCGGAGGGCTCGTTCCAAACATCCTAGACGGTTTGCCGAAAGCCGGGCATGCTTGTCCAGAAGTTCTCAAAGCGGAATGTCTTTGGCCGTCTAGGGCCATCGACATTAGCTAGCAAAAGCGGGCAATGATCTGAGAGGGAGGATGATAGAGCTTGAAGGATATGCTTGTCAAAAATGATGTCCCAGTCCTCATTGCAGAAGAAATCATCAAGGTTGGACATGATTGGGTTGCTTTGCTCGTTGCTCTAAGTGAACTTCCTGTTTTGGAGGTGTATTTCTTTGAGCTCACAAGAATTGAGAGCGTCTCGAAAGCGGGCGATGCGGCTACGGTTTGTATTAAAACGATTCTTGTCTCGGGCTCGGTAGATTTGGTTGAAGTCGCCCGTGACTAACCAACCTATGAGTAAGGGCTCTCTACTTGCAGTAGGAGCGCTACTAGTATTGTTACTAATTATGTGAAGCAAGATGAAGTGAGCATTGCTATTCCGACTTCAATTTGAGGCAAGAGTGTTCGTCCCTTGAGGAAGAAGGGATACTGATTCCACGCCCAACTCTCGCAGCCATTGACCCATTATTTCTGCACGCCAAGTCATTAACCCGTCCTCCTACAGATAGGAGTATTCCCGATTCTCGAATTTAGGCCACTCCAACTCCAAAGATCATAGTGCGCAGCGTAGCTTTGTCCATCAAGCATCGCCGGGGCCATTCAGAAAAAGAAGAAAAGAAAAAGAAAAGCGCGGATCTAGTGCCAATCGATAGCCATACGCTTTTAAGCGAAGCAGATGATCTTATCCTCGCAGGCTCCGAACGCTGCTTTCGTTCCGATGGTGAGGGAGGGATCGTGTTCTTCCCCACCGTCCTCTGTCCAGGGATAAAATGAGCGAGTGGGGAAAAGAACAAAGCTGCAAAAGAGGAAAAGGATGGGGGATAATTCCCGGATCACGGGTCATCTCGCTGCGAAAAGAATCGCGCAAAACAAACCACCTTCGCATGCATGCATGGCCACTGCCCACTTGAGTGGTAGAGTACTGGAGCGGTTCAAGTCAAATCTGGCCCCAACGTTGCCGTGCGGCGTGATGAGTGTGACGGCGCGCGGCCGTAGGATAGGAAGCTGTTTGGCACGTCGTCGGCTTGGGGCCGGGGCCCGGGGGCCGGGAGGAGGAAACGGCGACGCTGCTTTGTATGGCCGCCGGCCCGCGTGGGCACCTGCGGCCGGCTAGACGTGCCGGGAACCGGGACCCGGCGGATAGACGGGTGGCTCCACCGCCCAAAATCCGTTCCCAGATCTGGCTCGCCCTTCCAACGGCCCGCTCCCCGACGTCCAAACATGCCTCTACCCTGCCTAGGCCTCGCTGCCTCGAACTCATCGCGGCCGTGGGTCGGCAAAAGTCGCCACTCACAACTCACAACTCTACTGTAGAGCACACGACTAGTACTACTGTGCTACGGCGAACTATTCGAGATAAACATAAACCCTGGTTTTGGTTTAGGGAGTAGTACATGACTGTGGTTAAAGATTGATCATGCGCAGAAAAAGTGGTTAAAGATTAATTGATGTAAGCTCTCAAGGATAGCTGAAAAGTGCAGGAATGCTGGTGAGAAGCAGCAGACTAGTCCAACAGCCTTTTGGCACGTTCGGAGTTTCGGACTAGTCCAGTCTCTGCGTTTCTTATCAAGAAGCAGGTGAAGCCTTTTGGCCCAGCACGAAATTGTGGAAGAGTTGTATCGCACTGTTGGGATTCCCTCTCACTTTCCATTATCCTTGGTCAGGTTCTTGTCCCGTCAGCCGCTGTAGCGTCAAGAGAATATGGCTGTTCACAGCAATGTGACAAATGCTCGTGTCTCGGTTAGTTTGGCCCTCTCTCCCGTTGCCTCATGCATCACACCGTACAAAGCAGGAAATAATGCGTGTATGCTCTATTTGTACGGTGAAAACAAGCTCCTCTCTTGTCTCTTAGTTTTTTTAAAGAAAAGACATGCGCCTGACTTTATAAATAAATCCAAAAAACAACCAGCAATTCACAACATTCAACACAACATCAGAGCCACCAACAAGTTTACGGGGCTGGCATAGTAGCAATTAAAAGTTTCCAGATGGCACACATGCCAGTAAACCACAAAGCAATACCTAAGGACGACCACCAAGATTAGCCACTACCCAGCCTAAGACGAAGTTGCATCATCCAAACGCCGTAGCACAGACGCGCGTGATCAGCAGCTCGATGGCCTCCTTGTCGCACTCCTGAGTCAATGATCTCCACTCATGTAAGGAGATCATAAATTTAGAGGCAATCATCATGTTTGTTAGGAAACACATGCTCAATCGTGAATTTACCGCGCATGATCCACATAGTCCAACACATAGCAGAAAAGGCAAACCAAAACAAGCGCTTAAGTTGGCCAGATAGAGAGAGCACCAGAGGGGCATAGCTCCACGAAGGAGCCAGGGGCCCAATTAACACCTAGCCACGACCGGATGCCACCCCAGAAGAGGGATGCCAAGTGGCGGCGAAATAAAATATGGTTGGTGTTCTCGTCTAGCCCACATAGCGCACAAAATTGGGAACCAGGGCATGCCTTTCCTTGATTTGATCAGCAGCGGGCAACTTACCACGCACCGCGTCCCACATAAAGACTTTAATTTTAAGCAAGATCCTAGCACACCAAATACCATTGAACTTATTCATGGGTGTGACCACGACGAGCTTAGATTAGGCTGACTTAATAAAAACCCAAAAGCAGTGGGAGGACAAGATATCGTATCCTTTGAGCCCAAGAGCGTCGGGAACAGGGCAACAAGATGATGCCACTAAACCAACTCTTGAGGAGACAAAGAGCGACGAAACCCAAAGCCCCAATTATTAACCATAAGCTTCAAGATGGAAATGCCTAGGAAAGCAGAGTAAGAAAATAAACCTGGAAAAGACTAATCTAAGGGACCATGCCCACACCACCAATCTAACCAAAATCGTGTTGACCCCTCATTGCCAACAGAGAATTGGACTAAAGATTTGAAAACATCACAAACCTTCAAAAGTTGCCTCCAGAACTGGGAACCACCTTGCCCCCTAGTAAATAATGGATTGGAGGAAGGGAAGTATTTGGCTTTAAGGATATCAAACCAGAGGCCACCATGACCTGTATGAACAATCCTCCGCCAGCACTTGATAGTATGACAGAGGTTCATCACCTAGGTATTAACAATGCCCTAGCCCCCAAGCTTTTTGGGCTGATGCATGATCTTTCACTTAACAAGTGAAAGTGCGAGGGGGGTGAATAGGCGATTTTTATGGAAGTCTTCAAGACACGGGGGGTTTGAAGACAAACGATAGAAATGAACCTATTGATATGCAGCAGAAGGTAGACTACAGTAGACAAGTCATAGTCAAGTAAGTAATGAAGTGAGAGCACGAAGACTATTAGCAACTAGGTAGTATAGATCAGGATGGAAGATAGTATGAAGCCAAATAATAATAGTCGTCACACAGTGAAGTCAAACAGATCAGGCAAGCATGCAAATGACTTCACGAAGACAAACTGTAAATAAGTGAGGGAGGAGATAGAACCAGTTGCTTGGTGATGACAAGGATTTGTTGGACCAGTTCCAGTTGATGTGACAACTGTACGTCTGGTTAGGGAGGCTGAGATTCAACTCAGAAGACCGCGTCTTCACCTTATTCCCCTTGAGCTAAGGGCACTTAGTCCTCGCCTAATCACTCTGGTAAGTCTTCAAGGTAGACTTCCAAACCTTCGCAGACTTCGTTCATCGGCAATCCACAATGGCTCTTGGATGCTCAGAACGCGACGCCTAACCGGCTGGAGGATTCACAGTCCTCATGGTAATAAGTCTTCAGGTCACGCGGACAGAAAGACTTCAGTGATGCCTAACACTCTTTGGCTCTGAGTGTTTTGGGCTTTGTCCTCGCAAGGATCTTTCTCTCAAATGCTTCGGAGGTGGGTTGCTCTCAAATGACAAAAGCCGTGCACTAACTCTGAGCAGCCACCAATTTATGGTGTAGGGGGTGGGCTATTTATAGCCAGGAGGCAACCCGGCCTGATTTGTCCGAAATGACCCTCGGTCACTAAGGAATTGACACGTGTCCAACGGTCAGATTTCAAACACACACGGCAACTTGACTTGGGCTACAAGTAAAGCTGACTTATCCAGCTCTGGATAAGATTTTCTCTCATTGTCTTCGCTCGAAGACATAGGATTTGGTTGAGCATCACTTCAGTCACTCTGACTTTGTTCACTTGGACCCCACTTAACAGTACGGTGGTTCCCATGAGACAACAAAGAAGAAAAGGAAACGACAAAACAGTTATGTCTTCACACTCCATATTCATCACGTGAATGTCTTCTTGAGTCATAATCTTCGTTGTGAATATCTTCACATACCATCATTGTCTTCAATGTCTTCACACATTTTTAGGGATCATCTATGGTAGGTAAACCGAATCGAAGAGGGACTACTACCTGTGTTATCCTGCAATTCTCACAAACACATTAGTCCCTCAACCAGGTTTGTCGTCAATACTCCAAAACCAACTAGGGGTGGCACTAGATGCACTTACAATCTCCCCCTTTTTGGTGATTGATGACAAACTGGTTGAAGTTTTCAACAGGGATAAAAGTATGTGAAATTGTAAGGATTAAGGTATTGTCTTCATAAGTAGCAAAAGGCTCCCCCTGAAGATGTGCATATAAATAGTTTGCATTTGAATTCAAATGCACATGGCAGGTTTTACTTTGTGGAGATCATTTCAACTAAGAAAACAGTTCATCATGCATATAAAGGTATAACGAAGATAATGACATGCATAATGAAAAATGGATGTCTACGGAATGACTCCATGCAGAATTTATCATCGCATCACAGAATAGCAACCGAAGTAGTAGACGACCATCAAGTTTAAGTGTTACAACCCAAAGAACCAAATGTATCAAAACGAGAGTTGTAACCACTTGGCAAAATATAAAGCAACCACCCATATGGACCCGCTTGAAGACTATCAACTCATATGCTTCTCCCCCTTTTGCCAGTAAGGACCAAAAAGGTTTGAAGACATAGAGCATCTACTCGTTCCCATCGGGAGAAGATGAAGGTGCAGGGTCGACGTTGGAGTTAGGTGGTGCAATGGGACGTTGGAGTAGTGGTTGGAGAAGTAGCATCGTCTTCGTCATCGACGACCCTTGCATTAACCCTTGCAGACGAGGAGGAATACTCTGAGTCTTCTAAGGAAGGAGTACGATGCAAGATGGCATTGCGGGGAGGCGTGGAATCAAACTTGTAGCACTTAGTGAAGCCATCTTCGTGAAGATCATCTTCAGAGCTCAGCAAAGTCAGACTCTTCCATGACCTCTGTCGGTGTCAAAACCGGCGGATCTCGGGTAGGGGGTCCCGAACTGTGCGTCAAGGCCGGATGGTAACAGGAGACAAGGGACACGATGTTTTTACCCAGGTTTAGGCCCTCTCGATGGAGGTAATACCCTACTCCTGCTTGATTAATATTGATGATATGGGTAGTACAAGAGTAGATCTACCACGAGATCAAGGAGGCTAAACCCTAGAAGCTAGCCTATGGTATGATTGTTGTGTATGGAGTTGATTGTCCTACGGACTACAACCCTCCGGTTTATATAGACACCGGATAGGGTTAGGGTTACACAGAGTCGGTTACAATGGTAGGAGATCTTGAATATCCGCATCGCCAAGCTTGCCTTCCATGCCAAGGAAAGTTCCATCCGGACACAGGACGAAGTCTTCAATCTTGTATCTTCATAGTCCAGGAGTCCGACGAAGGTATAGTCCGGCTACCCGAACACCCCCTAATCCAAGACTCCCTCAGGAGCCCATGACCAGGCTTCAATGACGACGAGTCCGGCGCGCAGATTGTCTTCGACATTGCAAGGCGGGTTCCTCCTCCAAGTCCTTCATAGAAGATTGTAAATACCAAGAATAGTGTCCGGCTCTGCAAAGTGAATTTCCACATATTGCCATAGAGAGAATAATATTAACACAAATCAAATCTGCTGATGCATTCCGTAGTGCGTCATCACACTACGGCCAAGTCCTTTACGAATCGTTTTTACTTTCCCACCTCAGCACTTTTTGCGAGACGGTTTCCTTGGCACGTCTTGTCAAAGCAGAGATCGTGTGCCATTTTTACGGGATTCTCATCAATACGGACGTGGGTAACCCAACCGCGCCATTTACCATGGCGCTTGGGAGGCAAGCGAGTTTTATTAGGCAGGTGGGGACGCATAACCGCATCCGCCCATATAGGGGGATAAGGATCCACCTTTCTTACCTACGCCTTCCTCCTCCTTTGCCTATCCATCTCCTGCGCACTCGAGCTCCAGCGCCCAAGCCCGCTCTTCCCACCTCAACCTTCTCCAGCAATGTCCGGAGCGGGAGGCAAGTGGATGGTCTCCTCCGTCACGGAGGTCCAAGTGAAAAAGCTGAGGAAGGCCGGATACCTGTCCAAGGACATCCCGCACCGGCTTCCCGAAAAGGGGCAGCTTCTCCCCACCCCAAGGCCCCATGAGAGGGTACTGTTCCTTCCCCACTTCCTCCGCGGACTGGGTTTTCCACTCCACCCATTCGTCCAGGGACTCATGTTCTACTATGGCCTGGATTTCCATGATTTGGCCCCGAACTTCATCCTCAACATCTCGGCGTTTATCGTCGTGTGTGAGGCTTTCCTCCGCGTCCGCCCCCATTTCGGCCTTTGGCTCAAGACTTTCAACGTCAAGCCCAAGGTGGTGCGCAGCATCCAGGCGGAGTGCGGAGGCGCCATGGCGGGCAAGATGGCCAACGTCCTATGGTTCGAGGGCTCCTTCGTGGAGACCCTAAAGGGGTGGCAAGCCGGGTGGTTTTACATCACCGAGCCACGCGATCCGAAATGGGTCGCAGCCCCCGAGTTTCGATCCGGACCCCCCATGCGGCTCACGTCCTGGAAAGAGACGGGCCTGTCATGGGGTAATGAAGAAGAGGTGACCGGACTGAAAACATGCATCCAGTCCCTGGTAAACAAGTCAATCAGGCTTGTCAATGTAGTCCAGGTCATGCTCGTTCGTCTAATCCTCCCGTGCCAACAACGGGACTTTAATTTGTGGGAGTTCGACCCGGCGCAGCACCGAACCCTCAACAGGCTCTTTGACACAACTTATGAAGACGTCTGGAAGGTGCTAATCAAAGGCGCCGAGGCTCCAACATCCGCTTCCGAGAACCGCGGATACATCTCGCAGCGTCACGCTAGCGAGGTAAGCTATTTCTACCCTTCACGGGACATTCAAGCTCTTTTTCATAGTTTTACTCTATGTGGGATCTAAACTCCCTTACCTTTAATAGGCTTGGCAGGCGATATCCGGACCGATTAACTGTCCGGCTCCCTTGCCCGAAAACCCAGCCCCTGCTCTCTTAGTGAAGTTGCTGGTTCCGGCACCTTATGTGGTGCCGGAGAAGAAGGTCAAGAAAGGAAGAAGACCACGGGGACTCGAAAGAGTGCCCGTAACATGGTGGTGTCTGACTCGTCATCCGACGAGTCCGAGACGCCCTCCTCCCGTGAAAACGAGGAGGAGGAAGAAGAAAACTCTCCCCCCCAGCGGAGGGAGGAGAGAAGAGGAAGGCTGCCCCAACGGGGGAGGCCGAGGGGTCTAGGAAAAGGAAGACCCCTCCGCCGGACTACTCCCCTGACGCCGAAGAGGGCGAAGAGGAGTGGCCGAACAGAGCCAAGCGTCCGGCGAAATCGTAAGTTCGGATATCAGAGTAACTCATGATGTTCCTTTGTTGCACAGCTTTCCCTAATGTCGAGCGTAATTATGCAGCCCGCCCCGAGCCGAATTCAACGAATCGTCGGGCGGCTCCCTGGACTCATCGGACGTGAACTCAGTTCCGCCCGCTGTCTCCCCCCGCACTGCAGACGACGCCGAAGTGGCATCCCGACAAACTCCGGGGCAGGAGGAGACGGTCCTGGAGGAGCCTCAAGGCAACCTCCCGGACTCCAGGAGTGAAGGGGATAAGGCCCCCCAGGGCACCAAGTCCGGCTTTGAGCCGGACACCGTGCCGGAATCTTCAACGGTTCCGGACCGCGGTAGGCGAACTCCTTCCAAGAGGAGCAATCCTTCTGAGCCGGCGGCCTCCGTCCAACCGGAGGCGCCGGACAATCTGCTGGAGGTGCTTGACGGCGCCTCCATCGACGAGGAGCATCGGACTATTATGAGTACGGTGATCCAGAGGGTTCAGTCCGCCAAGAGCGGACTGACTGAAGCTTGCACTAGCCTTCTGACAGGCTTTGAGGTAAGCAAAAATATGTCAAAATATTACCACATAGACAGTAGCCCCTGATGCTCTGTTTGGCGTTCGGAAAGAAAAGCCGAATAGAGGATCTATTAAATTTCGCAGGAGTCTAACAAAAAGGAGTGAATATGCGTATGCCGGCTTCGCTGCTATCCACCGCCGCACTGATTGCGAAGGTGGGTGTCCTGAAACAGGACCTTGGGTGGACCGAGCAAGAGCTCGGCCTTGCCAAGCGGCAGCTCGAGGAAAAAGAAGGTAAGAAATGCCTTACAGAAAAAGTGCCTATAAAAAGGCGTGATTGCAAAAAGTAACAGGATTGTACTGCTTATTGTAGGGGCCACGACTGAGGTGGCGACCCTCAAGCAGGCACTGTCTGAGGCCGAAAAGAAAACGGCCGCGGAGCGCACCGAGCGAGAGGAACTTGGGGCTCAGGTCGGCGAGGTGCAGCAAGAGCTTCAGGCTCTCATGAAAAAACATGAGAGTTTGGAGCTTGAGTCAAAGGCGCAAGCATCTGAGCTCGCGTCGGCCCTTGAGACCGCCAAGTCTGCCAAGGCCGAAGCCCAAAAGGCCCTCCAAGAGTTGGAGGAGATGAGGAAGATAGCAGCGGGTAAGGCATTCTTTATGCAAAGCAGAAATATAAAAGTAAACTACTTGTTACTTACCCGAATCTGGAGCTCTCCAGGGGCATTCACAGATCTTCCCCGCAGCGTATCCGCCGCCGCCGCATTCTACCGAGCTGAAGAGGGCAGCTCGACGGAGAAGGTGTTCCGGTCTCAGTATTCTGAGGCCGGACACCCTGTGCCCTTGAGCGACCAGCTGAAACAGCTGGTCGAGCTCCACAAGGCGGCCGAACAGGCCATGAAGGGCTTCATAGTTCGGCTATGGCCCGGAGAGGCCCTGCTTGGGTGCTATTTCGGGCTGGGGCGGCGGCTGGTGGAGGCCTGTCCAAGGCTCGAGGTCATCAAGCGCTCCGTCTGCATTGAAGGTGCCCGGAGGGCCCTTGCCTGTGCAAAGGTGCACTGGGGTAAGCTGGACGGTGAGAAGCTTGTGAAGGACGGGCCGCCGCCGGGGAAGGAGCATCGCAAGCCCGAGAACTACTACAAGGATGTTCTTGCAAGTGCCCGCCTTGTGGCGGATGAATGTACCAAGGATGTAATTTTTGAATGAACTCGCTCGTGTTTATCCTGTGCGCTGAAAACTTGTTCATATGCGCTAAGCAATGCTTATTGAATTTAAAATATTATTTTCTGTGCGGCCGTTTATCAAAAATTGAGAGATGGCCAGTCGTCGGCTTTTGCCCCCGTGCCACTAGTGCTGGGGTGTTCGAGATAAACCTGAGCGCTCTTTTTCCCATGGTTGGGTCCTTCGAGGGAGGCGCTCAGCACAACGAACTAGGCAATCGGACTATAATGCTTGAACACTCTCACTTAGCCATAGAACTTTATAATTTTAAATTTCGGCGAAGCCCCTAGTTCGGAAGACCGAGTTCGGGGCGCTATCCACGCCTTGGCCGGACAAAGCCAGCTCCTCGCTCGAAGTGGCATAAGTCTTTAGGGACTCGAAAAACCTCTCGAACAGCGACCGGTCTCTCGCCTCATCATGTCAATTTTAGCTTTCTCCACCGAGGTGCTTAACCCAGCTGAACCGGGGCACAATCGCAGTGGTTCTCCTAGTGCTACCTTAGCCGATATAGCAGAACGTAAGGCACCAAAACATAGGAGCCGGGCAAACCCAGCTATTGACCCAAATCATGATTCGGAGCCGATGCATATAGTGCTATAAGTTTGGGGTGCCGCACTTGTGAAAGTGTACGGACTTCTCACACCATAATGAGGGGTACTGAAGCCCCTGGCGTGTTTGCCGTACCATGGTGTACGGGTGCAATCATGTTATTTAATAAACAGATATATGAAAATAGGATAATGAAAAAAATAGACAAAAAGCTATGCATTGTTTATAGAGCGGCTATTTATCAAAGCCGGACGATACAAGTAGTGCGATAAACAAAAAGATATTGGACTATTTAACATGTCCTGACCAGGGGCAGGCCGCGGAATTGTATTTAAAACAGGTATACTGCTCGTAACAGAGACCACCTGGGAGTTCCATAATGCGGCATGGCTTGTCTGCCTCCCTGGATCTTGCATCGTTTGTGCGGCGATCGAATTGCCGAACAGGTCATCCGAAGTGTGGAGTCCTGAAAGTAAGAAGAAAAAAGGAATCCGACAGCCCCTAGTACGTTTTAAGCCGTATTTTGGGTGTGCCGTTATTGTGCCCCTTCCCCCGTGCCCATGGTATTTCAAGGGCGTAGTTATGTACGTGAGGTACTGGTTTCGCATGTCGCGAGGGCTGGGGTTGGGGCCGCATTGCTACGCCTGCTCAGAACGTGCCAGGCGGTCTTGTTGTAGGTTACTCCGGGCGCGCTTGGCAGTGTCCGGCTTTTTAACGGCCGTACTGGAGAGTTGCCTAAGAAGGCTGCTTTGTACTTCCGCTGCGGGAGCCGCCGTGTGCTCCTCCGTACGGAGGGAGCGTTCGGTGTTTCCGTTGACCGTGATTACTCCTCGAGGGCCTGGCATCTTGAGCTTGAGATATGCGTAGTGCGGCACCGCATTGAACTTTGCGAATGCGGTTCGTCCGAGCAGGGCGTGATAGCCACTGCGAAACGGGACTATATCGAAGATTAACTCTTTGCTTCGGAAATTGTCCGGGGATCCGAAGACCACGTCAAGTGTTACTGAGCCTGTATAGTTGGCTTCTACACCTGGTATAACGCCTTTGAAGGTCATTTTTGTGGGCTTAATCCTTGAGGGGTCTATGCCCATTTTTCGCACTGTATCCTGGTAAAGCAGGTTCAGGCTACTACCGCCGTCCATGAGGACTCTTGTGAGATGAAATCCGTCGATGATTGGGTCGAGAACCAATGCGGCGAAGCCGCCATGACGGATGCTAGTGGGATGGTCCCTTCGATCAAAGGTGATCGGGCAGGAGGACCATGGGTTGAACTTTGGGGCGACTGGCTCCATCGCATATACGTCCCGTAGCGCACGCTTCCGCTCCCTCTTGGGAATGTGGGTTGCGTATATCATGTTCACCGTCCGCACTTGTGAGGGAAAGCCCTTCTGTCCATTGTTGTTCGGCGGCCTGGGCTCCTCCTTGTCGTCGCTATGCAGCCCCTTGTCTTTGTTTTCGGCTCTTAACTTGTCTGCCTGCTTGAACACCCAACAATCCCTGTTGGTGTGATTGGCTGGCCTTTCGGGGGTGCCATGTATCTGGCACAAGCGGTCGAGTATTCGGTCCAAACTGGACGGGCCCTGAGTATCCTTTTTGAATGGCTTTTTCCACTGACCGGATTTATAGCCTCTGAATCCGGCATTAACTGCCGTATCTTCATTACTGTCGCAGCTAACGCGACGTTTTTGCTTATTCCGACGTGTCCTGCCACTTTTGTCCTTGGTATCCGAATTACCAGGGTTCTTAGCTAAGTTATTACTGCGAGCTAGCCAGCTGTCTTCTCCCGCACAAAAGCGGGTCATGAGTGTCGTGAGGGCTGCCATAGATTTCGGCTTTTCCTGTCCCAGGTGCCGGGCAAGCCACTCGTCGCGGATGTTATGTTTGAAGGCTGCTAGGGCCTCTGCGTCCGGACAGTCGACTATCTGGTTTTTCTTTGTTAGGAACCGTGTCCAGAATTGCCTGGCCGATTCCTCTGGCTACTGAATTATGTGGCTTAAGTCGTCGGCATCCGGTGGTCGCACGTAAGTGCCCTGGAAGTTGTTGAGGAATGCGGCCTCCAGGTCCTCCCAAGAACCGATTGAGTCTGCTGGCAAGCTGTTAAGCCAATGTCGGGCCGGTCCTTTAAGTTTGAGCGGGAGGTATTTGATGGCGTGTAGATCATCGCCGCGTGCCATGTGGATGTGAAGGAGATAATCCTCGATCCATACCGCCGGATCTGTTGTGCCATCGTATGATTCGATGTTAACGGGTTTGAAACCCTCGGGGATTTTATGATCCATTACTTCATCCATGAAGCATAGTGGGTGTGCGGCACCCCTGTACTGGGCTATATCACGACGCAGCTCGGAAGAGCTATGTCTGTTGTGTTCGGCCCGGCCAGATTTGTTGTATCCGGAGTGAGGATCATCGTCACGTGCCGTAGGGCGCCTGCGCGATCCGTAGATCGATCTTGTTTGTCTTGCCTTATCCTCCAGTACGTCTCGCAGGTCTGGCGCATTTTCCCGTGCCTTAGTCGAGCGGCGTCAGGGCATGGCTTGGGTGGAGGGCCGAGAGGCCTCTCTGTCGCGACCGCGAGGTGGCCGGTCTGCCATGTCGTGCGCTGGTGATGTAGGCGCTTCCTCCTCTGATCGGGGTAGCGACCTGCGCTTTGGGTAACTCTTGGAGGGACGTTCGAGTTCATACTCTTCGGCCGCAAGTACTTTAGTCCATCTATCAGCTAGCAAATCTTGGTCAGCTCTAAGCTGTTGCTGCTTTTTCTTGAGGCTGTTTGCCGTGGCTGAAAGCCTGCGTTTGAAACGCTCTTGTTTGGCGGGGTCTGATGGTACGACGAATTCGTCGTCATCGAGGCTTGCCTCGTCTTCGGAGGGAGGCATACAGTTATCATCCTCAACCTCTCGGCTTGCCACTCTCTCATGAGGGCTGGCTTCTCCATCTTCCTGCGCCGAATCTTGATGGGGTGGGTGTTCTTCGGCACTATCCGGGGTAATATTATCTCCCGCGCTGGAATCACCGCTTTTGCTTTGGCAGGATTTAGAGCGGCGCCGCTGATGCCGGCGCTTTGGCTGTTTCTTGGAGGGGTCATCCCCCGCTGTTCCATCGCCATCTCCATCTTTTGGAGTGTCCACCATATATATGTCATATGACGAGGTGGCCTTCTAGCGCCCTACAGGTGCTGGTTCCTGTTCGTCTCCTACATCGTCGTCCATACCGTCGATGTCTTCGGAGCCGAAGTCGAGCATGTCGGTTAAATCATCGACAGTGGCTACAAAGTGGGTGGTGGGTGGGCTTTGAATTTCTTCATCGTCCGTATCCCATCCTTGCTGACCGTAGTCCAGCCAGGGCTCTCCTGATAAAGAGAGAGACTTGAGGGAATTCAGGATGTCGCCAAAAGGCAAGTGGTGAAAGATGTCCGCGGCGGTGAACTCCATTATCGGCGCCCAATCGGATTCGATTGGCAGGGGCGCGGGGGGTTCGGAGTCCGGGGAGGAGTCTGGACCCTCGGAGTCATGGGTCATGACGAGTGCGGGGCTGGCGTTCGGCTCGATCGCCTTTGAGATCGCAGCCCCCGAGGTGACGTCCAACTGCTCATCCTCGATCGGCGCAATAGGCTCCGAGTTAAGGGTCGGAACCGGTGCGGGTGCGGCCTCCAGGACACTGTTCGGAGGCAGAGCTAGATCATGCCCCTCGAGATAGTGCGGCGCGCTTGGCCGTGGCTCGAACCCGTCGAAGATCAAGTCTCCGCGGATATCAGCCGTGTAGTTTAAGCTTCCAAACCTGACTTGATGGCCAGGGGCATAGCTTACGATCTGCTCCAGGTGGCCAAGCGAATTGGCCCGCAGAGCAAAGCCGCCGAAGACGAAGATCTATCCGGGGAAAAAAGTCTCACCCTGGAGCTCATTGTTGTTGATGATCAAAGGAGCCATTGGGCCTAAAGGCGACGACACAGAGGAACTCTCAATGAAAGCACCAATGTCGGTGTCAAAACCGGCGGATCTCGGGTAGGGGGTCCCGAACTGTGCGTCAAGTCCGGATGGTAACAGGAGACAAGGGACACGATGTTTTTACCCAGGTTCGGGCCCTCTCGATGGAGGTAATACCCTACTCCTGCTTGATTAATATTGATGATATGGGTAGTACAAGAGTAGATCTACCACGAGATCAAGGAGGCTAAACCCTAGAAGCTAGCCTATGGTATGATTGTTGTGTATGGAGTTGATTGTCCTACGGACTACAACCCTCCGGTTTATATAGACACCGGATAGGGTTAGGGTTACACAGAGTCGGTTACAATGGTAGGAGATCTTGAATATTCGCATCGCCAAGCTTGCCTTCCACGCCAAGGAAAGTTCCATCCGGACACGGGACGAAGTCTTCAATCTTGTATCTTCATAGTCCAGGAGTCCGGCGAAGGTATAGTCCGGCTACCCGAACACCCCCTAATCCAGGACTCCCTCAACCTCCGACAGGCTTCATGTAACACGAAGGCATTCTTGGTGGCAAGATTGCGAATGCGATTAACATCCACCAAGAGGCCCTACATCTGATGCTTCAGCTAGTCATGGTGCTTATCCTGTTTCTGATGTAAGGCCACGAGAAGCTTTCGGTCATTGAGTACGCGAGATCGCTTCCGAGGCCTTTGAGCAATGGTGCTTTCAGTGGCTTCAGTAGTTGTACGATGAGGTGCACGTGTGTTACCAGCCAGAGGATAAACACGAGTTGCAGCAAGAACTCCTTCAATGGGTTGCGTGAAGCTTTGGCGATCGACATTGTGAAGATATATTGGATCCTTGGCAGGTTCAGGGTAGATGGCTTCGATAGACATATCAACTGCTGGCGAGAAGATAAGATGGTTGCGCGCAGAGGGCTGATAGTTGACAGAAGAGTGAAGCTTGATTAAGCGCATTACCCATGGAGCATAAAACTTCAGGCCAAAGAGGTCAATTCCAGATGCAGCAAGTTGCCTGATGAAGAAATCTCGAGCATTGAAGTTGATGCCATTGAGGATATAGAAAACCAATGTCTTCATTGCGCCTTCAAGCTTGGCTGCAGGAGAATGTCCTTTGACAGGCCATAGAGTTCGCCTTATAATATGGTAAATGGTGCGGGGCAGATACTCTAAGTCTTCGACAAAGAATTCTTTGGATATTCAGCATCTCGTGGCAGTGGCTTCATCATGCTGAGCATTTGACTCATGTTTGGCTCAGGCTTCTGAAATATGCTCTCCAATGCATTGCGGTGAAGCTGACAACCAGGTTCATAGAGTTCACCTAGAGTGGGCATCATGGTGTACATCACCTGTCATCCACTCAAGGACCCAAGTCTTCGGATCCCTGTTGTAGCCGCGAATGTGAAGAGTGGCATAGAATTGTAGCAGAAGCTCCTCATTCCAATGCTCTTTGTCAGTGACAAACTGCAGAAGTCTAGTATCTCTGAATCAGTCTAGAGCTTCTTCCAAGCAAGGCAGACCAGCAATGGCTTCACAACACAGACGCATGTGAGGAAAGATTCGCCCTTGACTATATAGGATGCATGAGTAATAGCTGCGCTGCTGATAGCTCCAGAAGCGATCAGATGAGATTCTTGGCCTTGAGTAAGGGTTCTTTGCACTGTCAAAGAAGGTATTGTGAGCCCTGAAGCTATTGACATTGAATGATCCTACGAAGTTGCAGCTCCAGGAAATCTTGGCAGTCAGGGCTTTGGCTTCTGGACCTGAGGCATGTGCTCCACAGGGCAGACGGAGGAACCAGAATTGGCCATCGGACAGTGACAAGTTGACCACAATCAAATGCTTGCTCAATGGTGTGAGGCCTTGGAGGCGGTACAGGAGCATTGGCATTGACATGTGCTTCAAATTGCACATTGGCTTCTAGCGGAACATTAGCTTCAGGCATCATATTCACTTCAGGCGCCACATTAGCTTCATCCATGACAACGTCATTGGCTTTAGTAGTGTTGTTGGTGGCCGCCTCAGTGTTTTCAACCTCCACTTGAGTAGCTGGAGGGTCGGGCACAGACTCGTTCTCCTCGAGAACATTTTCTTGAGTGATGGGGGGGTGTGGCAACTCTCTCTTCTTGAGGACGCGGTTCTTGGTTGTCGTCGGCTGATGCAGCCGGAATGTCTTCAACAACTTTTGCTTCAGACTCAGAGACATTCGCAGTTGGAGTGGCGTCAGGAAACACTTGACGTGCTATTGAGTTGTGTTGCACTTCTCCTTCTGGAACACTCGGCATGGCGACCTGTGGCCTAGGGCCTTTGCGAAGCCTGCGAAATGCGGGCGACGCTTTTGGAGATGGGGTGGTCTACACCATGTAATTGTCATCGTCAAGCACCGGAGTGGTGACTTGAGGAGGGGGAGTACTGGGTGTGTCTTGGCTTGGTGTGTCTTGTTGGGGGTGATCAGCCCACGATGCATCCTGAGCAATTGACGTCAGGGGATGACCAATGCTGATGAGTACATTGTTCATGAGAACAGGCGATGATACTGGTTGGTGCTCGAACTAAGGAAGGACTTCATCATCATCTACATTGTCATGATGACCAATGTCTTCAGCTGTGATGGGGTCGACAGCTGGAATATCTTCAGCTTCAGGAGCGTCTATGGAAGCAGGCTCATGAAGTACTAGCTGACGCTCTTGGTTTGCGGATGCAGGACGAGCAACTAAGATGGGCTCGACAACAAGTGGCTCTATGGCAGCAACATGATTTTTCCGCGAAGACTTTGTCTTCGGCTTCTTGGTCGGCGGAGCACCATCAGTGGCATTCTTGTGCTTGCGCTTTCTGGCTTCGGCCTCAGCCACCCTTGTCTTCTTCAGTTCTGAAGCTGCTGTGGGGACTTTAGGCTTCGAGCCTGTCATGTTGGCAGGGAAGACAACGTGAGGTGCTTCCTGTCCTGAAGCTTCAGCATGAGCCACAACAGGCTTCTTCTGTTTGGCAGCCATCTTGGGGTCGATGCCTAGACGCCCAAGAGCCTTGCGCTTTTCTGCCTCGTTGTGAGCTTGAACACATTTTTCCTGGAGGTATTTCATTCGCTCTCTTGAACCTTTTGCTTCCTCATGTTTCTTGTGAAACGCCTCCTTGAGGTCATGCAGCATCTGCTTAAAGTCTTGAACATCAGCCACGCTGAGCTTGGCCATGTGCTTCTTGAATTGAGCCTTCTCATAGTCAATTTTGTTCTTTAGCTCGACGATCTTCTGAGCCAGTGCCAGCTCATTTGCAATGGCTCCATGAAATGAGACGCTGATGCCCACGGGGAGCTGAAGATCATCAATGCTGAGGCTTGGGTTGTCAAACCATTCATCAATGAAGTTATTCAAAATATCCACATCAAAGAGGGGCAGATCGTTGAAGATCTCCGGCTCTTGTTTGCTCTTTATCAGCAGCTCAAGAGCATCTTCACCAAGACCTTCGTCACTTGACAGATCGAAGGTTTCATCTTCGTTTCTCAGAACGGCAGCTGGGGTTAGTTCTTGTGCAAAACTCTTGATGAGCTTCTTCTTCTTCTTGGACTTCTCTGTCTTCCTGGAGACACGAGAAAGATCTTCAGATTGCACACTTGCTTCAGGTGGTGTAGTGGCCAATGGTTTCGCACGCGAAGCTCTTGGTGCAGCAGAGGGCTTTGAAGCCTTTGTTTTCTTCTGCTTTTGCGGCTTAGGTGGAGCAGGCGCTTCATCAGAATCTGCGTCATCAGCAGAGTGCTCCACGGCTGCCCCTTGAACATCAATGTGAGTGAGGAGACCTTCGAGGTTGTAGAAGCGTCCTATGACATTTGGTTCAGCATCACGAGTGCCATCGTCCCTAGGAGAAGAAGGACCAGGGTTGAAGTCGAGTCCAAAAGCTTTCTTGTTCTTTGCAGCAGAGTCTTTGACAAACTTATAGTTGTGCTTGAACAGATTGTCGTCACGACACCATAGCAGAGAAGATGGGTTAACATTCTCTGGTTGTGGTCCGCGAACCATGCAAGGATAGAAACCTTGAGCAATGGCTTCGGTTTTGGACCTAGGTGGAAGATTTTTGAAGAGAATATCTCCCCATGGTCGCTTGATGGCATTCTTCTCCGCATAGTCAACAGTCACATATCTGTACAGAAACCATTGTTCCGCCCAATATCTGCGAATCCATTGGATTTGAGTCTTGTGCTGGCCATATCTTTCTTCAGGGTCATTCTTGTATAATTCATACAGATCCGGAGGCAAGTCCTTAGATGTACCGCCTCGACGCTGTCTGCCACCTTTCCTTGCAAATTTTCAGTGGCCATGAAGTTCAAACTGAATGGCTTCAGAACTGTCAAAGGCTTCCGTCTGCTGATCAGACAGGAACTGGCTTTAGGAGAATTGATGTGACGCTATTAGAATTCTGCACATGAATGCAGACTATAAGAACCAAGGGATTCTCCCACAGACATGTACCTGTGACAACATTAGAGGTGCGAGGGAAGGGAAGAGGTCATATGCATTCTCAGAAGATTTTGAAGATAAATCAATTTGAAGACATTGACCTCATAGCACGAAGACATTCACTTATTTGGTGAGAGTTGGTTCCAGATTTTTACGAATCCAAGAATAAGTACAAGTGAGGAATCTAACTAGTTGTGAAGCATAAGTGAATATACTAGGCATGATATGAGATTTAGAACAAGATAGATCCAGATATGGAAGTCAAGAAACCACTTTTGGTGAAAGTAGATGGATCTGATGGATCAAAAAGGCAGTAAAAGTAAGATATAAATACCACATGAAGAACTGCTAGACGAAGATGAGAGGGAGGCCGGGCAGTTCAATCTCCCGTTCCCTAACTTGGCGACGGAAGACACCTACGGTGGCGGCGGAGAGGACGAAGTCCGCGGCCGGCGTGAGGACGGCGACGAAGAGGTTACGAAAGCTAAGCGGTTCTTCTCCGGCGTCGACGCGAGCTAGCGGAGGCGCTAGGGTTTGTGCGAGTTTGCGAGGTGGAAAAGAAGATTGTGACTGCGGTGAGTTGTGTATTTATAAGGAAAGGGACAACACAACGCAATTACGCATGTGCCCCTGGCGGTTCCCATTTGAGGAATACGTGGCAAGCATGCAACACATTGGAAGTTGTTACATGTTCCCATGCACGCCTGGACTGTCGGGTGGTCGTTCTAGCTTCTCCGGGTTTCAGGAAATAAGGACATAGCATTAAAACAGATTTAATTTTTGTCTTTGTATCTTCTGTTGACAAGGACGCAGAGAAGACATTTGACAGTTTCAATAGAATGCATATGATTTGGATAGATATAATTTGAGGAAGAAGCACAGAAGGGGTTAGGGTCCGATCACATTCACTTAGATCAAAAAACTCAACACGAAGACATAGCTATAAGTGAATGTTGTAGAGGACAGAACACAAATATATGTATATATCTGAACAAGACCAAATCAACATTGTGAAGATAAACATGAAGTTAAAACAATGTTGAAGACAAATCAAATGCGAAGACTTTGCAAATGACACGCCAAAAGAAACACTTCAAACAAAGGTTTGGTGGTGGCGTTACCCACCGTATAGGAAGTATTAGACCCAGACATGGCGCACAATTATCGTGGCGCTCCGAAGTCAAATTCTGCGTTAATGTATTCACACTTAGAGTGTATGTCTTCATTGATTGAAGATATACGTTACTTCGTGTGTTGCACATCTAAGTCATCAACATGCATAAGTGTTAGGATGTGTGTCCAATTATAGGAAATTTGAGGATTCTAATATATTTAGCTCACACCGCAACTTGCAAAACCTTTTCTCATCCAAGGGCTTTGTGAAGATATCTGCCAATTGCTCTTCAGTGTTGACGTGAATGATATCAATATCTTCCTTCATGACATGATCTCTGAGAAAGTGATGATGAATTTCAATGTGCTTTGTCTTCGAGTGCTGAACTGGGTTGTTGGCAATCTTGATGGCGCTTTCATTGTTGTAGTAGAGTGGCACTTGCTTTAGATGGATGCCATAGTCCTTAAGAATTTGCTTGATCCATAGAAGCTCAGCACAGCAAGATCCAGCAGCAATGTATTCAGATTCAGCAGTGAAGAGAGATACATCGTTCTGCTTCTTTGAAGACCAACAAACAAGTGATCATGCCTGATACGTCTCCATCGTATCTACTTTTCCAAACACTTTTGCCCTTGTTTTGGACTCTATCTTGCATGATTTGAATGGAAGTAACCCGGACTGACGCTGTTTTCAGCAGAATTGCCATGGTGTTATTTTTGTGCATAAACAAACGTTCTCAGAATGACCTGAAACTTCACGGAGAATATTTTTGGAATTAATAAAAAATACCGGCGAAAGAATCAAGGCCAGGGGCCCACACCCTGTCCACGAGGGTGGGGGCGCGCCCCCTGCCTCATGGGCCCCCTGGTGCTCCACCGACCTCAACTCCAACTCCATATATTTACGTTCGGGGAGAAAAAAAATCAAAGAGAAGGATTCATCGCGTTTTACGATACGGAGCCACCGCCAAGCCCTAATCTCTCTTGGAAGGGCTGATCTGGAGTCTGTTCGGGGCTCCGGAGAGGGGAATCCGTCGCCATCGTCATCATCAACCTTCCTCCATCACCAATTTCATGATGCTCACCATCGTGCGTGAGTAATTCCATCGTAGGCTTGCTGGACGGTGATGGGTTGGATGAGATTTACCATGTAATTGAGTTAGTTTTGTTAGGGTTTGATCCCTAGTATCCACTATGTTCTGAGATTGATGTTGCTATGACTTTGCTATGCTTAATGCTTGTCACTAGGGCCCGAGTGCCATGATTTCATATCTGAACCTTTTATGTTTTCATGAATATATGTGAGTTCTTGATCCTATCTTGCAAGTCAATATTCACCTATTATGTGTTATGATCCGTTAACCCCGAAGTGACAATAATTGGGATACTTACCGGTGATGACCATAGTTTGAGGAGTTCATGTATTCAGTAAGTGTTAATGCTTTGGTCTGATACTTTATTAAAAGGAGGCCTTAATATCCCTTAGTTTCCATTAGGACCCCGTTGCCACGGGAGGGTAGGACAAAAGATGTCATGCAAGTTCTTTTCCATAAACACGTATGACTATATTCGGAATACATGCCTACATTACATTGATGAACTGGAGCTAGTTGTGTGTCACCTCATGTTATAACTATTGCATGAGGAATCGCATCCGACATAATTCTCCATCACCGATCCAATGCCTACGAGCTTTTCACATATTGCTCTTCTCTTAGATACTTTTCCGTTGTCACTGTCAGAATTACTACAAAACTACTACTGTTACTTTTGCCACTGTTACCGTTACTTCCATACTACTTTGCTACTAAATACTTTGCTGTAGATATTAAGGTATCCAGGTGTGGTTGAATTGACAACTCAACTGCTAATACTTGAGAATATTCTTTGGCTCCCCTTGTGTCGAATCAATAAATTTGGGTTGAATACTCTACCCTCGAAAACTGTTGCAATCCCCTATACTTGTGGGTTATCAAGACTATTTTCTGGCGCCGTTGCCGGGGAGCATAGCTCTATTCTTTAAGTCACTTGAGATTTATATCTGCTAGTCACTATGAAGAACTTGAAAGACGAAAGAACTAAGATCTTTCCCTCAACTACGAGGGGAGGTAAGGAACTGCCATCTAGCTCTGCACTTGATTCACCTTCTGTTTTGAGTAAGCTTGCGACACCTAAACCTGCTTCTGCTATTAATTCTGATATGTCGCATGTTATTGATGATGCCACTTCTGCTATGCACTATACTTATGATGAAACTACTTCTATGCTTGATACTACTGTGCCATTAGGTGAATTTCTTGATGAACAACTTGCTAGGGCTAGAGAGAATGAAATTATTGAAACTGATAATATTGATGAAAGTGATGATGAAGATTCTCCCCCTAGATATGAGTTGCCTGTCGTTCCTGAGTGTTATGTTATGGATGAAGAAACTGCTAGAGACTTTCTTTCTTGTAATGATATATATGATCTTAAGAAATTATTAGCTAAGCTGAAAGAAAAATCTTTGAATGCTAGAATGAAATATGACCCTGCTTTTTCTACTTCACCTATCTGTATTTCCGATAAGGATTATGATTTCTCTGCCAACCCTGAGATAATTACTTTGGTTGAATCTGATCCTTTTTATGGCTATGAATCTGAAACTGTTGTGGCACATCTTACTAAATTAAATGATATAGCCACCCTATTCACTAATGATGAGAAAACTCGCTACTACTATTTCCTTAAGATATTTCCATTCTCATTAAAGGGTGATGCTAAAACATGGTTTAATTCTTTTGATCCTGGTTGTGTGCGTAGTCCCCAGGATATGATTTATTACTTCTCTGCTAAATATTTCCCCGCTCATAAGAAACAAGCTGCTTTAAGAGAAATATATAATTTTGTGCAAATTGAAGAAGAGAGTCTCCCACAAGCTTGGGGGAGGCTTCTCTGATTACTTAATACTTTGCCTGATCATCCTCTCAAGAAGAATGAAATACTTGATATCTTTTATAATGGACTAACCGATTCTTCCAGAGACCACCTAGATAGTTGTGCTGGTTGTGTTTTCAGGGAAAGAACTGTTGATCAAGCTGAATTGCTATTGAATAATATGTTGACTAATGAAAATAATTGGACACTTCCTCAACCAACTCCTAATCCAACTCCTAAGAAAAGGGGTATTCTATTTCTCAGTCCTGAAGATATGCAAGAGGCAAAGAAATCTGTGAAGAAAAGGATATTAAAGCTGAGGATGTTAAGAATTTACCACCTATTGAAGAAATACATGGTCTTGATAACCCGACACAGGTAGTAAATGTAAATTCTCTCTATAGATTTGATGAAGGTGATATTCCTCGTTATAAGTCTGCTAGCCAATGCTTGGATGAGTTTCATAATTTTATTGTTAAACAAGAAAACTTCAATGCTTATGTTGGTAGACAATTGAAACGTAATGCTTATATGATTGAACACTTGATATGTCTAGAGTTAAATGTGAACTTAAATTAATTAGTAAACATGCTTCTATGGTTACCACTCCAGTAGAACAAGTGCTTAAAGCTCAAAATGATTTTCTCAATGAACTAAATAATAAGAAAAATGATAGTGCAGTTAGAGTTATGACTAGTGGGGGTAAAATGACTCAGGAACCTTTGTATCCTGAGGGCCACCCTAAGAGAATTGAGAAAGATTCTCAGATAACTAATGTTGATGCATCTAGTCCTTCTAAGAAGAAGAAAAAGAAAAATGATAAGACTTTGCATGCTTCTAGTGAACCTGTTGTTGACACACCTGAGAATCCCAATGATATTTCTATTTCTGATACTGAAACACAATCTGGTGATGAACATGAACCTAGTGATAATATTAATGATAATGTTCATGTTGATGCTCAACCTAGCAATAACAATGATGTAGAGATTGAACCTGTTGTTGATCTTGATAACCCACAATCAAAGAATCAATGTTATGATAAGAGAGACTTCGTTGCTAGGAAGCACGACAAAGAAAGAGAACCATGGGTTCATAAACCCATGCCCTTTCCTCCTAAACCATCCAAGAAAAAGGATGATGAGGATTTTGAGCGCTTTGCTGAAATGATTATACCTACCTTTTTGCGTATGCGTTTGACTGATATGCTTAAAATGAATCCTTATGCTAAGTATATGAAAGATATTGTTACAAATAAAATAAAGACACCGGAAGCTGAAATTTCCACCATGCTTGCTAATTATACTTTTAAAGGTGGAATACCTAAGAAACTAGGAGATCTAGGAGTACCAACTATACCATGCTCCATTAAAAGAAACTATGATAAAACTGCTTTATGTGATCTTGGAGCCGGTGTTAGTGTTATGCCTCTCTCTTTATATCGTAGACTTGATTTGAATAAGTTGACACCTACTGAAATATCTTTGCAAATGGCCGATAAATCAACTGCTATACATGTCGGTATTTGTGAGGACGTGCCTGTTGTGGTTGCAAACGTTACTATTTTAACGGACTTTGTTATTCTTGATATTCCCGAGGACGATAGTATGTCGATTATCCTTGATAGGCCCTTTTTGAATACTGCAGGGGCTGTTATTGATTGCAACAAAGGCAATGTCACTTTTCATGTTAATGGTATTGAGCATACGGTACACTTCCCGAGGTAACAACTTCAAGTCCACAGTATCAATATCAATTCTATTGGAAAATTTTCATCGATTATTATTGGAGGTTTTGAATTTCCTCTTCCTATTGTCAAAAAAATTATATGATATTCTTATTGTCGGGGATGTGCATATCCCCGTTGAGGTAACTTAGTGTTATTTGAAATTTCCCCGGTTCCACGTTATTCGGAATGAGTTTGTTAACAAGACTTGATCAACCTTGTTAGTGGATTCCTTTTGATGAGCGTGAGATGGATGAAGTTAGAAAGCACAACCTTCTGTACCCTCCTTTTACTTTATGTTATTTAGATTAAATAAAGCAAAAATAGTATTTTTTGTCTGTTTTCTGAATTATCCTTGCAATAAAAAATACCCCGAAAATAAAAGTTCTCCAAATGCCCTGAAATTGAAATATGATTTTTTCTAGAATATTTGGCATTGAGAACACATCAGAGGGAGCAAGCACCTGGCCACGAGGGTCCAGGGCGCGCCCCCTTGCCTCGTGGCCCCCTGGTGGCCCTCCTCCACTTATTCCTGCACCGACACACTTCTTCTTCCTCCCCAAAAAAATCACCAACCAGCTCAAGCACAAGTTCTAGCTCATCTTGCTGCCATTTTCGATCTCCTTGATCAAAGCTCAACTCACAAAACTACTTTGGGGTATTTTTCTTCGGTATGTGACTCCTCCAATGGTCCAATTAGTTTTTGCTCTAGTACTTTATTTATTGCAAATCTTTGCTGCTGAGGTGACCCTGTTCTTGAGCTTGCATGTCAAATTTATTTGGTCCCAAGTAGTTCTAATGCATGATATAGTCTCTAGGCACTTGTGGGAGTAGTTGCTATCAATTTTATTGAGTTTGGTTCACTTTTATTTTGAGTCACTAAAAATTTCAGAATTTTTTCAGAAGAAGAAATATGTTTAGGAAAATGTACCAAGGTGGTACTTCAAGGAAGCAAGGACCCAGGGCCGCAATACGTGAGCCGGACCATGCACTACCAAGAGAAGCTCAAGTGCGGCCTTGTGAACGGCCGTCAGACGATTTCATGGTCCAAGCAGGAATTAAGGAGGAATTTGACGCATATGTGCGTAATGCTGAACTTGAGGGCTTCATGCTAGATAAGTGCCCTCAGTATTATTACGTAACTGATTCCTTTGTGAGAAGGTTCAAATTTACATCTCCACGCAATTCTCACACTGTCCTATTTGATCTCTATGATAAATCCTATACCATGGACTTAGAAGATTTTAATACTGCTTGTGAACTCCTGCAATGGGGTAGTGCTAGTGAACCTCGCAAATCTGAGTTTAAAGATTTTCTTGCTAGTATCACTGTGGGGGAATCTAGAGAAATAACACAAGCTACCATAGGGAGCATTCATTTTCCTGCTATACACTATTTTGCTCTCTTTATAGGTAGATGCATAAACGGTAAGGATGAGGCATTTCACAGATCTTAGTGTTCTCAAGAGTGTTGTTTTAGGAGATAAACAATACAACTTGGGTGCCATTGTTGCACGAAGGTTGCATAATAATGGTTTAAGTGGAGACTTGTTTGGTGAGATTTGTGCAACCCATGTGGCTAATTTTCTTGAGATTAACATACATGAAAACGATATGGAATTGCCTCCCGCTTATCTAGATTATGATGTTATGGTTCGCCATCAGTTTATTGAGAGGAATGAACAACCTCTCTAGTACCAACTAATGTTTGACAGGCGCCGCACTTTCCACGTTGCTCTCCCTGCTCCTACTTTCTTTGACTTTCAGGCAAAAGGGAGATATATTATAACCAGGGAGGAGGCGAACAAGTATAAGAGGAGGACGGAGGCAGCTCGCCTCCAAGCTGCAGCTCATGAGGCAATAGCTGTTGCATCCCAGTACGACCCCAACTAAAACTTTGATCCTTGGGCATAGACCAACTTAGGCCAAAAGCCTAAGCTTGGGGGAGTACGTATTTCTCACCGACATGACATTCATGTTCAGACATTCATTCCAGTTGTCGGTGCTCATACTTTTTCATTGTACTATCCATGCTAGTTTATTTTCTTTTCTCGCTTTCTTGTGTGTTTGAAAAACCCTAAAAAAACCAAAAAAAATAGTTGTAGCTTCTAGCTAGTTTACTTTCCATGCTTGTAGTAGTAACAATTAAAAGGAAACCCAAAAAGATTTCTCGTTCTTCTTTTGCTTGTTGGGAGCTTTCCCGTGTAAATAGTTTCCTTTCTTTTCTTTGGGGGTCGAGAGGAGAAGACCATAATGAAAATGTTAAGTGGCTCTTATATGCATTATTGTTGATTTAATAAAGAGCCCATATTACCTTATCTTCTCCTCTGTCTCAGATGATTGCATATTCTAGCTTAGTCCAATGCATGCGCACTATTATTATTATCCACACCGTTCGGTCGTGCAAGTGAAAGGCAATAATGACGATATATGATGGACTGATTGAGATGAGAGAAGCTGGTATGAACTCGACCTCTCTTGTTTTTGTAAATATGATTAGTTCATCGTTCCTGATTCAACCTATTATGAATGAAACATGTTTGCAATGACAATTAGAGATTATAGTTGCTTATGCCATGCTTAATTAGCTAGGAGTTTATAATGGTTTACCTTGCGTGCCAACATGCTATTAAAATGGTTGTGATGTGGTATGATAGGGTGGTATCCTCCTTTGAACAATTCGAGCGACTTGACTAGGCACATGTTCACGCATGTAGTTGAAACAAAATCAACATAGACTCCACGATATTTATGTTCATGGTGGATTATATCCTACTCATGCTTGCACTCAATGTTTATTAGTTTCAATGCATGTTCATGACTGTGGTCGCTCTCTAGTTGGTCGCTTCCTAGTCTTTTTCTAGCCTTCACTTGTACTAAGCGGGAATACTGCTTGTGCATCCACTTTCATAAACCCGAAAGTTATTCCATATGAGTCCACCATACCTTCCTATAAGCGGTATCTACCTGCCGTTCCAAGTAAATTTGTATGTGCCAAACTCTAAACCTTTAAATAAAATTCTGTTTTGTATGCTCGAATAGCTCATGTATCAACTAGGGTTGTGATACGTCTCCAACGTATCTATAATTTTTGATTGTTCCATGCTATTATATTACCCATCTAGGATATCTTATATGCATTTATATGCTATTTTATATGATTTTTGGGATTAACCTATTAACCTAGAGTCCAGTGCTAGTTTCTTGTAGCGACCCGACCTCAGATGGTCAAGTCTCTGTGCTTCAGTGTCATCCCTGGATCGGTAATGCTGACACACACAGTACTCGAAGGATTTATAACAGAGTAGCAATCACACACTTATTACATCGAATGTCTCAGGAGAGAACTTATTACAATAATATGGCTTAAGGCCATCTAATACGATAACAACGGAAGGCTTGGAAGATAAAGTGAGTCCATCAACTCCAATGGCATAGCTGAGCTACACGGCAACGACCTAACGAACCTTAAAGTGATTAAAGTGATTAACAACCCAACAATATTAATTAAAAATGATGAGATAGATGTGATAACCCAAGTACTAGATACTCAAGATTGTCCATAACCTGGGACACGACTAACCATGATTAGATTGTACACTCTGCAGAGGTTTGCGCACTTTTCCCCACAAGACTCGATCGCCTCTGTTGGATTTCTCGCACTACATTGTGTTTGAGAAACGGATGACCGAGACACAGTCTTTCAGAAACATTAACTCTCTACTTCGGGTAGACCATACCAAACCTACAAAACCCACTACCTGCTGATCTACCTCTTCAAGAGCTTCACGTAACTTACTCAACTATGCTAGAGCCCATAATAGCTTGTGGCTGCACAGGAAGTTTCTAGCATGAATCATCTCAGTTCCCTTTGAGCCTGGGTGGCGGTCCATAGGAAGATCACACGGGTACCCCGGGATTTCCAAAAAATACAGGCAACACTGGGTTCCCCAGGTGCCTCAATCCACCCAGATGTTTAATTAAGTTGCCACCTTAAGTTGAACCATTAATTAACAATCTCACATCTGTCATGGATCTCACTCAAACCCAAATTACGTCTATGAGCATAGCATGGCATAGCAATATAAGCAACGTGTAGAAGTAACTCCCAAGGTTTGATAGTAATAGGGCAATAGGTTCTACCTCAATAACTACTTCCCAACCCACAAGTTAATGACATCCTAATCATGCAATGTTTGAGGATTGGAACTAATGCATAGAAATTGGGTATGGAAAGAGTATGATCAATGTGTTACTTGCCCTGCTGACGATCCGTGAATCCTAGTGACTCGTAGTAACACGCTTCGCACTCCGGGAATTCTATCACAAACAAACAATAGCATACATAAGCAACAAGCAAAGATGCACAGGCAAAACTCCAATAAGAGAGGTTGACCAGAAAGTTCAACTTAAGAACTCCGGTTTGCAAAAAGAATCAAATCAAACGGAACAACGAAACTCAAATGACGAAAGAAACAAGATCCGATTATTAATCTGAACTAGGGTCAAATTTTACAGTACCAAAATCTTGTTTAAGTTGGTTAAACAGAAAGAGGGTCTTGAGACGAAGATCTAGGCGCTTGAATCGCCTGATTTCGATTCACGAGCGAAAAGATAAACAGATACTAAGATCGGATCAGAAATCACGATTGAAAATAATCGCAGAAAAATCCAATAAAAGAAACTAAGAACGAGCGTTCGTTAGCTGTAACTAACGGGCGAAAACCGTTTGTTTAAACGAACGTACGGACGAACGTCCGCTAAATAGAAGAACCGAGAAAAAAACCGACGAACCGATCTAAAAAAACAAACTAGGGTTTCTAAAAAACCGAACGGTTTTAAAAAAACCGATGGCGACGGATCGGCGCGGTACCTCCGGCGAGGGGCTCCGGCGAGGCGGGGCGGCGGCTCGTGGGGCGGCGTGGCTCGGCGGCGGCGCGACAAGCGGCTGCGGCCGCGGGCGACGCGGCGCGGGTAGGCGGCGGTGGGGCTGCGGTGGTGGCTCGGGGCGGCGGTGGTTGTGGTGGTGGGGGCTCGGGCGACGCGTATATAAGGAGGGGGCGGCGGCTTGGAGGAGGGGCCAAGGCGGCGACGGTGGAGTCCAGCTCGTACTCCTCATCCGAGTCGGCGGCGGCGGCGCGCGCGCGAGGAAGGCGGCGGCAACGATTGGGCCGGCGGCTCGGCTGGGTTTGGCCCAGTCGGCTGGAACTTTTTTTTTAAAACAATTTCACCGACAGAAATAAAATCCTAGAAAATAAAATAAAAATCTAAAATGCCAAAACAAATTTTCACCGTCTAAATAAAATATTTAGAACGAGATGAACATTTTCTTGGCCCTAAAATGCAATTTTTCTAATGCAAATATAATCCAAATAAAATCAAGTAAAAATCAAATAAATGATTTAAATATTTTTCCTGCAATATTTCAATTATTTTGGAGAAGTCATATTATCTCCTCTCATATATTTTTAATATGAGATATTTTTCGGAGAGAAAAATAATTAAGATCGAAAATTCTCGTTTCGTTATTTGATAAGAATCAAATATGAAAACCGGGAAATCCCCAACTCTCTCCGAGGGTCCTTGAGTTGCTTAGGATTTTGAGGATTGCAGAATGAAATGCAATAGAATATGATATGCATGAATGACCTATGTATAACATTCCAAATTGGAAATTTGGGATGTTACAAACCTACTCCCCTTAAGATGAATCTCGCCCTCGAGATTCGGGTTGGCTAGAAAATAGGTGCGGGTGGTCTTTGAGTAGATCATCCTCTCGTTCCCAGGTGGCTTCATCCTCGGTATGGTTGCTCCACTGAACTTTGCAAAACTTGATAACTTTGCTGCGGGTGACTCGGCTGGCAAACTCAAGAATCTTAACTGGCTTCTCCTCATAAGTCAAATCACTGTCCAACTGAATTGCCTCCATACAGGGCTTCAAACGGTGCCATCTTCAAACTGGCTTGGTAGCTATTGTTGTATGAGAACTCTGCTTAAGGCAAATTGTCATCCCAGCTAGATCCATAATCCAGTGCACAGGCTCTCAACATGTCCTCCAAAATCTGATTGAGTCTCTCAGTCTGTCCATCCGTCTGCGGGTGAAATGCTATACTGAACTCCAATCTTGTTCCCAAACTCTGGTGTAACTGATGCCAAAACTTTGAAGTAAACTATGTTACTCTATCTGATACAATGGTCCTCGGAACTCCATGCAGACATATGATCCTGGACATATATATCTTGGCCAACTTCGCACTTGTATAGGTGGTTTTCACTAGGATAAAGTGAGCCACTTTGGTCAAGCGATCAACTACTACTCATATAGAATCATATCCTGCTTTGGTCCTGGGCAATCCGGTGATAAAGTCCATGACAAGTTTATCCCACTTCCATTCGGGTATCGGCATAGGATGTAACAGTCCTACTGGCTTCTGATGCTCTGCTTTTACTCTCTGACATACATCACATACGACTACATACTCGGCAATATCCTTCTTCATACCAGTCCATCAGAAACGTTCCTTCAAATCCAAATACATCTTGGTGTTTCCGGGGTGTATCGAGTATGGTGAGTCATGAGCTTCCTGAAGTATTAACTTCCTGATCTCTGGGTTATTGGGCACATAAACTCGGTCCTCAAACCATAAGGTATCGTGCTCATCCTCACGAAAACCCTTGGCCTTTCCTTCACTCATCTTCTCCTTAATCTCGGCAATCCCTTTGTCATCCTTCTGAGCTTCTCGAATCTTGCCCAACAATGTAGACTGAACCTCCATTGTTTCAATGAAACCTCTTGGAACAATCTCCAATCCTTTACTAACTCCTTTGGCAATCCCTTACTTTCAAGGATATTGGCATAACTTTTCCGGCTCAAAGCGTCTGCTACGACATTGGCGTTTCCTGGATGGTAGTGTAGCTTCATATCGTAATCCTTTATAAGCTCCAACCATCTCCTTTGCCTAAGGTTCAACTCCTTCTGTGTGAAGATGTACTTCAAACTCTTATGATCCGTGTACACGTCACAACGGTTTCCAATAAGGTAATGTCTCCAAGTCTTCAACGCATGCACTACGGCTGCTAGCTCCAAATCATGCGTGGCATAGTTCAACTCATGAGGTTTTAGTTGTCGTGAGGCATACGAAACAACTCTTCCATCCTGCATAAGCACACATCCAAGTCCTAAGCGAGAGGCGTCACAATACACTTGGAACTCCTTATGTATATCTGGCAATGTTAGCACTGGGGCTGTAGTCAAACGTTTCTTCAACTCCTGGAAACTTGCCTCGCAATCTTCTGTCCATTTAAACTTAGTATCCTTCTTCAATAGTTCAGTCATTGGCTTGGCAATCTTGGAAAAATTCTCAATGAATCTCTGGTAGTATCCTGCAAGTCCAAGGAAACTGCGGATCTTGCTAACTAAAGTGGGTACCAACCATTCAGTGACTGACTAAACCTTGCTGTGGTCCACTGCTATACCGTCTCCTGATATAACATGTCCAAGGAATCGGACTTCCTTCAACCAAAATTCGCATTTGCTGAACTTAGCATACAATTAGTGTTCCCCGAGTTTCTCAAGAACTAACCGCAAATGCTCCTTGTGCTCCTCTTCATTTTTCGAGTATACCATAATATCATCAATAAACACCACAACAAACTTGTCCAAATATTCCATGAACACTTTTTTCATCATGCTCATGAAATAGGCAGGGGCGTTAGTCAGTCCAAACGACATGACCGTATACTCGTATAATCCATATCGCGTGGTGAACGCTGTCTTTGATATATCCTTCTCTCAAATTTTCAACTGATGATATCCCGATCATAGATCGATCTTCGAAAACACTTTAGCTCCTTGCAGCTGATCAAAAAGATCATTGATCATTGACAGTGGATACTTGTTCTTAATCGTCACTTCATTCAAAGCTTGATAATCAACAACCATCCTTAAGGATTTATCCTTCTTTTCGACCAAAAGTACTGGGGCTCCCCAAGGTGACGAACTTCTTCGAATGTAACCTTTCTCTAATAACTCCTTGATCTATTTCTTAATTTCCTCCAGATCATTTGCGGGCATCCGATAGGGTCTCTTGGATATTGTCCCTGTACCTGGCATTAGCTCTATCAAAAATTCAATGTCTCTATCCGGTGGCATGCCTGGTAACTCCTCTGGAAAAACATCCGGGAAATCCTTCACTACACGCACTTCCTCCTGAACAACTCCCGTAAGGGCATTCACTTGGCTCCTCCTAAGCACATGCCTAGATACATACTTAATCCTTTTTCCCTCCGGGGTGGTGAGATAAATCGACTTGCTAGTACAGTCAATACTTCCTCCATACTTTGACATCCAGTCCATACGTAATATCACATCCAATCCTTGTGACTCCAAGATAATTAGGTCGGATGAAAAAACATGTGTGCCAATGGTTAGGGGTATTTGGTCGCACCATCGGCTAGCCATGTACTCTGCTCCAGGTGAACTCACTAGGAGAGGGGTCCTAAGGGTTTGGGTTGGAAGTTTAAACTTATCCACGAATCCCCTTGATATGTATGAATGTGATGCACCAGTATCGAAAAGAACAAGAGCGGTAACTGACTTAACCAAAAACTTACCTATTACCGCGTCCGGCTGCTCTTCGACCTCCTCCACATTGACGTGGTTCACTTGTCCTTTATTGAATGGATTAGGTTTCTTCCCAACACTCCCATTTTCGTTTCCATTCCTTCCTTCAGGGCAATCGTTGGCATAGTGCCTGTCTTCCCGCACTTAAAGCAAGTAACTTGACTTAGGTCTCTTTTGGCGAGTGTGGCTGGGTTGGAGCGGGTTTGATTGTTGTTAGCTCCGTTCCCATTTCCATTCTTAGCACCGTTGTGGTTATGCGATCCTCCTCCAGTGTGGTTGTGACCTCCATGGTTATGAATAAGTCCTCCCGAGCTCGGGGTTAGGCGAGGCTTCTGCTGAGCTCCTGTGTTATACTTCCCTTGTCCGTACTTCCTCTTACGGCTCTCAATCTGTTGCTGCTTCCCTTCAATCATAAGAGCCTTATCTACCAACTCCTGGTAGTTGTTGAAGGTTACTACCATCAACTGCATGCTCATCTCAGCATTCAGCCCTTCCATAAACTTCTCCTGCTTCGTGGCATCTGTGGACACATCATCAGGGGCATAGCGAGATAACGTGCTAAACTCATCCACGTACTGTGCCACAGTACGGTTCCCTTGGCGTAAGTTGCGGAACTCCCGCTTCTTCATCTGCATAGCTCTAGTTGAGACATGGGCTGTGCGGAAAGCTTGCTGGAACTGGTCCCAAGTGACATTGGCTATGGGAAAAGTGGTCGTGTAATTATCCCACCATGAGGCTGCTGGTCCATCCAATTGATGTGCGGCAAAGCGCATGAGGGAGTCCTGGATTAGGGGGTATCCGGACAGCCGGACTATGACCTTTGGCCGGACTGTTGGACTATGAAGATACAAGATTGAAGACTTCGTCCCATGTCCGGATGGGACTTTCCTTGGCGTGGAAGGCAAGCTTGGCAATACGGATATGTAGATCTCCTCCCATTGTAACCGACTCTATGTAACCCTAGCCCCCTCCGGTGTCTATATAAACCGGAGGGTTTAGTCCGTAGAACAACAATCATACCATAGGCTAGCTTCTAGGGTTAGCCTCTCCGATCTCGTGGTAAATCTACTCTTGTACTACCCATATCATCAATATTAATCAAGCAGGAGTAGGGTTTTACCTCCATCGAGAGGGCCCGAACCTGGGTAAAAACATCGTGTCCCTTGTCTCCTGTTACCATCCGCCTAGACGCATAGTTCGGGACCCCCTACCCGAGATCCGCCGGTTTTGACACCGACATTGGTGTTTTCATTGGGAGTTCCACTGTGCCGTCGCCATCAGGAAGGATGCCTCGTCCCGTCTTTAAAGACGGCACTATTGCTGAGGGAGCTTTGGCTGCCGGCCAAACTCTCCAGCTAGGTGGTTTTCTCATGACCGCCTGTTCGGCCGCTGCGCCGACGTTGACTTCTCGGGTCATCAAAAGCAATCTTTACGTCAACTCGGAATTCGCCGAGCAGTTAGATCCAATGGAGCTCTCTTCCCTAAACGAGCTCTTGGATCACATTGCCGCCCTGGGAGTCGCTACAGACTACGATCAGATTGGGCTTAAACCCGATCTGAGAGAGATTAACTCTCCCTAGGTCACCCATCACATTGCGGTGGTGGAGCAACAATGCGGCGTCCCTTCCTCTATCTTGAGGACAAGCTATGTCTGGATTCCCGAGCCCTCCAACCCGGATACCCGTGCATGGGAGGACGTCACTCAAGCCCTGAACTTAGAGTCAGGCAGCGGGCCAGGATTATCGGGCAGCACCCCAGAACCGGAATTTCCAAAACCGTAAACTCCTCGGCCCCTGAATCCCTGATCGGGCAAGAGTTCGGATTCAATTCCACCCACCCACCCAAACATAAGCGATCTTTCCCAGATCAGGCAAGAGACCCAAGAAACAGTACACCACTGTTGGGCCAGATTCCTCCTGGTCATGAACAGGATCAAGGACTGCCGCGAGAAAGACGCAATCTCATTCTTCTGCAATAATTGCACGGACAAGGGAATCCTCAACGCCATAAGTCGCCTTGAAATTACACGCTTCGCCGACTTGACGTCCATAGTACGAAAGAACTGTCCGATGGAAAGTGCCTGGAAAACTGAAATTAAATTTTGGGACAATCCGGCCCTAAATTCTATCCCAGTCCGAAATAAAAGGGTGCATTATCATCAGACAACCGAGTTAAATACCAAAAAGCAAAAACCCTCTACAGGGCATGGAACCGTACTGGAGGGATGGCTCAATGGACCCTGTAAAATTCACAGTACAGAGGGCGCCATACCAACTCATAGCCTTAGAGCATGTTGGATACTCCGGCAGGTAGCCAAAAGTGGCGAAGATCTTCTAATTCCAGAAGCCACAGAGCATCATCCCAGGGATACCAGCACGGTATTAACAGTCTTTGAGACCTTCGCATCAAATAATATGCGAAAGCGAACACTCCGCAGCCTCGCTGAAGTCCACCACGTGGCAACAATAAACCCATGGAGTGACACGGCTATTACTTTTAATGCCAGTGATGAACCTAAATTTCGAACAGCCCGAGCACCAGCCGCATTGGTTCTCAGTCCAATAGTGGACGGCTTTCGACTCACCAAGGTACTCATGGACGGCGGCAGCGGATTAAACCTCATTTATGAGGAAACCCTTAAAAATGGAAATAGACTGGAACCGCATTGAGCGAAGCAGCACAAGCCTTTAGAGGAATAATCCCCAGTCGGGAAGCACACTGTATAGGCAAAATCACACTAGATGTGGTGTTCGGCACGCCAGAGAATTACAGGTGCGAAGAGATTACATTCCAAGTGGCCCCGTTCAGTAGCGGTTACCACGCCCTGTTAGGGCAGGAGGCATTCACAATCTTCCAAGCCATACCCCATTACGGGTACATGAAGCTCAAAATGCCCGGGCCCAACAGAATTATCACTCTTGCTAGTGATCCGGACACAGCACTCCGCGCCGAAAACAAGACAGGCGCACTGGCCCTTGAGGCATTATCCGAAGCCCTAGCGGCTGAGGAATTGACTGCACGCCGCTCCACGGTGAATAGGGACGATGTGATACTCGATAAGAGATCCAAGTCCACCTCCTTTAAACCAGCGGATGAAATAGTCAAATTCCAAGTCCATCCAACAGACCCTACAAAAACAGCTTCCATCGGGCACAACTAAACCGTGCCGTAGACGCCGCACTACGAGAGTTCTTACGCGAAAACTAGGACATTTTTGCCTGGCACCCTTCAGACATGCCAGGAATCCCACGCAGGCTGGCCGAACACAGCCTTAACATCTTAAAGGGATTCAAACCGGTCAAGCAGGCTATTCGGCGTTTCTTTGAACCTAAGAGACGAGCTATGGGAGAGGAACTAGCCAAGTTATTGGAAGCCAGATTCATCAGAGGGATAAAACATCCGGACTGGCTAGCAAACCTGGTGATGGTACCAAAGAAGGACCAATCCTGGCGCCTGTGCGTTGATTTTAAGGACCTTAACATGGCTTGCCCAAAGGATCCCTTCCCCCTCCCCCGCATCGATCAAATTATCGATGCTACAGCAGGACACGATTCATTGTGCTTCCTCGACGCATACTCCGGTTACCACCAAATTAAGATGGCGGAGTCCGACCAAGCCGCAACGGCATTCATCACACCATACGGCCCCTTCTGCTTCAGCACAATGCCCTTTGGGCTCAAAAACACCGGCGTAACATATCAGCGCATGATTCAAACATGTTTGGCAAACCAGATCGACAAAACAGTGGAGGCATACGTAGATGATGTGGTCGTCAAAACTAAGCATGTTGACTCTCTAGTAGACGACTTAAGACTCACATTCGATAACCTCAGAACATATGACATCAAGCTCAACCCGGAAAAATGCGCCTTCGGTGTACCAGCCGGAAAGCTCCTGGGCTTCATTGTATCCGGCAGAGGAATTGAAGCAAATCCGACCAAGAACGAGCCGTGTCACAGTTGGATATCCCAACGGACCTCAAACAAATCCAGAAATTAACCGGATGTGTGGCGGCTCTAAGCCGTTTTATCTTCCGTCTGGGAGAAAAGGCATTACCCCTTTACCGCCTCCTACGGCGCACCGAACACTTCGAGTGGATGGATGCCGCCACAGCTGCACTGGAAGAAATAAAAGCCATATTGGCAACCAACCCAGTCCTGGCCGCGCCAAACATTGGCGAACCAATGCTATTATACATTGCGGCAACTCATCAAGTTGTGAGTGCAGTGCTCGTCGTTGAACGAGAAACGGACGGACATAAATTCCCCCTTCAAAAGCCGGTCTACTATGTATCCGCTGTCCTTACTCCATGCAAGTCACGGTACCCGCATTATCAAAAGATAGCATACACGGTATTCATGGCATCCCGGAAGCTGCGACACTACTTTCAAGAGTGTTCGATAACAGTAGCCTCGGAAGTGCCACTTAATGATATTATAAACAACCGCGACGCCACGGGCCGGATTGCCAAATGGGCCATTGAGCTCCTCCCATTCGACATAACTTACAAGCCGCGGCGAGCCATTAAGTCACAAGTATTGGCTGACTTCTTCGCCGAATGAACTGAAGCCGAACTCCCTAAAGAGTGCGCTGCATATTCCAACTGGATCATGCACTTCGACGGCTCCAAAATGTTGGCTGGTCTGGGGGCTGGCGTCGTCTTGACGTCCCCAACCGGAGATATAGTTCAATACGTACTCCAGATAATGTATACAGACTCCAACAACGCAGTCGAATATGAGGCCCTTCTACATGGTCTCCGGATGGCGGTATCCATGGGCATTCAACGCCTAGAGGCGTGGGGGGATTCGAACCTCACAATATCCCAAATAAATGGAGACTTCGATGCCAAGGATCCGAAAATGGCGGCTTATCGCAACGCCGTCCGAAAAATGTTAGCTCGGTTCGAGGGGCTCGAATTTCACCATATAGCCCGTGAAAATAATCAGGCGGCTGACGTCCTCGCACGCATCGGCGCAAAACATGAGGCGGTCCCACCCAACATCTTTTTGGAAAGGCTTTTCAAGCCATCCGTGGTATGGGAAGGGGACACTGGTAATAACATACCGGACCCAACCGCAATGCCCGACACCGAACACTCTGACATAATCGGAGGCTCTGCCACCGAAATAACATCCTCAGCTCACATCATAATGGTCGTCATTGCCCCGTGGACAGAACCATTCCTGGCCTACTTAACTAGGCAGGAACTCCCTGAGGACCAAAACAAGGCACGCTGCATACTGCGGCGATCTAAAGCCTAAGGGTCCATGATTGAGAACTTTATAAGAAAAGCACAACCGGAGTCCTCCAAAGGTGCATCTCCGAAGAGGAAGGGCGGAAGCTCCTGGCAGAAATTCATGCCGGACTCAGCGGCCACCATGCCGCAGCCCGGGCCCTTGTAAGCAAGGCTTTCCGTACTGGTTTTTTCTGGCCTACGGCCCGGGAAGACGCACTGGACCTGGTCCAACGCTTCGTGGGTTGCCAGCTTTTTGCAAATCAAAGCTATATGCCGACCACCGCCCTCCACACAATCCCCATAACTTGGCCCTTTGCGGTCTGGGGGCTTGACATGGTTGGACCCCTTAAAGGAGGAACCCACAAGAAAAAATACTTACTGGTCATGGTGGATAAGTTCACCAAATGGATAGAAGCCAAGCCTGTTAAGACGGCCGAATCTGGACCAGTGATAGACTTCATATCCGGGGTCGTACACAGTTATGGTGTCCCCCACAACATCATTACTGATAACGGCACGGACTTCATGGCCGAAGAGGTAAAACTTTGGTGCAAAAACATGGGCATCAAGCTCGATTATGCTCCCGTCTATCACCCACAAACTAATGGTCAAGTCGAACGAGCCAATGGTCTTATCATGAGCGGCATCAAACCCAGATTAGTGCGGTCCCTAAAGGAATCTAACACGCACTGGGTAGAGGAGCTCGACTCCGTACTCTAGGGGCTGCGGACCACGCCGAATCGCACCACCGGATACACACCATTCTTTATGGTATACCGCGCAGAGGCTGTTCTGCCCTGTGACATAATTCATGACTCACCTCGAGTGCGCATGTATGAAGAAAGAGAAGCCGAGCTCGATCGGCAGGACAGTTTGGAAACTTTGGAGGAGGAGCGTGACGTGGCAAAAGCCCATTCCGCATTTTATCAACAGCAGGCTCGAAGATACCAAAGCAGAGAAGTATGGGCCAAAACATATAATGTTGGCGAATTAGTTCTATGCCTGCCGGAGAAGAAAAAGGACAAACTCAAGCCCAAATGGGAGGGTCCCTTCATTATTGAACAAGTCCTGACTGGTGGAGCGTACCGTCTGCGGGATGCATCGGATAATCGACTCGAGCCGAACCCATGGAACGCCGCCAGACTCCGAATATTCTACGGCTAGTGCCGGACACTTTGTTCGTCTCCTTCCTCTGTCCATTTTTTATACACTATCTGTCTTATATTTCTCTCCTTCTCCCCCTCTTTTCTCTCACGGCCTTTAAAGGACCAACTTGTGCCTCGTTTGCACACAAATGACGCGCTATCCGCGCTCATTATACCCGGTGGCTTCTTTAATAGAAGCTTATTTATACGGGCTTCATGCCCAAAACATGTGTTATTGATACGTCTCCAACGTATGTATAATTTTTGATTGCTCCATGCTATATTATCTACTGTTTTGGACTATATTGGGCTTTATTTTCCACTTTTATATTATTTTTCGGACTAACCTATTAACCGGAGGCCCAGCCCAGAATTGCTGTTTTTTTGCCTATTTCAGTGTTTCGAAGAAATAGAATATCAAACGGAGTCCAAACAGAAAAATCGTTTTTGGAACGTGATTTTCTTCTCGGATAAGACCCAGGAGACTTGGACCCTACTCCAAGAAGTATCGGAGGCGGTCACGAGGGTGGGGGCGCGCCCCCCTGCCTCGTGGGCCCCTCGGTGCTCCACCGACGTACTCCTTCCTCCTATATATACCCACGTACCCCCAAACGATCAGAACAAGAGCCAAAAACCTAATTCCACTGCCGCAACTTTCTGTACCCACGAGATCCCATCTTGGGGGCTGTTCCGGAGCTCCGCCGGAGAGGGCCGTCATCATGGAGGGCTTCTACATCATCATAGCCTCTCCGATGAAGTGTGAGTAGTTTACCTCGGACCTTCGGGTCCATAGTTATTAGCTAGATGGCTTCTTCTCTCTTTTTGGATCTCAGTACAATGTTCTCCCCCTCTCTTGTGGATATCTATTTGATGTAATATTCTTCTTTTGCGGTGTGTTTGTTGAGAGCGATGAATTGTGGGTTTATGATCAAGTCTATCTATGAACAATATTTGAATCTTCTCTGAATTCTTTTATGTATGATTGGTTATCTTTGCAAGTCTCTTCGAATTATCCGTTTGGTTTAGCCAACTAGATTGGTAGTTCTTGCCATGGGAGAAGTGCTTAGCTTTGGGTTCGATCTTGCGGTGTTCTTTCCAGTGACAGAAGGGGCAGCAAGACACGTATTGTATCGTTGCCATCGAGGATAACAAGATGGGGTTTATTTCATATTGCATGAATTTATCTCTCTACATCATGTCATCTTGCTTAAAGCATTACTATGTTTTTAACTTAATACTCTAGATGCATGCTGGATAGCGGTCCATGAGTGGAGTAATAGTAGTAGATGCAGAATCGTTTCGATCTACTTGTCACGGACGTGATGCCTATATACATGATCATGCCTAGATATTCTCATAACTTTGCTCAATTCTGTCAATTGCTCAACAGTAATTTGTTCACCCACCGTAGAAAACTTATGCTCTTGAGAGAAGCCACTAGTGAAACCTATGGCCCCCGGGTCTATTCTCATCATATCAATCTCCATCACTTTAATCTTGCTTTGTTTTTTAGTTTGCCTTTTACTTTTCACTTTGCATCTTTATATAAAAATGCCAAAAATATTATCTATCGGATCTCACTTTCGTAAGTGACCGTGAAGGGATTAACAACCCCTAATCGCGTTGGTTGCATTGAGCTCTTTGTGTTGTGTAGGTATGAGGGACTTGCGCGTGGCCTCCTACTGGATTGATACCTTGGTTCCCAAAAACTGAGGGAAATACTTACGCTACTCTGCTGCATCCTTTCCTCTTTGGGGAAAACCAACACAAGCTCAAGAGGTAGCAAGAAGAATTTCTGGCGCCGTTGCCGGGGAGTCTACGCAAAAAGTCAACATACCAAGTACCCATCACAATCCCTATCTCCCGCATTACATTAGTTGCCATTTGCCTCTCGTTTTCCTCTCCCCCACTTCACCCTTGCCGTTTTATTCGTCCTCTCTTTCCCAATCTCCTTCCCCTTCTCCTTCTCCGTTTGCCTTTTTCTCGCTTGTCTTGTCGTCATGGATAGTCTTATATCTTATCCATTATCTCCCGAGAATGAAGTTCTCAATTTTAAACAAAGGGAGGGAGAAAATCTGAAAGACGCTTAGTATAGAATTTGCAATGCTCAAAACAGAGCTACCAGGAAGCAATCTACTTCAGTTCTTCTTCGTAATTTTTATGTGGGTGCTAGTCCTTGGTATAGATATATCCTTGATACCATTACCGGAGGGAATTTCTTGGGTAGCCATACTTTTGATTCTTATAATGCTATGATAGACTTATTTGGCTCACCACCTCTCTTGGTTAATGGAACTATGTTAACTTTGGAGCATGTTATGCAAAGGCTTGAAATTATTGAAAACAAAGTTGCTACTATTGAATCAATTGAAAATCTAGATAAAAAGATCCATAATCAAATTACTCAATATGGATCTAAGGTAGGAATGACTTTGAAAAATATTAAGGAGAAGGAACCCATGGTAGATGAGAAAATAAATCTAGATTCCTCTAGAATCGATAAACTTGAGGGTATCATTACCAATTTGGGAACCGCTTTTTCTTCCGTAAACAATATTCCTAGTCCTCCCCCTAAAATTGCTAAGCTTATGTATGTTCCTAAGAATAAGGGTGAATCATCTAGCAAGGAAACTGCGGATCTTAAATCTATAAGTATTCATCCCGATATTTTTGATTTCATTAAGGAACCATTTGCTACAAATGATTTTTTCGATCTTGTGCCTAAAAGTTTGATAATTACTAAAAAGAAAGAGATCTCTAAGAAAGGTAGATGCCTCATTGAAGAATTGCCTTCCAAAGATGGCAATACCTAGATCTATCCTCGCTTTTATGCCTAGCTAGGGGCGTTAAACGATAGCGCTTGTTGGGAGGCAACCCAATTTTATTTTTAGTTTTTTATGTTTTTCTTCTGTTAGGGAATAAATAACCCATCTACCCTCTGTTTGGATGTGGTTTTGTGTTTTAATTAGTGTTTGTGCAAGCTAGACCTATTGGATCTTCTTGGATGATAGTTATTTGATCTTGCTGTAATTTCCAGAAACTTACTTTGCGTTCAGTGCCCGAATCTAACATATAAAGCCTCCTAGAGTACCCGCCCATCTGAAGCCACCGCGTGCGCCACGCTCGTTGGGCCGCCTGATTTTTTACTGTCGCTCCGCTTTTGGCTGCTGGCGTGTGGTGGGTCGTCCGTTTTTTTCACGTTCATGGTTGTTTCCACAGTGAATGACGAGTGGGCCTCGTTACAGGTGGGGTCAAGAGAATGGCGTGGCTTTCGTCCAATTCTGCTTAACAGAAGCAACAAGCCCTAGATCAACGAGGGGTAAAAGGGAAAAAGTAACGCAACAACCTTATCTCCTCGCTCGCTCCCTCCTCTCTCTCCCACGCCGCCCCTTCCCTCTCCCCGCTCGTCTCCTCATCTCCTCTTTCCTCGACGCCGGCTCCCCTGCTTGCCTCTCCGACCTGGGCCAGAGCCTCGCCGGTGGCTCCCCCCAGCCGGCGCCCACTAGTTGCTTGCATGGAGGGGAGCTTCTCCGATGGCGACGGCGACCTCCATCCAGGCCTCCTTGCTCACCGAGGAGATGCAGAGGAGGAGGGGTTGCGCCTGCGGGAGCTCTCCACGGAGGAGGAGATTTCGTGGCGGTGGTGCGGAGCGTACGGCGGTGGAGGTGCTAGAGAGACCGGGCCCACATCTCTGAAGCAGTCGTGGAGCCCAAGGCCATCGTGCTGCTGCTGGCCAAGGCTTGTCCAGGTCGTGATGGCCGGCTTCGACAAACGGGAGGGCGGAGGTGTCTTGGACAAGGATGCCATGGCCGCCTTTGCCAAGAGCTCACACATCTTTAGCCCTCTCAGTCAGGTACGTGCCTCCTTCTTCGCATTTCCTTGTTCTTTCTTACACCATTTTTGCTCTAATTCTTGCTGGTAATCCTAATTGATTTGATGTTTCGTTTGTTCTCGTGGTTGTTTTTGGATCCGCTGCTGCTGCGTGCCATGGATCTAGCGCAGGTCGCCGCCATAGAAGAGCAGGGCGGTGTGGTCTTTGTGGTGGGCGTGGAGCAGGGGAGGATGAGGGCGATGGGCATGAGGGACGGAGCAGCAAGGTCGGAGTTCCAGGCGATGCCGGCCGTCGTCACATCCCCAGTCTAGGTTGCCCATCTGCAGCCAGAGTCATCTTCCTCCCCAGTTTTCACTCCTCAATTTATTGTTTTTCTAAACATATGTGTGCAGATCTGAGGAACAAAAAGAAGGGGATGAATCTTGAGGAAAAGCTTGGCTAAGAACAAGGTGATCTCTCTCTCTCCATCTCTCTCAATTTAAGTCCAGTTTCATCGTTCTTTCCTCCCCAGTTTTCTCTCCTGGATTTATTGTTTTTTTAAACATATGTGTGCAGATCTGAGGAACAAAAATAAGGGGATGAATCTTCAGGAAGAGCTTGGATAAGAACAAGGTGATCTCTCTCTCTCTCTCTCTCCATCTCTCTGAATTTAAGTCCAGTTTCATCGTTCTTTATTGCTGCTATTTCTCGTGGGATATTCAGGAGTTGAGAACACATATTTTGTAGGTGTTTGTAATGGCAATGGTTGTAATCAACAATGAGAAAAAGGGGCCGAGATTGGATTTGTACTAGGCATGTTCCTCATCTCTCTCAGTCCTTGCTCCTATCCCCACCCTGATGTAACTGCTTCTTCACAACTGTTGGATGTGTCTTAGGAGATAAATGCCATGGATTGTTTAGATTCTTGTTGAGCTAACCACTAATTAAATTGTTTGTCCCCTTGTTAAAGCTAATCATAGTAATATCTGGTAATCATCCGGCTGATGTGTATGGTGGCAACCAAATTCATGTTGATGAACTGAATCAAATATGTAGTAAAGTTAGTGTTAAATCACACATGTGTACATTCAGGTTCAATACACTCGCGCGGTTTTGTCACATCTGTGGATTTAGTATGACAAGAAAATTACTTGGAAACCCTCTTCTTCACGTCCAGCGGCCGACCCAGCTCTCGTGCCCTCCCAGTGCTGCCGGTCAGGAGCTTCTCCATCCTACGCCGCTGCCTCGTATCGGCTATGTGGAGGAGGGCGGCGAGCAGCAGGAGCTCACCGCGTGCGTGGAGTTGTGTGGACTCCCTGCGCCGTAGCTGCCTCTTTACCATTGCTGCGATGCCTCACTGGCCATGGATCCGCCTCAGATGGAGAGTGCCAACGGGGCCGCCGCCGATGGGAAGTGCGAACAGAAAAAGGATGTGGTCGTCGCCATTGCAAGAAGGTTTGCCCCCTGACAGACCATGCACTGTTGTCGCGGGTGCTGCAGCAGTCTTGCTCCTTCCTGGAGCCTTCCTCCTCTCACACTGCCTCTTTGGCGACCCCTGTAGGTTCATGGTTTTACTCCTGGAGTGGTGTATTCCTTGAGGATATGTTGATGCGGTCCGCTTGGTGTTTTTGTTTGCTGTTCTTACTTGACAATAGAGAAAAGATATATCATCTTTGAAATGCTTGGAATCGATAGATCATTCATGCTGTGGTTGGATGCAAATTAAGAACTATTGGTCTAAGTTTTGTTTGGTTGGTCGGACTTTGTTCATTTGATTGTCTTACTGCAGTCACACGTGCATACTTTTTGCAGGCATCGGTGAAGATTTGGGCAGTAGCTAGGGAGGGATTGCTGGAGTGGAAACAGGGCAAGAACCAGAAAGAGCTCAAGATTTTGCTACTACCTTGCTAATAAATTTGTGAGGTAATTCAGCTAGCTACATGTGTGTTTGTTTCTGCTATACCAAGGATGGTGTGATTTGGATCTGAATCCACGTCTCTTTAATAGGAAGCTCGTTTACATAGCTAGGGGAGTAAATGTAAAAACACCCTATCTCTTCACATTCGCTTGACACGTGGAAGATGGCCATTATTAGGCATGGAAGCCAAGGAGCGCAGCGTTCACGAGAAGCCAGACACTATTTAACAGGTATTCGGAATTTGGAGGAGAACCTGCCTTGCAATGCCGAAGACAATCTGCGCGCCGGACTCATCGTCATTGAAGCCTGGTTCGGGGGCTACTGAGGGAGTTCTGGATTAGAGGGTATCCGGACAGCCGGACTATGACCTTTGGCCGGACTGTTGGACTATGAAGATACAAGATTGAAGACTTCGTCCCGTGTCCGGATGGGACTTTCCTTGGCGTGGAAGGCAAGCTTGGCAATACGGATATGTAGATCTCCTCCCATTGTAACCGACTCTGTGTAACCCTAGCCCCCTCCGGTGTCTATATAAACCTGAGGGTTTAGTCCGTAGAACAACAATCATACCATAGGCTAGCTTCTAGGGTTAGCCTCTCCGATCTCGTGGTAGATCTACTCTTGTACTACCCATATCATCTATATTAATCAAGCAGGAGTAGGGTTTTACCTCCATCGAGAGGGTCCGAACCTGGGTAAAAACATCGTGTCCCTTGTCTCCTGTTACCATCCGCCTAGACGCACAGTTAGGGACCCCCTACCCGAGATCCGCCGGTTCTGACACCGACAGTGCACCTTCTCAGCATCTGTGCAACCTGTGGTGGTCAACTCCCTTCGAATACGGCGTAGCCAATCATCAGCAACTATAGGCTCGGTGTTACTGGAAAACACCGACGGCTGTAACCTTAGAAAACGGGCTAGGTTGTTGTTGTTGTTGTTGTTGTTGTTGTTGTTGTTGTTGTTGTTGTTGTTGTTGTTGTTGTTGTTGTTGTTGTTGTTGTTGTTGTTGTTGTTGTTGTTGTTGTTGTTGTTGTTGTTGTTGTTGTTGTTGTTGTTGTTGTTGTTGTTGTTGTTGTTGTTGTTGTTGTTGTTGTTGTTGTTGTTGTTGTTGTTGTTGTTGTTGTTGTTGTTGTTGTTGTTGTTGTTGTTGTTGTTGTTGTTGTTGTTGTTGTTGTTGTTGTTGTTGTTGTTGCCCTGGTTTTGAACTAACAATTGCATCAAGGCATTTTGCTGCTGGATCAACTGAGTGAGCTCCGGTGGGAAAGCAAAACTGGGGTCATGTCTCAGAGGCATCTGATGGTTTAGATGGAAGAGATCAGAATAGAGAAAAAAGGTCTAATGAGATAGCACTACCCATATGCACATGAGACAAACACAATCATTTCACTCAATCAATCAAGCAAGGGAATACAAGCGGTCTAGAACTATCGCAAAAGTGCTCAACTACTACTAAATACATGGGGGAATACTAATAATATATGGTGGTCATCTAGAAATTTTGATCGGTGGAAGACTCCATGATGTCTGCTCCAGCTTCGTCTTCAAAGTCATCATCACTAGGATCGGAATCGATGTCGTCGATGATGATGTAGTTGTCCGGGCAAGTGGAACCATCGTCTTCTACTCCCGGTGCTGGTCCTCCCATGAATACTCCGATCTTCTTAACTAGGTCGTCATTCTTCTCAAGTAGTGTCTTGATTTCTTCCTCATATCCATCGCGGGTAAACTTGAGTTCTTCCTCCAGCTCGATGATCCTAGTCTTTGCCTTCTTCAAGTCCATCATGTCCGTGCACATCTGGTTCTCCTGACGTCGAATGTGCTGGTTTAACCCCTGGATGAAAGCTGCAATGGATCTATCCTTCTTGGTGCTGATTACTTCCCATTGCTCGTCTCAGCACCCACATATCTAGTAGATAGTGTCCTTGAGTTCCCTATTGTAGACTTCTCCAATGCGTCCCATGGTAATGTGGGCTGCCATGCTCTTGCTAGACTCCAGATAGGTGCTTCGAAAGAAAATTCTATGGGTTTAGAAGTTGGCGAGAACGTCCTTCCTGGAACTTGTACTTGAATCATCCAACGCTCCTCTTCTGGTAAGGTGGCGTTGTACGTCCCGGTGAAGCTTGGTATTCCAATGTTCAAGTACCTAGTGACTTACTTCAAGTGGCGTCCAAAAGGTGTGTCTTCATCCGGTTGTGCAAACTTGTTCTTCATCTCCGCCATCCTAAAGAGTAGAAAGTGGAGAGTCAGAAATAAGTAGAGAAGAGTGACCTATGGTTTATCTTAGTGGTCGTGTCCTACACTCAGTGTGTGCTCTGATACCATCTTGTAACGATCCGACCTCAGATGGTCAAGTCTCTGTGCTTCAGTGTCATCCCTAGATCGGTAATGCTGACACCCACGGTACTCGAAGGATTTATAACAGATTTGCAATCACACACTTATTACATCGAATGTCTCAAGAGAGAACTTATTACAATAATATGGCTTAAGGTCATCTAATACGATAACAGCGGAAGGCTTGGAAGATAAAGTGAGTCCATCAACTCCAACGGTATAGCTGAGCTGCACGACAATGACCTAACGAACCTTACTCCTCGTCTGAAAAGTCTGCAACATAATACGTTCCAGCCCGAAAACGGGTCAGCACATGGAATATGCTGGCAATATAACACATTAGAGCAAGAACAGAATAATGCTATCACTACATGCATATATGGCTGGTGGAAAGCTCTATGGTTATAGTTTTTGCGAAAAGCTAATTTTTTCCTACAATAAAGGAATAGATTTTAATTTAACTATCATGGTGGTTGAAACATTGAGAAGGTACCCCCAACTCAATCCCAATTAAAGTGATTAACAACCCAACAATATTAATTAAAAATGATGAGATACATGTGATAACCCAAATACTAGATACTCAAGATTGTTCATAACCGGGGACACGGCTAACCATGATTAGATTGTACACTATGCAGAGGTTTGCGCACTTTTCCCCACAAGACTCGATCGCCTCCATTGGATTTCTCGCACTACATTGTGTTTGAGAAATGGATGACCGAGACACAGTCTTTCAGAAACATTAACTCTCTACTCCGGGTAGACCATACCAAACCTACAAAACCCACTACCTGTTGATCTACCTCTTCAAGAGCTTCAGGTAAATTACTCAACTATGCTAGAGCCCATAATAGCTTGTGGATGCACACGGAAGTTTCTAGCGTGAATCATCTCAGTTCCCTTTGAGCCTGGGTGGCGGTCCATAGGAAGATCACACGGGTACCCCGGGATTTCCAAAAAATACAGGCAACACTGGGTTCCCCAGGTGCCTCAGTCCACCCAGATGTTTAATTAAGTTGCCACCTTAAGTTGAACCATTAATTAACAATCTCACATCTGTCATGGATCTCACTCAAACCCGAATTACGTCTACGAGCATAGCATGGCATAACAATATAAGCAACGCGTAGAAGTAACTCCCAAGGTTTGATAGTAACAGGGCAATAGGTTCTTCCTCAATAACTACTTCCCAACCCACAAGTTAATGACATCCTAATCATGCAATGTTTGAGGATTGGAACTAATGCATAAAAACTAGGTATGAAAATAGTATGATCAATGTGTTACTTGCCTTGCTGACGATCCGCGAATCCTAGAGACTCGTAGTAACACGCTTCGCACTCCGAGAATTCTATCGCAAACAAACAATAGCATACATAAGCAACAAGCAAAGATGCACAGGCAAAACTCAAATAAGATAGATTGACCAGAAAGTTCAACTTAAGAACTCCGGTTTGCAAAAAGAATCAAATCAAACGGAACAACGAAACTCAAACGGCGAAAGAAACAAGATCTGTTTACTAATCTGAACTAAGGTCAAATTTTACAGTACCAAAATCTTGTTTAAGTTGGTGAAACAGAAAGAGGGTCTCGAGACGAAGATCTAGGCGCTTGAATCGCCTGATTCCCATTCACGAGCGAAAAGATAAACAGAAACTAAGATCGGATCATAAATCATGATCGAAAATAATCGCAAAAAAATCCGATAAAAGAAACTGACGAACAGACTAACGAACGAGCGTTCGTTAGCTGTAACTAACGGGTAAACTGTTCGTTTAAACGAACGTACGGACGAACGTCCACTAAATAGAAGAACCGAGAAAAAAACGACGAACTGATCTAAAAAAACTAGGGTTTCTAAAAAACCGAATGGTTTTAAAAAAACCGGCGACGACGGATCGGCGCGGTACCTCCGGCGAGGCGGGGTTGGGCGGCAGGGCGGCGGGGCTCGGCAGCGGCGCGGCAAGCGGCGGCGCGACGCGGGCAGGCGACGGCGGGGCTACGGTGGTGGCTCGGGGCGGCGGTGGTTGTGGTGGTGGGGGCTCGGGCGGCGCGTATATAAGGAGGGGGCGGTGGCTTGGAGGAGGGGCCAAGGCGGCGGCGGTGGAGTACGGCTCGGACTCCTCGTCTGAATCGGCGGCGGCGGCGCGCGCGCGCGAGGAAGGCGACGGCGGCGATTGGGCCGGCGGCCCGGCTGGGTTTCGGCCCAGTCGGCTGGAACTTTTTTTTAAAACAATTTTGCCGACAGAAATAAAATCCTATAAAATAAAATAAAAATCTAAAAATGCCAAAACAGATTTTCACCGTATAAATAAAATATTTAGAACAAGATGAACATTTTCTTGGCCCAAAATGCAATTTTAAAAAACATGCAATTTTTCTAATGCAAATAAAATCCAAATAAAATCAAGTAAAAATCAAATAAATGATTTTAATATTTTACCTCCAATATTTCAATTATTTTGGAGAAGTCATATTATCTCCTCTCATATATTTTTAATATGAAATATTTTTCAGAGAGAAAAATAATTAAGATCGAAAATCCTCATTTCGTTATTTGATAAAAATCAAATATGAAAACCGGGAAATCCCCAACTCTCTCCGAGGGTCCTTGAGTTGCTTAGGATTTTGAGGATTGCGGAACAAAATGCAATAGAATATGATATGCATGAATGACCTATTTATAACATTCCAAATTGGAAATTTGGGATGTTACATTGTGTTTTTTCCTTGTTTTTTGAGTACCGCAGAAAAGGAAAACCAAACGGATCCAATTGGCCTGAAAATTGATGGAGCTTATTTTTGGACCAGAAGAAGGCCATGGAGTAAAAGAGTTGGGCCAGAAGAGTCCCAGGCTGCCCACGAGGGTGGGGGCGCGCCTCCCTACCTCGTGGACTGCCCGAAAAACCCCCTGACTTGTTCCCGATGCCAAAACCTCTTATATATACAGAAACCTCCAGAACATAACCTAGATCAGGAGTTCCGCCGCCGCAAGCCTGTGTAGCCACCAAAAACCAATCGGGACCCTATTCCGTCACCCTGCCGGAGGGGGGAATCATCACCGGTGGCCATCTTCATCATCCCGGCGCTCTCTATGACAAGGAGGGAGTAGTTCACCCTCGGGGCTGAGGGTATGTACCAGTAGCTATGTGTTTGATCTCTCTCTCTCTCGTGTTCTTGATTCGGCACGATCTTGATGTATCACGAGCTTTGCTATTATAGTTGGATCTTATGATGTTTCTCCCCCTCTACTCTCTTGTAATGGATTGAGTTTTCCCTTTGAAGTTATCTTATCGGATTGAGTCTTTATGGATTTGAGAACACTTGATGTATGTCTTGCATGTGCTTATCTGTGGTGACAATGGGATATCACATGATCTATTTGATGTATGTTTTTGTGATCAACTTGCGGGTTCCGTGACCTCATGAACTTATGCATAGGGATTGGCACATGTTTTTGTCTTGACTCTCTGGTAGAAACTTTGGGGCACTCTTTGAAGTACTCTGTGTTGGTTCAATAGATGAATCTGAGATTGTGTGATGCATATCATGTAATCATACCCACGGGTACTTGAGGTGACATTGGAGTATCTAGGTGACATTAGGGTTTTGGTTGATTTGTGTCTTAAGGTGTTATTCTAGTACGAACTCTAGGATAGATCGAACGGAAAGAATAGCTTCGTGTTATTTTACTACGGACTCTTGAATAGTTCGATCAGAAAGGATAGCTTTGAGGTGGTTTCGTACCCTACCATAATCTCTTTGTTTGTACTCCGCTATTAGTAACTTTGGAGTGACTCTTTGTTGCATGTTGAGGGATACTTATATGATCCAATTATGTTATTATTTTCTCCATAGTATCTACTTTTCCAAACACTTTTGCCCTTGTTTTGGACTCTGACTTGCATGATTTGAATGGAACTAACCCGGACTGACGCTGTTTTTAGCAGAATTGCCATGGTGTTATTTTTGTGCAGAAATAAAAGTTCTCAGAATGACATGAAACTTCACGGAGAATATTTTTGGAATTAATAAAAAATACTGGCTAAAGAATCAAGGCCAGGGGCCCACACCCTTTTCACGAGGGTGGGGGCACGCTCCCCTACCTCGTGGGCCCCCTGGTGCTCCACTGACCTCAACTCCAACTCCATATATTCACGTTCGGGGAGAAAAAAATCAAAGAGAAGGATTCATCATGTTTTACGATACGGAGCCGCCGCCAAGCCCTAATCTCTCTCGGGAGGGCTGGTCTTGAGTCCGTTCGGGGCTCCGGAGAGGGGAATCCGTCGCCATCGTCATCATCAACCTTCCTCCATCACCAATTTCATGATGCTCACCGCCTTGTGTGAGTAATTCCATCGTAGGCTTGCTAGACGGTGATGGGTTGGATGAGATTTACCATGTAATCGAGTTAGTTTTGTTAGGGTTTGATCTCGAGTATCCACTATGTTCCGAGATTGATGTTGCTATGACTTTGCTATGCTTAATGCTTGTCACTAGGGCCCGAGTGCCATGATTTCAGATCTGAACCTATTATGTTTTCATGAATATATGTGAGTTCTTGATCCTATCTTGCAAGTCTATAGTCACCTATTATGTGTTATGATCCGTTAACCCCGAAGTGACAATAATCGGGATACTTACCGGTGATGACCATAGTTTGAGGAGTTCATGTCTTCACTAAGTGTTAATGCTTTGGTCCGATAGTCTACTAAAAGGAGGCCTTAATATCCCTTAGTTTACATTAGGACCCCGCTGCCACGGGAGGGTAGGACAAAATATGTCATGCAATTTCTTTTCCATAAGCACGTATGACTATATTCGGAATACATGCCTACATTACATTGATGAACTGGAGCTAGTTCTGTGTCACCCTATGTTATAACTATTGCATGAGGAATCACATCCGGCATAATTCTCCATCACCGATCCAATGCCTACGAGCTTTTCACATATTGCTCTTCTCTTAGTTACTTTTCCGTTGCCACTGTCACAATTACTACAATACTACTGTTACTTTTGCCACTGTTACCGTTACTTCCATACTACTTTGCTACCAAATACTTTGCTGCAGATATTAAGTTATCCAGGTGTGGTCGAATTGGCAACTCAACTGCTAATACTTGAGAATATTCTTTGGCTCCCCTTGTGTCGAATCAATAAATTTGGGTTGAATACTCTACCCTCGAAAATTGTTGCAATCCCCTATACTTGTGGGTTATCAGTCCCAGAAAGTGACATGTGCCTGATGTGGACTTGCGATCAACCTTGTCACCATCATAGTCAGCATCACAGAATCCAACTAGATCAAACTCTGAGCCCTTTGGATACCATAATCCTAGTGTTGGGGTGTAAGCCAAATATCGATGAATTTGCTTCACAGCTAAGTGATGCGATTCCTTTGGTGCCGCTTGGAACCAGGCACACATGCAAACACTAAGCATTATATCTGGCCTAGATGCACATAAATAGAGTAAAGAACCAATCATGGAGCGGTATACCTTTTGATCGAACTCTTTACCATTGGCGTCAGGACTCAGATGACTTTTGGTTGACATTGGTGTCGTGTATCCTTTGCAATCTTGCATTCCAAACTTGTTCAGGCAATCTTTGAGGTATTTTTCTTGAGATATGAAGATGTCGTTGCTTTGCTGATGAATTTGAAGACCTAGGAAGAACTTCAGCTCACCCATCATGGACATCTGATATTGCTCTTGCATCATGTGCCCAAACTCATCACTCTATTTCTGATTAGTGCAGCCGAAGATAATGTCATCCACATAGATTTGTCACACAAATAGTTCTCCATCATATGTCTTCATGAAGAGTGTAGGATCTAGAGAACCAGGTTTGAAGCCTTTGCTCTTCAGGAAGACTTTGAGTGTGTCATACCAAGCATGAGGGGCTTGTTTGAGGCCATACAATGCCTTGTTGAGCTTGTATACCATATCAGGATGTTTTGGATCTTCAAAACCAGGTGGTTGTGCAACATACACTTCTTCTTCAATCTTGCCGTTGAGAAAGGCACTCTTCACATCCATTTGATACAGAAGGATGTTGTGATGGTTGGCATAGGCTAGCAGTATGTGAATGGCTTCTAGCCTAGCGACTGTAGCAAATGTTTCATCAAAGTCAATCCCTTCAACTTGAGTGTATCCTTGAGCAACGAGATGAGCCTTGTTTCTGACAACTTGACCATGCTCATCTTGTTTGTTGCAATAGATCCATTTGGTGCCTATGATATTGTGTTTGCGAGGGTCAGGACGCTTGACCAATTCCCACACATTGTTTAGCTCGAACTGTTGGAGCTCTTCTTGCATAGCTTGAATCCATTCAGGTTCCATGAAGGCTTCAGCAACTTTCTTGGGTTCAGATATTGAGACAAATGCAAAGTGCCCATAGAAATTTTCTAGATGTGTTGCTCTTGAATGAGTGAGTGGACCAGGTGCATTGATGCTATCAATTATCCTCTCAATCTGTACTTCATTTGCAACACGAGGATGAACTGGACGAGGATTTTGCTCTTGCTGATCATTGTCTTCATTTTAAGTATTGGCTTCAGGCTGAGCATTGTCTTCAGGTTGACTAGGCGCAGACATAATGAGTTCTTCTTTAGCTTGAGCTTCTGAAGGTATGATTTCTCCAGTTCCCATTAGCTTAATCGATTCACTCGGAGGGACTTCATCTAGCACATTTGGCAGGTGCTCTCTTTGTGAGCCGTTAGTCTCATCGAACCGCACATCCACAGTTTCAACCACTTTATAGTGAAAGAGGTTGAAGACTCTATAGGAGTGCGAATCCTTTCCGTAACCAAGCATAAAACCTTCATGTGCTTTCGGTGCAAATTTTGAAGTGTGATGTGGATCCTTGATCCAGCACCTAGCATCAAATACTCTGAAGTAACTTATGTTTGGCTTCTTACCAGTTAGGAGCTTATAGGATGTCTTGTTTAGAAGCTTGTGAAGATAAACATGGTTGATGACATGACATGTTGTATCAATGGCTTCAGGCCATAACTTCCTTGGAGTATTGTATTCATCAAGCATCGTCCGAGCCATCTCAATGAGTGTCCTGTTCTTGCGCTCCACGATGCCGTTCTGTTGAGGTGTATATGGAGCAGAGAACTCATGAGTGATGCCCAATGTATCAAGATAAGTGTCGAGGCCTGTGTTCTTGAACTCCGTGCCATTGTCTTCTGGTATGCTTGATCTTGATGCCATAGTTCATCATGGCACGATTGGCGAAGCGTCTGAAGACATCCGGCACTTCATTCTTGTAGAGGATTATATGCACCCATGTATATCTTGAATAATCATCAACAATGATGAAGCCATAGAGGCAAGAAGTGGTAGTAAGAGTAGAGTAGTGAGTAGGGCCAAATAAGTCCATGCAAAGCAGCTCGAAGGGTTGAGACGTCGTCATGATTGTCTTCGAGGGATGCTTGGCCCGAGTCATCTTTCCAGCTTCGTAGGCACCACACAGATGATCCTTCTTGAACTTGACGCCCTCGATGCCTACGCCATGTTTCTTCTTTGCGAGAGTGTACAAGTTCCTCATGCCAGCATGCCCTAGCCTCTGATGCCAGAGCCAGCACTCTGAAGCTTTTGCTAGAAGACATACGGCCAACTGTGGTCCTGCTGAGAAATCTACCATATATAGATCATCTTTCCGGTACCCTTCAAAGACTAGAGACTTGTCAGATTCCATTAGAACAAGGCAACGATATTTTCCAAATATCACAATCATGTTCAAATCACAAAGCATTCAGACAGACATTAAGTTGAAACCAAGGGATTCAACAAGCATCACTTTATCCATGTGTTGATCCTTTGAGATTGCAACTCTACCTAGACCCAATACCTTGCTTTTACCAGTGTCAGCAAATGTGATGTGACTCTTGTCAGATGGATGTAAGGTTGAGTCCATGAGAAGACTTCGATCACCAGTCATGTGATTAGTGCATCCACTGTCCATAATCCATTCTGAAGCATGTGGTGTCATACCCTACAGTGCAGTTAGGGGGATAGGCTTCACCAAGGGTATTGTGAAGCATAAACATTTGACGGACAAGCGGATTATGAAAGCTCAAATCAAGGTTAGGACTGATAGGATGATTGGCAAGCGATTCAGGAACAAAATACATAGTAAGACCATTTGGGCATTTTATCTTGCGCCCCACAAGATGTTTTAGGTCCCCAGCATAAGCATCAGACGCCTTTGATTTCCGGCTGGAGACCTTTCCCTGCAAAAGAGAGTTAAATTTTCTTAACCACCCACATTTTCAGGGGTGGCTCCGAAGCAATGAGTCTAAGTGCAACATCTGAGAACTTCGGCTTTGGAGCCCTAGAAAATAGCCTTGCAGGTGGTGAATAATACTCATATGAATAAGCAGAATAGTTCTTAGTCTAATGAACATAGCGGTTTGATGATACACGCTCATATTCATGAGTCTGAGTATGATTTCCCTGCAAAACATTGGCGTTAGGGTGACTCTGGTGAGTCCTTTGTCTGTATGAAGCCTTTGGACCATATGAAGCCTTTGGTCTGGGGTTCGTCTTCTTCCCTGGTGGTGTCATGATGACATTCACAGGAAGATTCTCAAGACACCTTTTGGGCACCCCAGATCTTCTTCATGGGTGGTCTATTCCTGCAGTTAGTACCAATATACCTGGCAAACACTTCATCATTCTAATTCTTAAACAGTTTATAGTTTGCATCGAAGGATTCATCAATGATAATCGGGTTAGCACAAGTGAAGCCAGATAAGGTGGATGGATCCACTGAAGGTCCCTTTGCAGCAACACATGTGGTTTTGGGGTACTGCTCGGGCTTCCAGTAAGAACCATCAACATTCATTTTCCTCTCGAACCCAACAGCCTCTTTCCTAGGGTTTCGGTTCAGAATCTGCTTACTTTCAAACATCAAGTGAAGATGACTCTGATAATGAATCAAAACCTAGCTACGAAACACTTGCTAAAATTGCAACTGAACAACAGAAAGCTATGGAACATATTCAAAAATTGCTAGACAAAAGTGATGACCTGTTGGACGTGGAAATGACCCGATCTCAGTCCTTAATTGAAGACATCAAAATCTTCATGTTAAGTACGAGGAACTTGAAAGTCGTCATGATACACTCTCAACAACTCATGAAAAGCTTTCTACGATTATCTTCAAAGGAAGCAAGAACTTGAGAAATTGAGAGCGGCTCATGAAGATCTTCAAAAAGAGAACGAGTCACTTCACGCTCAACAGATCAGTCCCGCTCAGGAAGGATTTGAACCACCATTTCTAAAATGCCTTGAGCGTGATAACGCTACTTCTATTGCTGAATGTTCCACTACTGCTACTGTGGCAGAGTCGTCCTTGTCATTAGCATCAGCGTTGGTGATGAAGCCATTGTCTTCAGTGTTGAAGATGGACTTGGCAACATAGGCTGTAGCAAGAGCCAGACTTGCAACGCCAGAGTCGGACTCTTCCTCGAACTCCACCTCTGCCTCCTCTGAAGCAGACTCCTCCTCTTAATCCATCTCCTTGCCAACAAAAGCACGAGCCTTGCCAGATGATCTCTTCTTGTGTGATGAAGACTTGGACGAAGACTTGGAAGAAGACTTCGAGGATTTCTTCTTTTTCTTGTCATCAGAATCATATTCTTTGCTCTTCTTTTGTTGTTGTTCTCATTGTCCCACTGAGGACACTCAGAGATGTAGTGACCAGGTTTCTTGCACTTGTGGCATGTTCTCTTCTTATGGTCATGAGTAGAAGCTTCATCATTTCTCGAGCTGGATCTTGAAGACTTTCTGAAGCCTTTCTTCTTGGTGAATTTCTGGAACTTCTTCACAAGCATAGGAAGCTCCTTTCCGATGTCTTCAGGATCCCCAGAACTGCAGTCAAATTCTTCTTCTGATGAGGAAACAACCTTTGCCTTCAAAGCGCGAGTACGTACACAACTAGGACCATAGATATCTCTTTTCTCAGATAACTGGAACTCATGTGTGTTGAGCCTCTCAAGTATGTCAGACGGATCGAGAGTCTTGAAGTCAGGGCGTTCTTGAATCATTAGGGCTAGGGTCTCAAACGAGCTGTCAAGTGATCTCAGTAGTGTCTTGATGATTTCATGCTTGGTGATCTCAGTGGCGCCAAGTGCATAAAGCTCATTTGTGATATCAGTGAGGCGATCAAACGTGAGCTGGACATTCTCATTATAGTTTCCAGCGGTTGAAGAGCTTGTGAAGAACACTGATCCTTGAGTCTCTCTGGGTTGAGACGCCTTCGTTGACCTTGGAGAGCCAGTCCCAGACTAGCTTCGAAGTTTCCAGAGCACTCACACGGCCATACTGTCCTTTGGTCAGATGACCGCAGATGATGTTCTTGGCGGTAGAATCCAGTTGAATGAACTTCTTGACATCAGCAGGGGTGACACCTTCACCATTCTTGGGAACGCCGTTCTTGACGACATAGCAGAGGTCGACATCAATGGCTTCAATATGCATGCGCATCTTATTCTTTTAGTAGGGGTAATTAGTGCCATCGAAGACAGGGCACGCAACGGAGACTTTGATTATCCCTGTAGTCGACATAGCTAAAACTCCAGGTGGTTAAACCGAATCACACAGAATAAGGAGCACCTTGCTCTGATACCAATTAAAAGTGCTAGTTATCGACTAGAGGGGGGTGAATAGGCGATTTTTATGAAAGTCTTCAAAACACTGGTGGTTTGAAGACAAATGATAGAAATGGACCTATTGATATGCAGCGGAAGGTAGACTACACTAGACAAGCCATGGTCAAGTAAGTAATGAAGTGAGAGCACGAAGACTATTAGCAGTTAGGTAGTATAGATTAGGATGGAAGATAGTATGAAGCCAAACAATAATAGTCGTCACATAGTGAAGTCAAACAGATCAAGCAAGCATGCAAATGACTTCACGAAAATAAACTATAAATAAGTGAGGGAGGAGATATAACAAGTTGCTTGGTGAGGACAAGGATTTTTTGGACCAGTTCCAGTTGCTGTGGCAATTGTACGTCTGGTTAGGGAGGCTGAGATTCAACTCAGAAGACCACGTCTTCACCTTATTCCCCTTGAGCTAAGGACACTTAGTCCTCGCCCAATCACTCTGGTAAGTCTTCAAGGTAGACTTCCAAACCTTCACAGACTTTGTTCACCGGCAATCCACAATGGCTCTTGGATGCTCAGAACGCGACACCTAACCGGCTGGAGGATTCACAGTCCTCAAGTGTAACAAGTCTTCAGGTCACGCGGACAGAAAGACTTTAGTGATGCCTAACACTCTTTGGCTCTGGGTGTTTTGGGCTTTGTCCTCGCAAGGATCTTTCTCTCAAATGCTTCGGAGGTGGGTTGCTCTCAAACGACAAAAGTCGTGCACTAACTCTAAGCGGCCACCAATTTATGGTGTAGGGGATGGGCCATTTATAGCCAGGAGGCAACCCGACCTGATCTGTCCAAAATGACCCTGGGTCACTAAGGAACTGACACGTGTCCAACGGTCAGATTTCAAACACACGCGGCAGCTTGACTTGGGCTATAAGTAAAGCTGACTTATCAAGCTCTGGATAAGATTTGCTCTCATTGTCTTCGCTCGAAGACAGAGCATCACTTCTGTCAGTCTGACTTTGTTCACTTGGACCCCACTTAACAGTACGGTGGTTCCTATGTCTCAACAAAGAAGAAAAGGAAACGACGAAACAACTATGTCTTCACACTCCATAGTCTTCACGTGAATGTCTTCTCGAGTCATAATCTTCATTGTGAATATCTTCACATACCACCATTGTCTTCAATGTCTTCACACATTTTTAGGGGTCATCTATGGTAGGTAAACCGAATCGAAGAGGGACTACTACCTGTGTTATCCTGCAATTCTCACAAACACATTAGTCCCTCAACCAGGTTTGTCGTCAATACTCCAAAACCAACTAGGGGTGGCACTAGATGCACTTACAACAAGCCTATATTTTTTATTGTTATCACAAGTGTTCCAGTAGAAGACACTCTGATGCCTATCAAAACAAGCATGGGTGCAATCCGGGAGACAGCAAAAACCCATTAGGAACATGGGGAGTGAAGAGAGGCACGTGTTAGTGAGACAAACCCAACGAGCCATCGACTTATAATGACCATGCCATGGAGTGGCCCTGTTTCCCACCTTAAGGACAAAGGGGACAAAATCTTTACTGCAAAGGCTAAAAGGCAAGATTGGGAGACCAGGTAAACAAAAGGGAAGGAACCCAACTCATGGTTCATTAGCAACTCTAGAAGCGTCAACAACATCATGACCAGTTAATGTAACCTCACACTTAGCAAAGTTGATTTTAAGACCAGAGAGGAGTTCAAAGCAAAGTAGCAAGAATTTAAGGTTAGAGATACATATCGTTATTCTCAACGATGATAACCGTGTCATCGCGATATACTGAAGGTGAGAGATACTAGAAGGGATGAGGTGGGAGATAACTAGGGTAATATGACCAGGCGGCCGCAACATGGTTGAGAATGGATGAAAAAGCATGGACGACAAAGTTGAAAAAAATGGGGGAAATTGGGTCACCTTGTCTCAACCCACGCTCATTCTTGAAGTAAGATCCAACAACCCCATTGACAGAGACAACGGTATGGCCACCACCGACCAATTGCATAAGACGCTGGACATGCGCCCGCTTAAAACCCTTAGCCAAAGAACCATCACGAAGTTAAGACCAAGTAACCTAATCATAGGCCGTCTCAAAATCAAGTTTTAAAACAGCGACATTGGAACCAGAGACACACTGATCATGAACTATCTCATGCAAAGTGAGAATCTCGTCTATTAGTTTGGCCACATATCTTTTTCAAATGCCACTAAACTATTCCTCTCTCGAAGTTGGTCATTGAGAAATTCCGCCTGGAGCATATGGACACTAATTCGTTGCATCTTGAGGATTCCGTCAAGGATTGGTGGGAAAATAGAACAGGAGTCGGCTTCCGCCGTAGAAAGGCAATTGCCTTACTTACTATGCTCGTGTCGTGTATCATTTGGAACGAAACCAATGCCCGAGTTCTCAGACACAAGAGTGCTTGACCCCCAATCTTGCTCAACAACATCACTAACGAGGCAAACCTTTGGGTCACCACCGGTGCAAAGAAACTAGGGCCTCATATTTTGCAAGAATAATCATTCATGCCGTGTGAGGGTGGGATTTGTAGAAAACTCTCTTGTCTACTTATTTAATAGATGAGGCAAAGCTTTTGCCTCCGCTTTAAAAGAAAAAACGTCAGTCTCATGCGTGTGAAAATAACGACTACAATGGAACTGCAAACCAGCTCGCCGCTATCCCGCCTCGTCAACGAGCATCGTCCAAGCTCAAGCTCAATGTCAAACAATTCAATGATTCATTGCGATTCACAAGTGTTAATGATTTCTACTCCAACTAACTCGACAACGACGACTAATTTGGTCAAGCATTTCATCTTTGTTGTGCAGGCCGAGCTACTACGCTTTGAGCAGCAATGCTTGGCTCTGTTTCAGCCGAAGGAGGCGGTCGGACCTCTACGTGTTGTCGCATCACCTCCGCCCGCGTCCTCTTGATGTGCATCAGCTGTCGCAACCTTCTCGTACCGCATTGTCTGTCGTCGCACGCCCAGCACCTCCTCCATCCCCTTCAATGGCATGGAGCAGCGACCACTCGTCGCAACCAACATAGGTTTTCTCCATCATCCACGGGACGTCGTCGATGCAACAGGTGTAAAATAAGGAGGCGAGGGTTCGATTGGAGAGAATCACACAACTCCATATGGATCGTTGTATGCCTTTATAGTTTACAGAGATTACACGCCGTACAGACAGGCCCGTCGATGGAGGAGGCCGAGACAGGCGACCGATCAGGGGGCCCAAGAATTTGGAGCCCCTAGATGACCAAGTATGAGTATACAACAATGTACATTATATATGCATAAGAAGCTGGCTTAACCCCCCGATCTTATTTGACCCCCACATGCGTCAAATAGAGGCATGGCTTCGCCCGCGGCCTATAGAGGTGGGTCGGCCCAGTTTGGCAGCATGTGTCCAAGTTGTCGTTTTGTTTACTCCTGAAGCAGTTCCACCGATTTATTACGGTTTTGTTTGTTTTTTCTATTCCATCCGGTTGTCAACTATTTTCCTTTTCAGTTTCTATTTTGGTTTGTATTTTATTTTTCTCTTTCCGATTTTTTATATTGGTTTAGATGGTTCGTTCTTCTTTTCATTTTTTATTGATTTAGTAGTTTTTTATTTTTATTATTTCCTTCTTTTTGTGTTGTGTCTTGATCATATGATTATTTATTCCGGTTTCTTTGCATTTCCCTATAGAACAATTTTTTTTCTAAAATATTATTACATCTTTTAAATAGATATTGAAACAAAATTATATACGTTGAACCTGTGTTAATATACGCTGAGCATTCTTTTAATGCATGGTGAATATTATTGTACATGTTAAAATACACACTAAACATTTTTTTATACGGTGAATATTTTTTAATTCGTGGTGAGTTTTTTTGTAATCTGTAGTGAACGTTTTAAATACACACTGAATATTTTCCGTATCGTTGATTTTTTTAGTATAAGGTGAACTTTTTTGTGATATACAATAATTTTTTTAATACACTGAACATTTTTTAAACATGTGATAATTGTTTTAACACATGTATTTTTAGCAGGTTCTTAAATGTTTTAGACCCAATTGAAAAACTAACAAACATTTTTTCAGAAGTAAACCGGTAGAAAAAACAAAGAAAAAAACCAAATAAAGGAAAACTGTTGAACGAGGTACCAGGCAGCCAACCACACATTGACAGAGCTGGCCCGTTTACTCTGGAATCTATGTGAGTCCTAAATATTTGACGCCTCACACGCCCAATAGGAACGGGTGCACGGGAGCAGAAGGCACTGCCATCAGGCGTCGCTAAAATTCATGTGGATGCCGGCGTATCGATGCCATCCAGAGGCGACACCGTAGCGGCCGTCTCACGAGACGTCGAGGGAATTATATGGGAAGTTCCGTCATTGTTATCCATGCTATACACGACCCAACAACACTAGATGCAATTGCGTGTAGGAAGGTATTGTCGCTGGCGAAAGACCTACTTTCACATAATTTTGTGGTGGCTTCAGACTCCAAGCAACTTGTTGGAGGCATCCACAAAGGCTATCAAGGGAAATATGGCACTATCATATGTGAGATTCATCAGAAAGCTACTATGTTCAATTATGTTTTTTTGTTTGAAGGTCGAAAGTCTAATAGAGAAGCTCATAGTCTAGCCAAGTTTCCGCATTCTTTAGGTCAAGGGCGTCATGTGTGGCTAGGTCAACCCCACGATCCGAGATGCATTCCACTTACTGTAGTTTTGATCAATAAAACTTGGTTTACCCCTAAAAACACGTGCAATAGAAGGCGCTAGAGCTACTTATCAGTTGTACCAATTCTGCAAAACAACCAGCCTATCAATTGTACCAATTATGCGAAATTATGAAGACGTCTGTGACGACTATGAAGGCGTCTGTGGCGAATTCATCATTCTCAAGATGATATGCCGGATCAGTCTTTCCGAGATGTTCATGGAAGTATAGAGTGTGTGTGTGCGCGCGCGCGTTTACATGGGTGAGCATATGTGCATATGTATGAATTTCTGGGTTTTACAATGTTAAAGGAAAAAAGTTGTCCAATTCCAATTACGCATCGCCTGGGGTGTCCACATATATAGGCAGGCCCATTAGGGCATTTTGCTCCCTCGGTCGCTTGCTAGGTCACTGCGTTCATTCGCTCGCTTGATCGCTGCTGTAGATTCATTTTTCCTTCTTCTTTGTTGTACACCCACTGGACTGGTCCTCCTTTTTTTTATGTTTTTCTTTTACGATTCTCATCGGTTTCCTTTTTCCTCTATCTTTCAGTTTTTTTTCTTTTCTCTTTCCTGTTTTCCTTGGGTTTCCTTAGGTTTTTTTTTTCAAATATATGTTCCAACGTCTTTTTTCCTTTGTTAAAAAAAATATTTTTCTTATACATGTTTAATGTTTTTCAAATACATCACTAACATTATTTTCAAACATATGTTTTAATGTCTATAATTCTTATATGTATTATACATTTTTTGCGGACACGTGAAATATTTTCAGATACATGATTAACATTTTCCAAAATATATGTTAACCTAAAAAAATTCATAGACATTGTAAACGTTTAGTATATATCTTAAAATTTTGTTTATGTACTTATTTTTTTATATACATGATTATAATTTTTCAAACACATGTTTTTTGATATATATTTTTGAATATGTGTTCAAAAATTCAAATAAAAGTTGAAATATTGATTTTAATGGTATCCTAATTTTTCATAATATTCTAATGATTTTTTACACTATGTTCACATTTTCTAAATGTATGATTAACATTTTTTTCAAATATATGTTTCGATGTCCACTTTTTTTATACACGTTGTATTTACTTTTTCGTACATCAAAAGCTTTTTCATACAATTTTAGCAATTTTGAATAAATGATTAACATTTTTTAAATACAATGATTCACTTTTTATCCAATACATGTTTTGACGTCTACTTTTTTTTCATACATATTGTACATTTTATATATGTTAAATTTTCAAATATATGATTACAAAAATTCAAACGCATGGTTTTGATTAATGTTTTCAAAATACGTGTTGAAACATTTTTTTCAAGTGTTATCAACTTTAAAAGTTGCACCAACATTTTCTAAATATTGCACAAACACTTTTTCCAAAACATTAGCATTTTTTAAGAGTATATGCATTTTGGTTTATTTGTTAAATATATTTAAAAACTAAATAAAAATAAATAAAACTAAGTGAACAAACTTTAGTAGCGAGAGAAGTGGACGATAAGTGAATCAAACGGACAACGTAATGGGTCGGCCCATTACCAGGTCACTTCACGCTAGAAGCGTGACATAGCCTCGGCCTTCAATAGGAAATCCGGCTTAACCGACAATACACACAACAAACACGTTGGTAATGTATTAATTCAGCATAGTACAAATCATATCAATAAATTTAATACTCCCTTCAATCCATACTACTTGTCGCTTAAATAGATGTATATAGCATCGAAATACATCTAGATACATTCGTTTGAGCGACAAGTAATTTGGATCGGAGGGAGTACATGCAATTCAAAGATAAACAATACATTTCAGACAAGCAAACACAACATACACATACTGTTCATTATTAATTGTTGTAGGTATCACTACAAACATACATATAAATCGATAATGTGAGAGTCAGATTGTTATCATAGAGGCATACATTCGAAGCAAAGGACAATGAACATGGCATCCGGCAAGCTGCATCGGTGAAAGCCCGGACAGACAACCCAAAACCACCCGTCCGGCCAGGCCTCGACACTCAAAGACCCTCCTACATCCCGAAAAAAAACACCTTCTAGCCAAGAAAGCGAAAAGACCCAAGACATCTTGGCAGGGCTATCGCACGCTGACCGCCCACCCATGCTGCCATTTACCCAACGAGTCTGCGCTGGGTAAAACCACATATGTCGCGCGGTTGGCATGTAAGCCTAAGTTGGCTAACACACGTGAGTTCCCTTAATGATTGCGAACGAAGCTAACCAAAAAGCAGGAACTTCCGGGGTAGAATCGAATGCAATAAGCGGACGTGCAACACCCGACTAGACCGGCCGAGCATGACTACCTTTGCCACCACCACAATACCCTATATGTGTGTAGCTAAGCGACCACTGGATAAGAGCATGAAAGCAATTAATTGTGGGTGTCACAAATGAAACGCATCGGGGCCCTTTCGGATCTTCGTGGGCGCGACGACCTGGAGCTCCAATGGAAGGTGTTCTTAGAGCTTGCTTTCGGCACGACCCTCGTCGCCCTCACCGAAAAAAGGGCGGGCCGTGGGATGGATACCTACCGTTGTCATTGCAGCACCGGAGATGCAGCGTAAATAGCCACCAGAGGCACGTTATCTGTCCCATCATGCACCCACACGCTATGGAAGGCACATGCAGGCCCGAGGCTAAATCTCGTGTTTCTTGTCTGAAAGTTAATCGAGATCTATCCACAATTTGTAAAAATTTTGGGATTTGACCCTTTTGCTACCGCCAGGGTCCATGGCGGTAGGATGTAACAGCCTACCGCCAGGGACCTTGGCGGTAGGAAACACCCCTACCACCAAACAGTCTGGCGGTAGCCTGTACAACCCTACTGCCAAGGTGCCCGGCGATAGGTCCGAGCATGCACTGTGTTTCATACTTAGAAAAAAATCGGTAGAGTGTGCAACCCTGCCGCCATTGACCCTGGTGATAAGAAAAGGGTCAGATCCTGAAATTTTTACAAGGCAGGGTCAGATCTCGATGAAATTTCGAAAAATGGTCAAAACATAAATTTAGCCAACAAATTCGACATCAGCAACTCAGGAGCAACTGAAGGAAGATTTGACTGACCATTTGTGGGCGGTTAAAAAGGACAACTAGTGACATGTGCTAGTTAAGTTCAAATTTGAACTATTATAATTTGAAAACTGATTATAATATTTAAATTAGAACTACGGTTGCATTTGAACATTTGAATAATTATTAGCTAAATTGAAACTAGATATGCATTTATTTTGAATGTGCGGACTGAGATTTTTTTAGACGGATGTATGCGACTAGTTTTGAATGACTGGCTTCCGCTTTAGTATCCTTCATCCGTGGAGGGATACGGTGTCCTATTTGCGCAACGATAAGAGATGCCCTTACTCCCTTTATTGATTTTTTTTTCAAGAAAAGAAAAAAGAACTCAAAGAAGCTCCCTTGACACGTACATTTCGATCTTTTTTTGTCCTCGGCCACAAGAAACCTATAAAAGATTTGCCATGACCGCACGAGTTGCCATCAGCCCGCGGGTGCCCGTGCCCGGTCGACCACGCACGCTCATTGGCTCATCACTGGGCGCCACCGGGCACCGGCCGCGAGCTTCCCTGCGGCCTAGGACAGAGGCAGCCAGCAGAGCACGAGCGCTGCGAGGTGACGTCCCGCAGCCGACAGCCTTTTCCCGGTTGCCTCCAACGACGGGGCGGGCGGCGGCTCGGTCCGACGGGAAGCCGGATTTGGACAGGCGTGAAGGATGCCGCGGCCGCCACGTGGGCCGCCGGGGCCGCTCCGGCGGTGCCTCTATATTGCGCGCGTCGACCTCGCCGCGCCGCGCTTCGCGTGCACGTAACTGGATTTTTCTGAACTTTCCCATCGTGCCACGCCCGCTGTTACGAGACGAGATACACGAGCCTATCGAAGCCGTAGGCATTGGTACGAATGCAATCTTCCAGATCACGGAAAGCAGCCGTCCGCGGACCTCTTCTTCAGTAGATAAACTGGGTGCTGCGTGGTATTGCCATGCCATGCCATGCCAATGGCTGCGAGATGTGGGTTAGGCGGGGACACATGATCTAGTGTGTGCGTTTCTCTCCTCCGTTCCCCTTACAAAAAGGTGCCCCCGGGTTTCTTTTACCGCGACACCGAACACACCTCACACAAGCAGACGTCACGGAAGAATAAACAGTGAGGAGAATTTGCTGCCCACTGGTTAACAAACAAGCTCGTACAATTTTTTTGTAGGTTATTTTCAGGGACATTATTTGAATTCGTACGTGGTCGTTACTCACTTCTGTGAAAGTCATTGAACTTTTGGATACTGGGCGTACCCGGTGGTAGATGATAGTCCGGTATATCTACAACTGATTTGGGTGGCGGTCCAATAATAGGTTAGGTGTTTAGTCATCTTGACCTATTTTCGCTGTTGTGGCAATTTTAATCTTTTTTTATTTCATTTTAAGCTCCAAGTGAGCTTGTATTAGACTACAAACATTTTGGATACTTCTTAATAATATGGCTGTATGCATTGTTCTGATGCAGAGGCCGAGTGTAATCCTTCTTTAAAAAAACCACCAAAGAACTGAAAAAATAGAAAACGCAGCGCGAACTGAACTCAGGCAGCCATCGGCCCATCACCGCCGAAATCGCTTCAGTTCACAAGGGCAACAAGCCTACAGGTACTGCAAGTGTACAAGTCAGATCTTTTTTTTTCGAAACGGAGGCAAAAGATTTGCCTCATTCATTGAATAAGAGAGAAGTGTTTTAGAGTGTTACAAATGACCCGTATGCCCGGCATGGCAACTACTCGCGCACAAGAATACACCCCAATTTTTTAGCTCCCGCGAGAACCCAAAGCTTGACGTCGTTGATGATAGCACGGAGAAGGACCGGAGGCGGTGCGCTCTTGTGTCGGAAAACCCGAGCATTACGCTCGTTTCAGATCGTTCAAGAGACTAGCATTGTAAGTGAGGCCAAGGCTCGTCGGTTTGGGTTTTGCAAGCAGGTTCGCTTTTCCCACCATTCCAAAACGGATCCATCCAAATGCCAAGAGGAGGTGTCCATGTGCGCTAGACCAAATTCAAGGATGACCGAGTTTCATAGCCTTATGGTGTAGCGGCATTTGTACAAGAGGTGTGCATCTGTCTCGCCAACACGTTTGCAAAGCGGGCAAAGTCCATAGTTTTGCCAACCGTGCCGCTCCAATCTGTCGGCTGTCCAAATCCGGTCTTGGGTAGCCAACCAATCAAAAAACTTGATCTTAGGATGGGGCCAAGCCTTCCTCGTACACGAGAACCCAGCAACAATTCGGACGCTGCGACAGCCATAAACCAGCTAATGTACTATACATCAGCAAGACAAAATAAAACCTAGTGGTAACCCAGCATCTGAAGCTTGACTCGGAAGCAGCACCGTAGAAGAAACGAGGAGACACCAGCCATATCTTCACGCCATGATTCAGTTACCTCCCACACCCTCCAGCCGTGCACTGCTATGACAACTTTTTTTTGGGTGTAGGAAACTTCATTTGCTATCAGTTCCAACATTCTTATGCCACACCTTAACATTTCTTGACTTTCAAGATTTGTCTGCAAATAGTTATAGTCGTTAAGCCACCTAATAATCATATTAACTGGTTAAAGAAACTTGTTTTTCTTTCTTTGGTTTTTTTCATCTAATAACAATCCAACCAGTAGATATTCTTTGGAGTGCAGATATGATGACAGCGAGAGAAAGAAAGAGAAAATCCAACCGGATCACCTGCTACCATCGTGCATGATATATAGTTTAGGGCTCCCGGCTTCCTTTCTTTCTTGTTCCTCCGAGTCAAATAAAGATCGCTTTGGCGAGAGAACGTGGTCTGTGCCTGCTCCGCCCTCACCCTTGTACTACTATCTGTTGGTTACCATGCCACTAATGCTTAATCTAGCTAGCCCACTCAGCCCGCAATAATACTCCTCAACAGAAAATAGCTAGCCACTAGGAGAAGAAGCAGATAGACAGAGACACGCCAACAAATATGATGCAAACATGGGAAATAAATGGGAGAAATCATAAAGTAACCACTGCTTCACCCTTTTTTTGCTCTCTTTTCAAAAAGAGATCTCTTTCAAAAAAAAACTGTCAACATTTCCTTAGCATCGACAAAAAAACTGTTTATTAGTGGGCTGCCACTTCTTGTATCAGCGACTCCTGCCTAGTAGGCAAGAGGTGGCGGCCAACTCATTCTGGCGTGCCAGTGCCTAGCCAGTTGCCCCCACACATCACCAAGCGCGTAGTACGTGCGTGCCTTTAAATATACACGTCACCATTCTAGATTTTACAACTCGTTTCCCTCCTCCCCTCCCCGGACTTTAGACTTGTTCCTTGAGCTCATCATCTCCAACTCCAAGACCAGGAGGACCTTCCTTCGTTCTCCTCCAGTTCTACTTCCCCAAATCAAATCAAATCCCAACACACGAGAGCTCCTTCTAGAAGCGTAGTTCGACGTATCTTTGCTGCAAGACAAGAAGCGGCACATGCGACAAGATTAAGGTACCTCTTATTTCTCTCTCAATCTTCAGCTCCTCGGTGTTTTTTTCAGTAAACCCTTCCATTGCTTCAAGACGAAACTAGCCGGGCACAAACATCAAGTGATCAGCTCCGTGCGCCATGAGACCTAGCACTGCTTTTGGAGCAGCAGTACGAGTACTAGGGATGCACATGCCACTTATTAATCAGTTTTGCTAGAACTCATCTAGATGAGATTTAATTTGGTCTCATTCACTTTTTATAGCCATTGGATGTGGTGCTATAAGATGCGTGTGTGCTGATATGGGTTGTATCCGTTCTTGTTTTTCAGGTGAATGAGACCAAATTACGTCTCATCTAGATGAGTTCTAGGTACTCCCCCTTATTAATTTCCAGCTCAGCTAGCTAACCCCAACTTGACACCATTTCCGTCATATCATATGCTTTGTCTCTCTTTCCCACAAAGGAGCTGCCAACTCTCCTCCGTTCTGATTCAGATTATCAGTGCAGGAAGAAGCGAAGCTGATTAAAGGCGCACGTTCCGGTTCAGATTATCAGTGCGGTCGCTGAGCGAAGCCCAAAAGGCTCACCGTAAAGCAAGGAGCAAAGGTAAGGATCTTTCCGTCGCTTTTGCACTTCTTGTGCTATCAATCAGGGTGTGTTTTTCCCTTCGACCTCCATGCTTGCTTCCTTGCCACTTCGTCTCCTGGTCGTCAGTGTCTTTGAAACAGTTGATTGATTGCTGAGCTTTGGTTTCACTCCACAGGTTCCTTGGGGTAAACTTCTTTCCTCGTTCTTCAGTCTTCTTCACAACCAGCTGACCGGCTCTCCGACAAATTCGTTCCTGCAGATAGGATAGCGTCCATGGGCTGTGGGGCGTCGAAATGGAAGGATCCCGGTGTTGTGCGCCGGGGCAGGCCAAGAAGCGTCGGCGAGGTGGTCGTCTTCCTCCCGGGGCTCCGGGTACCAAGAGCCGTAGACTTCTCGCAGTCTCTCGGCGATCACCTGGACAAGAGCACGGTGGAGAGGCTGTCGGCTCTAAGAGCAACGGTCGTGACAATGGCAATGCAGGAATCGGCCATGGCCCTGAAGCCGAGGCGAAGGACGACGCGGCACGGTGTGTAGAGGGGATCCTGCTTTGCTGCTAGCCTGCTACATATGTGAAATATATATGAGGGGTTTTGTTTTGATTTAGTAGCCTTTGTTTGGATTTCAGGAGGGTCTGGCACTGCTAATCTTCTCCAGGCTTTGGAAGAGTACCTCCCAGTTCTGCTAGGACTGGTGAAAGAAAGTGAGCATCCTATCATACGGTGTTTTGCTTCGGTTGTATGATGCTGCTTTCTGACTGATTCATCATGCGTGCTGCTGCAGCCAGTGATCTGAGAAACAAAGTGCAGTTTGTTTGGGCTAACCAAGAGGACGATGCTGAGGTAAGGATGGGGTACATACATGTTCAGAGATGATCCCCTGGTAAAAGATGCTCAAATTTACTTCATGGTTTGGGTGCAGGAGACATCCATGGCGGATGCTTGGTATGAGGTGTTGTCTGTGCTGCACCTGATGGCCATGGTGTGCTTCCTGCAGGCCAACTCCCTGCTTCTTCCCAGGTCATACGGCGACGGCCATGGGCCGAGAGTGTCTGAAGGTTAGTCATTCCGTACTTACATCTTGGATTGTTCTTGGATTAAGAACATTGTTAGTTTTCATGATTTAGCACACTGCAAGTGCTAACAGCACAAAAAATGCGTGCCTGTCTGGCGCAGAGAGCAGGCGAGCCACTGTTGATGTTTTCTTGAAAGCAGCTGGGTACTTGGATTGTGCAGTTAATCAAGTACTTCCGCAGATACCGCCTGAAAAAAGGTTTAATTCTTGGTTATATCAGTTTATGAATCTCAATGAGCCCAAGTTTAGGATGACATCAACTGAACTCTTTGATCTTAATTTCAGAAGGGCACTCCCAGTAGATCTAGTTGAAGGAAATCTAAAAGCTCTTAGCTTGCAAGGACTTGGCCAGGTACTCTTCAGTAATTTGACAAAAGAATATATTGCAAAGTATAAGGCCCTTCTTTACAAACGGAATATATAATGGATTAGCTCATAACCTCATCCAAAACTGAACTACTTCAACTCTATCACATTGGTTGCAAGTAAATCTGATATATAGGGATGTTTGAGTGACTTATCATCTTGAAATGCTACAGGGAGTTGATATGCAACTTGGATTGGCAATTGATAATCCAAAGGCCACTTTAGCAGTCAAACGACGTTTAGCTTGCGAGATGGTCAAATATTGGCAGCAGGTGTTTCTTCTTTCTCTCAGATCTATTTTCAAGGGCTTATGAAGTCATGAGCATATGGGTCTGTTCTTTCGCATCATACTTCATCATTTTCTTTTTGCATTCAACAGCTATTGTGAAATCTTTTTGTACTTTAATCTATAAATTATTGTTCTACAGATTAAGGATAGCATACCAGAGCTTCCTTTGTCGGATGGATGGGCGAAAAAGCACACACTATTTGTAAAGTGGAAGTATGCTGAAGCAAAGGTGTTCATACCAGCTTACCACTATTTCCTCATAATTCCAAAATATGTTAATTATTTTGATTTCCAAATTGCAAATGTGTTCCATGTCTCGAACTGGAAAAAAAAATGGATGCGACCAATGGTGGAGCTACATGAGGGCAAAACATGGCCGTGTACCGCCCAGCTCAGGAGCAGAACTGGGGCGTAAGGGGAAAATTTTTGTGCTCTCCTTCTTTGTAGCTCCGCCACTGGATGCAACCTTACATATCCCATTTAAATTGAAGTCTTCACCAGATCACACACTCTTTGACACGGCGACAGATACATAATATGTAGACCCCTTTACCTTGCTATCTAGAGACATTTAAATTGGTACTGTTGCTCTATATATTTTTGTCAGGCTGCTGCATACTACTTCCATGGGTTGATTCTTGATGAGGGAAGCACCGAGAAATCACAGGAGATGGCAATATCATCCCTACAAGCGTCAGAGGAGTTTCTGAAAGAGAGTAAAAGAGCCTCTGAGGCCTTCCATTCAACTCCCCCGACATCAAGGTCAGTTGACAATTTTTAGTCTTCTTTAGGACTTGATTTACCTGTCCCAAATCTACTACTGTGCCATTTGGCGATTTCTAGGCCTAGCATGAACAAGTTGGTGCAAGGAGGAAATAATTCCGAGCCTGCTATTTGAAAGCTATTGTTGCATAGTATTTTTTTTCGAAAAGTGGAGTACCGTGGCCTCTGCGTCACAAGATGCACACAGCCATTATTGCTACATTGTATAATACTCCCTCCATTCCTAAATATTAAGTCTTTTTATAGATTCCAATACGGACTACATACGGAGCAAAATTGAGTGAATCTACACTCTAAAATATGTCTATATACGTCCGTATGTAGTCCGTATTGAAAAATCTAAAAAGGCTTATATTTAGAAACAGAGGGAGTAGTTGAATATTTTAACTTGCAGAGTTTTGCCTGAAGCAATCAAAATGGAGACTGAATTTTGAACATGTAATGTTGCAGGATCTCAACTCCTTTCGGAACAACCAAACATCTCTTGGACATGATCCCAAAAGAGACATTAAGCAAGCTCCAGAATAACCAGGACCTTAACACCCAAGAAAGGTAATACTAATATTTTCTAGAAGGGGTGACAATTATTTACCTTTAACGAAACAGATGTTAATCATAAATATTTTCTAAATTCAGAACATCAAATACCGGAGTCAGCAGGATCATCACACCGCCGCCTCCATTGCCAGATTTCCCCTTGGCCCTAAATCCTGAGGAATACGAGCTTCCCCAATTAATCCCACTGTGGAAGAAGGAAGCTAACCACTAATGAAGTTTCGTTACCAAGCTCAGGCAAGAAAGAAGGCTTTCTTCTAGAAGGGATCACTCCTCTGCAGCTGAAAAAGAACATAAATTCTGCAGCACTTTAGAGGACAATAGTGAGAAACGAAGTGTATTATGCCGAATGTTAGAAAGAGAAACAATTTTATTACTGTCGACCAATTAAAATGAATTACCCAGCAAGGTCCAAGGATCTGAAGAGCATTGTACAGACGGATCTTTTCTTTTGAATTACAAATGCTTTTGTTGAAAAAAAAATTAGCCACCAACTTTGCTAGAAATGTATAAAGTAAGCATCCAGTGTAACCTTTCACCCGGTGCTGCTTACTAAAACACAGGATGGACTTCAGTCCATCCTGTGAACTTCTGTGGTCCTTTTTTTGTGCCAAGAAGTGCTAAAAGGGGACCTGCAACTTGTTTTACTTCAAGAGAATATATGGATATAATGTATTAATTCATATATACTACACGACGCATAATTGGATAAAAACAAATTACGGCATTACATATTTTGAAACATGGTGCTTCCACAATTGAACTTTAACTGATACTAAGAGTGGTTACTAGCCGAGGATACCCCTTGAAGCACAGGCAAATAACAGGTTTAGTTATTTTCAAAATACAATTATTTACAAAGGACCATACAATGGGTCCTCGATCCGAATAATGAATAACTCTTCCATTAAGAAGAAATAATTTTATTTACATTTTTAGAACATTCAATTTTACATAATTCCTCCCAATCAAGAAGCTCAAATATTAGAACAATATTGCACAATGCACCGGACTTGGATACAACATTATTATCATTAACAGATCAATTTTTAACAATTTAGATTACACGAATAATTCTTGGGATAGGACATATGAGGAATTCCAAGGGAATATCAGTAAGATTTGTAATCTCCTCTATAACACCATAATTCCACGGTGAGACACCAACAGAGAATGATGTTAGAGCTTCAATGTGTTGATGTCATGAAAACTCGAGCCGGGAGCAGATCAAATGGAAAATTACTGATGAGAAAACCACCAAAATTGTACAGGTATGATGGTACTGGTGTATACATCAATCCTGTCACTTTGCCATGTGAATCACGCATCGCAAACACCTGTTTTGTAGCATCAGTTCAAGCGCCTTGTTGATGTCACTGAATGGCATATCATGTGTGACAAGGCCATCAACTTGGATTTCCTGAAAAGTTACATGACAGAATGGTCAATGCATATTTGAGGTCTACACTTTCCAAATAATTTGTAGCAGCTGAAAACTATATTTACACATGCCGTATTTATTGAATGTATTGTTGCGTGCAGTCATTGTCATCTCTACTTGCCTCCACCATCACACACCACACTAAAGAGGGACAGACTAATTACACCAAGACGAATAATGAAGTTTGGTTTCTTAATTTAGCATTGTTAACTGAAAGTATTACAAAACATTCGGTTCTGCAACAGTTTTCCAAATTACCTTGTTTGCGTACTTCTCCACTAACAAAGGTATATCAGATTTGGGTCTCCACCCTCCAAACAAAGACCCCTTCAGTGTTCTTCCAGAGAGAAGCAATCCATAATGAGCAGAAACTTCTGGCTTTGCTTTTGGTACACCAAGAGTTACAGTCAGTCCCCATCCCTGAAAAGACCAAACATGAGAGGAGAAAATGCATCTGAACATGATAGTAAACTTTGTGGCACACGGTTACTAGAAGTGAAAAAGGTGAACAGAAAATTACATCAGAACATGATTGCAATGCAGTCGAGACTACTCCAGTATCACCCACACATTCAAAAGAGTAATCAGCCCCTCCATCAGTAAGCCGTTTTACTACCTGAAAGGATGAACAAAATGTCATTCCTATGTTGTTTATCAGGTTGGGATCAATCGGTTAAAGCATTGGAAATGAAAACCAGTACCACGTCAGTTTTTGACATCTCCCTCTTATAAATGGAGTAGTTAACTCTTTTTAAGAGCATACTGGCAAAGCATGTAACCCAAAGCTTGCTTACTGTGCACAATCTTGTTGGACAAGTATTGCCTAGGAAAAGAACTTTTGTGGTCTTGCTTTATTTTAAGATTTTACAAAATTTGAATGTTAGCACAGTCTATGGGTGAGCACATCAGTTTGTTTGCATAAACTGAATGCCAATTGTACACCAAAGATGCAGTTAAGATAATCATATAAACTGTAGTTGATCAGTAGTTCAAGTTTCTCAGTCAATTTGGTCTAATTTATTTTTCCATATGCCTCCCCTAACCGAGGGAGCCCAGTTCCACTATCATCAGATGACGAAGCAAACCCAAAAACTTCAGGGAAAGTACCTGCTGAACAGGTTCATTCAATTCGGCAGGATTAATAAAATCTGTAACACCAAAAGCCTTCCCTGTGCCACAGACACACCAAGTAAGTTCACAGAAAAATATTGCTACAGAAGTATACAGTTATTATTTTGTACTGCAAAAATACCCATTTCTTGCTTATCAGGATTGGTATCTACTCCAATAATCTTGGAAGCTCCCCGTAGCTTAGCACCTTGAGCTACCTAAAGCAGCAGATATGGGCCTCAGAATTGCAGTTCTTGATATGTATTTTCTTAACTTACATACAATAGCAGCTTCCATAGATACTCACCGAAAGTCCTACAGTTCCCAGACCAAATATAACTACACTTGACCCCTCGGATACATCAGCAACATTCCAAGCTGCGCCAAGGCCTAAAGAAGAGATTAACATATAAACAGCGGATGATCAGATAGCATCAAAATATGCGGCCACGCAAGATGACTGAATAATTTGGACACCAAAACAATTCTTTGCAAGCTTCAGAGGAGCATGGGGCAAAGTAAAGGGTACCTGCGGACGCGCCGCAGCTGAGCAGGCAAATCCTGTCCATGGGCATGGTGGGGCTGACCTTGACCGCGCAGCCCGAGTGGACAACCGCGTACTCGCTGAAGCTCGACACGGCGCAGTAATGGTACACGGGCTTCCCGCCGATGGAGAAGCGGGTAGTCTGGTCGCTGTGCATGACGCCCTTCCTCTCCAGGCCGAGCGTCTGGCACATGTTGCTTTTCCCCGACACGCAGTGCTTGCAGCTCATGCACTCCCCGATGAAGACGGTGAGCGCGTGATCTCCGACTTGGAACTCGGTCACTCCTTCCCCGACGCTCTCGACCACCCTGCAGACCGAAGGTGTTAGGCTGTCAGCATTGTGACTTGTGTGAGCGGTGAAGCAAAAGGAGAGAGAGATTGTGATACGGACCCGGATGCTTCGTGCCCGAAAATTCTGGGAAACAGATCGGGCTGCGCCTGCGATTCGGATCAAAGTTGAGAGTAGACACGGAATGAGATGCAAATGCAGGGGACTCCTCCTGCTCGGGGGGAAGAAGCTGTTGGTGGTGCCGGTGCGTACCGTGGACTGCCACTGGGTGACGTCGCTGCGGCAGATGGAGGTGGAGACGACCTTGACGCGGATCTCCATGGGCCCCGGCGGGGCGACCTCCACGTCCTCCATCACCAGCGCCTGCCCCGGCCCCCATGCCACCGCCGCTGCACGCAATCAAACACTCACCGAGTCAGGAGCACGCATTCACGCGACGAAACCAGAAGGGCGGATTGGTCACCTCGGCAGGTGATGGTCGCCGGAGGGGAGGAGGACGATGCAGCGGCGGCCATTGCTGGAGATTTGCCTACTGGTTTGCTGCCTGTGCAGATTCTGGTGGGGAGAAGTCAAACAATCGTCGCTCCTTGGTTTCGCTTTAGAAGGGGTGGAGAGTTAGGTAGGAAGTGCCCCTGCCGCCTACCTACCACCGTTGCTCAATGCTGCTACCCGCCAACACTGTAACAAGAAACTTGAACTTATTACTGTCAGGAAAGAGCGCGCATAAGCAACGGCTCGGAACTTTGTCCAGACCACCTGAAGTTTGTCGATTCGAGGCCGCAAAATAACATGATCTAGGCAACCTTCATAGCCGTCAGGAACAAAAAGAGAACTCTCTCTGCTTACAGAACTTGCATCGGAACTTGGAAGCCCAATAATTCGACGCAACTGTTTGTATAGACATATTTGTAGCTTTTTATGCATCCATAACAATGACAAATGTACAATGATTACATTGTTAATCAGGGGACATCATTAGCATTCAGCACTATAAATGTAGAAACGATTCACAGGGTAATCAGGGGTGATATCTGTACATGTTAGCTGCCTAGGCGATTGGGGAAAATTGCGAGCTTTCAGTTGCAATGGACAGAGCTCATGGTCATATCTTTTTCTTGTCTTCTTTAGGTCTGATCATCTGTACAGGAGCGGCTGGAATACGGGCCCACCACTCTTTAATTCGCCTTCGGAACTTCTCTGTGTGTTGCTTCCTTAGTGGCATCTCCCTCGTGTAAACTTCCAGGACTGCCATCAGGAGCAGATGCTTAGGAGGCATCAACACAACAACCGCAGCTGCAACAAGAAGTGCCACTGCGACTATTTCAGTTGCCTGCATAGGGAAAAATTGGAGATTAGCATTTTGGCAATGATGTGCAATGCTGGATGTAAACTATCACAGATGTATAGATAAATATTGGGCCAGAAATGCATATCTGATGAGTCAAATAAATGCTATCACTAAGCTGCGTTAAATTGTAAAACAAAATACATCAAAGTGGTAAGCACATCAAGAGATTATCGACGCACTGCGAGTTTTCTAGACTATATCCCTCAATAAACAAGACTTATATTCAAAAGCAACAGCAAGGACAAACCTTTGGAACAGCTGCAAACAAGAGAGCTCTGAACTTGAGAAGAACAATATTTACAGCCTGTAGGGTGTCTTCCAACTTGGATATAGCTTCCTGCAGGATCAAGATTTGCTCGACAGGATTTTTAGCTGGAGGGGGTCTTACTTCAAGCACTTCCAACAGTTTTCCTTCTTCACTGTACTTATGCCAAAGCATAACGACAGCAAAGACTATGAAAACAGAGGGCACAGAATAACTGACAAGCCCGCTACATAACAAAGAAAATACATATTAAGCAAAGTGATATACGTAAGCATAATTGATAAGATCCAGCAACCACAACGAAATTACCTTTGGATAACATAGAGGATAAAAGCTAAGAACAAAAATGATTTCAGAGGATCTTCCCACTTGGTTAAAGAGTAAATAAGTTTGCCTGCATGAATGAACGAAAAAAGTATCTCCTGCAAAATAAGGGCCAATTATCAGAAATCAAATGGCAATACTGTACTTGTACAACACATCATTTGGTTGGAAAAGAACAGTTTAAATTGATCTTATCAGCACACCTGCATGAGGGCTACATTTGCATCAAGACCTTCCACCTTCACTTGATCAACCGTAGCACGTGCTGCCTCTATTCTTTCAGAATAAAGAAATGACTCTTGCAAAGCAGCCTCCAGAGATTTTGTTACACCAACACAAACAGCACAAAAGCTTATCTCCTTTTCAGTTTCATTTTTTCTCTTCAGCAAGTTAAATCCCATTCTAGAGAGAGCATATAATGAAAATGGTACAGAATGAGTCTGCGCTGCTCTGTCAACTGCTGGCTCAGTTGCCAAATGGCTCAACGAAGTGTCCAACAGTTGGAAGTAGTTGTTGTATAGGGCCTCTAATACCATATCTCCTTTTGGGAGCTTTTCAGCTAAGCTAAAAGTGAGTGTTGTCTTAAAGTGAGAGGGAGCAATATGAAAAGCTTCTTTCACAGCAGAGTATCTCAAGATGCCCAGGACAGCCTTTGAGAGTGCTTCTGCTTTCTGAATATCTTCAAGGTTGAATTTTCTGATAAATCTATTCACCTGCATTACTTCACGAGTGATTGCTAACCAATAGTTTCTTCGTGAGGGGCTCCCTAACTCAGGAAAGTCGAAATAAATTGGTTCTGTTCTGCAAATATGGTGCTGTTAGTTTTGAAGGAAACCTATGAAAGTACACCTACAGTGGTCAGTAACATAAGTACTAGAGAACTCTTCCCATTTCAATACTTACAAAGTGCTTGATTTGTACATCACAGCTTTATCAAACAGACGAACACCCAATGGTCCAGTAAAATCTCGCTTGATCACTTGATTTGAATCTGTTGCTAAATCATATTTAACAATCTTATCACCATAACCAACTCTGATACTCTGAAAATAAAGAGCATGTGTTGTAAGGATCAATGTTCCTGCCAAAAACAAAGAGATGATTAGTGGATTCCTAAAATGAAGCATGCCTGCAAAATGAAAATCAAATGCCAGTCAGTCAGTTCACCTGGCCAAGCTGATATCCCAATATGCTGCAATACAGGATGAATAGGCTTGTCACCATCAATAGCTACGATACATTCCCCAGCATCAAGATTAAAACTTGAAGCAAGGGATGACTGCATAACTCCTTTGATAGATCTGAATACCCTACATAATAACATGGATATTTCTCTTAATGTATTTACTGAATCAACCATAGATTCATAGCATACCCTTTTCCTGGTCAAAAGGTTTGTTTGGGAAAGCTTCTAAATCAATGTCCCCGACCAATAAAGTATCAATTCCACAATAAAAACACCTAATGCCGCAACTATAGTTGTAGAGAATACGAACTTGGTCTATTAATTTGAAGCCATCAATAACAGTGATCAAAGGATATTCATACATTGATTCCATAGACATTAACAAAGGGTAGGGAAAATAAATAATGAGAGTTTGATCATCTATAAACTGTATTCCTTACCGGTCTAAACTTTTGAGATACTTGTCGTATACGAAATAATGTAAGCGGCCACCAGATGAACACGTAAGTGCATCAAACAGATTGTGGACAGTAACCAAGTCAGCTATTATTGGGCATGAAGGCGCTATTCGTGTAAAAGCACTTAATCCAACTGTCTTCATGTCGTTGACCTAAAAATGAACAGCACTAAATCATCATGTGCACACACATGAAGAGATGTGGTCGTAACAAAAGATCAATGTTATGTAAACAGAACTAACTTGAACAGCCAAACTTGTGGAATTCGCATAGAAAATTGATCCCTCATCTTCATCTTCAATCTCCACGGGATTACACGAGGTAGAATTCTGACAATCACAATAAATAGAAAGAATAATGAATATCATAAAGTTAGAACTGTAAATTTCTCTTCAGAAAATGCAGGTGTCATTTATTTATTTATGCTCCAAACAGCACTGTTTGATAAAGAAAAAGGGGAAGATGAATGGTATATGGTGACCAACTGCGGCAATGAAGATTTCTCACATTTTTTAGCAATCCTTCCTCAGCACCTGGGTTTTCCCAAGCAAGCATCATATCAAACATTAAACGACGAAGATTCATATCAGACAAATAGTCTGGACGTGTAGTTACTTCATGAAGAGCTTTGTGGCAGCAGTACTCTAATAGTTCTCTGGCATATGTATTGGGTTCCTTACAATTATCTGGGAAATCAGCCTCATAACTTTGCTGCAAGTTCTCAGTTGCAACAGCAAGAATCCTGAAATGTAAAACTGAGGAAACTAAGCACTTGACTTTAGAACTAATCATTTTGAGAGGAACTGAAGTAGAAACTTCTCAGACATCACAGCAACGATATGAATGGAAGGGTATAACAGTGGAAATTTTGGGAGCGGATAAGGGTGATGTCATGTTTTAAGGCTAATTACGACGTTCTTCAAAGTATAGAACTTGACTTGATCAAAAGGTGCGTTCAGATTTAGCTGATTCGACTGTGGCTAACTTATGCTGCTTTACTTTTTCTCACACAACAAGACCAGATACAGTAAGAACCACCGTATATCTAGCAATTACTACCAAGAAACCTGGTGCGTTGCTAGAGGCCACAACTTTTTACTAAATGTCAGACTAATTGCTTTATGGAATTGAGGTGTTGCTAGGTATATCCACAAAATCGTGATAGATCAGGGTGTCTTTGCAAAACATATTTAAGTTGGGTGATGAGCAATCTGGCAATCCCATCTCAGTCTCAACCATTGATGGCGAATCATATGCAACAACCAATTATCACATTTTATAGGAGTAATGACATGTGGGCATTAGCAGAGTATCAAAATCGAAGTGTGTCATATATATATCAATAAATGTCCAGAAATAGATAGCTATTATTACACTGGATTTCCACAATGTAAGAATTCATTCAGAGAAATCAGCAGCCCCATCATTCAATTTTCACGGTTAGTACAAGTAGAAGCAAACGGGCCATTACCACCAATTGCTCTTTTTTTTATATGAGTAATGACATGTGGGCATTAGCGAAATATTGAAGTGTGTCATACAAATGTCCAAAAAAATAACTAGCTATTACCAATGTTCAGGAAATCGTTAACTAGTAATTGCTCGGCCAGCTGGCGAGTAGGGCATTAATTGGCCAGTTAACTGATTTATAGGGCGATATTTTGCATACAGGCTATTACTATACTCTCTACTTACAGAATGTAACAGTTTATGCAGAGAAAATTAGCAGTCCCATTTCCTCTCTATATGAGCTAATTTTAGACGGAAGTTAAATTACGATTAACCTGGCAGTGGTGTAACTATGCTGATTGGTCCATTCTTTTCAGTCAGTGAATCTTGGAGATGCAGAATATATCAATTGAATGTGCAGTCTAGCAAAACGGAGAAGTCGAAATTACAGATATTATGCCCTATGCATGAAGAAAGTCAATGTCAACAGTCATATATACACCAAAACCATGTGAATCCCTGAAACTCACAGGGAGATCCACTGAAGCACTATAAATTCATGTCCAACTAAAAGAGAGTATTCTAGATACATCAACTCGTGTACTCTACCCACCCCGAGGACAATAACTACTGTCTACCGCCAACGATGCGATCACGCTGCTATTACAGAAACGCACGCAGGCGCTTCCTATCGAATTAAGCAAATTAAATTAACAGTCAGCGAGCAATCATATCATAGGTGCTGAACAGGCTAAGATGATTTCAGATATACATGGAGCATTTAAGCACACGCCTCAGATGAACCGATCCAACGAATTTGGGGCAAGCAATCAGCAACAGTTGGGTGAGTGAGTCGAGGAGCAAAGAGTACATGGCTTGAATCGAACTCAACCCTCGACCCCTACTACTAGTCTACTACCGGAGCGAGCTTGAGGTTGGGAAGGCCCATACGCACCGGGAGCAGCGGGAGACGACCGAGTTTGCGACGGGCGAGAGCTGCGGGATGCCTCCGTCGGCGGCGCCGCCCTCGCCATCGGCCGCCGCGGGGGAGCGGGAGGTGGTGGAGGCGACGAAGGCGGCGGCCGACTGGCGGGAGAGGCGGGCGAGGAAGGTGCGGATGGGCTTCTCGCGCACCCACGTCTCCACGATCCCCATGCCGACCTCGCTCTCCCTCGACTCCTCCTTGACCCTTTGGACTGGAAGCCTTCTTCCCCTTGCTTTGAGTTGAGGTTGTGCTGCCGGTTGCTCTTCCTTCCGTCTTCGTTTCCTCCCCTCCGTGTCGTCACGTCTCCGTTTCCACCGCGGTGTATCTTACCGGCCAACTGTAGGGCCAGCTGTGTATGCGCGCGCGGAATGCGGCCAGGTAGGATGACGGCGCTGACGGGGCCGGCTGAGTTGGCAAGGTAGTCCACGGTCGCGCCAGCCGCCAGCACAGTGGAAGGCGTTCTTTTTTCCTTTTTTACATGAGTGGAAGACCTTGCTTTTTTTTTTGAAACTGTCGATCTATTCATCTTCAATCATAGCAATATAACAAACACCAGAAATAATAAAAATTACATCCAGATTCATAGACCACTTAGCGACGACTACAAGCACTTAGTGGAAGACCTTGCTGACTGGGTGATAAATGGCTAGACACTTCATTTTTAATCTCTGGGACACATACATTGTTTGTCTGCTACTCCCTCCGTCCCATAATGTAAAACGATTTTTGACACTACTTGTGTAATGAGATAAAATCTTCAAGACATAATATATTGAACAAAAGCTGAAAGCTTAATTGCATTTTACGTACAACTTTATCTCGGTAGAAAAATTATGTGAACTTATTATATAGCTTGAAAAACTTGATAAAATTCAATACTATATGCATCACTTTTTTCCATTAGTCAATACGTGCATTTACAGCTTTACACGTACGCGATTACTAGTCAACAGCAGAGGGAGCAAATGTATCTCAATCTAGACATTCTTATATGTTGTTCTCATTCATTCCTAAATTGATTAGTCGATATTTCGTTTTCTTACATGAGTTGAAATTTCGCTGGTAGCGATAACCGTTTTTTTACTTGGGTCATCGTTCATTCCAAGCCTGAACTTTTTTTTTTTAATTTTGCCAGTGTTGTTTGTTGGATCTGGAATGAAGAGTAGTACGGTAGAGTGGGTAGGTTGCAATCACTGAATCGTGCTCCCATCCATAGCCGTGACCTCGCCGCCAGCCTTTGCCTCCCTCCGCTCGCTGCCTGATCTCGCCTACACCCTATTACCCTCTTCCTCCCTCGCAAAGCCCACCCCTACCTCCGCCCCTAGCCTCCTACTCCCTTAGCCCAAGGCCGGCCCAATCATTATGGAGGCCCTAGTGCGAATGAGGTACACCGGACCTAACAAATATAATAAAGTGAAAAGAATACTTTCACAGTTATATGTCGTGTATCATGAAAATCATTATAAAGTCATAAACATCAAAATTTTAATTAAATTAGAAAATAAAGTCTTAATATATCATTTATATGTGATTATATGATGCAAATAATAATTATAAAATACATCTACTCGATCATAAATAACAACTAATATATGCAACGTGGTGAAGTGCACCTTTTGCCACGCCATGAGGTCGTTTCTCGCGCCGCTATTTGAAGAGGTTCGTTCTGAGATGTTATCAAACTCCTTAAAGTGACCAGATGCATATGCAAACTCTATGAAGGATTTGCAGAGTGGAAACTATACAATCTCCATGCTTTTTTGTTCATCTTTAATCATGGCAGTACAACAAACACCAGAAATAATAAAAATTACATCCAGATCCATAGACCACCTAGCGACAACTACAAGCACTGAAGCGAGCCGAAGGCGCGCCGCCGTCATCGCCCCTCCCTCGTCGGAGCCGGGCAAAACTTTTTGTAGTAGACAATCGGGAAGTCGTCGTGCTAAGACCCCATAGGACCAGCGCATCAGAACAGCAACCGCCGCCGATGAAGAGTAGCGTGGATCAGAAGGATCCAACCTGAAAACACATGAATGTAGACGAACTACGACCAGATCTGAGCAAATTCACCAAGGACAGATCCGCCGGAGACACATCTCCACACGCCCACCGATGATGCCAGACACACCATCGGGACGAGGGCTAGCGGGGAGAACCTTATTCCATCTTTAGGGAGCCGCCCTGTCTCGTCTTCCTGAGCATGACACAAACCCTAACAAAACGTGCAGGAACAACTAAAAACAGAGCCCTCCCGCCGACAAGGGTCGAGATCCACCGCGCCGCCATGGCCCTAAGGCCACCGAAAACGAGGCGGACCGACGGCGGCGCCGACGGTAGGCAGGGAAACCCTAGACTTTTCTTGGGGAAGAGGCTCTTGACTTTGCACAATAAAACATTTGTCTTTCTAAGACGTATACAATCTCCATGCTTGTAAAGAAAGATGAGCAGTATGAAGCACGACAGCAAGATGTCATGTTGGCTTCATCACAAGAAAAAACAGGTAAATCAGAAACTATATGAGCTAGTGTGGGTCATGAAGCCTCGTTCTAGAGATGGTGATGATATTAAGGTGCTATAAGTCGAAGTCATCCGGTCACCAGATATGACAAATATTTTCTATGAAATAAGATAAGATATGTGCACATTAGACGAATAGCTACTGGTGCAAGGCCCTTCTGAAACCAGATTTCTCACTAAAATGGTATCATAGAATCGTATCTGGGAAGCGCTCAAGACAGTCCTTCATTTATATTGGGCAAAAACATTCATGTAAGCAGTAAGCTACTTTCAATATTTATTTTTCCTGACTATCTATTTAATGTGATTTTTTTACATTTGATGTATGCTTTGTTCATATATTTTCACTTTTTCTATTGTTATTTTGTTCTAACTTTCTGTATATGTTGGATTTATACAACTGTAACGTCTTTTTTTCATTCTTTGTGCACTTAAATCCTTAAATTGATGTCGTAGGCTACTACCGTGTGTAAGCAACGCGACACTAAAGATTGGTATGCTAGAATTCAGAATGGCCTTGATGGTTTTGATCTGAACGAGTCACAAAATGTAGCAGCTATAAGTTGCATTTTAGCGGCCAATTGTTGTCACAATGAGTCCGTGAGGCTAATCTAGGTTCGCGTGGCACAGGTAAAACTAGAAGTTTTGTCTTTTTTGCGGGGAAGGTAAAACTAGAAGTTGTCGTGATTCTAAGCGCAATTTTAAAGAACAAACTTGATGTCATTGCTTGTGCCCCCAGTAACACTGCTGTGAAAAATGGCTTCTCATCTGGTTGTCTTATCTCAAAAGAATGACTATTCTCTTGGTGGTATCGTATTGTTTGGTAGGCGAAATATGGCACCCATTGAAGGAAATTTGTTGCAAACAATAAATACAACATGGTGAAGTGCACCGGGGTGAGGGCCCCCACCCCATAATAGTGTTAAAATTAATTTGTGCAAATTATTTTTTTATAATTTATTTAGGTATGTAGATGTATTGGGCTTTTGTTTGACATGAGCCCTAGCCTGCCACACATTTTGCCATGTCCCGAAGTTGTTTCTCGCACCATTATTTGAAGAGACCCATTCTGAGATGTTATCAAACTCTTTAAAGTGGCCAGACGCATATGCGAACTCTATGAAGGATTTGCAGGGTGGAAACTATACAATCTCCATGCTTGTAAAGAAGGATTTGAAGTATGAACCAAAGGGACAACATCTTGGTCATTGATGAGGCAGCTAACCCGAAAGATGACCGGCAACTATCATCATTAGTGAGGCGTGTCTTTGTATAAGATCATATGAATGTCATCTTATCTGATACTGAATATTGTCAAACACGGATAGTTTCTCATATATTTTTCCTTAATATTGCTAGGCTGCTAAAACTGTTGGACTTGGAGGAAGTCTATATGAGAGATTGTGCGACATGGATTATATCAAACGCATGCTAAGCACCCAATACAGGATGCACACGTCTATTAGTGAATTTCCAAACTTCGAATTCTACGACGGTTCAACTACCAATGGAGAATATGTCATTCATAAAGAATATACCAAGGATTATCTCCATGGCAAATATTATGGTCCCTATTCATTTATTGATATTGAGGGCCATGAAGAGCGTAGAGATGCTAATTTTGTTAATACAGGTTGAAGCTACTATAGCAGTCAAAATTATTGAAAGACTAACACAAGGTATATCTAAAGATTCAGTTGTCAAGTAGCATGTTAGAAAAAGTAGTTTCTGTTCTTCAGCAATTGATCAAACTAATTTGCATTTCTTTGGTCCAAAATTATCATAGCATGCGGCAAGGAGGGAAAAGAAGTGACGGTGTCTTATATCCATATAAGGCCCAAGTGAATGTTCTAGGAGAAAGACTAAGGAAATTTAAGCAGGACAAGTTTTCGCATGTTGTAGTAAATTCTTTTGATGCATCTCAAGGTGACGAGAGAGATATAGTATTAATTTCAATGGTTAGGTGCAATCTTAATGGGGATATAGGCTTTCTCGATGGTAGAAAAAGAACTAATGTGGCATCGACAAGAGCAAGGTATGTTGTTCTTTGGTGACATTCAAGTTCGGCATATTTTTATTTCAAATAACTCTATGCTGCAGACATTGCCTATGGATCCTTGGAAATGGAAAGACTTTTGAAAATGGTCATTCGATATGGACATCCGTCGGTGGCGGATCTAGGATTCGACAATGTGGGGCCAACAATGAACAACATTACAATGGCTAGAAAAAAAAATATATACTACACTACACCAAAATTAGTATGATGGACAAACATTGCATTGCACTAGTAAAATAGAATTTGTAATTTGTGTATGGGGGCCATGGCCCCCATGATGACCCCACCCCTAGATCCGCCAATGACATCCGTAGCCAATTATTCAAAACGATGTGAATCTTTCTTTAAGGCTAGTTGTGTGATGACACACTCCAGGGTGCAATAGATCAGGTAATGTTGTGCAGTAGATTCAGGGGTTTAAATACCATAGTTTTATAGTTCATGGGGTTAAGTGGACCTATTCCTATTTCAGATTTTATGGTCTTCAATCAGATTTTTGTGTTGTATTTTACTTCGATGTACACCTTCAGCTTTACTATGTCATATATGGCAGTTTGAGTTATTTGTGTGATGAAGGAGGACAAGGTTTCAATTAGACTCCTAGTTTAACCAGATCTGCCTTTTTCAGCTAGGCCGATTCCAATGATCGGACGGACAATACTTGCTTAAATCTAGCACCCTGTTGCCTTACCTTTTCCTCCAACCGTTCCCAGGTCGTCTCACACCTTTTGTCACTGGCACGCACGCTCTAGTTCTTTTTCCAGTATTTTCTTAAGCGGAAACGCTCCTTCGCGAGCGAGCGCTCCAACGAGCGATCTCGCATCCTCACGCTATCGGAAGCCAAAGGACAGATGGGCCCACCAACGTTAATGCATCAGCCCACATGCGCGTGTACATCGCTCGACCTTCCCTGCTCTCTCTCTCCCGTGAACTTTTAATCTTCGCCCCCCCCCCCCTGATTTCAATGGGTGGGGCCCGGGGTGGGGCCTAGATTTAACTTAAATGACATTCCAAACTTGCTAAAAAAGGCAAAGTGCAGCCTGTCGGAAATCGCGCGTTCCAGCGCGCGCGCGAGATAGCAGCGCCCTTTCTTAAGTGCTAATGGCGCCTTCCACCAGTTCCTTCTTAATCCCGTTCTTTCCTTTTTTTTATCTGCATTGTCAATTGCACATTCATGCGAATACTGATGCAAAGGAACCAGGAGCCTCTCAAAATGTATTAAGAATAAGCATATTTGTTCATGGTTATCAGATTCGGCCTTTTTCTTCCTTTTACGTAACAAAGATTGTAAGAAATATTTTATTCCACTTTAGGAACATGGTAATGAAGAATCTCAATCAAATTTTCCAAAAAGAGCAAGATGACTAAATGATGACGCCAGATATGAGACTGCTCGGTGTGCTTTAGATGCACAAAGAATTCAGTTTTCGCTGAATGATGACATTTTATTAGCTGTTCAGTCCGCTCAAGTCCAACCAGGTGATCAGTCCGAGTCTTGGTCAGAGTACAATGAGGGCATGGAACTCACAGTGCCAACTTCACTGTTTCCAGAGGCCACGGCAACTACACCAACAGTTTCAGATGGCGTGCCGTTATGTAGAAATTGGTGCAAATTCCAATTGATGTTTTGAGCCATGGTACAAGTCCATTCACCTAGTCAATCTGAGTCCTATATTATAGAGCACAAAGAGGGCAGGGAACCCGCAGTACCAGCTTCAGTGTTTCCAGAGGCCGCATCAGCTGCACCAACAGTTTCAGATCGAGTGCCGGCAATACATAACTCATCGCAAATACCAACTGATGTTCGAGCCCCATTACCTATGAACAAGGCCCTCCATGCCCTGAGAGAAAATAACGTATATCCAAAATCCCGGAGTTGTAATGATATGCGCTTTCGGACCGTCGAGCAGCAGGACATGTACCATAGACTGTACTGCAACAAGGATTTCACTATGCAACACTGGATTAACTTGAGAAAATTCAACGATGAAGTGGGCAAGACAGTTCGTACAAGTTGCCATTCCATTGGTCTTACGATTTTGACGGAGAAACAACATGACTGGGATCCTGCGATGATCCGGCAATTCTTCACCGGAGTCTACATAATTGAGGATAGGAACTCACGGTTTCCTTCTTGCTTTCAACGGCAATGTTCCTCTGCTAAAATTATGTCCCAAGTTACCGACCATACTATCTTCTAGTAATAGTACATTTTGACAACAAGCAAAGCAAAGAGGACCGCCCTGTCGTCAATATGCTTCACAGCATTGCATTACGACAGACTAGCCTGTTAACATTAGGTGCACCGAAATATGCTCTTATCTACTCCCTCCGTTCTAAAATAGATGACCCAATTTTGTACTAAAGTTAGTACAAAGTTGAGTCATCTATTTTGGAACGGAGGGAGTAGCTTTTAAATAACATGACACTGCGGGAGTCAGACCAATGTTCCGTGGTGCAAAAATAAAACTTTACAGCTTTCTTCAGGCTCGCAAAAACGCTAAACAAGGGGCACTTAGATCATTAACTCTGTAGCCTTCACAAAGCTTCACAAGCTGCTCCAGGCTCACAAAATGATAAATAAGGGGACTTCATGTGTGTTAGCTCCAAGCCAAAATGAGACAAATTTACAGATTTCTCCAGAAGTTTCTGATCCCAGAAGCAAGCGATTTCAGGCTCCCTAAAAGACTTGTCTTGCTTGATCCCTGCTCCTCGACCTCGGGGTTCTCTTCTCTGCGCAACATAAAGAAAGACAAAATATGATCAGGACGTCCAGCATTAACACTTACAAAAAACAGCTGAAATGCCCAGCATGTTGCTTAAGGCAAATTGTAATCAATAGGGTGTACAAACTCCATCTCTCCAAACCATGTCAAACCGTGAGTTTCCTTACTAGCAAAATGAAAACAGTACAAATGAGGGTGTCATGTTTGGTGTTAATCCACCACTTGCCGGTTTTGTTGGAACAGCACTAAACTGACATGAACATCCCTATAGACAAGCAATTCACAAAAGGAAACGATTTATGGATACATTTATACAAACCTACTGCAAATGGTGGTATGTTATGGGGTCTGAGCTTTTGAATCAAATGACTTGGTCAAACTATAAACTAACCCTGGTCAGCAGGTAGTCAGAACTAGAAATTTGTTAGCTTCAGCAGGAATTCAACGTAAAAGAATTGAAGTAATAATTTCCTTGCATTCTGAACCACAACTAGGGATCTTAAACATGTCCAAACCAAGTTCCCAGAGTGCCAGTGGCACTGTTTTGGTTGTTCCCTCCCAGTATTATGATGACACGTACCCTGAGACCAACGAACCACCCATTTGAATCGCAAGTCAGAAATCAATTGAGGCTTCTAAGTAAGATTATCAGGAACGAATTCTCAGTGCTTGATAGCATGAAGCATTTTCTCAATGACAGGATTGAACAAAGGCATTGGTACAAATTGATGGAAATCCGACAATTTGCTGGGAACTGGCTATCACCAAGGCTAAATGACGCAATCAGTCCTCACGGTTCATCATACCGATGCAAGCATATTTAGTTATATCATAATAATGTAAGGACATGACTTACCCATGCATTTAATTTACTAAGTATTATCACTATAAGCACTTAGCCATTTAGCATGTAACAAATAATACCTGTGAAGTACATTTCCTTTGATCACTGTGTCATGTTCAGTTTGATCAGATACAGTTGGTTCAGTTGGATCCTGGAATTTTTTCACATTGTTCGAATGCACCTTGTTAACTTCAGTTTCCCCTTGACGATTCCCGTTGTCTGACTTAGTCTCCAGTTCCAAAGATATGGGTGCTTCAGTCTGCATAGGCATGATAATTTTGAGGAAATGGCAAATCTTGCCAACATACAAAATAACAATTTTGGCAGAATATTTTGAGTGCATAGCATTAGAACCTTCATGCCATCAATTTCTGCTTGTTTCGATACAGTCAGGTCATTTGCATCTGCTGCTGCAGTACATGAATCTTGCTTGGCAACCTCAGTTTCTCCACTGTAATGAGAGGAGTCTCGTGACTCTAGAGATCCCAATGGTTGATTCTGCAGGGACAACATAGTATTAGGCATATGACATATAGAGACCCAAGATACTGTTGGAATCATGTTTCCAGCTTGCCCCATTGAAATGTTAAACTGAAGTAAAAACACCAGAGTAGTAGTTTAAAAATAAAGGTGAAACTAGGAGTGTACGTTTTCTATGATTGTAGTGCCCATAGCAGAGTCTTTCTGGGAGAGGAGTGTGTCATCTGGGTTCAATGCACTGCTCCCGCTTTCCTCGAGCCTTGATTGCTCAGCACATTCACCTGTCTCATGGAGCTGGGCTGCCTCGGAGTTATATAGCGGTAACTTCATCTCCTTTGCGTCCAAAGATATGGAAGCTTCAGTCTGCATATGCATAATAGTTTTGAGGAAAATGGTTACAAAATCTTATCTGCATACAAAAAAACAATATTGGGAGAATATTTGCAGTCATCTGCAGTGCGCAAATTTTGCATGGTAACTCCAGTTCTCAATTGATATGAAAAGACTCTTGTGATTCTAGAGATCTCCACTGTTCAGTCTGCAGGACATATGGGCATATGAAATAAAGACACACAAGACACTGTGTTGGAATCATGTTACCAGTTACCCCATTTAAACATTAAAATGAAGTAGAGCACTCAAGGAATAGTTTGAAAATAAAGGTGAAAGAAGGAGAGTGTACGTTTTCCATGATTGTATTGCCAGCAGGAGAATCTTTCTGGGATAGGAGCGTGTCATCTTCATCCTGATTTCCGTTAAAGCTCTGAGAGTTAAATGAACTGTTTCCACTCTCCTCCTCTGGCCTTGACTGCTCAGCACCTTCAGCTGTCTCCTGAAGCTGGGCTGCCTTAGACTTATCAAACGGAAACTTTATCTGGTTATACTTAACTTCCGAGAGTACATCCCTAATTGTGTAGTGACCCCCTCCAACACTTTGACGAATCATTTGCATAGTCGGAAATCTACCGTCATTTGATGCCTGATAACTGCAATTAAACAGACGCACACAATGCAAGACTCATGAGCATCACTGAATCAGGGCAAAAGCCATTCACTATCAGTGCACGTGCAATTGCCGCCTTTGATCAGACTTTTCATACAGATTACACATGAGTTCCACTACGTTTATCCTATTGGTTTCTATTTCTCACAATCCAATCTGGGGAACAGCACAAAAATGGCAATCCTTTGACGCAAAATCACTAAAATCTCCGAACTGAAACCAATAAATCGTAATCACAAATGCTACAAAGCTAAGGCCACCTACCCCTCAATAAACTCCTTCATCCTAGCCTTCCTTTCATTCTTGGATATGTATTCCCTCTTCTTGCCCTTGGGTGGGTCCGCAGCCGACAGCGGCGCCGCATGCGCCTTCCACCGCCATGTCCGGTAGCACGGCCTTGTAACCGCGCCAGAGACGCCCGAAATCACTGAAGAGAGAAGAAAGAATCGGAACAAAACATCAGCTCGACCACAGTTACGCGCCGCCAAACGGGGTGCATTCACCAAGTATACACCCCATTTGGGCTCGATTGCTTACCCTTTCTGGAGGCGGCGGGGGAGGAGAGGCGCGCGAACGCCTGCATCGGGGAGGGCGGTGGAGGATTCGGGAGGACGGTGGCCTTAGGGTTTCATGGTGGCTGGATTCGACGAAAAGAGGGAGGTTTTAGCTTGATGGGGAAGGCGAGGACGAGGACGACGGCGAGCGACGGCTGGGTTAGAGGCAGGGCCCGCCAGTTGGTGTGCTCCGGGCCGGATGAGAATACTTGGTGTCCTCGCCACAAGCGCTCAAGCCCGGCCCATATAAATCAGTCAGACACTGCGGGCTGGTTGTGCATGCTGCATTTCCTAAAGAAAATGTGCGTGCTGCAAAATATGTCAACTTTTTTTTTTCGCGGGAGCAAAATATGTCAACTTATCTGCTAACTTTTTTTTCAGAAATTCACAGGGTGCGGTCGCAGGCACCTGCCCAGCCGTGCCAGCCACCGTATTATCTGGTGATCCGCAAAATCGTTGGATACCGCATGAGGGTATAACAAATTTTAATTTTTAGTTCCTAAAACTTACAAATTGTGGGTCACAACTTCTAAATCTTACGGTTTTGTCGGTCGCTCATACCAAGTTTTAGAGTTGAAATTTAAAACCAAAGATTTGACGATCGGATTTTCTGAATTTATGATTTTGTCGGTCGCTCATACCAACTAATTAAATTTTTAAAATTAAACATGTTAAGAATGAAACGACCATAATAAAGGCGCTTACTATCTACTCTTGATTCAACACACTTCCACTGTAGTGTTTGAGTGGATTCTGCTACCTCCTCTCGAACCATAATAGACTAGTATTATTATTTTATCATTGAATCGTTTATTTCTCTTGAAATGAAAGTTGAAAGCGGGTTAATTCTTTTACAGACGTCTTTTTTTAGGCGGTCGACATCCATTAAATCTTGGCACTTTATTTTAAAAAATACACAATGAAGATGCTACAATAGCATCAACTCCCTCCGTCTGGTGAAAAGTGTACATATAATTTTTTTATGATAAATTATGGAGTGGAGTAAAAAATACATAAGAAAGGTGCAAGCCACCATCTCTCTCCTCTTTAATAACACAACCCCCGTTGATCTAAGTGCATGTAGAAATTAAGAAGACCATGTGTAAAATGTTATTGGTCTTGATTACCGTGTGACGAGAGAGGAACATTTTTTTTCTACTTTAAAGTGTGTCGGCAAGATAGAAGTACACTCTTTTCTAGATAAATTTTAAAGTCAAATGTACACTCTTTACCGAACGGAGGAAGTACCTCATTGGCACACACACAAAAGAAATATACTCTCTAAAACTTTCGAGTTGCCTCCCAATCATTGTTTTTTTCAAAGCAATGTAGCTAGGCTGAAAAGTGCTCAATTCCATCAGGATCCCAAAGAATATCAAAGTCACTTTTAAGTAATAATGATTTGAATCTTACTAGTGAGCACAAAGTAACATAGATCACATAACAACGAAGTCCAACTCTTTTTCTATGAACACAAAGTAAAGGCCAACACATAGTATAAGCATTTTCTTATAATTTTATTGGCTTAGAGACATACAAGGGAGAGATGAACCTCTCTATAATAATTGCAAGTATCACTACAGGAATCAGCTACTTTGCCGTCAGCCATGGCGGACGGCAAAGGCATGGATGGCTGACGGCAAAGGTCTTTGCCGTCCGCCGCGGACGGCAAAAGGTGACGGCAAAGTAAGGTTCGGCAAAGAGGTACTTTGCCGTCTGCTTCGGGCGGCTGACGACAAAGGAGCCTTTGCCATCAGCAGCGGACGGCAAAGAGTGCAGACGGCAATAAGTGCGCTGTTACTCCGTTAGGTGGCTAACGGCAGGCCTTTGCCGTCCGCCGCTGACGGCAAACTTCGGAAGGCCTTTGCCGTCCGCCGTGTGATGTCAGCCGACGTCACTACACGGCAGGCCTTTGCCGTCCGCCGCTGTAGGCAAAGTTTTTGCTCTTTGCCGTCCGCCGCAGACGGCAAAGCCTTTGCCGTCAGCCACTGTAGGCAAACTGATCAGCCTCCAAGGAAGCACAGCTGCCTACCACGTGGCCTCTTTGCCGTCCGCTGCTGATGGCAAAGAGCTCTTTGCCGTCGGTGGCAGACGGCAAAGAGCCTGCATATTGGCTCTTTTTTTCTGTTTTTTTGAATCCAACAATTTTCAGAGCAAATATATATGACATATATAGATATATTTCCATATCAGATATCCAGCACATAAGTTTCATATCACATATCACATATCACATAAGTTTCATCCATACACATTGTTCATACATAAGCAAGTTCCATCCATATACATATTACAATGCAAAGTTTCATCAAAGGAAAATCAAGCACTCCATCATAGCAAGCTAGGTTCCATGAAGTGAATGAAATCTGCAAAATGGTAAATAAGAAAGTTAGAAATAGGTGACTAGAACAAGAAGAAGACTAGAACAAGAAGTATATGTCATTTATGAGCTAACTTAGTTGAAATGGATCGTATATGAGCTAACTAAGTTGAAATGGGTTGTTTATGAGCTAACTTAGTTGAAATGGATCATTTATGAGCTAACTTAGTTGAAATGGGTCATTTATGAGCTAACTAAGGTGAAGGGCATCGTTTTTGAGCTAACTAAGGTGAAATGAATAGTTTTTGAGCTAACTTAGGTGAAATGGATCATTTATGAGCTAACTTAGGTGAAATGGATCATTTATGAGCTAACTTACTTGAAATGGGTCGTTTATGAGCTAACTAAGGTGAAATGGATCTTTTTGAGCTAACTAAGGTGAAATGGATTGTTTTTGAGCTAACTTAGGTGAAATGGATCATTTATGAGCTAACTTACTTTAAATGGGTCGTTTATGAGCTAACTAAGGTGAAATGGATCTTTTTGAGCTAACTAAGGTGAAATGGATCGTTTTTTAGCTAACTTAGGTGAAATGGATCATTTATGAGCTAACTTAGTTGAAATGGATCATTTATGAGCTAACTAAGGTGAAATGGATCGTTTTTGAGCTAACTAAGGTGAAATGGATCGTTTTTGAGCTAACTTAGGTGAAATGGATCATTTATGAGCTAACTTAGGTGAAATGGATCATTTATGAGCTAACTAAGGTGTTTTTGAGCTAACTAAGGTGAAATGGATCGTTTTTGAGCAAAATTAGGTGAAATGGATCATTTAAGAGCTAATTTAGGTGAAATGGATCATTTTTAGCTAACTTAGGTGAAATGGATCGTTTAGGAGCTACTCTAGGTAAATTGGGTCATTTTAGAGCTAACTTGGATAAACTGGATCATTTATAAGCTAACCTAGGTAAGATGGGTCATTTTGGAGCTAACCTAGGTGAAATGGGTCATTTTGGAGCTAACCTAGATGAAATGGGTCATTTTAAAGCTAACGTAGGTAAAATGGATCATTTAGGAGCTAATCTAGGTAAAATGGGTCATTTTAGAGCTAACTTGGATAAATTGGATCACTTATAAGCTAACTAAGGTAAAATGAGTCATTTTAGAGCTAACTTAGGTAAAATGGATCGTTTATGAGCTAACTAAGTTAATTATGCAATTTTTGACATAAGTAAGCTAAGTACATATCGTTTTAGAGCTAACTTAGGTAGAATGGATGGTTTATGAGGTCAGTAAGCTTATTAAGTCATTTTGGAGGAAAAGAAGCTAACTCTAGGTCATTATGGTAAGCATATTGGAGGAAATAATGCTAAGTCTAGGTCTTTATGCATTTGTTAAGCAAAACACTAGAGAAACTTACCGTGATCACGGAGGTGTAGGACCGGGCTGGCTCGCGCCGGTAGCTGGAGAAGGAGCGGGCTGGCTCGCGCCGGTAGCTGGAGAAGGATCGTGCGATGCGTTTCTGGAGTTAAGCTGCACCAAAGATCATTTCCAATGTCTCGTTAGCATTATGACACTCAAATGTTAAGACTAGCAAGTAATGTCCATTCAAATTAAACTCACCGTGCTCCCAGGAGCAATCACTGGCATCGGCGGAGCGGTCTGACCGGACTTCTCACACACAGACTGCACATTTGGTTTTCACAACAGAGTCATACTAGTTAGTAATGAGACTCAAATATTAAGACTAGCAAGTAATCTGCAGAAGAAACTTACCACAAGGAGCTCGTACATGGCCCTTGCCTGCATGTCATTCTGTGCCCTCTCCTCCTCCAACATCTTTGCCGTCTTCTCTTCCAACTCCCGCTGCCTCTCCGCCGCCTCCGCTAGAAGTTTCTCCGTTCTATCTCTCTCACTCTGTATAGCAGCCTGCAACACCACTCACATGACCATTTGTAATCATTGATGGAAGCGCACACAATGTAATGGAGAAAGATAGCTGAGTACGTATAACTAACCTTGAAGGCGAGTTGGACTGACCGTTCACGAGGCCTTATCTCAGGAGCGGAGCTCGACTGGCGCGCCTTGATCTCCGGGAGAGTGCTAGGACAACGGATAAGTCCATCTCCCATGGCTATGGAGCCATGGGACCTCCCGCCACCAGATATCATCAGCAGCTCTGTATCAATGGGACCCTGGCTCGGGTTAAAGTCCTCCCCTTTCCTCGCCTTCCCCTGATCTCTATATTGCACGAGCTTGTCGTGGGCGGAGATGTTGGTGAAGTTCTTTGGATCATCGAGGTCAGACGCAGAGAATGCCTTGACTTTCTTGTAAGGGCCAGTGTGGGCCATGGCATACAGGTCGTACACCTCTGGCACCTTATCCGCCTTAGTGTAGCGTGCCTGAAAGAGAGAAACAAAGTAAATTAGTAATTAAAGGGCTAGAGCTAGCATGATGAATGAATTGCATGAATCATGAAGCAAACCACATACCCAGTTCCGCCCGTACTGAAATAAGTTGGAGCTGCCTTGGTGGTGTGGCACACCTTCCATTTGGGCACGTTTGTCCTTGGCCTCTTTGTGGGTGGCCAGCCATTCTTCTGAGCACCACGCATTGACCAACACCTCCCAACAATCCATCCGATCCGCACACCATCTCGGAGGGGCCTAAGTTAGCAAATAGAAACTTGAGCGCTAAGGCTATGAATTACTAAATGAAGGAAGTAAGTACAAGGCCTTAAGAATTACCTTCATGTACTTCTCCTTACTCAAGAACTTATCGCGACACTCCTGCTTGGGCTTCTTGATACCACGCCCGGCGTAGTAGTCTCGAACAGCCTGCACCCGAACCTCATGCCGTAAGTTCTGAAGTAGGCGCTTGCACTCCTTGTGGATAGCGTTGGATAATTCGAAAGAATCAATGGATAGCGTTGGACAATTCGAAAGAATCAATGGAAAGCATATGGGAAAACGAACCCAATCTACACATACTCGGGCTGTCCATGGATAGCGTTGGACAATTCGAAAGAATCAAGGTTATAAATATGCAAATGCATGCATATTTATAACTATGACGCTTTCGAACGGGAGACACATATTGGTTACTCATACTGATGATTCAAGACACATATATAGCTAGCTATCAAGTTTCATCGGAATAGAGCAAATAATTAATGGGGGAGGAGGATATGTCATTTGTTCTCACCCACGAATGAAGGGGCAGAGCTCGTCAGACGCACGACGAGGTCGTCAAACACCAAACCTCGCAGCGATGAAACAACTGCACATTTAAAACTACCCGGTCAACACAATTATATATGATGTTTTTCATAACAAAATCAAAGAATATATGACCTAACTAATAATTCACAAATATATGACCCCGTCGGCCTCTGGAAGGCCAAAGAACACCTTTTCGGGAGGTGTCGGGGGTCGGGGTGCCGTGTCGGGGTTGGGGTGCTGTTTCGGGGTCGGGGGGTCGGGTTGTCGTGTCGGTGTCGGGGTCAGGGGGTCGGTTGTCGGGGTATGGTGTCGGGGTCGGGGTGTCGGGGTGTGGTGTCGGGGTTGGGGGGTCAGGGGGTCAGGTGTCGGGGGGTCGGGGTCGGGTGTCGGGGTGTCGTGTCGGGGTCGGGGTGTGGTGTCAGGGTGTCGGGGGTCGGGGTCGGGGTGTCGGGCCGGGGTGTCGGGGTGGCGTGTCAAGGTCGGGGTGTCGGGGGTCGGGGTCGGGGTGTCGGGGGTCGGGGTCGGGGTGTCAGGCCGGGGTGTCGGGGTGGCGTGTCGGGGTCGGGGTGTCGGGGGTCGGGGGTCGGGGTCGGGCTGTCGGGCCCGGGTGTCGGGGGTGGCGTGTCGCGGTCGGGGTGTCGGGGGTCGGGGTCGGGCTGTCGTGCCGGGGTGTCGGGGTGGCGTGTCGGGGTCTTCTTCTTCTACTACTACTTCTTTTCTTCTTCTTTTTTCATCTTTTTTCTAACTTCTTTTCTTTTCTTCCTTTCTTCTTCTTCTACTTCTTTTCTTTTCTTCTTCTTCTACTTCTTCTACTACTTCTACTTCTTCTAAGTCTTTTCTAACACTAACACTAACACAATCTAGCACTAACAATTAAATAGCAAAAAAATGAAAAAACACAAAGAAAAAAAGTAGTCCCTCACCGGAGCAATGGGACGATCGGCGGGGGCGGTGACAGGGGGGCGCCGGGCAGCGGGAGCAGTGGCGGGGGCGGCGCCGAGCGGCGGGTGGGGGGGCGGCGCCGGGCGGCTGGGGCATCGCCGGGCGGCGGGAGCAGTGGCGGGGGCGGCGTCGGGCGGCTGGGGCGGCGCCGGGCGGCGGGAGCAGTGGCGGGGGCGGCGCCGGGCGGCGGGTGGGGGGGCGGGGGCGGCGCCGGGCGCGGGTGGGGGCGGGGGCGGGGCGGGTGCGGGGGCGGCGGCGGGGGGGCGGGGGCGGCGGTGGGTGCGGGGCGTCGGGGAGGAGAGATGAGAACAGATCGAGTAACGGGCAGGGGGATGGGGCCGTTAGGTAGACCCTTCTTTGCCGTCCGCCTATCTTTGCCGTCCGCCATTATCTCCCTTTGCCGTCCGCTAGCGGACGGCAAAGAAGTGGGCATTAAGTTTTTTCTAAACGGGCGGGGGGTGGGGGCCACCTCTCTCTTTGCCGTCAGCCAGCGGACGGCAAAGTTTCTTTGCCGTCAGCTGGCTGACGGCAAAGAGCCGGCTGATGGCAAAGGCCTGTTTTACCATCTGCCATTTCTTTGTCGTCCGCTTTTCGGTAGCTGATGGCAAAGAGCTTCTTTGCCGTCCACTAGCCGACGACAAAGAGCTGGAAGATGGCAAAGTAGCTAATTCCAGTAGTGTATGAGGAGCAATCACATGCATATTACTTATATTAAAATCATCATGAGCATAAAGAGAAATGCAACTCATTAATATAATCCCTTAATAAGAGCAAAGTTCTTCGGTATAGTGTAATTTGGAGAATTCAAAAAGATCATATGACTATCATGTGTGGTTGCAATATTAACAATATCATTCTTGACACTAGGAACTATAGCAAGTTCATCATAAGCATCATTCAGAGGGGCATCATGGCCATAAGCATCAAAGTCATCAAAAAAGGAATAATCAAACAATGTAGGAGTTGGAGAGCTACTCTCACCAGAAGGTGTGCACGAGTAGCTAACATGTTCTTCCTCCTTTTCTTTTTTACTCTCCTCCTTATCTTTTTCATCTAATGAACTCTCAAAATTTTCTTCTTCCACTGTTTTCTACAAAACATTAGTCTCTTCTCATATAGAGGAGATCTCTTAATCTCATTGGTAATATAAGGATTGCTATTGAAATTTTCAAAGCAATATTTAAGCATAGCAAAATATTCAATTTGATATTGTCATCATCACATCCAACATTCTCAAGCCTAGAGGCAATTTCATAAGAGGCTTAAATCTAACAAATTCTTCAATTTGGTCTATTTCACAATAATCATATTTATCCTTAACATAAGAAGCTAAGGCATCATTATCATTGTGCTCGCATTGGAAGGGAAGGTGTTTAGTATCCTTCCTAAAGCAATAAGTTGTTTATATCGAGCACACAAAGTTCTAGCAAAGCAGTTCAATTGTATTAATAAATCATCCAAGTGTTTTCCCTTTTCAAACAAGTGATGTTTTGATACGTCCATTTTGCATCATGTTTTTACATCGATATCTATTGCATTATGGGTTGTTATTACACAATATATCACAATACTTATGCCTATTATCTCTTATTTTACAAGGTTTACATGCAGAGGGAGAATGCCAGCAGCTGGAGTTCTGGGCTGGAAAAGGAGCAAATATTAGAGACCTATTCTGCACAACTCCAAAAGTCCTGAAACTCCAGGAAGTCAGTTTGAGAATATACAAAAAATATTGGGCGAAGAAACTACCAGAGGGGGCCACCCACCATCCACGAGGGTGGGGGGCGCGCCCCCCTGCCTCGTGGGCCCCCTGGCAGGCCTCCGGTGCCCATTTTCTGCTATATGAAGTCTTTCGCCCTGGAAAAAAAAATCATAAGCAAGCTTTCGGGATGAAGCGCTGCCGCCACGAGGCGGAACCTGGCAAAACCAGTCTAGGGCTCCGGCGGAGCTGTTCTGCCGGCAGGGGCGGACCCAGGACAAAAATGACCCGGTGTCCCGTGTCCATCGCATATGTGTGGATATCAAGTAATAATATACATAATAGTAACACACTTTAGGATAAAACCTATATAGAATATGTCATAAGAGTGAATATGGTTATGAAAAATCCAAATTGAAAATTTTTAGTTGAAATATTGGTTGATTATAGAAAATGGAACAATAGCAGAACATCAAACGCGTCCAAATTATGGAAAACTACGAAAGATGGTGAATAAATGCAACGTTAGAACTTTGATAGCCTACAAAACAAAGGAAGCAAGACCACATAGTAACATACTGAGTATAGTTTTATAATAAACAAATAGTTTAGACAAGTACCTTTTTAAGATAGTTTTCTAAGTTCTTTCATGGACTCGAAGCAATTAATTACCGCGATTGGTAATCTTCCTCATTTCGCCTTTCTCCACATGACAATAAGGTTGTATTTCAAAGCATCATCACTAAGACAATTGCGCAAATATGTTTTTACAATTCTCCTAGCTGAAAGATCTCTCAACTGTAGCAATGGCAACAGGTGATACTAACATTACCTTCAAACGTCGATAAACCAAAAGGATAGGAAATATGGTTTTCTTGCCTCCACCGTTTGTTTGAGAGAGCTCACAAATACTCCCTCAGTAACTTAATATAAGACGTCTTTATAAGAAGTGATCATCTTCTTGGACATCAACAATGTAAAGTAAAAATGAAGGTGATGTCTAAGGTCCCACAGTTCCCCATCATGAAAATATTTTGGATAAACATCAAATAATTGAAACTGAAATCACGGAATGATTCTTTTGGGATTAAAGCGGCTGAGCAGATAGCTTCCATTTTTAAACACCTTTGATTAATTTAGATAATTATTAAAATTCATACAAAGAAGTACTAGGTATAGAATTAGACTTTCTTGACATTGTGCTTGTGCGTGCGCTCAAGAGAATTTCAGTCTTTTCTCCAATCTCCACTCAGTGCAGATATCCAATACCAAATTAACTTAAATTGTCTAGTCTTGTCCAGTAGCCTTAGACGTTGGTGGTCTATGGTTAGAAAAGCAAGCAAGAATTAGATTCTGGATATTATAGATCACATCGCATCGGGGATTTGGGGGTCTGGTGCAGCAGACGTACCGATTTAGTTTCCACTAATCCGGTCTTCAACGAGTTGGCAAGATTTGGCATTGCTGGCGACAAGCAAACGAAGAGGCGGAGGAGCACATATAGATCAGATCGATCTATGTGGTGTGGATTGTGGAGGACTTGGCGACCTGCTCGTTCGCGGCCGGTGACTCGCATCCTGATAGGGCAGCTCCATCCAGGCGTCACGCGCTGGCTGCGCGCTCCTTCCTGGGTCGCGTGCCCGCGATGTTTGTTGGGCCGATTGGAGCAGTACCGATGTCCCTCATCATTTTTTACCGGTGTCCCTCTCTATTGGGCTCTATATGGGTGTAAGGTAGAGAGATTTCTTACCCGGTGTCCTGTGCTACCTGCTGGGCCAACGTGGGTCCGCCCCTGTATGCCGGGGAAACATCCCTCCGGGAGGGAGAAATCATCACCATCGATCCTCTCATCGGGAGGGGGTCAATCTCCATCAACATCTTCACCAGCACCATCTCCTCTTAAACCCTAGTTCATCTCTTGTATCCGATCTTTGTATCAAAACCTCAGATTGGTACCTGTGGGTTGCTAGTAGTGTTGATTACTCCTTGTAGTTGATGCTAGTTGATTTATTTGGTGGAAGATCATATATCCAGATCCTTTATGCATATTAATACCCCTCTAATTACGAACATGAATATGATTTGTGAGTAGTTACGTTTGTTCCTGAGGACATGGGAGAAGTCTTGCTATAAGTAGTCATGTGAATTTGGTATTCATTCGATATTTTGATGAGATGCATGTTGTCTTTCCTCTAGTGGTGTTATGTGAACATCGACTACATGACACTTCACCATTGTTTGGGCCTAGAGGAAGGAATTGGGAAGTAATAAGTAGATGATGGGTTGCTAGAGTGACAGAATCTTAAACCCTAGTTTATGCGTTGCTTCGTAAGGGGCTGATTTGGATCCATATGTTTCATGATATGGTTAGGTTTACCTTAATACTTCTTTTGTAGCTGCGGATGCTTGCAATAGGGGTTAATCATAAGTGGGATGCTTGTCCAAGGAAGGGCAGTACCCAAGCACCGGTCCACCCACATATCAAATTATCAAAGTAACGAACGCGAATCATATGAGCGTGATGAAAACTAGCTTGACGATAGTTCCCATGTGTCCTCGGGAGCGCTTTCCTTTATATAAGAGTTTGTCCAGGCTTTTCCTTTGCTACAAAAAGGATTGGGCCACCTTGATGCACCTTATTTACTTTTATTCCTTGTTACCCGTGACAAATTACCTTATCACAAGACTATCTGTTACCAATAATTTCTGTGCTTGCAGAGAATACCTTACTGAAAACCGCTTGTCATTTCCTTCTACTCCTCGTTGGGTTCGACACTTTTACTTATCAAAAGGACTATGATAGATCCCCTATATTTGTGGGTCATCAAGACTCTTTTCTGGCGCCGTCCGGGGAGTGAAGCGCCTTTGGTAGGTGGAATTCGGTAAGGAAAAATTTATATAGTGTGCTGAAATTTATTGTCACTTATTACTATGGAACATAAACCTTTGAGGGGCTTGTTCGGGGTATCTTCACCCCGAAAAGTAGAGCAAAGAGTTGCTCCTCAACCTACTAAACCTACTGAAAATGTTTACTTTGAAATTCCTTCGAGTATGATAGAGAAACTGCTAGCTAATACTTTTACAGGAGATGGAACACTACATCCTGATTTACATATCTATGTGGATGAAGTTTGTGGATTATTTAAGCTTGCAGGTATGCCCGAGGAAGTTATCAAGAAGAAGGTCTTCCCTTTATCTTTGAAGGGAAAGGCATTGACATGGTTTAGGCTATGTGATGATATTGGATCATCGAACTACAAACGATTGAAATTGGAATTTCATCAGAAGTTTTATCCTATGCATCTGGTTCATCGTGATCGTAATTATATATATAATTTTTGGCCTCGCAAAGGAGAAAGTATCGCTCAAGCTTGGGGAGGCTTAAGTCAATGTTATATTCATGCCCCAATCATGAGCTCTCAAGAGAAATTATTATTCAAAAAAATTATGCTCGGCTTTCTCTCAATAATCGCTCCATGCTCGATACTTCTTGTACTGGTTCTTTTATGATGAAGACTATTGAATTCAGATGTGATTTATTGGAAAGAATTAAACACAAGTCCAATGATTGGGAACTCGACAAAAGTAAGGAGTCAGGTATAAAACCTAAGTTTGATTGTGTTAAATCTTTTATGGATACCAATGTTTTCCGTGAATTTAGCACTAAATATGGACTTGACTCTGAGATAGTAGCTTCTTTCTGTGAATCATTTGCTACTCATGTTGATCTTCCTAATGAGAAGTGATTTAAATATCATCCTCCCATTTAAGTAAAAGTAGTTGAACCTATTAAAGTTGAAGAAAAGACTATCACTTATAATGTTGATCCCATTGTTCCTACCGCTTATATTGAGAAACCACCTTTCCCTGTTAGAATAAAGGATCATGCTAAAGCTTCAACTGTGGTCAACAAAAGTAATATTAGAACACCCAAACCCTCTGAGCAAATTAAAGTTGAACCTAGTATTGCTATGGTTAAAGATCTCTTGGTTGATAATATAGATGGGCACGTTATTTACCTTTGTGATGAAGCTGCTAGAATTGCTAGACCCGATACTAAAAATAAACATAGACCTGTTGTAGGCATGCCTGTTATTTTTGTTAAAATAGGAGATCATTGCTATCATGGTTTATGTGATATGGGTGCTAGTGCGAGTGCAATACCTCATTCTTTATACGAAGAAATTATGCATGATATTGCACCTGCTGAGTTAGAAGGTATTGATGTTACAATTAAGCTTGCCAGTAGAGATACTATTTCACCAGTTGGGATTGTAAGAGATGTTGAAGTCTTGTGTGGGAACATTAAATACCCTATTGATTTTCTTGTTCTTGCTTCCCCACAAGATAACTTTTGTCCCATTATATTCGGTAGACCCTTCTTGAATACTGTTAATGCTAGGATAGACTGCGAAAAGGATGTTGTTACTATTGGATTAGGGGATATGTCTCATGATTTTAATTTTGCCAAATTTCGTAGACAACCCCATGATAAAGAATTGCCTAGTAAAGATGAAATTATTGGTCTTGATTCTATTGCCGTGCCTCCTAATGATCCTTTAGAACAATATTTGCTAGACCATGAAAATGATATGTTTATGAATGAAAGAAGGGAAATAGATGAAGTATTCTTTAAATAGGGACCTATTTTGAAACACAACTTGCCTGTTGAAATTCTAGGGGATCCTCCTCCACTCAAGGGTGATCCCGTGTTTGAGCTTAAATCATTAGCCGATACTCTTAAATATGCTTATCTTGATGAAAAGAAGATATATCCTGTTATTATTAGTGCTAACCTTTCAGAGCAGGAAGAAGAAAAATTATTGAAAACTTTGAAGAAGCACCGTACTGCTATTGGATATACTCTTGATGATCTTAAGGGCGTTAGTCCCACTCTATGCCAACACAAAATAAAATTGGAGACAGACGCTAAACCGGTTGTTGATCACCAACGACGGTTAAATCCTAAGATGAAAGAAGTGGTAAGGAAGGAAATACTAAAGCTTGTGGAGGCAGGTATAATTTATCCCGTTGCTGATAGTCATTGGGTAAGTCTTGTCCATTGTGTCCCTAAGAAGGGAGGTATTACTGTTGTTCCTAATGATAAAGATGAATTGATCCCACAAAGAATTGTTATAGGTTATAGAATGGTAATTGATTTCCGCAAACTGAATAAAGCTACTAAAAAGGATCATTACCCTTTACCTTTTATTGATCAAATGCTAGAAATATTATCCAAACATACACATTTTTGCTTTCTAGACGGTTATTCTGGTTTCTCTCAAATACCTGTGTCAAAAGAGGATCAGGAAAAGACCACTTTTACTTGCCCTTTCGGTACCTTTTCTTATAGACGTATGCCTTTTGGTTTATGTAATGCACCTGCTACCTTTCAAAGATGTATGACTGCTATATTCTCTGACTTTTGTGAAAAGATTGTTGAGGTTTTCATGGATGATTTCTCCGTTTATGGAACTTCTTTTGATGATTGCTTAAACAACCTTAACCGAGTTTTGCAGAGATGTGAAGAAACTAATCTTGTCTTGAATTGGGAGAAGTGCCACTTTATGGTTAATGAAGGTATTGTCTTGGGGCATAAAATTTCTGAAAGAGGTATTGAAGTTGATAAAGCCAAAGTTGATGCTATTGAAAAGATGCCGTGTCCTAAGGACATTAAAGGTATAAGAAGTTTCCTTGGTCATGCCGGTTTTTATAGGAGGTTCATTAAGGACTTCTCAAAAATTTCTAGGCCTCTGACTAATCTCTTACAAAAAGATGTTCCGTTTGTCTTTGATGATGATTGTGTAGAAGCATTTGAAATACTTAAGAAAGCCTTGATTTCTGCACCTATAGTTCAGCCACCTGATTGGAATTTACCCTTTGAAATTATGTGCGATGCTAGTGAATATGCTGTAGGTGCTGTTCTAGGACAAAGAGTTGATAAGAAATTAAATGTTATCCAATATGCTAGTAAAACTCTAGACAGTTCCCAGAGAAATTATGCTACTACTGAAAAAGAATTTTTAGTAGTTGTTTTTGCTTGTGATAAGTTCAGACCTTATATTGTTGATTCTAAAGTAACTGTTCACACTGATCATGTTGCTATTAAATACCTTATGGAAAAGAAAGATGCTAAACCTAGGCTTATTAGATGGGTTCTCTTGCTACAAGAATTTGATTTGCATATTATTGATAGAAAGGGAGTTGAGAACCCCGTTGCAGACAACTTGTCTAGGTTAGAGAATATTATTGATGACCCATTACCTATTGATGATAGCTTTCCTGATGAACAATTAGCTGTCATAAATGCTTCTCGTACTGCTCCATGGTATGCCAATTATGCTAATTACATTGATGCTAAATTTATACCACCTAGTTTCACATACCAGCAAAAGAAAAAGTTTTTTTATGATTTAAGACATTGCTTCTAGGATGATCCACACCTTTATAAAGAAGGAGTAGATGGTGTTATTAGACGTTGTGTACCTGAGCATGAACAGGAACAGATCCTACCCAAGTGTAACTTCGAGGCTTATGGAGGACACCATGCTGGAGATAGAACTGCGCATAAGGTATTGCAACCCGATTTTTATTGGCCTACTCTCTTCAAGGATGCCAGTAACTTTGTCTTGTCTTGTGATGAATGTCAAAGAATTGGTAATATTAGTAGACGTCAAGAAATGCCTATGAACTATTCACTTGTTATTGAACCATTTGATGTTTGGGGCTTTGATTATATGGGACCGTTTCCTTCCTCTAATGGGTATACACATATTTTAGTTGTTGTTGATTACGTTACTAAGTGGGTAGAAGCTATTCCAACTAGCTGTGATGATCATAACACCTCTATTAAGATGCTTAAAGAAGTTATTTTTCCGAGGTCTGGAGTCCCTAGATATTTAATGACTGATGGTGGTTCTCATTTTATTCATGGTGCCTTTCGTAAAATGCTTGCTAAGTATGATGTTAATTATAGAATTGCATCTCCATGTCACCCACAGTCTAGTGGTCAAGTAGAACTGAGTAATAGAGAGCTCAAATTAATTTTGCAAAAGACTGTTAAAAGATCTAGAAAGAGTTGGTCCAAAAAACTTGATGATGCATTATGGGCCTATAGAACTGCATATAAAAATCCTTTGGGCATGTCTCCGTATAAAATTGCATATAGAAAAGCATGCCACTTACCTCTCGAACTAGAACATAAGGCATATTGGGCCATTAAAGAGCTCAATTATGATTTCAAACTTATGGGTGAGAAGAGGCTATTTGACATTAGCTCACTTGATGAATGGAGAACCCAAGCCTATGAGAATGCCAAACTGTTTAAAGAAAACGTTAAAAGATGGCATGACCAAAGAATACAAAAGCATGAGTTTAATGTAGGTGATTATGTTCTACGATACAACTCTCATTTAAGGTTTTTTGCAGGAGAACTTCTCTCTAAATGGGAAGGTCCTTACGTTATCGAGGAGGTCTATCGTTCCGGTGCCATAAAAATCAACAACTTCGAAGGCACAAATCCAAAGGTGGTGAACGGTGAAAGAATCAAACATTATATGTCAGGTAATCCAATAAATGTTGAAACTAATGTTATTGAAACCGTAACCCCGGAGGAATACATAAGGGACACTTTCAAGAACGTTTCAGACTCCGAAAAGGAATAGGTATGTGGTATGGTAAGTAAACCGACTCCAAAACAGTTCTAATGGCAATTTTTCTCCGTTTTGGAATATTTAAGAAAATAGGAAATAAGAAGTTGTCCGAAAGGGACACGAGTCATCCACGAGGGTGGAGGGCACGCCCTACCCCCTGGACGCGCCCCCTGCCTCCTGGGCACCTCGTGTGCCCTCCGGACTCCGTTTTCTTGCATGATACTTCTTTTGGTCGGTAAAAATTCATTATATAATCGCCCGAAGGTTTTGACCACCATACCACGCAAATATCTCCTGTTTTTGTTTTGAGCTATTTTTCTGACAGAGCCAGATCACCATGACGTCTTCGAGCGCACCCAAGGATAAGTTTTTCGAGAAGGTCATCAACCCCTACCTCGCGGAGGTGCTGCAACACCCTCAAACCATTAAGATGCATGAGGGGGTGCTGCACATCTGCGATGTTGAGGGATCAAGGAGGACCGGAAGTGTGGAGACAAGACTCGAAGCAATGGAGCAGCAAGTTTTCAAGTGCCAATTGAGATGGTGGAACGCGGACTCGATGCCAACCACATGATGATCGTGGAGTTCACCAACAACCACAAGATGGATGCCAAGAACATTGGGGAGGCCATCTTCAAGCTTCACGAGAAAATCGAGCACCTCCAAGCCTAGATCTATGACCTGCAAAACCAAAACTATGAGTATGAATATAGATTCAAGAAGACGAGTTTGGCTGCAGATTTGAGGATTCCGGAGACTCGATCATCTTTCTATGATGGTGAGTCTATGACTTGGAATAAGGACGACAATCCTACATCATCAACAACTCCATCATCACCACCTCCGAGGAAAGAGAATTGAGTATCGGGTATGGGCACTCCCCTGGCAACTGCCAAGCTTGGGGGGATGCCCCGGTATCGTATCACCATCACACTCCTATCTTTACCGTTTTTCTTAGTCCGATCCTTTTAGTAATATCTTGATTTATTAGAATAAAGTTTTAGTTTGATCTAGTTTTGAGTTTTGCTTTATGATCTTTCTATGTAATCGAGTCCGTGAGCTATATATAATAAAGATTAGTTTTGAATCAAGGGCTTTATTATCTTGCTATGATCTTAAGGGAATAAAAATAAAAGATAAAAGAAAGAATAAAAAGAATTAAAGAGATCATATTGACCTTATGGAGAGTAATAACTTCACATATAAAAGAGTATGATGAATAAACGTTGTTGAGAGTTGACAAACATAGTTTTGGTCATCGTTGCAGTTAATAGGAAGTAATAAAGAAAGAGATGTTTTAACATATAAATATACTATCTTGGACATCTTTTATGATTGTGAGCACTCATTAAAATATGACATGCTAAAAAGTTGATGTTGGAGAAGGAAGACAACGTAATGGGTTATGTTTTCTTATATCTGAAATAAAGTATATTGTCATGGATCATCCAACATGTTGAGCTTGCCTTTCCCCCTCATGCTAGCCAAATTCTTTGCACCAAGTAGAGATACTACTTGTGCTTCCAAATATCCTTAAACCCGGTTTTGCCACGAGAGTCCACCATATCTACCTATGGATTGAGTAAGATCCTTCAAGTAAGTTGTCATTGTTGCATGCAATAAAAATTGCTCTTTAAATATGTATGGTCTATTAGTGTGGAGAAAATAAGCTTTATACGGTCTTGTGATATGGAAGCAATAAAAGCGACAGACTGCATAATAAAGGTCCATATCACAAGTGGCAATATAAAGTGACGTTCTTTTGCATTAAGATTTCGTGCATCCAACCATAAAAGCACATGACAACCTCTGCTTCCCTCAGCGAAGGGCCTATCTTTTATTCTTGTCTTATGCCTTATGTATGAGTCATGGTGATCGTCACCTTTTCTTTTTTACATTTTATCCTTTGGCAAGCACATTGTGTTGGAAAGATCCTGATACATATATCCAATTGGATGAAAGTTATCATGAACTATTATTGTTGACATTACCCTTGAGGTAAAAGGTTGGGAGGCAACACTATAAGCCCCTATCTTTCTCTGTGTCCGATTAAAACTCCATACCCATAAGTAATGCGTGAGTGTTAGCAATTATGAAAGACTAAATGATAGTTGAGTATGTGGACTTGCTGAAAAGCTCTTATATTGACTCTTTCCGATGTTATGATAAATTGTAATTGCTTCAATGACCGAGAACATACTTTGTTTGTTTTCAATGAAGTTTCTGATTCATACTTGACATTGTGAATAGATTGTTACTTTAGCATAAGAAATCATATGACAATATATATTTGTCGCTGTTATAAGAATGATCATGATGCCCTCATGTCCGTATTTTATTTTATTGACACCTCTATCTCTAAACATGTAGACATATTTTTCGATATCGGCTTCCGCTTGAGGACAATCGAGATCTATGCTTGGGGGATGTCGGGGATATACCCCGCGATATGACCCGGCCGGAAGTATGACCCGGCCGGACTTGGCGCTTCACCGATGACCCGCCGGAGGACTGGTGACTCACAGGTCTGGCGGCTCACTGGTCAGACGACTCACGAGTCTGACGACTCACGGATGACCCCGACGGCGGGTCAGATAGAAGACTAGGCCCAAGGCCCAGAAGGCCGGCTCATGTTATGGTGGGCCGGCTTAAGAGGAAAGCATAAGGAATATTCCCTTACAAAGGAAGCAAGACTAGGACTCCACTTGTAATTGAGTAAACCTAATCCTACTAGGACTAGTCATGTAACCCGCCCCTTCAACTTATATAAGGAGGGGCAGGGCACCCCAAGAGGGGACAAGCAAGAAGAAACAATATCTAGGGCTAGACACAAAGAGCCGGCTTACCGGCGACTCCCTCATGATCATAATGAGACCTAGCCACAAACAGCATGTAGGGTTATTACCGAATGATGTTTCCCGGGGCCCGAAGCTGTCTAAATTCTTGTCTTGTGTGTTGATCCGCCGTGCGTCTCTCGATTCTGACCAACCCCTTCAAGCTACCACATAGATGCGTCGGCCTCGCGACTAAGTCCTCACACTAAGGACATCTGCCGTGACAATTCCACGACAGGGGAGTTGATACGTCCATTTTGCATCATGCTTTTATATCGATATCTATTGCATTATGGGCTGTTATTACACATTATGTCACAATACTTATGCCTATTCTCTCTTATTTTACAAGGTTTACATGAAGAGGGAGAATGCCGGCAACTGGAATTCTGGGCTGGAAAAGGAGCAAATATTAGAGACCTATTCTGCACAACTCCAAAAGTCCTGAAACTCCACGGAAGTCAGTTTCAGAATATATAAAATATTGGGCAAAGAAACTACCAGAGGGGGCCACCCACCATCCACGAGGGTGGGGGCGCGCCCCTGCCTCGTGGGCCCCCTAGCAGGCCTCCGGTGCCCATCTTCTGCTATATGAAGTCTTTCGCCCTGGAAAAAAATCATAAGCAAGCTTTCGGGATGAAGCGCCGCGGCCACGAGGCGGAACCTGGCGAAACCAATCTAGGGCTCCGGCGGAGCTGTTCTGCCGGGGAAACGTCCCTCCGGGAGGGGGAAATCATCACCATCGTCATCACCATCGATCCTCTCATCGGGAGGGGGTCAATCTCCATCAACATCTTCACCAGCACCATCTCCTCTCAAACCCTAGTTCATCTCTTGTATCCGATCTTTGTCTCAAAACCTCAGATTGGTACCTGTGGGTTGCTAGTAGTGTTGATTACTCCTTGTAGTTGATGCTAGTTGGTTTATTTGGTGGAGGATCATATGTCCAGATCATTTATGCATATTAATACCCCTCTGATTATGAACATGAATATTATTTGTGAGTAGTTACGTTTGTTCCTGAGGACATGGGAGAAGTCTTGCTATAAGTAGTCATGTGAATTTGGTATTCGTTCGATATTTTGATGAGATGTATGTTGTCTTTTCTCTAGTGGTGTTATGTGAACATCGACTACATGACACTTCACCATTGTTTGGGCCTAGAGGAAGGCATTGGGAGGTAATAAGTAGATGATGGCTTGCTAGAGTGACAGAAGCTTAAACCCTAGTTTATGCGTTGCTTCGTAAGGGGCTGATTTGGATCCATATGTTTCATGCTATGGTTAGGTTTACCTTAATACTTCTTTTGTAGCTGTGGATGCTTGCAATAGGGGTTAATCATAAGTGGGATGCTTGTCCAAGGAAGGGCAGTATCCAAGCACCGGTCCACCCACGTCAAATTATCAAAGTAAAGAACGCGAATCATATGAGCGTGATGAAAACTAGCTTGACGATAATTCCCATGTGTCCTCGGGAACGCTTTCCTTTATATAAGAGTTAGTCCAGGCTAGTCCTTTGCTACAAAAAGGATTGGGCCACCTTGCTGCACCTTATTTACTTTTATTACTTGTTACCTGTTACAAATTACCTTATCACAAAACTATCTGTTACCGATAATTTCAGTGCTTGTGGAGAATACCTTACTGAAAACCGCTTGTCATTTCCTTCTGCTCCTCGTTGGGTTCGACACTTTTACTTATCAAAAGTACTACGATAGATCCCCTATACTTGTGGGTCATCATGTTTCACAAAATTTACATACTATCTTAATGATCTTCCCCCAACTAAGTCAGTCGTTTTTTAGCACAAGAAAAAGCGGCTTTAAGATGATCAATGAAGTATATCTCTTTAGCAGTGAGGATTTTGGGAGGTTCCTCAACCAAGTTGTGTTTAATTACTGCTCATAATGAAAGAAAGAAAAAGCAAACATGTACATGAAAGAATATTCACCCTACGTTATTGCTCCCCAACAACAACAACAGAAAATATTTTGATAATCCCCAAGTGCCGGGAGTATTGTAACACTTTCGAGGGTGGAGGTGATAAATATGGAGTGTCGAACCCAAAAGGAGCTAAAGGTAGGATTCATATTCTCTTAGGTCCTATCTGTCACGAATAGAACCCTACATGCACCAAAACATTGTTTTGCCTAAACTTTCTAGTAAAGGTACACTAGTGCAGTCATCCTACATTTTTACCCCCTTCCGGTGACACGGTTTTAAACCGTCACCTTGCTAAGGTGGGTGATAGGTGGCATACCACACCACCTAGATAAATCATTGAGAATAGCTCCTCCGGTCGCTCACGCGGAGTGTTAGTGATCGTGTGCCATCGGGAGAGCTATCACAAAAAATATAAAGGAGAGGCAGTGTGAGATGTCGTAAGCATCCCACACAATGAATTTCGAACAAACATTTGCGTTAGTATGCACTACAAATTTTGCTCTATTCAGTGACAAAAACCATGGTGACAAAACAGGAAACGTCGCAAAAAATCATTTTCTATGACAGTCCACTATCACGAGGTGTTTCCCTCCGCTGCCCTCGACAACTTTGGCGACGTTCTGGTGCGAAATTGAGTGATGCTTTTGAGTGTCAGTAGGCATGTCCATTTTCTGCGACGATTTGTAGTGTCACAAAAAATGTTAGGCAGGTTATAAAAATGATTAAAAATGGTGTGTTGGTGTTCCGAACATAGTACCTTATTAATTCTACCATGATAGAGTTTATAACAAATTACATTCTAGTTTTCAGGGTTTAGGGTCCGTATGCTCTTATCGAAATCCATTGATTATTTCTCCATGTGTGCTCTCATTGTAGTGAACTATGAGATCATGAACAGGAAAATATGATCACATGGAAATATATTGCATTATGTATGAGTTAATCTAAAATATCTTTAATCCGAAAGGCGGTCAACAAGAAAGTTCGTTTCGTAGAATCGAACAACTTTGCCTTTTGGATCATCTCAATCCCATGTCATGCAGACCCCGTCCGATTGCATCCGTAGTCGGACATTACCCCACATCTATAAATTGCAGCAGGACATTTCAAAGAAAAGAAAAGAGATAATGTCATTTCAAACATTGTATCACACATATCAGAAAAATTACATGGTTCAAATTCCAGTATTACAAGGCCCAAATTCAGACATCACAACATTCAAACTGATATTGTAAATTAAACTCATCTACTTCAGAATCTTTGTCATGCAATATTTCTACGAAGGGATCATCCACCGAGAAGTCATATATTGGCCTGATAGAATGACTTCCGAATAATCTATCATATGAACTTCCAAAATGAAATTCAGCTTCCGCAGAGCCTTTTTCATTCAGTTGTAGACGCCTGTGCTAATCAACAAACCATTCATTTATGCACACTAAATATAGGGCAATCCTCATTACCTTGAGCACACTTGCTTTTCGAACAAAGAACCTGGCGAATATAATCTCTACTTGGTGCCTTGGTACTCGTTCAAAGTAATTTCTATGAGATGGAGATCAAGGCATTTGATGGGATTGTTATATTGCAGCACATTTTCCACTTTCGGGCCTACTTGTATCTGCAAATGAAGACAACACATTAGTGCTTAGATGCAGTGTTGAACACTACGGGACTCTATGATTTGCAAGATTTCTAGAATACATGAATAGATTGACATGCCATCTTCAATCGTTCATGATTAACATCTCAAAAAATAATGTATTGAAATCTTCCAAAATTCCTTTAGATATCATAGTACACTTGTCATTGTAATCATCGGCAAAAGTACCAAAAATCTGAACTCCGTTGTGGTCAACAATTAACAGGAAAGGAACATCACCTTGATGTATAGCCTCTCCATGCATGGGAAGCATCTAAGGAATCTAACAACTTGATCCAGATCGAGGCCGATAGATTGTAGTGCCAAGATCTTCACTATGCACAGAAGTGAAAGCACAAGTGCTCCCTGGGTGATTTTGGTAATTAATGTCAACATATCTCTTGTTGGACTAATATTTTTATCTAGTATATATCAGATGAGTTCAACAATGGCGTGGCAAGGACAAGAAGATGTGGAACCCCTTCAAAATGCTAAGGACAAAGATTGTCAAAGGCTCAAGATTCTTCATTTTCATTTTAGTGATCCAAGATCACATTGAGTCCATAGGAAAGCCAATACTATTAAAAGGGGATGAGGTGTTGCTTAATGGTCTACTTGCTCAAAGTGCTTAGTGATATTGCTCCAAAACCCTCAACCACTTTCTCATTTCCACATATGTCCAAAACCTAAAAGGCAAACTTGGACCCACCGATTTGATCTATCCGGAGCCACCGAGTTCATTTGACCTAGCTACTACCAGAAACCCTAGACAATTTGGTCTCACGGATTGGGATCTCGGTCTCACCGAGATGGCATTGCAAACTCTCTATTTGGCTGTTGTAATTATTTCGGTCTCACCAAATGTGCAATCGGCCCCACCGAGTTTGCTTGACCAACTCTTTTGCTCATTGCTGAAATCGGTCTCACCAAGTTTATGCAATCAGTCTCACCGAGATGAGGTTTTGCCCTAACCCTAGCACATCGGTCCCACCGAGTTGATCATGTCGGTCCCACCAAGATTCCTAACGTTCACATTTTGAACTAAATTGGTCTCACCGAGTTCTTCTATTCGGTCTGGCCGAGTTGAGTCAAATGTGTGTAACTGTTGGATTTTGTGTGGAGGCTATATATACCCCTCCACCCCCTTCTCCATTTGTGAGAGAGCCGTTATTACGTGTGTACACTTCCACTACTCAATTTCTAAGAGAGAACCACCTACTCATGTGTTGGGACCAAGACATTCCGATCCAACCACAATAATCTTGATCTCTAGCCTTCCCCAAGTTGCTTTCCACTCAAATCATCTTTCCACCATAGCCAAATCTAGGAGAGAGAGTTGAGTGTTGGGGAGACTATCATTTGAAGCACAAGAGCAAGGAGTTCATCATCAACACACCATCTATTACCTTTTGGAGAGTGGTGTCTCCTAGAATGGTTAGGTGTCACTTGGGAGCCTCCGACAAGATTGTGGAGTTGAACCAAGCAGTTTGTAAGGGTAAGGAGATCGCCTACTTTGTGAAGATCTACCCGAATGAGGCAAGTCCTTTGTGGGCGATGGCCACGGTGGGATAGACAAGGTTGCTTCTTCGTGGACCCTTTGTGGGTGGAGCCCTCCGTGGACTCGCGCAACCGTTACCCTTCGTGGGTTGAAGTCTCTATCAACGTGGATGTACGATAGCACCACCTATTGGAACCACGCCAAAAATCTCCGTGTCTTCATTGCGTTTGCACACTCCAATCACACCCCTTTACTTTCTTGCAATTAGCATGCTTTACTCTTTCCGCTGGTCATACTCTTGCCATGCTTGCTTGAAATGTATTATGAATTCTTAAACTTGTGCTAAAACTCCACCTCAACTTAAAGAACCTAAAAACTGCTACTTTTGCTTGTTGAGGGTCTAATCACCCCCCTCTAGACACCTCTTCTCAATCCTTTCAAGAGGCAAGGTCAAGCTTGTGGGAATCATTTTCTAGATGACAGATGAACATGGATTAACAAAATTAGATAAAATGCGATGTACAATAAGAATAAGGAGAAGAAGAAGACTGTCATACCTGAACGGCTATGGATCCAGTAACAAGTTCGGAAAATTCAGCACATGAATAGCCCAATACTGTCAATTTTGGTGCGTCAATGACCCTGATTCGTGTCGCACCTTCTTTATCAAGTACAAGCAATCTCTCAAGGAAAGGCACATTCTCAATGAAAATATCATGAAACACCTCAACTGACCGCCTATTGCGGCACCAACAATGCACATAAATCATACGACATTCGTCAAGGCGATGTGGAGGGCACTGAACCCATCCATGACCTGAAGATGGAGGTACTTGAGCGCTGTATAGTCGCAGAGTAGGCGCTCCATATCCTCGTTCAAGATGTTAACGCCCATCAGCTCGAGGTGCTTCAGTTGAGGGAGATGAAGAGTGGGCAGAACATTAATCTAGGGGGAAAGCACTGCATGAACCTAGCGTGGCGCAGAGTGGGCGCGAGGTAGATCACAGATAGTGGCAATGAGCGCAGATGTCCATCTTGAAAGTCGAGCTCCTCGAGCTGATCTAGGGGCGGGGATAGGAACCACTCGTGAAACTTGGGTTCCGCCTTGCAGTTCAAACGGAACTTGCTGATGGCAATGCGTCTGACTGGCCCAGGGTGCATGGCGAGGATGTGGGACAATGCGTCCAACCGTTTGTGATCCCGCTGCAGAGCTCGTCGTCGTCGACGAGGTCCAAGGGGATGTTAGAAATATGCCCTAGAGGCAATAATATTTGTATTACTATATTTCCATATTCATAATTATAGAGTTTCTATTCTATGCTATAACTATTATGAACATGAAATATGCGATTCAGTGGAAAACACATATGCATGTGCTGAATGATAAATGGTTAAATAAAAGGTTCTAAAGTCTTACCTTTAGGGCTAGCTCAAGTGTTGTTGATGATCACGTCTTCTAGATCTTAGGATATCATAAGTGTTTAACGATAGTCCTAAAACAACATTGAGATTATGACGTTGGAAGAACGATCATATTGAATTGACCCAAACTTGTCTATTATGAATTGAGCTTATATCGTCTGTAATCAATTGTAATAACACGGAGTGTTAACATGTGATTTTGCTCCTTAGACCATGGGAGAATCATAGTAACTACTTACCGTATGATGGACTTTGGGGTTGCTCAAATGTCACATGTAACACGGTGATCATAACTAAAACTTACAGGCTCATCGGAAAGTTTGACAAGGGACTAGATAGCTCGAGAGTGGGATTTGCTCCTCCGACGATGGATAGATATTCTTAGGGCTCTCTCGGTGTGACAGCATCCATCATCGTCTATCCAGACATAGGCGACTACGTCACGGGGATGCTGGAACACAACAACGAGAAAGAAGAACAAAACTGGTAACGAGGATAACAATATAGTGAGGCATGTGATGACTCAGGAGGATAGCAATGCATTCCGGGTTTTGTGAAGTATCGGAAAGTAAATGGAACATCACATGATAACCAAAGGTTCACTCGAATATCATTTGTGTGCCCATAGGGATTGATATGGATGTCCATGGTCCCGCTGTCGGTCATTGAACGAACGGTTTCATTCATGTCTATGAGGTACCAAACCTATGGGGTCACAGGCTTAAGGCAATCACGGTCTAAAAGGTGTTAGTGGGACAGGAGTGATGAGCATATATTTGTGGAATTTTTTCATAAATATTCGAAATAGTTTCGAGAGGATTCGGAAGCGTTTCGGGGTCATCGGAAGGGTTTCAGAGTTTATCGGGCAATACCAGGTATTCCCGATAATTAATAGGTGGAAAATGTTTTTGGTCATGTTAAATTATATATAAAACGGTCTATTAATAATTATAAGGCTTTTATATTAATTTAAATATCAACGTGTCGGGGAACGCAGTATTTCAAAAAATTTACCTACGATCACGCAAGATCTATCTAGGAGATGCATAGCAACGAGATGGGAGAGTGTGTCCACGTACCCTCGTAGACCAAAAGTGGAAACGTTTAGTAACGCGGTTGATGTAGTCGAACGTCTTCATGATCCAACTGATCCAAGTACCGAACGTACGACACCTCCGTATTCAGCACACGTTCAGCACGATGACGTCCCTCGAGCTCTTGATCCATTTGATGACGAGGGAGAGTTCCGTCAGTACGAAGGCGTGGAGACGGTGATGATGAGGTTACCAGCGCATGGCTTCACCTAAGCACTACGACGATATGACCGAGGTGTTGAACTGTGGAGGGGGGCACCGCACACGGCCACGACTAAGAGATTGTCTGTTGTGCTATTAGGGTGCCCCCTGGCCACGTATATAAAGGAGGGAGGAAGAGAGGCCGGCGGCTAGGAGGGGTGCGCCAAGGGGGGGAGTCCTACTTGGACTCCTAGTCCAAGTAGGATTCGCCCCCCCTTTTCCTTTCTTCCACCGGAGGGAAAGGAAGGAGGGGAGAAGGAGAAGGAAGGAGGGGACCACGCCCCCACCCCTTGTCCAATTCGGTTTGGGCAGGGGGAGGTGCGCGCCACCTCGTGGCCCTTCTTCCCTCTCTCCACTAAAGCCCACTAAGGCCCATTAACTTCCCCGGGGGTTCTGGTAACCCCTCGGTACTCCGAAAAATAATACCCGGATCACTTGGAACCATTCCGATGTCCGAATATAACCTTCCAATATATGAATCTTTACCTCTCGACCATTTCAAGACTCCTCATCATGTCCGTGATCTCATCAGGGACTCCAAACAAACTTCGGTCATCAAATCACATAACTCATAATACAAATCGTTATCGAACGTTAAGCATGCGGACCCTACGGGTTCGAGAACTATGTAGACATGACCGAGACACATCTCCGGTCAATAACCAATAGCGGAACCTGGATGCTCATATTGGCTCCTACATATTCTACGAAGATCTTTCTCGGTCAAACCGCATAACAACAAACTTCATTCCCTTTGTCATCGGTATGTTACTTGCCCGAGATTCGATCGTCGGTGTCATCATACCTAGTTCAATCTCGTTACCAGCAAGTCTCTTTACTCGTTCAGTAATGCATCATCCCATAACTAACTCATTAGTCACATTGCTTGCAAGGCTTATAGTGATGTGCATTACCGAGTGGGCCCAGAGATACCTGTCTGATACTCGGAGTGACAAATCCTAATCTTGATCTATGCCAACTCAACAAACACCATCGGATACACCTATAGGGCATCTTTATAATCACCCAGTTACGTTGTGACGTTTGATAGCACACAAAGTGTTCCTCCGGTATTCGGGAGTTGCATAATCTCATAGTCAGAGGAATATGTATAATTCATGAAGAAAGCAATCGCAATAAAACTAAACGATCATTATGCTAAGCTAACAGACGGGTCTTGTCCATCACATCATTCTCTAATGATGTGATCCCATTCATCAAATGACAACACTGAAGGAAATATGACCTAGAGGCAATAATAAAGTTATTATTTATTTCCTTATATCATGATAAATGTTTATTATTCATGCTAGAATTGTATTAACCGAAAACATAATACATGTGTGAATACATAGACAAACAGTATGTCACTAGTATGCCTCTACTTGACTAGCTCGTTGATCAAAGATGGTTAAGTTTCCTAGCCATAGACATGAGTTGTCATTTGATTAATGGGATCACATCATTAGGAGAATGATGTGATTGACATGACCCATTCCATTGGCTTAGCACCCGATCATTTAGTATGTTGCTATTGCTTTCTTCATGACTTATACATGTTCCTATGACTATGAGATTATACAACTCCCGTTTGCCGGAGGAACACTTTGTGTGCTACCAAACGTCACAACATAACTGGGTGATTATAAAGGTACTCTACAGGTGTCTCCAAAGGTACATGTTGGGTTGGCGTATTTCGAGATTAGGATTTGTCACTCCGATTAACGGAGAGGTATCTCTGGGCCCTCTCGGTAATGCACATCACATAAGCCTTGCAAGCATTGCAACTAATGAGTTAGTTGTGAGATGATGTATTATGGAACGAGTAAAGAGACTTGCCGGTAACGAGATTGAACTAGGTATTAAGATACCGACAATCGAATCTCGGGCAAGTAACATACCGATGACAAAGGGAACACCGTATGTTGTTATGCGGTCTGACCGATAAAGATCTTCGTAGAATATGTAGGGGCCAATATGAGCATCCAGGTTCCGCTATTGGTTATTGACCGGAGACGTTTCTAGGTCATGTCTACATTGTTCTCGAACCCGTGGGGTCCGCACGCTTAAGGTTTCGATGACAGTTATATTATGAGTTTATGAATTTTGATGTACCGAAGGAGTTCGGAGTCCCGGATCAGATCGGGGACATGACTAGGAGTCTCGAAATGGTCGAGACGTAAAGATCGATATATTGTACGACTATATTCGGACATCGGAAAGGTTCTGAGTGGTTCGGGTATTTTTCGGAGTACCGGGGAGTTACGGGAATACGGGGGAAGAAGTATATGGGCCTTATTGGGCTTTAGGGGAGAGGAAGAGGCAGGCCGCGTCCCCCCATTGACTAGTCCGAATTGGACTAGGGGGAGGGGCAGCGCCCCCTCCTTCCTTCTCTTCCCTCTTCCCCTTCCTTGTCTCCTACTCCTACTACTTGGAAGGACTCCTAGTTGGACTAGGAAAAGGGGAATCCTACTCCCGGTGGGAGTAGGACTCCCCTAGGGCGTGCCATAGAGAGGACCGTCCCTCCCCTCCTCCACTCCTTTATATACGGGGGCAGGGGGCACCCCATAGACACACAAGTTGATCTTCGTGATCGTTCTCTTAGCCGTGTGCGGTGCCCCCCTCCACCATAATCCTCGATAATATTGTAGCGGTGCTTAGGCGAAGCCCTGCGATGGTAGAACATCAAGATCGTCACCACGCCGTCGTGCTGACGGGACTCATCCCCGACACTTTGCTGGATCGGAGTCCGGGGATCGTCATCGAGCTGAACGTGTGCTAAAACTCGGAGGTACCGTAGTTTCGGTGCTTGATTGGTCGGGCCATGAAGACGTACGACTACATCAACCGCGTTGTCATAACGCTTCCGCTGTCGGTCTACGAAGGTACGTAGACAACACTCTCCCCTCTCATTGCTATGCATCACCATGATCTTGCGTGTGCGTAGGAATTTTTTTGAAATTACTACGTTCCCCAACAGTGGTATCAGAGCCAGGTTTTATGTGTTGATGTTATATGCGCGAGTAGAACATAAGTGAGTTGTGGGCGATATAAGTCATACTGCTTACCAGCATGTCATACTTTGGTTTGGCGGTATTGTTGGATGAAGCGGCCCGGACCGACATTACGCGTATGCTTACGCGAGACCGGTTCTACCGACGTGCTTTGCACACAGGTGGCTGGCGGGTGTCGGTTTCTCCAACTTTAGTTGAACCGAGTGTGGCTACGCCCGATCCTTGCGAAGGTTAAAACAACACCAACTTGACAAACTATCGTTGTGGTTTTGATGCGTAGGTAAGATTGGTTCTTGCTTAAGCCCGTAGCAGCCACAAAAAACTTGCAACAAACAAAGTAGAGGACGTCTAACTTTTTTTGCAGGGCATGTTGTGATGTGATATGGTCAAGACATGATGCTAAATTTTATTGTATGAGATGATCATGTTTTGTAACCGAGTTATCGGCAACTGGCAGGAGCCATATGGTTGTCGCTTTATTGTATGCAATGCAATCGCCTTGTAATGCTTTACTTTATCACTAAGCGGTAGCGATAGTCGTAGAAGCATAAGTTTGGCGTGACGACAACGATGCTACGATGGAGATCAAGGTGTCGCGCCAGTGACGATGGTGATCATAACGGTGCTTCGGAGATGGAGATCACAAGCACACGATGACGATGGCCATATCATATCACTTATATTAATTGCATGTGATGTTTATCTTTTATGCATCTTATCTTGCTTTGATTGATGGTAGCATTATATGATGATCTCTCACTAAATTTCAAGATAAAAGTGTTTTCCCTGAGTATGCACCATTGCCAAAGTTCGTCTTGCCCAGACACCACGTGATGATAGGGTGTGATAAGCTCTACGTCCATCTACAACGGGTGCAAGCCAGTTTTGCACACGCAGAATACTCAGGTTAAACTTGACGAGCCTAGCATATGCAGATATGGCCTCGGAACACTCAGACCGAAAGGTCGAGCATGAATCATATAGTAGATATGATCAACATAAAGATGTTCACCATTGAAAGCTACTCCATTTCACGTGATGATCGGTTATGGTTTAGTTGATATGGATCATGTGATCACTTAGAAGATTAGAGGGATGTCTATCTAAGTGGGAGTTCTTAAGTAATATGATTAACTGAACTTTAACTTATCATGAACTTAGTCCTGGTAGTATTAGCATATCTATGTTGTAGATCAATAGCTCGCGTTGTTGCTTCCCTGTGTTTATTTAGATATGTTCCTAGAGAAAATTGTGTTGAAAGATGTTAGTAGCAATGATGCGGATTGGATCCGTGATCTGAGGTTTATCCTCATTGCTGCACAGAATAATTGTGTCCTTGATGCACCGCTAGGTGACGGACCTATTGCAGGAGCAGATGCAGACGTTATGAACGTTCGGCTAGCTCAATATGATGACTACTTCATAGTTTAGTGCACCATGCTTAACGGCTTAGAATCGGGACTTCAAAGACGTTTTGAACGTCATGGACCATATGAGATGTTCCAGGAGTTGAAGTTAATATTTCAAGCAAATACCCGAGTTGAGAGATATGAAGTCTCCAACAAGTTCTATAGATAAAAGATGGAGGAGAATCGCTCAACTAGTGAGCATGTGCTCAGATTGTCTGGGTACTACAATCGCTTGAATCAAGTGGGAGTTAATCTTCCAGATAAGATAGTGATTGACAGAATTCTCTAGTAACCATCACCAAGTTAGAACTTCGTGATGAACTATAATATGCAAGGGATAACGGAAACGATTCCCAAGCTCTTCGTGATGCTAAAATCGACGAAGGTAGAAATCAAGAAAAACATCAAGTGTTGATGGTTGACAAGACCACTAGTTTCAAGAAAAGGGCAAAGAAAAAAGGGAACTTCAAGAAGAACAACAAGCAAGTTGCTGCTCAAGTGAAGAAGCCCAAGTCTGGTCCTAAGCCTGAGACTAAGTGCTTCTACTGCAAAGAGACTGGTCACTAGAAGCGGAACTACCCCAAGTCATTGGCGGATAAGAAGGATGGCAAAGTGAACATAAGTATATTTGATATACATGTTATTGATGTGTACTTTAATAGTGTTTATAGCAACCCCTCAGTATTTGACACTAGTTCAGTTGCTAAGATTAGTAACTCGAAACGGGAGTTGCAGAATAAACAAAGACTAGTTAAGGATGAGGTGACGATGTGTGTTGGAAGTAGTTCCAAGATTGATATGATCATCATCGCACACTCCCTATACTTTCGGGATTAGTGTTGAAACTAAATAAGTGTTATTTGGTGTTTGCGTTGAGCATAAATATGATTTGATCATGTTTATTGCAATACGGTTATTCATTTAAGTTAGAGAATAATTATTGTTCTGTTTACATGAATAAAACCTTCTATGGTCATACACACCAACGAAAATGGTTTGTTGGATCTCGAACGTAGTGATACACATAATATTGAAGCCAAATAGATGCAAAGTTAATAATGATAGTGCAACTTATTTGTGGCACTGCTGTTTAGGTCATATTGGTGTAAAGCGCATGAAGAAACTCCATGCTAATGGACTTTTGGAATCACTTGATTATGAATCACTTGATGCTTGCGAACCATGCCTCATGGGCAAGATGACTAAGACTCCATTCTCCGGAACAATGGAGCGAGCAACAGATTTATTGGAAATCATACATACTGATTTATGTGGTCCGATGAATATTAAGGCTCGCGACAAGTATCATTATTTTCTGACCTTCACAGATGATTTGAGCAGATATGGGTATATCTACTTGATGAAACATAAGTCTGAAACATTTGAAAAGTTCAAAGAATTTCAGAGTGAAGTGGAAAATCATTGTGACAAGAAAATAAGGTTTCTACGATCTGATCACGGAGACAAATATTTGAGTTACGAGTTTGGTCTTCAATTAAAACAATGTGGAATAGTTTCACAAATTCACGCCACCTGGAACACCACAACATAATGGTGTGTCCGAACGTCATAACCGTACTTTATTGGATATAGTACAATCTATGATGTTTCTTACCGATTTACCACTATCGTTTTGGGGTCATGCATTAGAGACAGCTGCATTCACGTTAAAAAGGGGCACCATCTAAGTCCGTTGAGACGACACAATATGAACTGTGGTTTGACTAGAAACCAAAGTTGTCGTTTCTTAAAGTTTGGGGTTACGACGCTTATAAGAAAAAGTTCTATCATGATAAGCTCAAACCCAAATTGGAGAAATGTGTCTTCATAGGATACCCAAAGGAGACAATTGGGTACACCTTCTATCACAGATCCGAAGGAAAGACATTCGTTGCTGAGAATGGATACTTTCTAGAGAAGGAGTTTCTCTCAAAAGAAGTGAGTGGGAGGAAAGTAGAACTTGATAAGGTAATTGTACCTTCTCCCTTATTGGAAAGTAATTCATCACAGAAATCTGTTCCTATGACTACTACACCAATTAGTGAGGAAGCTAATGATGATGATCATGTAACTTCAGATCAAGTTACTACCGAATCTCATAGGTAAACCAGAGTGAGATCCGCACCAGAGTGGTACGGTAATCCTGTTCTGGAAGTCATGTTACTAGACCATGACAAACTTACGAACTATGAAGAAGCGATGGTGAGCCCAGATTCCGCAAAATGGTTCGAGGCCATGAAATCTGAGATGGGATCCATATATGATAACAAAGTATGGACTTTGATTGACTCGCCCAATGATCGGTGAGCCATTGAGATTAAATGGATCTTCAAGAGGAAGACAGACGCTGATAGTAGTGTTACTATCTACAAAGCTAGAATTGTCACAAAAGGTTTTCGACAAAGTTCAAGGTGTTGACTACGATGAGAGTTTCTCACTCGTATCTATGCTTAAGTCTGTCCGAATCATGTTAGCAATTGCCGCATTTTATGAAATCTGGCAAATGGATAAACAAAGCTGCATTCCTTAATGGATTTCTTAAAGAAGAGTTGTATATGATGCAACCAGAAGGTTTTGTCAATCCTAAAGGTGTTAACAAAATATGCAAGCTCCAACGATCCATTTATGGACTGGTGCAAGCATCTCGGAGTTGGAATATACGCTTTGATAAGTTGATCAAAGCATATAGTTTTATACAGACTTGCAGTGAAGCCTGTATTTACAAGAAAGTGAGTGGGAGCACTACAACATTTCTGATAAGTATATGTGAATGACATATTGTTGATCGGAAATAATGTAGAATTATTCTGCAAAGCATAAAGGAGTATTTGAAAGGAGTTTTTCAAAGAAAGACCTCGGTGAAGCTACTTACATATTGAGCATCAAGATCTATAGAGATAGATCAAGACGCTTGATAAGTTTTTTCAATGGTACATACCTTGACAAGATTTTGAAGTAGTTCAAAATGGAACAGTCAAAGAAAGAGTTCTTGCCTGTGCTACAAGGTGTGAAATTGAGTAAGACTCAAAGCCCGACCACAACAGAAGATAGAAAGAGAATTAAAGTCGTTCCCTATGCCTTGGCCATAGGTTCTATAAAGTATGTCATGCTATGTACCAAATCTATTGCATACCTTACACTGTTTTTGGAAAGGGAGCACAATAGTGATCTAGGAGTAGATCACTGGAGAGCGGTCAAAATTATCCTTAGTGGAATAAGGATATGTTTCTCGATAGGTGACAAAAAGGTTCGTCGTAAAGAGTTACGTCGATGCAAGTTTTGACACCGAACTGGATGACTCTAAGTCTTGATCCAGATACATATTGAAAAGTGGGAGCAATTAGCTAGAGTAGCTCCTTGCAGAGCATTGTTGACATAGAAATTCACAAAATACTTACGGATCTGAAATGCGACAGACCCGTTGACTAAAATTATCTCACAAGCAAAACATGATCACACCTTAGTACTCTTTGGGTGTTAATCACATAGCGATGTGAACTAGATTACAGACTCTAGTAAACCCTTTGGATGTTGATCACATATCGATGTGAACTATGGGTGTTAATCACATGGTGATGTGAACTATTGCTGTTAAATCACATGGCGATGTGAACTAGATTATTGACTCTAGTGCAAGTGGGAGACTGAAGGAAATATGCCCTAGAGGCAATAATAAAGTTATTATTTATTTCCTTATATCATGATAAATGTTTATTATTCATGCTAGAATTGTATTAACCGGAAACATAATACATGTGTGAATACATAGACAAACAGTATGTCACTAGTATGCCTCTACTTACTAGCTCGTTGATCAAAGATGGTTAAGTTTCCTAGCCATAGACATGAGTTGTCATTTGATTAATGGGATCACATCATTAGGAGAATGATGTGATTGACATGACCCATTCCATTGGCTTAGCACCCGATCGTTTAGTATGTTGCTATTGCTTTCTTCATGGCTTATATATGTTCCTATGACTATGAGATTATGCAACTCCCGTTTGCCGGAGGAACACTTTGTGTGCTACCAAACGTCACAATGTAACTGGGTGATTATAAAGAGACTTGCCGGTAACGAGATTGAACTAGGTATTAAGATACCGACAATCGAATCTCGGGCAAGTAACATACCGATGACAAAGCAAACACCGTATGTTGTTATGCGGTCTGACCAATAAAGATCTTTGTAGAATATGTAGGAGCCAATATGAGCATCCAGGTTCCGCTATTGGTTATTGACCGGAGACGTGTCTCGGTCATGTCTACATTGTTCTCGAACCCGTAGGGTCCGCACGCTTATGGTTTCGATGACAGTTATATTATGAGTTTATGAGTTTTGATGTACCGAAGGAGTTCTGAGTCCCGGATGAGATCGGGGACATGACGAGGAGTCTCGAAATGGTCGAGACGTAAAGATCGATATATTGGACGACTATATTCGGACATCGGAAAGGTTCTGAGTGGTTCGGGTATTTTTCGGAGTACCGGGGAGTTACGAGAATACGGTGGAAGAAGTATATGGGCTTTATTGGGCTTTAGGGGAGAGGAAGAGGTAGGCCGCGCCCCCCCATTGACTAGTCCGAATTGGACTAGGGGGAGGGGCGGCGCCCCCTCCTTCCTTCTCTTCCCTCTTCCCCTTCCTTGTCTCCTACTCCTACTACTTGGAAGGACTCCTAGTTGGACTAGGAAAAGGGGAATCCTACTCCCGGTGGGAGTAGGACTCCCCTAGGGCGCGCCATAGAGAGGACTAGCCCTCCCCTCCTCCACTCCTTTATATACAGGGGCAGGGGGCACCCCATAGACACACAAGTTGATCTTCGTGATCGTTCTCTTAGCCGTGTGCGGTGCCCCCCTCCACCATTATCCTCGATAATATTGTAGCGGTGCTTAGGCGAAGCCCTGCGACGGTAGAACATCAAGATCGTCACCAAGCCGTCGTGCTGACGGGACTCATCCCCGACACTTTGCTGGATCGGAGTCCGGGGATCGTCATCGAGCTGAACGTGTGCTAAAACTCGAAGGTACCGTAGTTTCGGTGCTTGATCGGTCGGGCCGTGAAGACGTACGACTACATCAACCGCGTTGTCACAATGCTTCCGCTGTCGGTCTATGAGGGTACGTAGACAACACTCTCCCCTCTCGTTGCTATGCATCACCATGATCTTGCATGTGCGTAGGAATTTTTTTGAAATTACTACGTTCCCCAACAAACATATGTCTATGGTTAGGAAACTTAACCATCTTTGATTAACGAGCTAGTAATGTAGAGGCATACTAGGGACACTCTGTTTATCTATGCATTCACACATGTACTAAGTTTCAGGTTAATACAATTCTAGCATGAATAATAAATATTTATCATGATAAAAGGAAATATAAATAACAACTTTATTATTGCCTCTAGGGCATATGTCCTTCAGTCTCTGAGTTGCACTAGAGTCAATAATCTAGAGTACATAGTAATGATTCTAACCCCCTTGGAGTCTTGGTGATCATCATGTTTTGCTCGTGGAAGAGGCTTAGTCAATGGGTCTGCAACATTCAGATTCGTATGTATTTTGCAAATCTCTATGTCTCCCTCCTTGACTTGATCGCGGATAGAATTGAAGCATCTCTTGATGTGTTTGGTTCTCTTGTGAAATCTGGATTCCTTCGCCAAGGCAATTGCTCCAGTATTGTCACAAAAGATTTTCATTGGACCCGATGCACTAGGTATTACACCTAGATCGAATATGAACTCCTTCATCCAGACTCCTTCATTTGCTGCTTCCGAAGCAGCTATGTACTCCGCTTCACACGTAGATCCTGCCATGATGCTCTTCTTGGAACTGCACCAACTGACAGCTCCACCATTCAATATAAATACGTATTCGGTTTGTGACTTAGAGTCATCCGGATCAGTGTCAAAGCTTGCATCGACGTAATCATTTACAACAAGCTCTTTGTCACCTCCATAAACAAGAAACATATTCTTAGTCCTTTTCAGGTATTTCAGGATGTTCTTGACTGTTGTCCAGTGATCCACTCCTGGATTACTTTGGCACCTCCCTGCTAAACTTATAGCAAGGCAAACATCAGGTCTGGTACACAACATTACATACATGATAGAACCTATGGCTGAAGCATAGGGAATGACTTTCATTTTCTCTCTATCTTCTGCAGTGGTCGGGCATTGAGTCTGACTCAACTTCACACCTTGTAACACAGGCAAGAACCCTTTCTTTGACTGATCCATTTTGAACTACTTCAAAACTTTATCAAGGTATGTGCTTTGTGGAAGTCCAATTAAGTGTATTGTTCTATCTCTATAGATCTTGATGCCCAATATATAAGTAGTTTCACCGAGGTCTTTCATTGAAAACTTCTTATTCAAGTATCCTTTTATGCTATCCAGAAATTTTGTATTATTTCCAATCAACAATATGTCATCCACATATAATATTAGAAATGCTACAGAGCTCCCACTCACTTTCTTGTAAATACAGGCTTCTCCAAAAGTTTGTATAAAACCATATGCTTTGATCACACTATCAAAGCGTATGTTCCAACTCCAAGAGGCTTGCACCAGTCCATAATGGATCGCTGGAGCTTGCACAATTTGTTAGCACCTTTAGGATCGACAAAACCTTCTGGTTGCATCATATACAACTCTCCTTTAATATATCCATTAAGGAATGCAGTTTGACATCCATTTGCCAAATTTCATAATCATAAAATGCGACAATTGCTAACATGATTCGGGCAAACTTAAGCATCGCTACGGGTGAGAATGTCTCATCGTAGTCAACTCCTTGAACTTGTCGAAAACCTTTCACAACAAGTCAAGTTTTGTAGACAGTAACATTACTGTGAGCATCAGTCTTCTTCTTGAAGATACATTTATTTTCAATGGCTTGCCGATCATCAGTCAAGTCAACCAAAGTCCACACTTTGTTCTCATACATGGATTTGATGGTAGCTGGAACTACGTCGGTATTTCCCCGGAGAGGGAGGGATGATGTAGCACATCGACGGTAGAGTATTTCCCTTAGTTATGAAACCAAGGTATCGAACTAGTAGGAGAACCAAGCAACACAACGTAAACAACACCTCCACACAAATAACAACACCTTGCAACCCGACGTGTTAAAGGGGTTGTCAATCCCTTTCGGGTTACGGCGCCAGAAATTGGCAAGTTGACGGGAGAAAGTTGTAATAGATTGAAATAATAGATCGCAAATAAATAAAAGTGCAGCAAGGTATTTTTCTATTTTTTTGGTTTAATAGATCTGAAAAAAATGCAAAGGAAAAGTAGATCGCAAGGCAAATATGTGAGGAAGAAGACCCGGGGACCGTAGGTTTCACTAGTGGCTTCTCTCGAGAAAAATAGCAAACGGTGGGTAAACAAATTACTGTTGGGAAATTGATAGAACTTCAAATAATTATGATGATATCCAGGAAACGATCATTACATAGGCATCACGTCCAAGATTAGTAGACCGACTCCTGCCTGCATCTACTATTATTACTCCACACATCGACCGCTATCCAGCATGAATCTAGTGTATTAAGTTCATGGAAAAACGGAGTAATGCAGTAAGAACAATGACATGATGTAGACGAGATCCGTTTATCTATATGGCGGTAGATATAGATCTCGTCTTTTTATCCTTAGTAGCAAAGATACATACGTGTCGTTTCCCCTTCTGTCACTGGGATCGAGCACTGTAAGATCGAACCCACTACCGGGCACCTCTTCCCATTGCAAGATAAATAGATCAAGTTGGCCAAAGAAAACCCAACTATCGGAGAAGAAATACGAGGCTATAAGAGATCATGCATATAAGAGATCAAAGAAACTCAAATAACTTTCATGGATATAAAAATATATGACTGATCATAAATTCAAAGTTCATATGATCCCAACAAACACACCGCAAAAGAGTTACATCATATGGATCTCCAAGAGACCATTGTATTAAGAATCCAGCAAGAGAGAGAGAGAGAGAAAGAGGAAGCCATCTAGCTACTAACTACGGACCCGAAGGTCTACAAAGGACTACTCACGCATCATCGGAGAGGCACCAATGGAAGTGGTGAACCCCTCCGTGATGGTGTCTAGATTGGATCTGGTGGTTCTGGACTCTGCGACGGCTGGATAAATATTTCGATGCTTGTTCTAGGTTTTCTGGAATATTGTGGTATTTATAGAGCAAAGAGGCAGTCCGGGGGCACCCGAGGTGGGCACAACCCTCCAGGGCGCGCCTGGGCCTCCTGGCGCGCCCTGGTGGGTTGTGCCCCCCTCTGGGCATCCCCAGGTGCAACCAGGGCCCATTTCCTTCCTTCTGGCCCATAAAAAAATCATCATGAAGTTTCGTGGCATTTGGACTCCGTCTGATATTGATTTCCTGCGATGTAAAAAACATGGGAAAAACAACAACTGGCACTTGGCACTATGTCAATAGGTAAGTACCAAAAACTGATATAAAATGACTATTAAATGTTTATAAAACATCCAAGATTTATAATAAAACATCATGGAACAATAAAAAATTATAGATACGTTGGAGACATATCAGCATCCCCAAGTGAAAGTGCGTTATATCGACTAGAGGGGGGTGAATAGGCGATTTTTATGAAATTCTTCACTAAGGAATTTGCTAGTGAGGAAATTCCTTAGCGAAGAACTACTAGCAGCGGAATAAGTACTCAGATGAAAACATAATGGAATTCAAGCATAGTCATCATGATGAAATGAAGACAAACACAGAGTACAGAAAGCGTAAACACAGGATAACACAAGATGAAGACAAACAGACTGAAGAAATTGAACTGAGGAAATTGAGAAAGTCTTCAGTCAAAGTCTTCAAACACAGATATGATAAACAAACAGCACACTACTGAGGAAATGAAAGAGTTGAGGAAATAGAACCAGTAAGCTTGGTGAAGACAATGATTTGGTAGACCAGTTCCAACTGCTGTCTCAGTTGTACATCTGGTTGGAGCGGCTGAGTATTTAAACTCGAGGACACACAGTCCCGGACACCCAGTCCTGAGCACGCAGCTCGGGACACCAAGTCCTCACCGTATTCTCCTTGAGCTAAGGACACACAGTCCTCGCCCAATCACTCGTGGTAAGTCTTCAGGTGACTTCCAAACCTTCACAGACTTGGTCACTCGGCGATCCACAATTCCTCTTGGATGCTCTAGACCTTGACGCCTAACCGTCTGGAAGAAGCACAGTCTTCAAAGGTAACAAGCGTCGGATCCACGCAGGATCAATCTCTTCAGTGATGCTCAATCACTTTGGGTTTGTAGGTGTTTTGGGTTTGGGGTTTGGATTTTCCTCACTTGATGATTTTCGCTCAAAGTCCTCGGAGGATGGGTTGCTCTCAAATGACAAGTGTCAAGTTCTCGCGGAGCAGCCAACCAGCTAGTGGTTGTAGGGGGCGGCTATTTATAGCCTAGGGAGCAGCCCGACATGATAAGACATAAATGCCCTTCAATGATATGACCGTTAGGTGGACAAGATATTTTGGGACAGCTGGCGTGCAGCACAGCAACGGTCGGAAATTTGAGGTACAAATTCCTCAGGGCTCTCATGTTCCTCACTGTGTAGGTAATTCGCACTGGCGAATTCCTAACTCCTCAGTCAGAGCAAAGTCCTCAGTGACCAGAAGAACTGCGTCTCTGTCACTGAAGAAATTGACTGAACTGTATGAGATTTCCAATGGCTTCACTCGAAGGGATTGGTAGGTGTAGGATTTGAGTTGAGCATCACATGGAAATTTTCTCCTTAGTATTTCCTCGACCCCCTTTAACAGTACGGTGTTTCCTATGACTCAAGAAAGAGAAAATGAAACTATGAAAACAAAAGTCTTCACGCTTCATGTTCCTCGAATGAATACCAAGTCTTCAAGGTCACACCAATTTCTTCACTTTCAAAGTCTTCAGAAAGTCTTCAGTACATCAAGGTCTTCAGTCGAAGAACTTCATTTTTAGGGGTCGACTTTATCTGTAAATATCAAACTCCTCATAGACTTATAGATCTGTGTACACTCATAAACGCATTAGATACTTAACCTATAAGTCTTCAATACACCAAAATCACTAAGGGGCACTAGATGCACTTACAATCTCCCCCTTTTTGGTGATTGATGACAACATAGGTTAAGTTTTCAACGGGGATAAATATATGAAGTGTAAATACTGATATTGAGGAATTTGATTGCAAGATATAGAAGAACTCCCCCTGAAGATGTGCATAGTGAGGAATTTGCTTCTGTAGCAATGCACATTTGAAGAGTTGAATCATGGAGATCTCCCCCTATATCTTGTAATTCATACACGCATTTGATGTATAATATGAAGAATTTGAAATGCATGATGAAATATGGTGCCTGATGTAATTCAGCATGCGTGCAATAATATTAACGAGGAATAAGCATGCAGAATAGCGCATCAAGGTATCAAAGCAAAGTGCAACAAAAGTATCAGCGCACCATCGGACTTAAGATTACAACTCGATCCAATAAAAGTTTCGGAAGAACGAGAGTTGTAACCTAAAAAAAACGAATAAGCCCTTATTATAGACCCGCTTGAAGACTAACTCAGATTTCTCCCCCTTTGTCATCAAATGACCAAAAGGATCGAAACTGAGGACTAACGCCCCTGAAGATTTTCAAGTTGATGAAGGAGCGCCAGCGTTGTTGGGGTCGGTCGTTGAAGTAGGGCCTGCTGCAGTGTCGTCCAAGTCTTCATTTTCATCAGTCGCACGCGATGAAGAATATGAACTGGCCACCAAAGAAGGAACCTTGACCTTCTTGTATTTCTTCGGAGGAGGTGCAAACCAGTCAAAATCTTCTTTGAGACCCATTTTATCCAAGTCTTCAACACTGTACACTTGAGATAGAACAGCCCAGGTGCGGTTGAGGGTTTCATGAAGGTAGTAGTGGTTTTTCTTCACTGCATTGTGTGTGGAAGTCATGTTGTGAAGAATTGAACCAAACTGACGCTTGACCCATTTGTGGTTGCGATCAACCTTTTGATGAAGACTGAGGAGTAACTCACGGTCAGTCATCACCCTGGGTGCTGTGGCTTGAGGATTTGGCTTGGCAGTGTTAGCAGCAGAGTCATGTGTGGCAGAGTCATCATTGGTGGAGTAAGATGCAGCTTTGCGAAATTTGCCATCCAATGGACGAATGCCTTCATCTATCATAGCAGTGGCCTTGCCTTTTTCTTCAGCTGAGGAAAATGTCCGTTTGAGGACTTCAATGGGAGGCAAGTAGCTGCAGTGGTTGAGCGTTTCAGCTTTGTAGTTGAGTGAAGACCTTATCCTGATGAATTTCATTATCCAAGGTGCATAAGGCTTCAGCTCAAATGGTGACATAGCAATGTTGGCCAGAGTCCTCATGAAGAAATCATGGAAGTTGACGGGAACGCCATGGATGATGTTGAAAAGCAGATTCTTCATGATCCCAACGACTTCTTCATCAGACGAGTCGTGGCCTTTGATGGGACTCATTGTCTTCGTCAGAATGCGATAGACAGTCCTTGGCACATACATCAATTCCTTGACGAGGAAATTGGTTCTAGGAGCCTGCCCTGGCTTCAAAGGCTTCATCAGCACTTGCATATAATGATTTGAAAGCTCAGGTTCGTTGTACACACAACGAGCATCTTTAGTGGGTGGACTAAGAGGAAGGACCCGAAGCAATTCAGATGCGGGGGCCTTATGGTGGGTGTTGTCAGTCATCCAGTCCAAAACCCATGAATTGATATCTTCAGAGTTGTCGGTGATGTGCAATGTTGCATAGAATTGAAGAATAAGCTCTTCATTCCAATCGCATATATCTGTGCAGAAGTTGAGCAACCCAGCGTCGTGAAGAACACTGAGCACTGGCGTGAAGCACGGCAAAGACTCCATATCCACGTGAGGAATATGAGCATGATCGAAGACCTTGTCTTTGTTGTAAAGCACTGAGGAATAGCAATTTGCTTGGCTGGCAGTCCAGAAACGCCTCTTCCTTATGCGAGCAGAGTCATATGGATTGTATTCAGTGAAGAACACGTGCTCGCCATAGAAGTCTTCAGCCTTGAATTTCTGTTTTCGTGAGAATGGATCATTTGGCCTTGGCAGAGGAGTGTCAGTGAGTTGCATCACGACCTCAGGAATCACGATCTCAGGTTCTTCAGGCTGAGGAATTTCAGGATTTTCCTCAGGTGCAGTCACCTTGTCTGTATCAGCAGCAGTTTCTTCAGCGCTAGTGGCTGTAATTTCTTCATTCACAGATGCAGTGGGATGAATTTCTTCAGAGCCCAATTGTACTGTTGGTGAAGGGGAGTGAGGAATTTGCTGCAGGGGAGTGAAGAGTGGGGAATTGGGATGCTGACTTTCCCAAAAGTCGTCATTCATCACTGGAGTGGTGCTTCCAATATCCACATCTTCATCAAGTTCTTCAACACCAGCCTCTTCCGCATCAAACTGAGGCATTGGTGATGAGACCATTGGGGTTGAAGGGATTGTATCCGCTTCAATTTCTTCATCAATCTGCTCTGACGAAGCAGCAGCTTGAGTTTCTTCATCTGATCCACTAGGGATCTCATAATCTTCACCAAAAGGAACAAGGTCCTTTGATGGCACGGAGGAGATAGGAACGACATCAATGGGATTTGCAAAAGAGCTTGTCATCGGCTTCATCTTCTTGGGAGCTGAAGATTCTGAAGCATTTGATGCCTTCCTTTTCTTCACAGCAGCTCGTTCTGCAGCCTTTATCTTCTTCACATCCAATGCAGATGGAAGAATTGGAGTTGGCGTAGGCGCAGGTGGAGTTGAGGAATCTGGTTGATTTTCTTCAGGCGCAACTGATGCAGTTGCCCTGGTTTCTTCAATTTCTTCAGGCGCACCACTAGTGGATGCCCTGGCAATTTCATCAACGGCTGGAGTAGACTCATCAGCCTTGGAACTAGCATTTTCTTCAGCAGCCTGAACTTCATCAGCGGTGCTGGCATGTTCTTCAGTTTGCTGAACAGATGCTTCAGCTTGAGGAATTTGTGGCTTTGAGGCTGCACCCTTGGTGAAGGTATCAGTCAGCCTCACGAATCTGACCTTGGCTCCTTTCCAATCAGCATAGTAGGAGTCAAATTTGTCGCTGAGGACTTTGATCTCAGCCTGCATCTTGACAAGTTCCTCAGGCTTCATTGAGAGAACATTTTTCTTCAGTAGCTTCTCCTTGCGGTACTGTGATTTCTTGATCTCTCTGGCCTTATCATATTTCCACTTCTCCTCTTGGATGAAGTGAGTCAGCATGTGACTTTGACCAGGTGTCATCTTGAAATCAGGCATAGGTGTGTGAGGATCCTTATGCCAGAGATCAATATAATCTAGGATCGCCTTTGGATCCAATAGCAGGGGCACAGGTGTGCCTTTGGCTTTAGCAGCCCATTCTTGTCGGTCCCTGATGATTTCAGTAAGTTCTTCCTCATTAGCTTCATCATCATCAGATGGCACAGTGAAGACTACCTGCTTCTTCTGAGGACTTGTGCGAGTGACGCGTCCAGCAATAGCCTTTTTCTTCAGCAGTGAGGGTCTTGCTGAGGAATTTGGTGCAGCTGAAGAACTAGCTGAGACACCAGAGGTAATAGAGATGCCAGTCGTCCTTTGGCATGAGGCCAGATGCACAGGTGCTGAGGACTTTGGTGGAGCAGGAGCAGCATGAGGAATTTGCTTTGAAGATTTTGAAGATTCTGGCCGTGAGGGCGCAACTGAGGAACTTGGCCGTGAGGGCATTGAAGATGAAGCACTTGGCTTGCGAGCGGGCTTCTTTAGCATTGCTTTCTTCGGCTTGACCGAGGCCTCAGTGGCAGTAGCAGCAGCAGCAGCAGAGTCTTCATTGAATTTCCTCACTGCTTCTCTGGCTTGCCTTGCCAGTTTAGCTTGGCGCTTGGCCCATTCTTTAGGAAATTCCTCACCACGCTTGATGCTGGTGGGATCAGCCACTTGGCCAGGTGCCAATGGAGGTCTTTGGCATGGAGGGTTTACAGCGAATTTCTTCATGTATTTTGGAGTAACATATCTGTACTCCCTCCATTCACGTGCCCATCTCCTTTCAATCCTCTGGATTCGCACCTTGCGCTGATTTTTATCTTCTTTGTCAAACTTAGCTTCATCAGGCGTGCAGTACTCATCATAGATATCCTCAGGTATTTCAAAAGTTGTCATCACCTCAGGCTTCTTTCCTCCTTTTTGTGGCCTTTTACCTTCAGCCATTTTCTTCAGATGAGGAATTTGAACAATTGAACTCTCTGAAGAAGTATGCAACTTTTCTTCGAGGAACGCTGCAAATGAGTTAAGTTGATGAGAACCTAATGATTCAGCAGCAGACATGTGTACCTGTGAACAGAGTATAGTTGCGAGGAATTTGAAGAGGTCATATGCGTTCTCAGAGGTTTTTGCATAAAGAACAAGGTTGAGGAATTTGACCAGATTCGTCTTGAGGAATTTCACTAAGCGCTTTATATATGCTTAGGGAAATGAATCAAGAACAGATAGCATGTGAGGTGTTTTGTGTGTGAGGATTTGAAGAATAAAACACCTTTGAAAATTTTGTAGAAAAATTTCGAATCAACGAGGGCAGTAAAATTAGCTTTTAATTACCCTGAACAAAGAACACGACGAACTGGGAGTTGGAACAGTGAAGTTCGTCGATGCAGATCTTCCACGCCCTAACTTGGCGGAGGAAGACGTCTACGGCGGCGGCGGAGGTGAAGATTTCCGCGGTCGGCGCGAGTATGGCGGCGATGAGGTCGAGGCAGTAAAGCTTTTCCTCACCGGCAACGATGGAGTAGCGACGGCTCTAGGGTTTGGAGAGCTCGAGCGAGGGAGTGAGATCGAGCGGGGTAAAAGAAGTGAGGATGGCGAAGGGGGGTATTTATAGCCGCAGTGAAAAACTGTTTGTCCGAAGATTTGGGACGAACGTGCCCCTGGCCGTTCTCCTTCTTGCGACATGTGTCACCCACGTACTGTGTGGTTGAGATCGTGTAAGATTGTGGGTGGATAAAATAATCCATCATGGGATGCGGAATGGTTTGAGCGGCAAATCCGAAAGTTTGGATAAGATTAGTTTTAGCTTTCCGTTCGCAATTTCTTCAGCTGACAAGGACACAGTGAAGAATTTGAACGAGTTTCAAATAGAACGCACATGAAGAATTTGTGAATAGATTGGATTGAGTGTAGCATAGAGGGGAAGGGTCCGATCACATTCACTTAGCAGAAAAGTTCCAACTTGAAGAAATAGCTATAAGTGAATGCTGTAGAGGACATAAAACCATATATATATATATATATATATATATATATATATATATATATATATATATATATATATATATATATATATATATATATATATATATATATATATATATATATATATATATATATAGCCAATGAAGAAAAACGACGGCACAAGTGAAGACTTTGTAAAGTTTGAAGAATAAAAAAACTAAAGAATTTCAAAAGTTGAGGAAAAACTCAAATTGAAGATTTTCAACTTTTGTGGTGGTGTGACCCACCGTGTAAGAATGATGATTTCTGACACCGCGTACAATTGTCGTAGGGTTCTGAGAATCAAATTCTTCATTAATTTCTTCACACTTAGAGTGTTATTCTTCATTGATTGAAGAAAAACGTTTCCTCATGTGTTGCACATCTAAGTCATCAATTTTGCATAAGTGTTAGGATGAGTGCCTTTTCAAAGTACATTCGAAGATTCTAAGATATTTAGATCACACCGCAACTTGCAAAATCTCTTCTCATCCAAGGGCTTAGTGAAGATATCGGCTAGCTGTTCTTCAGTCTTCACATGCTCAATAGAAATGTCACCCTTCAACACATGATCACGAAGAAAATGATGACGAATTTGAATGTGCTTTGTCTTCGAGTGCTGAACTGGGTTGTGAGCAATCTTGATGGCACTCTCATTGTCACAGAGGAGAGGCACATTCTTCATGTTGATGCCATAGTCCTTGAGCATTTGCTTCATCCATAGTAGTTGAGCACAGCAAGAACCAACAGCAATGTACTCAGCTTCAGCAGTAGATAGTGATACGCAGTTCTGTTTCTTCGAGGACCAACAAACCAAGGATCGTCCGAGGAAATGACAAGTACCGGAAGTTGACTTGCGATCCACACGGTCACCAACATAGTCAGAATCTGAATATCCAATGAGATCAAAATCCGAGCCCTTGGGATACCATAATCCTAGTGTTGGTGTGTGAGCTAGATATCGAAGAATATGCTTCACAGCCTTATGGTGTGATTCCTTCGGTGCAACTTGAAATCGTGCACACATGCAAACACTAAGCATTATATCTGGCCTAGATGCACATAAGTACAATAAAGAACCAATCATGGAGCGGTATACCTTATGGTCGAAGTCAGTACCATTTTCATCAGTGCATAGTTGACCATTTGTGGGCATAGGAATTTTGATGCCTTTGCAATCTTGCATGCCGAATTTCTTCAGGACATCCTTGAGGTATTTCTCCTGAGATATGAATATGCCATTGCACTGTTGACGAATTTGAAGACCTAAGAAGAATTTCAACTCTCCCATCATAGACATTTGATATTCTTCTCTCATCATATAGGCAAATTCATCACTATAATGTTGGTCAGTACATCCAAAGATAATATCATCAACATATATTTGGCACACAAACAGTTCACCATCATAAGATTTAGTAAAGAGAGTAGGATCGAGTGAACCGGGTGTGAAGCCTTTCTTCATGAACAATTTCTTCAGTGTATCATACCACGCCCGTGGGGCCTGCTTGAGGCCATAGAGGGCCTTGTTAAGTCTGAAGACTTTGTCAGGATGCTTTGGATCTTCAAAACCTGGTGGTTGAGCAACATATACTTCTTCCTCAAGCTTACCATTGAGGAATGCACTTTTCACATCCATTTGGTGTAAGATGATATCATGATGGTTAGCATAAGCGAGCAATATGCGAATAGCCTCAAGTCTAGCAACAGGTGCAAAAGTTTCATCGAAATCAATTCCTTCAACCTGTGTGTAGCCTTGAGCTACTAGTCGTGCCTTATTCCTCACCACAACACCATTTTCATCTTGCTTGTTGCGGTAGATCCACTTTGTGCCAATGATGTTATGCTTGCGAGGATCGGGACGATCGACTAGTTCCCATACGTTGTTGAGCTTGAACTGATGTAATTCTTCTTGCATGGCCTGAATCCACTCAGGCTCCAGAAATGCTTCATCTACCTTAGTGGGCTCTGTGATAGAGACAAAAGCAAAGTGCCCACAAAAGTTAGATAGATGTGAAGCTTTTGAGCGTGTGAGAGGACCTGGTGCTCTAATGTCATCGATGATCTTCTCCACTTGCACTTCTTTTGCAACGCGAGGGTGAGCTGGTTGTCGTTGAGGAATTTGATCAGCATTTTCTTCACCATCAATTTCCTCAGCAGTTTCTTCAGGTGCATCAGCTCGACGTTCTTCACGTTCTGGAATGAATTCTTCAGCAGATTCTTCAGTAGGAATGACATCTTCAGTAGCCTTGTGCTTGATTGAATCCTCAGGTGCAGGTTCATCTAACACAGAAGGTAGGTGCTCTCTTTGCGAGCCATTAGTTTCATCGAACCGCACATCTACAGTTTCAACAATCTTGTGAAGAACATTGTTGAAGACTCTGTAGGTGTGCGAGTCCTTTCCGTAACCAAGCATAAAACCTTCATGTGCTTTCGGTGCAAATTTAGAGTTGTGATGAGGATCTCTAATCCAGCATTTAGCACCGAAGACTTTGAAATAACTTACATTAGGTTTCTTGTCAGTGAGGAGTTCATATGCAGTCTTCTTGAAGAATTTGTGAAGATATACTCTGTTGATGATATGGCATGCAGTATCAATTGCATCAACCCAGAAACGACGAGGGGTTTTGTACTCATCGAGCATAGTGCGAGCCATCTCAGCAAGAGTCCTGTTCTTGCGCTCCACGACGCCATTCTGTTGAGGAGTATAAGGAGCAGATAACTCATGAGTAATACCAAGTTCATCAAGGTAGTCATCGAGACCCGAATTCTTGAACTCAGTGCCGTTGTCACTTTTGATGTGCTTAATCTTCACACCAAAGTTGGTTGAAGCCCTCGAGGAAAATCGCTTGAAGACTTCCTGCACTTCAGTTTTGTAAGAGACAAGGTGTACCCATGTGTAACGAGAGTAATCATCAACAATAACAAAGCCATATTGAGATGCTTCATTCGAAACAGAGGAATAATGGTTAGGACCGAAGAGATCCATGTGAAGCAATTCAAATGGACGAGTAGTGGTCATGATAGTCTTCGCTGGATGCTTGGCCTTTGTCATCTTTCCAGCTTCACAGGCACCGCACAAGTGATCCTTGAGGAATTTGACATTCTCAGTGCCAATGACATGTTTCTTCTTCGCAAACGTGTTCAAATTCCTCATGCCTGCATGACCAAGTCGTCGATGCCATAGCCATCCTTCTGAAGCTTTTGCAAGTAGGCACACAGCTGGTTGTGAATCTGCAGAGAAATCAACAATATACAAGTCTCCTCTCCTAAAGCCTTCGAAGACTTTGGAATTGTCAGCTTCCATAATCACAACACAACGATACTTGCCAAAGACAACAACCATATCAAGATCACAAAGCATTGAGACAGACATAAGATTATGTCCTAAGGACTCAACAAGCATGACTTTGTCCATGTGTCGATCCTTTGTGATAGCAACCTTACCAAGACCCAATACCTGACTTTTGCTTTTATCAGCGAAGATGATATGCTTCATGTGTGACGCTGATAAGGGAGCATCCATTAACAGATTCTTGTCACCAGTCATGTGATTTGTACATCCACTATCAAGTACCCATTCAGTGGCTTTGGGTTGATCATCCTGCAGATGAATTAGTGCAACTTACGACCTCATATACTTCAGCAGTGAAGAATATGATATCACAATTCATCAGATCAATTTCATCAAGTAGTAGACAGATAAAACAGAGGGAGGACGTGTGAAATGAAAGTTCATTTCATCATGGTTAGCCTGCGTCCTTTCAGGCATTTTGTCAAGTCCCCAGCAAATTCTTCAGACGTGACAATACGTCTGGAGACCTGACCCTGCAGAAAAGATTAGTTCTTTTTCTTCACCACCCACATCTGAAGGGGTGGCAAAGAGTTCATCACTCTGCGAGCTCCATATGAGAATGGTGGCAAAGCAGCCAAACCATTTCGTTTCACATAAGAGGGGTTAGGGTAAGCATATGCATAAGCAGAGAAATTCTTCGAGGACTTATGAACATAATAATTTGAAGAATAATGCTCATATTCATAGCCCTTGGCTCTTCCCTGCGAAACAGAGTTGTTAGCACAATGATGTTCATATGAGGACTTTGATCCATGTGAGGAATTTGATCCCCTTGAGGAATTTGGTCCATATGAGGACTTGGATCCATATGAAGAATAATGCTCATATGAAGAATTTGGTCCATATGAAGAATTTGATCTGAGGTTCCTTTTCCTCACAGGTGGTGTCATGAGGACATTCACCTGAAGACTTTCAAGGCGCCTTTTGGGAACCCAGATTTTCTTCACAGGAGAACCGTTCCTGCAATTAGTGCCAACATATCTAGCAAATACTTCACCATTCTGATTTTTGAACAGTTTATAGTTGGAGTCAAAAGACTCATCAGAAGAATGAGAAGATTCACATGTATAGCCAGATAAATTAGATGGATCAACTGGAGGTCCCTTTGCAGCAACCCATGAGGTTTTGGGGTATTGCTCAGGCTTCCAATATGTACCATTAGCATTGAGTTTCCTCTCAAAGGCAATACCCTCTTTCCTAGGGTTCCTGTTGAGGATCTGCTTTTTAAGCACATCACAAAGAGTCTGATGCCCTTTGAGGCTTTTGTACATGCCTGTTATGTACAATTCCTTCAGTCCTACATCATCAGTAATACTAGCAATGTCCTCAGATGAGGAATTAGTGATGGCAGAGACAGGTGAAGAATTTGTAACATTTGAAGCATTTGAACATTCAGGTGAAGAATTAGCAGATTCTCGTTCAATGCATTTTAGGCAAGGAGGAATGAATTCTTCCTGAGCAGCGCTGATTTGTTGAGCAAGTAATGAATCGTGCTCCTTCTGAAGATCTTCATAACTCACTCTCATCTTCTCAAAATCAGATAGGAGAGAGTTATGCTGATCTTGAAGAGAGTCATGCTTGGAATAAAGTCTTTGAAGACTTTCAGCCAAGGCTTGTGACTGATCCATTTCTTCACCCAACATATCATTGCTCTTACTAAGCATATCATTAGCTTTTTGCAAAGCTCTTTGTTGTTTAGCGGCAAGGGAAGCAAGTTTGACATAACTGGGTCCAAATTCATCACCAGATTCTTCATCACTAGACTCAGATAGGTAGCATTCAGTTACCTCGGCACTTTTTGCCATAAGGCATGAAGTAGAGGATGATGATTCTGGTTCGAATGTCATCGATTTGAGCGATTCCTTGAAATCCTCAAACCAAGGATCATGACGGGTTCGATGGCCTTCATAGACATCAGAGAGACGGTCCCAGACAAGCTTCGCCTGATCGAGATGCATGATGTTTCCGAACTGGTTTCGAGACAGACTGGAGCAGATGACGGCCTTCGCTGTGAGGTTGAGTTGAGTGTACTTGCGAATGTCATCAGCTTCCGCCATCTTGCACAGATCGGTCAGACCAATCTCAGTGACGGTCCATAGCTCGCTGTCCATCACCATGAGACGCTTCTTCATCATAGCCTTCCATTTGGGATACTCGTGACCGTCAAAGATGGGGCACGACACTTTCTTCATATCTGCGGTCGACATAACTAAAACTCCAGGCGGTTAAACTAAAATCACACAGAACAAGGGAGTACCTTGCTCTGATACCAATTGAAAGTGCGTTATATCGACTAGAGGGGGGTGAATAGGCGATTTTTATGAAATTCTTCACTGAGGAATTTGCTAGTGAGGAAATTCCTTAGCGAAGAACTACTAGCAGCGGAATAAGTACTCAGATGAAAACATAATGGAATTCAAGCATAGTCATCATGATGAAATGAAGACAAACACAGAGTACAGAAAGCGTAAACACAGGATAACACAAGATGAAGACAAACAGACTGAAGAAATTGAACTGAGGAAATTGAGAAAGTCTTCAGTCAAAGTCTTCAAACACAGATATGATAAACAAACAGCACACTACTGAGGAAATGAAAGAGTTGAGGAAATAGAACCAGTAAGCTTGGTGAAGACAATGATTTGGTAGACCAGTTCCAACTGCTGTCTCAGTTGTACATCTGGTTGGAGCGGCTGAGTATTTAAACTCGAGGACACACAGTCCCGAACACCCAGTCCTGAGCACGCAGCTCGGGACACCAAGTCCTCACCGTATTCTCCTTGAGCTAAGGACACACAGTCCTCGCCCAATCACTCGTGGTAAGTCTTCAGGTGACTTCCAAACCTTCACAGACTTGGTCACTCGGCGATCCACAATTCCTCTTGGATGCTCTAGACCTTGATGCCTAACCGTCTGGAAGAAGCACAGTCTTCAAAGGTAACAAGCGTCGGATCCACGCAGGATCAATCTCTTCAGTGATGCTCAATCACTTTGGGTTTGTAGGTGTTTTGGGTTTGGGGTTTGGATTTTCCTCACTTGATGATTTTCGCTCAAAGTCCTCGGAGGATGGGTTGCTCTCAAATGACAAGTGTCAAGTTCTCGCGGAGCAGCCAACCAGCTAGTGGTTGTAGAGGGGGGCTATTTATAGCCTAGGGAGCAGCCCTTCAATGATATGACCGTTAGGTGGACAAGATATTTTGGGACAGCTGGCGCGCAGCACAACAACGGTCGGAAATTTGAGGTACAAATTCCTCAGGGCTCTCATGTTCCTCACTGTGTAGGTAATTCGCACTGGCGAATTCCTAACTCCTCAGTCAGAGCAAAGTCCTCAGTGACCAGAAGAACTGCGTCTCTGTCACTGAAGAAATTGACTGAACTGTATGAGATTTCCAATGGCTTCACTCGAAGGGATTGGTAGGTGTAGGATTTGAGTTGAGCATCACATGGAAATTTTCTCCTTAGTATTTCCTCGACCCCCTTTAACAGTACGGTGTTTCCTATGACTCAAGAAAGAGAAAATGAAACTACGAAAACAAAAGTATTCACGCTTCATGTTCCTCGAATGAATACCAAGTCTTCAAGGTCACACCAATTTCTTCACTTTCAAAGTCTTCAGAAAGTCTTCAGTATATCAAGGTCTTCAGTCGAAGAACTTCATTTTTAGGGGTCGACTTTCTCTGTAAATATCAAACTCCTCATAGACTTATAGATCTGTGTACACTCATAAACGCATTAGATACTTAACCTATAAGTCTTCAATACACCAAAATCACTAAGGGGCACTAGATGCACTTACACCAAGCTTAACTCCTACTCGTCCTCGAGTAGGTAAGTGATAATAACAAAGAAAATTGATGTGGATTGCTGTTCATCAAGTCATAACGTATTATTTTTCTTTATAGCATGGACATTTGGACTTTTATGTGATTCAAAGCAGTAGTCTAGTTTTGACATAATAATTTAGATACTCAAGCATATCAACAAGCAACCATGTCTTTCAAAATATCAACGCTAAAATAAGTTATCCCTAGCCCATCATGCTCAAACATTGATCCATTCATGAAACACACTCGAATATTAACTACACCCAATACTCGAGCACGATCATATTGCCTCCTAGTTGAAGCTTTTTATGAGAGAAGATGGAGACTCAAATTTCAAAAAATAAAAATTGCATAAAGTAAAAGAAAGGCCCTTCGCATAGGGAAGTAGGGATTTGTAGAGGTGCGAGATCTCAAAGCAAAAAATTAGAGATAAAAACATTTTGGGAGGTGTATCCATCCCACCAACGAAAACGACTTAGATTTCGGAACACTTTCCATGCTAGATATGCCATAGGCGGTTCCCAAACAGAAAGTAAAGTTTATTCCTTTTTCCACCATTCTTTCACTTTCCATGGCTAGCCGTATCCACGGGTGCCCTCCATACCAACACTTTCCAAGGAATTTATTATTTGACAACATAAAGTAAATTCAATTTATTTTTGCATTTCGGGACTGGGCATCCCTAAGATCTTTGCCTCACTCTCGTGCAATGACAAGTGAATAAACACTCATCTTGAGAATAACACATCTAGCATGGAAAATATTAGCCACCCGTTACCGTTCCGCGAGCGAAACAAACACACAAAAGAGATGTTTATTTTGAAAATTAGAGATGGCACATGCAAATTTGCTTAGAACGGCAGAAGAATACCGCATATAGGTAGATATAGTGGACTCATGTGGCAAAACTGGTTTAAAGGATTTTGGATGCACAAGTAGAGGTCATACTTAGTGCAAAATGAAGGCTAGAAAAAGATTGGGAAGCGACCAACCAAGAAACGAATAATCTCATAAGCAAGCATTAAGCATAATTAACACCGAATAATGCACCACAAGTAGGATATAATTTTCATTGCATGATTATTGACTTTCGTGCATGCATAGGGAATCACAAACCTTAACACCAATATTCTTACTAGAGCACAATTACTCATCAACATAACTCACATATCACATCATTATATCTCAAAACTATTACTTGTGCATCCCCAAGCTTAGGCTCTTACATCCTTCCTTCATCCATCGTAAGATAACCCAAAACTTGAAAACTTCAATCACACAAAACTCAACAAAACCTTCGTGAGATCCGTTAGTGTAAGAAAAATAAACCACTACTATAAGTGTTGTATCAAACCAATTCTTATTTTGTTTTTGTATTATATCTACTGTATTCTAACTTTTCTATGGCAAAAATTCATCAAAGAAAACCATAGAGCCATCAAAATAAGCACACAACACAAAGAAAACAGAATCTGTCAAAACAGAACAATCTAGCAATCTGATTTAAACGAATACTTATGGAACTCCAAAAATTCTAACAAAATAGGACGATCTGAGGAATTTGTATATTAATCTTCTGCAAAAAGAATCAAAACAATATCTCTTTCTGAATAAAAAATAGAATTAATTTTGTGAGCACAAAGTTTCTGCCTTTTTCAGCAAGATCAAACAACTATCACCCAAGAAGATCCTATTGGTTCTACTTGGCGCAAACACTAATTAAAACATAAAAAACACAATCATAACAGTAGCATAATTGTGCTAACACTCAAGAACAGAAAACAAAAAGCAAAAATAAATTTTATTCATTGGGTTGCCTCCCAACAAGCGCTATAGTTTTATGCTCTTAGCCAGGCATAAAGCAAGGATCTAAGTTTTGTCATCTTTGTCCAACTCTTCAGTCAAACACTTAGAATCCCTCAAAGATTTAGCATAAATATTTTCAATAACAACACTCCTAGGAATAAATTCAAAGATTTCATTCTTGCAAAAAGGATCTCTTATCACTTCAAGAAAATCAGGGTGGATACTAATCATCTTAAGATCTTCTTTATTGCCACTACTAGATGTTGCACCCTTGTTCTTGGTAACTTTGCCAATTTTCATAGGAGTTTTTTCGGTGGTTTTAGCGGAAGCAAAAGCCGTGCTTAGATTACTAAAGATTTCCTCTTGTTTATCCATCCATGACAGGTTTTCTTCTATTCTTACATGGATTAAGGTACCTTTTTCTTTTAGCAATTTTAAAATTTCTCCCGCTTTTGACCCAATCTTAGTGGCAAAATTATGCATCTTTTTATCTAAAATTTCCATATGATCTTCGGTGAGCATTTTCTTTTCGATAGCATCTAATCTTTCCATAACATGCTCAAGAGTCGAAGGTGTTTCATTAATCATAAGAGGTGGTGAGCCCACTAAATTTCCCAAAGCATGAAAGGCATCAAGAGAGGGACACATCAAGAAATTTCCACGGGTAATCGTATCAAGGATGAATCTATACCAAGTGGTGATACCAACATAAAAGCAACAAAGAAGAACAACGGTAGATTGCTTACGAATAGATCTATTATGAGCGTTGCAAATTCTATACCAGGCATCTTTTGGATTTTCTCCTCCCCTTTGTTTAAAGTTGAGAACCTCGTTCTCAGGAGTGCAAGAAATGGAGGAATAACTATCCATAATGATAGTAACGGCAAACAAGTTTGCACACAAAGACAGATCCAGCAAGAAAACGGCGAACGAAAAAAAAAGAGGCAAATAAAACGGCAAATTTTTGTGAAGTGGGGGAGAGGAAAACGAGAGGCAAATGGCAAATAGTGTAAATTGCAAGGAGATGAGATTTGTGATTAGGAACCTGGTTATGTTGAAGATCCTCCCCGGCAACGGCGCCAAAAATTCTCCTTGATGGTAACTGGAACTACGTCGGTATTTCCCCGGAAAGGGAGGGATGATGTAGCATAGCGACGGTAGAGTATTTCCCTCAGTTATGAAAGCAAGGTATCGAACCAGTAGGAGAACCAAGCAACACAACGTAAACATCACCTGCACACAAATAACAACACCTTTGAACCCGACGTGTTAAAGGGGTTGTCAATCCCTTTCGGGCAACGGCGCCAGAAATTGGCAAGTTGACGGGAGAAAGTTGTAACAGATTGAAATAATAGATCGCAAATAAATAAAAGTGCAACAAGGTATTTTTGTATTTTTTGGTTTAATAGATCTGAATAAAAATGCAGAGGAAAAGTAGATCGCAAGGCAAATATATGAGGAAGAAGACTCGGGGGCCGTCAGTTTCACTAGTGGCTTCTCTCGAGAAAAATAGCAAACGATGGGTAAACAAATTACTGTTGGGCAATTGATAGAACTTCAAGTAATTATGAAGATATCCAAGCAATGATCATTACATAGGCATCACGCCCAAGATTAGTAGACCGACTCCTGCCTACATCTACTACTATTACTCCACACATCGACCGCTATCCAGTATGCATCTAGTGTATTAAGTTCATGGAAAAACGGAGTAATGCAATAAGAATAATGACATGATGAAGACAAGATCTGTTTATCTATATGGCGGTAGATATAGATCTTGTATTTTTATCCTTAGTAGCAACGATATATACGTGTCGTTTCCCCTTCTGTCACTGGGATCGAGCACCATAAGATCGAACCCACTACCGGGCACCTCTTCCCATTGCAAGATAAATATATCAAGTTGGACAAACAAAACCCAAATATCAGAGAAGAAATACGAGGCTATAAGAGATCATGCATATAAGAGATCAAAGAAACTCAAATAACTTTCATGGATATAAAAAGATATGACTGATCATAAACTCAAAGTTCATCAGATCCCAACAAACACACCACAAAAGAGTTACATCATATGGATCTCCAATAGACCATTGTATTGAGAATCCAGCGAGAGAGAGAGAGAGGAAGACATCTAGCGACTAACTACGGACCCGAAGGTCTACAAAGGACTACTCACGCATCATCGGAGAGTCACCAATTGAAGTGGTGAACCCCTCCGTGATGGTGTCTTAGATTGGATCTTGTGGTTCTGGACTCTGCGGCGGCTGGATGAATATTTCAACGCTTGTTCTAGGGTTTCTGGAATATTGTGGTATTAATAGAGCAAAGAGGCGGTCCGGGGGCACCCGAGGTGGGCACAACCCACCAGGGCGCGCCTGGGCCTCCTGGCGCGCCCTGGTGGGTTGTGCCCCCCTCGGGGCACCCCCAGGTGCAACCAGGGCCCGTTGCCTTCCTTATGGCCCATAAAAAATCATCGTGAAGTTTCGTGGTATTTGGACTCCTTTTGATATTAATTTCCTGCGATGTAAAAAACAAGGAAAAAATAGCAACTGGCACTTGGCACTATGTCAATAGGTTAGTACCCAAAAATGATATAAAATGACTATAAATTGATTATAAAACATCCAAGATTGATAATAAAACAACATGGAATAATAAAAAATTATAGATACGTTCGAGATGTATCAGGATCCCATCTCAGATTTCATGGCCTCAAGCCATTTCATGGAATCTGGGCTCATCATCGCTTCCTCATAGTTCGTAGGTTCGTCATGGTCAAGTAACATGACTTCCAGAATAGGATTACCATACCACTCTGGTGCCGGATCGTACTCTGGTTGACCTACGAGGTTCAGTAGTAACTTGATCTGAAGTTTCATGATCATCATTATTAGCTTCCTCACTAATTGGTGTAGGAATCACTGGAACTGATTTCTATGATGAGCTACTTTCCAATTCAGGAGATGGTACAATTACCTCATCAAGTTCTACTTTCCTCCCACTCACTTATTTCGAGAGAAACTCCTTCTCTAGAAAGGTTCCATTATTAGCAATGAATATCTTGTCTTCGGATTTGTGATAGTAGGTGTACCCAACAGACTCTTTTGGGTATCCTATGAAGACACATTTCTTCGATTTGGTTTCGAGCTTATCAGGTTGAAGCTTTTCACATAAGCATCGCAGCCCCAAACTTTAAGAAACGACAGCTTAGGTTTCTTGCCAAACCACAATTCATATGGTGTCGTCTCAACGGATTTAGATGGTGCCCTATTTAACGTGAATGCAGCCGCCTCTAAAGCATAACCCTAGAACGATAGTGGTAAATCAGTAAGAGACATCATAGATCGCATCATATCTAATAAAGTACGGTTACGACGTTCGGACATACCATTACGATGTGGTGTTCCAGGTGGTGTGAGTTGCGAAACTATTCCACATTGTTTCAAATGAAGACCAAACTCATAACTCAAATATTCACCTCCACGATCAGATCGTAGAAACTTTATTTTCTTGTTACGATGATTTTCCACTTCACTCTGAAATTCTTTGAACTTTTCAAATGTTTCAGACTTATGTTTCATCAAGTAGATATACCCATATCTGCTCAAATCATTTGTGAAGGTCAGAAAATAACGATACCCGCCGCGAGCCTCAACACTCATCGGACCACATACATTAGTATGTATTATTTCCAATAAGTCAGTTGCTCGCTCCATTGTTTCGGAGAACAGAGTCTTAGTCATCTTGCCCATGAGGCATGGTTCGCAAGCATCAAGCGATTCATAATCAAGTGATTCCAAAAGCCCATCAGCATGGAGTTTCTTCATGCGCTTTACACCAATATGACCTAAACGGCAGTGCCACAAATAAGTTGCACTATCATTATTAACTTTGCATCTTTTGGCTTCAATATTATGAACATGTGTATCACTACAATCGAGATTTAACAAAAATAGACCACTCATCAAGGGTGCATGACCATAAAAGATATTACTCATATAAATAGAATAACTATTATTCTATGATTTAAATGAATAACCGCCTGATACGTCTCCATCGTATCTATAATTTTTTATTGTTCCCTACCAATATTATACAACTTTCATATAGTTTTGGCAACTTTTTATACTATTTTGGGACTAACATATTGATCCAGTGCCCAGTGCCAGTTCCTATTTGTTGCATGTTTTTTGTTTCGCAGAAAATCCATATCAAACGGAGTCCAAATGCGATAAAAACTTTTGAAGATTTTTTTGCAATATATGTGAATTTTGGGAAGTGGAATCAACGCGAGACGATGCCCGAGCGGCCCACAAGGGTGAGGTGCGGGCCCTAGGGGGTAGGGCGCTCCCTGGGCCCTCGTGGCCACTTCGTAAGGTGGTTGGACCCCTTCTTTTGCCACAAGAAATCCAATATCTGAATAAAAATTGTGTCCAAATTTCAGCCCAATTGGAGTTACGGGTCTGTGGGAATATAAGAAACGGTGAAAGGCCAGAATCGGGAACGTAGAAACAGAGAGAGACAGAGAGACAGATCCAATCTCGGAGGTGCTCTCGCCCCTCCCATGCCATGGAAGCCAAGGACTAGAGGGGAAACCCTTCTCCCATCTAGTGAGAGGGTCAAGGAAGAAGAAGAAGAAGGGGGGGCTCTCCCCCTCTCTCCCGGTGGCGCCGGAACGCCGCCGGGGCCATCATCATGACTGCAATCTACACCAACACCTCCGTCATCTTCACCAACATCTCCATCACCTTCCCCCATCTATCTACAACGGTCCACTCTCCCGCAACCCGCTGTACCCTATACTTGAACATGGTGCTTTATGCTTCATATTATTATCCAATGATGTGTTTCCATCCTATGATGTCTGAGTAGATTTTCGTTGTCCTATCAGTAATTGGTGAATTGCTATGATTGGTTTAATTTGCTTGTGGTTATGTTGTTGTCCTTTGGTTCCCATCATATGATCGCGCGTGTGGATCACACCATAGGGTTCGTTGTATGTTGATAGGACTATGTATTGGAGGGCAAGAGTGACAGATGCTTCAACCCAGCATAGAAATTGATGCATACGGGATTGAAGCGGGACCAATATATCTTAATGCTATGGTTGGGTTTTACCTTAATGAACGTTAGTAGTTGTAGAGGCTTGCTAATAGTTTCAATCATAAGTGCATAGAATTCCAAGTCAGGGATGACATGCTAGCAGTGGCCTCTCCCACATAAAACTTGCTATTGGTGTAGTAAAGTAGTCAATTGCTTAGGGACAATTTCGCAACTCCTGCCACCACTTTTCCACACTCGCTATACTAACTTTATTGTTTCTTTACTTAAAACAATCCCTAGTTTTTATTTACATGCTCTTTATATTCTTGCAAGCTTGCCCCGTTACACCTACAAAGTACTTCTAGTTTTATACTTGTTCTAGGTAAAGCGAACGTCTAGCGTGCGTAGAGTTGTATCGGTGGTCAATAAAACTTGAGGGAATATTTGTTCTACCGTTAGCTCCTCGTTGAGTTCGACACTCTTACTTATCGAAAGAGGCTACAATTGATCCCCTATACTTGTGGGTTATCAAGACCTTTTTCTGGCGCCGTTGCCGGGGAGTTATAGCGTGGGGTGAATATTCTCGTGTGTGCTTTTTTGCTTTATCACTAAGTAATTTTTGTTTGCTGTTCTAAGTTTTTCTCTATATTTAGTTATTGATATGGAACACGAAATACCAAAAAAATTAGTTGTACCCACTACACCAATGGTTGGAGAACCACTCAAAATCTATCACACTCCTGAAACTTTTTACTTGCATCATCTTCGATCTCTTTGTGCTCGTGCTGAAACCCCAACTAGCTTAGTTGAGGGCAAATATTTAGATGAGCATGCTTGTTATGTGCGACACCGCTTATCTCATAAAGGGAAACTCTTACTGAATCAAATTCATCGTTTGCAATGCTATGCTTGAAATTTATGTGAAATATATGATTTTACTTGTTGTTCTGAAGACCCTAAGAAACACCTTCCCTACCAATGTGAGTTTAGTGATAATGGAATCATATCTTCGTATGCTAAGGGTGTTTATAATTACTATGATGTTCAACAAATTGAAGAATTTGTTGCTTTTAAGAGTGCTTATGAAATTGCTTCTTTGATTGGAAAGTATGATGCTACTCTTTACAAATCTGAAAAATTTTCCATACTTAAATATTTTTATGACAAATATGCTTCTAATGCCTATGTTGAACCATATATTGAGGACTCCTCCGCTGTTCAAGAAGAGACTAATATTTTGCAGGAGTCTATGGAAGAAGAAATTGATGAAACTGTGAGCTCATTGGATGAAAAAGATGATGAGGAGAGCGAAGAACAAAAGGAGGAAGATCGGATTAGCTACCCGTGCCCACCTTCTAATGAGAGTAACTCTCCAACTCATACATTATTTAATGTCCCTTCGTTCTTACCGAAGGATGAATGCCATGATAATTGCTATGATCCCGTTGATTCGTTTGAAATATCCCTTTTTGATGAACTTGATGCTTGCTATGCTTGTGGCCAAGATGCCAATATGAATTATGCTTATGGATATGAACTTGCTATAGTTCCTTATGTTAAACATGAAATTGTTGCTATTGCACCCACACATGATAGTCCTATTATCTTTTTTAATTCTTCCGACTACACTATATCAGAGAAGTTTGCCCTTATTAAGGATTATATTGATGGGTTGCATTTCACTACTACACATGATGATTTTGATAGATATAATATGCATGTGCTTACTGCTCCTACTTGCAATTATTATGAGAGAGGAACTACATCTTCGCCTTTCCATGTTTCCAATATGATAAAATTGCAAGAAGCTGTTTACACTATGCATTGGCCTTTACTATGTGTGCATGAATTGTTCTTTTATGACATGCCGATGTATAGGAAGAGAGTTAGACTTCGTTGTTGCATGATATATGTTACTTTGTTCTCACTACTAAATCACTAATCATTGTTAATTAAAATTGGCTTTGATATACCTTGGGATCCGGGTGGATCCATCACTTGAGCACTATATGCCTAGCTTAATGGCTTTAAAGAAAGCGCTACCAGGGAGACAACCCGGAAGTTTTAGAGAGTCATTTATTTCTGTTGTGTGCTTTTATAAAGTTTAAAAACAAAAATAATGTGCCAAGATTTTCCTTTAGGATGTTTACATTGCTTGTTGGTTTGTGCGGTGCAAAACAGAAACTTTGGCTGTAGTGCGCGATTTTACATTTGTTTACTGGAACGTCAGACGGTTCTGAAACTTTTTGCACTGTCTTTCTATACAAATTTTTTATTTTTACTGTTTTTTCAGAATTTTTGGAGTACCAGAAGTATGGTGAATGTTCAGATTACTACAGATTGTCCTGTTTAAGACAGATTCTGTTTTTGATGCATTGTTTGCTTGTTTTGATGAAACTATTGATTTCTATCAGTGGATTAAGCCATGGGAAAGTTATATTACAGTAGCTACAATGCAAAAACAAAATATGAATTGGTTTGCAACAACACTTAGAGTAGTGATTTGCTTTATTATACTAACGGATCTTACCGAACTTTCTGTTGAGTTTGTGTGGATGAAGTGTTCAAAGATCGAGGATGTCTCGATGTGAGGAGAAGTAGGAGAGGCAAGAGCTCAAGTTTGGGATGCTCAAGGCACCCCAAGTAAATATTCAAGGAGACTCAAGCGTCTATGCTTGGGGATGCCCCGGAAGGCATCCCATCTTTCTTCAACAAGTATCGGTATGTTTTCAGTTTCATTTCGCTCATGTGATATGTGCAAATCTTGGAGCGTCTTTTGCCTTTAGTTTTCACTTTTCTTTGATGCACCATGCTGGTATGAGATATTCCATGGTTGATTTATAGAATGCTCATTGCACTTCACTTATATCTTTTGAGTATGGCTTTATAGAATGCTTCATGTGCTTCACTTATATCATTTGAAGTTTGGATTGCCTATTTCTCTTCACATAGAAAACCACCATTTGTAGAATGCTCTTTTGCTTTACTTATATTTGTTAGAGCGTAGGCCTATGTTTTGTAGAAATAATTAAACTCTCTTGCTTCACTTATATCTATTTAGAGAGTTGACAGGAATTGGTCATTCACATGGTTAGTCATAAAATCCTACATAAAACTTGTAGATCACTGAATATGATATGTTTAATTCCTTGCAATAGTTTTGCGATATAAAGATGGTGATATTAGAGTCATGCTAGTGGGTAATTGTGGATTGTAGAAATACTTGTGTTGAAGTTTGTGATTCCCGTAGCATGCACGTATATATGGTGAACTGTTATGTAATTAAGTCGGAGCATGATTTATTTATTGATTGTCTTCCTTATGAGTGGTGGTCGGGGACGAGCGATGGTCTTTTCTGACCAATCTATCCCCCTAGGAGCATGCGCATAGTACTTTGTTTCAATAGCTAATAGACTTTTGCAATAAGTATGTGAGTTCTTTATGACTAATGTTGAGTCCATGGATTATACGCACTCTCACTCTTCCATCATTGCTAGCCTCTTTGGTACCGTGCATTGCCCTTTCTCACCTCGAGAGCTGGTGCAAACTTCGCCGGTGCATCAAAAACCCGTGACATGATACGCTCTATCACACATAAGCCTCCTTATATCTTCCTCCAAAAAACCACCATACCTACCTATTATGGCATTTCCATAGCCATTCCGAGATATATTGCCATGCAACTTCCATCATCTTCATATACATGACTTGAGCATTTATTGTCATATTGCTTTGCGTGATCGTAACATAGCTAGCATGATGTTTTCATGGCTTGTCCGTTTTTTATTTCATTGCTACTCTAGATCATTGCACATCCCGGTACACCGCCGGAGGCATTCATATAGAGTCATATCTTTGTTCTAGTATTGTCGTGGAATTGTCACGGCAGATGTCCTAATGTGAGGACTTAGTCGTGAGGCCAACACATCTATGCGGTAGCTTGAAGGGGTTGTTCGGAATCGAGAGACGCGAGGCGGATCAACACACAAGACAAGGATTTAGACAGTTTCGGGCCCCGGGAAACATCATCCGGTAATAGCCCTACATGCTGTTTGTGGCTAGGTCTCATTATGCTCATGAGAGAGTCGCCGGTAAGCCGGCTCTCCTCTAGTTGTGTCCAGCCCTAGAGATTATTGCTTCTTGCTTGTCCCTCTTTAGGGAGCCCTGCCCCTCCTAATATAAGTTGAAGGGGCAGGTTACATGACTAGTCCTAATAGGATTAGGATTACTCTATTACAAGTGGAGTCCTAGCCTTGCTTCCTTTGTAGGAGAATATTCCTTATGTCTTCTTCTTAAGCCGGCCCACCATAACATGAGCCGGCCTTCTGGGCCTTGGGCCTTGTCATCCATCTGAAACACCCGCCGGGTCACCAATGAGTCTTCAGGCTCGTGAGTCGTCACACCAGTGAACCGCCAGACACATGAGTCGACAATCTTCTGGCGGGTTGCCAATGAAACGCCAAGTCCGGCTGGGTCATATATCCGGCCGGGTCATACCGCGGGGTATATCCCCGACATTAGCCCCCAGTTTAATTTGGATTTATCCATGTTAAACTAATCTGCAATATAAACACAAGAACAAACTTGACAGGTTGTGCTCCAGGTTAAATATTATTGTAAGCCGGCATCTGATCATAATATCTCACATATAACCACTGTGATATTGAATTTTGTACTACCGGTTTACATGACCTGTGCAGTAAGGGTGATAACCCAATCCTTAGAAGCCAATGTTTCCACATAGATGATGATTATCATGAGCTGGCGACTTATCATCGAAAATCAAGCCGGGTTAAATAGAAACCACTCATATACACTTTAGATACGATCAAAAAAGCTTTAAGTAAAATCCAAAAAATTGTTCGCAAAAAGAGACTGCAAAAATTTTGAGGCTTCTGATTCGAATACGATCAGAAAACCGTTCCAAAGGGGTTAAGCTAAGATTCGAATACGATCATATAGCCCCTAGTGGCTTTGGCGTTGCCGATCAAGAGGGTACTGACACCTATGTTTTCTTTGGTTTGAATACGACCTATGTTTGAACAAGAAGCCCCCAAATGACCTTGAGAGTTGTTTAACGACGCTGATTCGAATACGATCCACGTAGGACCCAAAGGGGTTGAGCTATGATTCAGATACGATCAAGAAGCCCCCTAGTGGGTTTGGCAGTGTGCCAATCAAAAGGGTACCGACAGCTATGTTCTCTTTGGTTCGAATACGACCTATGTTTGAACAGGAAGCCCCCAAGTGACTATATAAATTTTGGCATCGCGCCGATCAAGAGGGTACCGACAGCTATGCTCGATGAGCAGGAAGCCCCTAAGTGACCATAATAAGATAAGCCATAAGGCAGGATACCCATGTTTGAACCGCGCATCATGGCATCAAGTTCTCTTTGGCAACCTTTAATTTTTCTGAGAATTCGAATCTTGTGAGAGATTAATTTTTTTTGAACTGGAACTTTGAACCGGATTTGAGAGATTAAAAGCTTTGTAAGAGACAAATTTACCTTGAGCCGGATGTTTGAACCGACTTGAGAGCTTCAAAGCTTTGCGGGAGAGAGATGTCTCTTGAACCGGATTTTAAACCGGAATCTTTATTTTGAACCAACAATTTTTTAACGGCCTTTAAATTTTCATCAATATGGCGGTGTCCTCCGGAACCGGGTTATCATTCCCTCCAATGACCCGGAGTTCCCGAGTCATGTCATTGTAGCCCCCGAGTCTTAAGACGACTCGAAGAGTTGTCTTGAGATTCTCCACATTTGACCGTGATATAAACCGGTATGGGTTATTCAACAGCTTAGTGATATAACAATCCCTTTTGCAGTAGACCACTTGTCCTGCATTAGAGAATTTTGCAAGCCGGAGTAATTGCTCTTTTAAAGAAAGCAATATGTAATATAAAATATACTGAATGGATTTCACCTGATATGTTAAGCCAGAAATTATCCACCGCAGAGTTGATGACCACCATGGTGAAGCTGAAATTAATCACGGGCGAGACGGCCGCGGGAGCAGAGAGTTGAGTCGGCCACGGCGTTGTAAGCCGGCATGGACGGGCGAGTTAACCGCAGGCGCGGACAGATGAGCCGGCCACGTATTGATGTAAACCCAGCAACGGGGGCGGCGACTTGCACGCGCATCCGTCGGGCAGCTTATGAGAGCGGATGCGGCACCGACGTGTTGATGTAGACCGGACCGCGGGAGTGGTGGCGTGTGCGCGTCCATTGGCGAGGGAGTCGGCCGCGGTGTTGGAGACCAGCGCGCGAGCGCGGACTGACGAGTTGGCCGGCACCGACGTGTTGATGTAGACCGGACCGCGGGAGCGGTGGCGTGTGCGCGTCCATTGGCGAGGGAGTAAGCCGCGGTGTTGGAGACCAGCGCGCGAGCGCGGACTGACGAGTTGGCCGCGGCAATGGTAGCCGGTGCAAGTGCGAGAGTTGGCCACGACATTTAAGCCGGCGCAGGCGCGAGAATTGGCCACAACGTTTAAACCGGTGCGAGCCTCATGTCCAAGGCACGATGTCACTTTTGTAGTGGACTTTGTCCTGATTTATTCGGACGACCAATGGTCGTTTGTAGCATCCGCAGATAAATCCAATAATGTTACGGCCATGCAAATGTTGATTTGCCTCAAATTGCCTGTACAATAGCTCTTATCTCTGCTCATTCTTATTACTGATAGGGGGCAGAAGCAAACGGTAGGTAAGAGCCTGAGTCCGCGCGAATCATGATGGCTCATGCAGCATAGTGACAGTGTTGACAGGAGGTAGGGCTGTGCGTGCAGTGCCCTTGGTCCCGCAGAGATCTGACTGGTGTTTTACGTGCTCAATGCCCAACTTGCCGACAACATCAGGAGGAAGAAACCCTTGAAGCAAATGCCCTGGATTCCTGAATTAGGAGCCGCCTCAAATATGATGTATGTATCACTTGTCAGGTGTGCTCTGTCCAACGGCATGGAATTTTCTTGACCCTCTAGCCAAGCTCAATTGATACTGCGTATTTAGCTTGTTTTCATAAAATTCAAATGGCACTCGTTGCCCACTTAGACCGAATTATATGTGCCAACTCAGCATCTTGAGATTTTGCAAAGATTTTAATATCATCACCCTCCATTCTCTGGAACTCCTGTTGCCTGTCTTCTAGCAGTGTGCCAGGGCTTCGTCCCTTAGAGTACAGTCAACCAAAGGTACAGGTGCAATCCTCGACCAAGATTCCTTTGGAATTTCCACTTAACACTGACGTTTGATGTACAACCACAACGGCTTAGGAGCCATCGGGAGGCCAGTAATCGACACTTTTCCTCTTCTGATACTTCAGCATGTATCGCATGTGCAGTAGCAGTAGTAACTACTTATCTCTGTCTTGGGGAATCAAACCAAATGACTAGCAGAAAATTTCAGTCCATCGTTAAACTGAATTTTTGATCATTCAGAGAGCTTGAAAAATGTTGACACCAATATATCTGCATAACAGCCCTTGATTTCCGATTATTGACAATCGTGATTAAGAGTCTCGGTAGTGCTTGAGGCGGCCAACTTGCGAAACGGCTTGGAACCGGCTCGAGGCGCGAGACAACGGCGATGGCAAAACGGCGTGGGGTGGAACCGCAGCCGCGGGCTGAACGAAGTACGGAGACCCGGCGACTCGAGCGAGGACCGCAGCTCGAACAGGCTGGTTTGACACCGTCCGCGGCAGAGGCCAAGCGTGAAGGCGACGGCGGCTTGTAGCAATAGCGAGGTGGCAGGGCCGCGCTTGAGACAGACGCGTGAGGCCATAGCTAAGGCGGCCGCGAGGCCAGACGGTTCGACGCCGGTCACAGTGGCTCGACGCGGCGGGGAAGGCCACAATGATGGCGACCGCTGTGGGTCCCCCGACGACCCGGAGCGAGGGCGAGGCGGCGATGGCGAGTGAGGCCGCGCGTGCCCAGGCGGGCGACGGGGCGAGGCCGGGAAGACGAGATGGGCGGAGGTCCAGTCCGTGAATTCCCATCGCTGACTCTCCTGGGACCCGGATCTGAATCACCCCCTTTTTTTCTTTTTCTTTTGAGGTTTGGCCACGTGACCAGCTGCTTTGGCCGGTAGCTGATTTTGTGCCTCCCTCTTTTTTTGTTTCCTTTCTATCGGGACTTGCTTCCCTGGTAGGATTCGGACTTGCCTTTTAGAGGTAAAAGCACGGTAGACCCATAAACTTGTCCGGCCCGTGATTTTTTGGCCCAGAAACGTGCAAAACCTCATCCCGCCACCCACAAACTTGCAACCGACGTGCAAAAAGGCCCACAACCAATCCCGATATCTGGCGACACGCTGGCGGAGGCGGGACGAGACAGCTGTCGCGCGATTTTGCGAAACCCCCTGATCTTTAGCACTAATTAACCCGCACTCCACCTCTCGCCTGGACAGAGGAAAATCCCCATTCCCTCTCTCTCGTTCCCCGTTCGAGCTGCGTCCACCAAATCCCTAGCCTCTCTCGTTCCTCTCTGTCCCTGCCCGACGCCCCACGCCATGAGAGGTAGGTTGACGGCGGCGACGAGTCCGGGCTGCGGAGGTAGCGGCGGATGCATGGTTGCAGGACGGACAGCGCCATCGGCGTGCAGCGGATCCATTCGAGGCGACGGGTTCATGGGCGGCGGAGGCCCCGGTGAACCGTGGGCGAAGGTGACCTCTGTCGTGAACTTTGGTGCGCTATCTTCATCTCAGGTTGGTTTCTTCGCAATCCCCAATTTCTGTCAATTGGATTTGTTCTATGTTTCAGAAATGACAGTGATTTTGTGTGCCTATGAATTTTGCAGGGCCCTGGTGCTTCCGATTTTGTTCACTTGGTTGACAAAAGGTGGGAAGGCACAACAAAGACAGTGATTATGGAACTGGCCATCAAGAACAAGAACCTGGAGACTAGAATCAAAGCTTGTCAGGCAGAAATTGAAAAGCACAGGCTTGAAAAGAGGGCAAGTGCAAGGATCCAGAAGGAAAGACTGTTGTTTGGGATAGGATCATATTATTGATAGGGGAAGAGGATCTGGCAGGGGAAGAAATGCTGGAATATCTACAGCTGCAACATCTTCAGGACTAGGAAGGGGTGCACTTTACATGCTGTTTGCAGATGACAATGCAAGAGAAATTCCAGATCTCAATGCTCCATTAGATGGCATGCCCTTTTTGTGCCAGCAAAGTATCATGAATGAACTGTATTGTGTGACAGCAAAGTATCAGCTGCAGATGTATAAGTTCATGAATGAACTTCCTTTTGTAAAACTCCTTTAGCACTATTTAAACGGTGTTTGAACTCCCCTCTGGTGGTAAAAGTATGTTTGCATCAGCTGTATATGCTGATTGCTAGATCTTTCGAATGTTTGTATGTTTGCATGTTTGCAAAGCCAAGTTATTTGCTGAATCACTGAATGTTTATATGTCCTGCATATATCTTGCCTTTTTGCATTATTTAAATGATGCCTGAAATCCTCTCTGCTGGTAAAAAATTGTTTTTGTATCAGCTGTTTATGCTGAATCTCTGAATGCTTGTACCAGCAGTCTGAATCTCTTTTAACTCCTGCAGTCTGAATCTCTGTTTCTAATTAAAATAGAGAAAAACAAAGAAAAATGGGTTTGCCTTGATATCGAACCCACAAACTAGTGTGCAACTTCAGTGTCGTTGCCAGTACGATATGAATAGTGTACGTATATTTGTTTGGGTACCACTAAAAATATACTCGTCTCTGCCCTCAGTATCAACTTTGGCTCCTCGTCTCTGTCCTCTGCTCCGCCGTCCATACAGATGTCAGCGAGAAGATCCACGCGGCGACATCCCTGTTAACAGCGTGTTATAAAAGGTGCACGTCGGGCACGCCATAGTCGTAGTCACCATGCTTACCAACTTGCCAACTAGAGCTCAATGGGACGCAAGATTTGGACCAGCTGGATGTCCACCGGTCCACGCATGGCTGACGGCGGCCCAGCACCTCCGCCGGGCACGGGCGCCTCCTCTTCGCCGGCGTCTGGCTCCTCCTCGTCGGGCAGGCACCGCTCGTCTTCCAGGACACGCTGCTCGGGCAGAGACAGAGAGGAATGAGAGAGGCTAGGGATTTGGTGGACGCAGCTCGAACGGGGAACGAGAGAGAGAGGGAATGGGGATTTTCCTCTGTCCAGGCGAGAGGTGGAGTGTGGGTTAATTAGTGCTAAAGATCAGGGGGGTTTCGCAAAATCACGCGACAGCCGTCTCGTCCCGCCTCCGCCAGCGTGTCACCAGATGTCGGATCGGGATTGGCTGTGGGCTTTTTTGCACGTCGGCTGCAAGTTTGTGGGTGGCGGGATGAGGTTTTGCAAGTTTCTGGGCCAAAAGATCACGAGCCGGACAAGTTTGTGGGTCTGCCGTGCTTTTACCTCTGCTTTTTATTGCATGTACTCATCAATGCAGAGTTTGCCCAGGAGCCGATCGAGTTGGACAACGATACGGACAACCAAAAAACAATGAAGACAACCGATGCTGACAACGATGACTCTGTCGATCTCGACTCCGGGCGATTCAAATCTCTGAACGTTGGCCGGAAAAAATCCCATACCTTTAGTAAATACCATCAACCATATCCAGTAAACATGCTAGCCATCCGGTGCGGCGATAGAGCCGCTGTTATTTTGTTGATGACGATTGGACTGAATTCCCATGAAGTCCAAGGTTTGCTCATGACAGGTTATCGTGCATGATTTCCCCGTTCCAGTTCTTCTTCATCGGACCAATCGTGAGCTTCTCGACACCTGGGAAAAATCCCTCCAAGAACTCAACACCACCGTGCGCAAGCCTCACGGTGGGCGTCAATTGTCGTGAAACTGTTACGGCAGATGTCCTAGTGCGAGGACTTAGTTGTGAGGCCAACACATCTATGCGGTAGCTTGAAGGGGTTGGTCGGAATCGAGAGACGCGAGGCGGATCAACACACAAGACAAGAATTTAGACAGTTTCGGACCCCGGGAAAGGTTGGTCGGAATCGAGAGACGCGAGGCGGATCAACACACAAGACAAGGATTTAGACAGTTTCGGGCCCCGGGAAATATCATCCGGTAATAGCCCTACATGTTGTTTGTGGCTAGGTCTCATTATGCTCATGAGAGAGTCGCCGGTAAGCCGGCTCTCCTCTAGTTGTGTCTAGCCCTAGAAATTATTGCTTCTTGCTTGTCCCTCTTTAGGGAGCCCTGCCCCTTGAAGGGGCGGGTTACATGACTAGTCCTAGTAGGATTAGGGTTACTCTATTACAAGTGGAGTCCTAGCCTTGCTTCCTTTGTAGGAGAATATTCTTTATGTCTTCTTCTTAAGCCGGCCCGCCATAACATGAGCCGGCCTTCTGGGCCTTGGGCCTTGTCATCCATCTGAAACACCAGTCGGGTCACCAATGAGTCTTCAGGCTCGTGAGTCGTCACACCAGTGAACCGCCAGACACATGAGTCACCAATCTTCTGGCGGGTTGCCAATGAAACACCAAGTCCGGCCGGGTCATATATCCGGCCGGGTCATACCGCGGGGTATATCCCCGACAAGTATCGAGTTGTAATATTGAGTTGTAAGTAAATAAAAGTGTGATGATCATTATTAGAACATTGTCTCATGTGAGGTTATCAAAATAAAAGTGGCCAAAGAAGCCCCAAAAGATAGAGAGAGGCCAAAGAAGCCTACAAAAAAAGAAAAAAAAGAGAAAAAAGGATTAAAAAAAATGAGAGAAAAGAGAGAAGGGACAATGTTACTATCCTTTTACCACACTTGTGCTTCAGAGTAGCTCCATGTTCTTTATATAGAGAGTCTCTTGAGTTATCACTTTCATATACTGGTGGGAATTTTCATTATAGAACTTGGCTTGTATATTTCAACGATGAGCTCCCTCAAATGCCATAGGTCTTCATGAGCAAGCAAGTTGGATGCACACCCACTTAGTTTCCAGTTTGAGCTTTCATACACTTATAGCTCTTAGTGCATCCGTTGCATGGCAATCCCTACTCATCGCATTGACATCAATTGACGGGCATCTCCATAGCCCGTTGATTAGCCGCATCGATGTGAGACTTTCTCCCTTTTTTGTCTTCTCCACACAACCTCCATCATCATATTCTATTCCACCTATAGTGCTATATCCATGGCTCACGCTCATGTATTGCATGAAAGTTGAAAATGTTTGAGAACATCAAAAGTATGAAACAATTGCTTGGCTTGTCATGGAGGTTGTGCATGATTTGAATATTTTGTGTGATGAAGATGGAGCATAGCCAGACCATATGATTTTGTAGGGATAACTTTCTTTGGTCATGTTATTTTGAAAAGACATGATTGCCTTATTAGTATGCTTGAAGTATTATTGTCTTAATATCAAATGATAGACTATTGCTTTGAATCACTCGTGTCTTAATATTCATGCCATGATTAGATTACATGATCAAGATTATGCTAGGTAGCATTCCACATCAAAAATTATCTTTTTTATCATTTACCTACTCGAGGATGAGCAGGAATTAAGCTTGGGGATGCTGATACGTCTCTGTCGTATCTATAATTTTTGATTGTTCCATGCCAATATTATACAACTTTCATATACTTTTGGCAACTTTTTATACTATTTTTGGGACTAACATATTGATCCAGTGCCCATTGCCAGTTCCTGTTTATTGCATGTTTTTTGTTTCACAGAAAATCGATATCAAACGGAGTCCAAACGTGATAAAAACTTACGGAGATTTTTTTGGAATATATGTGAATTTTGGGAAGTGGAATCAACGTGAGACGATGCCCAAGGGGCCCACGAGGGTGAGGGGCGCGCCCTGGGCCCTCGTGGACACTCCGCAAGGCATTTGGAGCCCTTCTTTCGCCGCAAGAAAGCCAATATCCGGATAAAAATCGTGTCCAAATTTCAGCCTAATCGGAGATACGGATCTTCGGGAATATAAGAAACGGTGAAAGGCCAGAATTGGGAATGCAGAAACAAAGAGAGTCAGAGAGGCAAATCCAATCTCGGAGGGGCTCTCGCCCCTCCCACGCCATGGAAGCCAAGGACCAGAGGGGAAACCCTTCTTCCATCTAGGGAGAAGGTCAAGGAAGAGGAAGAAGAAGGGGGGCTCTCTCCCCCTCTCTCCCGGTGGCACCGGAACGCCACCGGGGCCATCATCTTCACCGCAATCTACACCAACACCTTCGTCATCTTCACCAACATCGCCATCACCTTCCCCCATCTATCTACAACGGTCCACTCTCCCACAACCCGCTGTACCCTCTACTTGAACATGGTGCTTTATGCTTCATATTATTATCCAATGATGTGTTGCCATCCTATGATGTCTGAGTAGATTTTCGTTGTCCTATCGGTAATTGGTGAATTGCTATGATTGGTTTAATTTGCTTGTGGTTATGTTGCTGTTCTTTGGTGCCCATCATATGAGTGCACGCGTGGATCACACCATAGGGTTAGTTGTATGTTGACAGGACTATGTATTGCAGGGCAAGAGTGACAGAAGCTTCAACCTAGCATAGAAATTGATGCATACGGGATTGAAGGGAGACCAATATATCTTAATGCTATGGTTGGGTTTTACCTTAATGAACGTTAGTAGTTGCATATGCTTGATAATAGTTCCAATCATAAGTGCATAGAATTCCAAGTCAGGGATGACATGCTAGCAGTGGCCTCTCCCACATAAAACTTGCTATTGATCTAGTAAAGTAGTCAATTGCTTAGGGACAATTTCGCAACTCCTACCACCAATTTTCCACACTCGCTATACTAACTTTATTGCTTCTTTACTTAAAACAACCCCTAGTTTTTATTTACGTGCTCTTTATATTCTTGCAAACCTATCTCGTTATACCTACAAAGTAATTCTAATTTTATACTTGTTCTAGGTAAAGCGAACGTCTAGCATGCGTAGAGTTGTATCGGTGGTCGATAAAACTTGAGGGAATATTTGTTCTACCTTTAGCTCCTCATTGGGTTCGACACTTTTCCTTGTCGAAAGAGGCTACAATTGATCCCCTATACTTGTGGGTTATCACCGTCTCGCATCAAACAAGATCCAGATATAATGTTTATGCTCAACGCTGGCACCAAATAACAATTATTCAGGTCTAAAACTAATCCCGACTTTAGATGTTAGAGGTAGCGTGCCGACGGTGATCACATCAACCTTGGAACCATTTCCCACGCGCATCGTCACCTCGTCCTTAGCCAATCTTCGTTTAATCCGTAGCCCCTGTTTCGAGTTGCAAATATGAGTAACAGAACCAATATAAAATACCCAGACGCTACTACGAGCATTAGTAAGGTACACATCAATAACACGTATATCAAATATACCTTTCACTTTTCCATCCTTCTTATCTGCCAAATACTTGGGGCAGTTCCGCTTCCAGTGACCAGTCCCTTTGCAGTAGAAGCACTCAGTCTCAGACTTAGGTCCAGACTTGGGCTTCTTCCCTTGAGCAGCAACTGGCTTGTTGTTCTTCTTGAAGTTCCCCTTCTTCCCTTTGCCCTTTTTCTTGAAACTAGTGGTCTTGTTAACCATCAACACTTGATGCTCCTTCTTGATCTCTACCTCCGCAGCCTTTAGCATCGCGAAGAGCTCGGGAATAGTCTTTTCCATCCCTTACATATTATAGTTCATCATGAAGCCTTTATAGCTTGGTGGCAGTGATTGAAGAACTCTGTCAATGACACTATCATCAGGAAGATTAACTCCCAGCTGAGTCAAGTGGTTGTGGTACCCAGACATTCTGAGTATGTGTTCACTGACAGAACTATTCTCCTCCATTTTGCAGCTATAGAACTTGTTGGAGACTTCATATCTCTCAACTCGGGCATTTGCTTGAAATATTAACTTCAACTCCTGGAACATCTCATATGCTCCATGACGTTCAAAACGTCTTTGAAGTCCTGATTCTAAGCCGTAAAGCATGGCACCCTGAATTATCGAGTAGTCATCAACATGCGACTGCCAGACATTCACAATGTCTGCAGTTGCTGGCGCGGGTGGTACACCTAGCGTAGCTTCCATGAAGTAATTCTTCTGTGCAGCAATGAGGATAATCCTCAAATTATGGACCGAGTCCATCTAGTTGCTACCATCATCTTTCAACTTAGCTTTCTCTAGGAATGCATTAAAATTCAAGGGAACAGTAGCACAGGCCATTGATCTATAACAACATTGACATGAAAATACTATCAGGTACTAAGTTCATGATAAATTAAAGTTCAATTAATCATATTACTTAAGAACTCCCACTTAGATAGACATCCCTCTAGTCATCTAAATGATCACGTGATCCATATCAACTAAACCATGTCCGATCATCACATGAGATGGAGTAGTTTTCAATGGTGAACATCACTATGTTGATCATATATACTATATGATTCACGTTTGACCTTTCAGTCTTAGTGTTCCGAGGCCATATCTGCATATGCTAGGCTCGTCAAGTTTAACCTGAGTATTCTGCATGTGCAAAACTAGCTTGCACTTGTTGTATGTGAACGTAGATCTTATCACACCCGATCATCACGTGGTGTCTCGGCACGACGAACTGTAGCAACGGTGCATACTCAGGGAGAACACTTATACCTTGAAATTTAGTGAGGGATCATCTTATATTGCTACCGCCGTACTAAGAAAAATAAGATGCATAAAGGATAACGGAAACGCTCCTTGGCGTTTGCTCGTTGGAGCGATCGATTTGCTCGAAAGCCTTGCACCCTCCGACAGCCTCCCTTGAATCGTGTTGGACCCCACCACATGCGCGCAAAGGCCAGCGAAGACGTGGACAGGCTTCAGGCCCACCTATTAATCTACATCTAATCTCTCCCCCTGATTTTTAGGGGGGCCCACCATAATTAGCCCATAACACTTCCCCTAATCCTCTACGTAACCCGCTGCCTGCTTTCCAAATCGGGAGATTGCCGCCTGTCGGAAATCGAGCATTCGCACGCGTGCGCGCGCAATAGCAACGCCCAAAGGATAAACATCACATGCAATCAAAATATGTGGCATGATATGGCCATCATCATCTTGTGCCCTTGATCTCCATCTCCAAAGCACCGTCCTGATCTCCATCGTCACTGGCTTGACACCTTGATCTCCATCGTCACTGGCTTGACACCTTGATCTCCATCGTAGAATCGTTGTCGTCTCGCCAACTGTTGCTTCTATGACTATCGCTACCGCTTAGTGATAAATTAAAGCAATTACATGGCGTTTGCATTTCATACAAATAAAGCGACAACATAAGGCTCCTGCCAGTTGCCGATAACTTTTACAAAACATGATTGTCTCATACAATAATTTATATCTCATCACGTCTTGACCATATCACATCAGAACATGCCTTGCAAAAACAAGTTAGACGTCTTCTCCTTTGTTGTTGCAAGTTTTACGTGGCTGCTACGGGCTTCTAGCAAGAACCGTCTTACCTACACATCAAAACCACAACGATTTTTTGTCAAGTGTGCTGTTTTTAATCTTCAACAAGGACCGGCCATAGTCAAACTAGATTCAACTAAAGTTGGAGAAACAGACACCCGCCAGCCACCTGTGTGCGAAGCACGTGGTAGAACCAGTCACATGAACACGGTCATGTAATGTCGGTCTGGGCCGCTTCATCCGACAATACAGTCGAATCAAAGTAAGACGTTGGTGGTAAGTAGTATGACTATTATCGCCCACAACTCTTTGTGTTCTACTTGTGCATATAACATCTATGCATAGACCTGGCACGGATGCCACTGTGGGGGAACACAGTATTTCAAAAAAAATTACCTACAATCACGGAAGATCTATCTAGGAGATGCATAGCAACTAGAAGGGAGAGTGCGTCCACGTACCCTCGTAGACCGAGAGCGGAAGCGTTTAGTAATGCGGTTGATGTAGTCGAACGTATTCACGATCCAACCGATCCAAGTAGCGAACATACGGCACCTCCGTGTTTAGCACACATTCAGCACGATGACGTCCCTCGAGCTCTTGATCCAGTTGAGGACGAGGGAGAGTTTCGTCAGCACGACAGCGTGGCGACGGTGATGATGAAGTTACCAGCGCAGGGCTTCACCGAAGCACTACGACGATATGATCGAGGTGTTGAACTATGGATGGGGGGCACCGCACACGGCTAAGAGATTGTCTGTTGTGCTATTGGAGTTCCCCCTGGCCACGTATATAAAGGAGGGAGGGAGAGAGTCCGGCGGCCAGGAGGGGCGCGCCAAGGGGGGAGTCCTACTTGGACTCCTAGTCCAAGTAGGATTCCCCCCTTTTCCTTTCTTCCACCAGTGGGAAAGGAAGGAGGGGAGAAGGAGAAGGAAGGAGGGGGCCGCGCCCCCACCCCTTGTCCAATTTGGTTTGGGTAGGTGGGAGGCGCCCGCTACCTCGTGGCCCTTCTTCCCTCTCTCCACTAAAGCCCACTAAGGCTCATTAACTTCCCCGGGGGTTCCAGTAACCCCTCGGTACTCCGAAAAAATACCCGGATCACTAGGAACCATTCCGATGTCCGAATATAACCTTCCAATATATGAATATTTACCTCTCGACCATTTCGAGACTCCTCGTCATGTCCGTGATCTCATCCGGGACTCCGAACAAACTTCGGTCATCAAATCACATAACTCATAATACAAATCATCATCGAACGTTAAGCGTGCGGACCCTACGATTTGGAGAACTATGTAGACATGACCGAGACACATCTTCGGTCAATAACCAATAGCGGAACATGGATGCTCATATTGGCTCCTACATATTCTACGAAGATCTTTATCGGTCAAACCGCATAACAACATACTTCATTCCCTTTGTCACCGGTATGTTACTTGCCCGAGATTCGATCGTCGGTATCATCATACCTAGTTCAATCTCGTTACCGGCAAGTCTCTTTACTCGTCCTGTAATGCATCATCCTGTAACTAACTCATTAGTTACATTGCTTGCAAGGCTTATAGTGATGTGCATTACCGAGAGGGCCCAGAGATACCTCTCCGATACTCGGAGTGACAAATCCTAATCTTGATCTATGCCAACTCAACAAACACCATCAGATACACATGTAGAGCATCTTTATAATCACCCAGTTACATTGTGACGTTTGATAGTGCACAAAGTGTTCCTCTGGTATTCGGGAGTTGCATAATCTCATAGTCAGAGGAATATGTATAAGTCATGAAGAAAGCAATAGCAATAAAAATAAACAATCATTATGCTAAGCTAACTGATGGGTCTTGTCCATCACATCATTCTCTAATGATGTGATCCCGTTCATCAAATGACAACACATGTCTATGGTTAGGAAACTTAACCATGTTTGATTAACGAGCTAGTCAAGTAGAGGCATACTAGGGACACTCTGTTTGTCTATGCATTGAAACATGTACTAAGTTTCCGGTTAATACAATTCTACCATGATTAATAAACATTTATCATGATATAAGGAAATATAAATAAAAACTTTATTATTGCCTCTAGGGCATATTTTCTTCACAACGGGCCTTAAAAGGCGAAGAGGTGGAGGGAGAATTGGGCCACCAAGGCCGCAGAGGGGGAGGCGTCCCCCTTCCCATAGTGGGAGGTCTAATTGGGATGGGGGAGGACTTCCCCTTCCCTCTCTGGCCGACGCAAGGGGAGGGGAGTCCACCCCTCCTCTTGGCTTCCCTTCTCCCCTCCAACCTATATATACATGAGGGATTGAGCTCTTTTGGACACACACGTTTTGGAGCCTCCTCTAGTTCATCTAGCCCTAGTTCTAGTTGGTCCTAGTTGACTAATTAGAACTTGGTCTAGTTCCACTAATCCTCATAATTAGAATCCTAATGTGTCTCTAATCTCCTCCCTCTAATTCTTTCGCGACGATTAGCTTTGGACGGCGAAGCGCTGCCGGATCGTGAAGGTTGCACACTTGCAACCATGTAGAGAGGCTGTGCTTTTGGTCCTCGGTTCGAGGGACTGTTCTTGGGAAGTTCGTGGATTGTTCATTGATGGTTCGAGGGACTCCAAGTACGATCTATACCGACATGTTCTTCTTCCGCTGCAACTCGGTGACGGTAGCGATTGTGATCCTAACTCGTTATGCATCTTCATATTGATCTTGGTTGTGCGTAGGCGCGAAAATTTTGTTTTCTACTATGTGTCCAAACAAGAGGTGGAGTGCCAGAGGGGGCGTCACCGCCGGGAGAGGACAGTTGTCCGCATGCCAGATTTGATGGGGAGGAGGGATATGATGGTTACCATCATCTCATCGGGAGGTTGCTGATGAAGTCCAGGCTCGGTGGAGGCCATCGCGGTTCTGGCTCGACCCGCCCCTGCTTGTTGGCCGCCTTGTCCTCCATCGCAGTAGGTGGCGATCCTCGGTAGCGATGCTTATAGATAAGAATGGGGGAGTAGCAGGAGCATTGGAAACTATTCTATGTACCTTCCCGAGGCTGCCGAAGCTTATGTGACAAGACAGAGGAGAAGGCAGGTAAATCAGGAGTCGTCCATCCTCCATCTGGCGGTTCCTAGTGCTTCAAAGAACACAACTGGGCAGCGGCACAGAGGCCGCACTTCGTGCATCTAATGGCCATGAATCTTACAACATTGTTTACTAACTGTAGCTACCAAGAGATTAACCTGTTATGTGTATAGTCGTTGCAAGGATTTTTAACCTCACTGACACGGCCACAGTATGGCACGCCAGTTACAACAAGAACTTGATATCAGTTAAACTAAAACTTGATGGAAGTTAATTATATACATTACAATTTACCTAGTTAGCATTGGTAACACATGCCAGATTTGGACACCACGGTTCAAATAACAAATTATATACCTCTAACTATAGTAAACCTAAAAGGACGATGCAACCAAATCTAGCAAGAGAGCCTCTGAAGTCGCCGGTGCGCCTGATTGTCACGATGACTACATCGTTGATGGAGCTAGACCCGGAGCCCTCAACTTCATGGGATGCAGGAGACAAGGTCGCTGACGGCCTCAACATCTCCTTGAGACTGTCGGGAGTGACAAACACGAAGAGAGCTTTCATCCTCGGTCCCAACTGCTCCAACGCATGCTCGACCCATGTCTCCTCCATCTCCGCATCTTCAGATGAAAGATACGGCTGTCGGTGTCAAAACCGGCGGATCTCGGGTAGGGGGTCTCGAACTGTGCGTCTAAGGTCGATGGTAACAGGAGAGAGGGTACACGATGTTTACCTAGGTTTGGGTCCTCTCTATGGAGGTAATACCCTACTTCCTGCTTGATTGATCTTGATGAATATGAGTATCAGAAGAGTTGATCTACCACGAGATCGTAATGGCTAAAACCCTAGAAGTCTAGCTTGTATGATTATGATTGTGATTGTCTCTAGGGACTAAACCCTCTGGTTTATATAGACACCGGAGGGGACTAGGGTTGTACAAAGTCGGTTACAGAGAAAGGAATCTTCATATACGAACACCAAGCTTGCCACCCACGCCAAGGAGAGTCCCATCCGGACACGGGTGAGAGTCTTCGGTCTTGTACCTTCACAGCCCATCAGTCCGGCCCATATCCAATAGGCCGGACGCCCGAGGACCCCTTAGTCCAGGACTCCCTCAACGGCAGCGAAGCCAGAGCCAAAGTCCGTGAGATCTCACTGTCATCCTCAGAAGGAATGGATACGAAGAAAGCGGTGACCTCTAGCTGTGCTTGCTGCAGCTGACGTTGCTTCTCCGTGTACGCCACCCTCGCCTCCTCATCCGTCCGGAGGGACTCGAAGGAGTAGTCCATGGAGAGATGCTTCTCAACGAAATCCGGATCCTTGCGATACATGGCTAGGAGATCAGCGATGGCGAGCGGTGCCTCAATCTGTGCCTCCTCCACGAGATGATTCATCAATGCCACCTCACCTACCATGTTGATATCCCATGACGATGATGGAGGCGACATCCAGGGATAGCGATGAAGAACCGCCAGAGTCTCAGATAGAGGAAGGGTCCGACGAGGCAGACATCGGGAGAATGACAAGGGTGGCAGTCGGAGGGGAGGGGAAATGGGGGGCGGCGGCATGTTTGTACAAGGGGAGTCGATAATAACAATTAACTGTCGGTGTTGCTTGTTTAATTTTTACCAATTCTCTAAAATATATGTAAACATCATCTCTACAAATTGAAACATGACAACCATCAACACTATAGCGACCCGACCCGAATGGATCAAGTCTCTGTGCTTAAGTGTCATCCCTGGATCGGTATGCTGACACACACAGTACTCGAGGATTTATAACAGAGGTAAATCACATGTATAAAATAACGTAAATACTATTACCTCAATCCAAATAGCGGAAGCAACAAGGTTGTGGATTGCCACCAACACCAACGGCAAAGTTGAGTGTAGGAATCGCAACCCTAACGTATCACTTACTTGTCGTAAGAAATTTGCAACATGAGACGTTGCAGCCCGAAATGGGTCAGTACATTGTATGTACTGGCAAATTCACATCATAGAGAATGATGAACAATGGCTATCACTACATGCATATATGGCTGGTGGAAAAGCTCTATGGTTATAATGTTTTTGCGAAAAGCCAATCTTTCCCTACTGCAAAGGAATATATTTTATTTAACTATCATGGTGGTTGTTAAACATTGAGAATGGTTGACAGCATTCTCAATCCCAATTAAGCATCATCATTAAAACCCAACAAAATTAATTAAAGTAATGTGATGAGATCAACAGGATAATCCAAGAACTAGATACTCAAGATGTCCATAACCGGGGACACGACTAATCATGATTAGTTTGTACACTCTGCAGAGGTTTGCGCACTTTTCCCCACAAGACTCGATCGCCTCCATTGGATTTCTCGCACTGCATGGTGTTTGAGAAACGGATGACCGAGACATAGTTTTTCAGAAGCGCTAGCACCTTACGATGTGATAGACCGTACCAACCTACATCCCCTACATCTGCTAGTCTACCACTGTAAGAGTTCGCACGACTTAATCAGCTATGCCATAGCCCATAATGGCTTGTGGCTGCACACGGAAGTTTCTAGTATGAATAATCTCATGATCCCTTTGAGCCTGAGTGGCGGTTCATAAAAAAAACAGGCAATCCTGGAGTACCCAGGTACCTAGACAGGCAATCCTGGAATACCCAGGTACCTCAATCCACCTAGATGTGTGTTTAACTTGCCACCTTAAATAAACCATTAATTAACAATCTCACATCTGTCATGGATACTCTCAAAACCCAATCCACGTCTACGAGCATAGCATGGCAATATAAGCATAACGTAATAGTAACTCCCAAGGGTTTGATAATAAACAGGTAATAGGTACTACCTCAACTACTTCCCATCCCACAATTTAATTAGATCCTAATCATGCAATGTTTGAGGATTGATCTAATGCAATAAAACTGGGTATGAAAAGGGTTATGATCAAATTGTGAACTTGCCTGCAATTTTGATGAATATGATTCGCACTCATAACTCTTGATAGTTCTACTTGTCACACTCCGGTCAATCTATTGTAAGCAAGCAATAGTGACCACACATAAGAAATCACTCAAAAGATTAGAAAGATCGAAGAAGACGCTTCGGAAAACATCAAAACCAAACAAATAACTCTTGCAACATAAAACAATTTCTAACGGTACCAAAATTATGTGAATTTGGCCTTATCAGAAAGTTTAGGTCAAGAGCTTCGATTTGCAAAAAAAAACAACTAAATCGGAGTTATAAAACTCAAGTTACGATCAAACAAAGTTTGAATACAAATCTGTTCTAATTCAAATTTTAAACTTTCAAAAAAAAATGTTTGAGTTGGATTACTGGATATAAGAGATCGCAACGAAGAAGTGGGCGTTGGTTTCATCTAATTTGGATGAACGAGTAAAAAGTTATGGCTATTTGAAAAATCAAGGCCAAGTTGTTTTACAGAAGAAAAATAGCTACGGCTAAGGTCTAACGTATAAATACGTAGACTAATTGGTAATCTAATTATTTTATCGTACTAGTATAGAAAATAATAAACTACGGAAGTATAAAAAAACAAAGAAAAATACCTTTATAAGGCAGAGAAAAGATGACTTCGAAGAGAGGAGACAATTTCCAAAAGTCGCATCGAAGAAAAGAAAAATATTTTTCTTTAAAGAATCTAGTCAAACCAAAATATTGATTTAACCCGAATCGGATAATTTTTGAAGCCTCTATGGGTCTATATTTATAGGTGGAAAAGAGGTTTAAGGGTCAAAGGCTAGGCAATGTGGGGCTAAAGTAGACGAAAATATACGAAACAGAGAGAGGAGGTGCACCGTGGGCCAAAAGGCTATAGGCGGTTCGCGGCGGCCGCGCACACTACAAATTTTTTTTGAGCAACTGAAAAGAAAAAAAGAAAAAAAACTATGAAAAAAATATGGGGAGGAATAGGGTCGGCTGGGCCTGGCCCATTTAGTAAAAGAAAAAAAATGATGGGGCGCCCGCTGGTACTATGATGCGCATGTGGGCGACAGTTAGTTTCAGGCGCGCGCGCAGTTTTTGTTATTTGTTTTTTTAAATAGAAAGCGATAAACTGAAAAACGAAAATAAAACTAAAACTTTATATAGGCATATTATATATAAAAATTTTCAGAAAAAGATTTCCTACAAGGTGGAAATTTTGTTAATGCCAAATAAAATTCACAGAAATTCAAATAATTCAAACAATGCTCCTGCTCAAATAAAATCCAATAAAAATTATTTTAAAAATACCAAAATTAATTAAATTTATTTATATCCAATTTTCTGATGTAGGGAATCATGTTACCCTATTTTCCATATATTTTATTTTTGAAGAAAAATAATTTGAATAAGACTCAAATAACTCCAAATTGAAAATAAATTCAAAAGAACTTTGAATTTAATCCTTTGAAACTCCCAACTTATATTTCATATAATTTGAAGAAGTCATTTTATCTTCGCTCATGAAAATCATTGAGTTGCATAAAGTTTCAGAATTGGAAATATTCTCAAATGAAATTCAAATATTTTCAACACCCCTTGTCATTTAAATAAATGGAGGAAGTCATGTCATCTTCTCTCCTGGGTTTTGTGGTGAAAAGAATTTGAATTCTCGGAGAGCATAAAAGCAAAAATTAAAGTTTGGGAAAGTTCATTTATTCCCTCTCATTTAACTTTCAAAAAGTTTCGAATTTACTCACTTTCAGTCAATCAATCAAACAATCAATCAAATCTATCTATTTATTATAACATTCCAAAATTTAGAATTTTGGGATGTTACAAACCTACCACCCTTAAAATGAATCTCGTCCTCGAGATTCGAAGAGGCTAGAAAGAAATAGGTTAGGTTTTGGGGGTCTTATGAAAATCCATCGATCAGCTCCAGGGTCTCGGGTGCTACCACCCTTAGAAACATGGTTACGGTTCCATCAAAACTCATATACTCCATCCTTATTCTTGACGGGGTCGGTCTTCTCAAATTCTCAGGAAAATTCCTTCTCTGGATTTTCCGGTAGTGGCATAACCTTTACCGCAATTCTTATGTCCTTTCATCTTGGTAAGGTTATTCCGAGATTGGGTCTTCTTAACTGACGGGTCTGGCGTCAATACTAAACAATTGTCGATATCTCATGGTGGTCAACAATTTATGGTTTCTCCTGCAGGAAATGGGTCTGGGTTGATCCTCACCGTATAACCTACGGTTGGCAAAAACTGCCTTGTACAAGGGGAAAAATTCTTATACCATTCTAAGGTTTAAACAAGGTTTTGATCGTCGTCACTCTACTATAGGTAAGTCACTCAGGTTTACCATTCCACATAGCAAGGCGAATAATAAGAGTAAGTCGGTATGGTGATCAATCCATCCCGCACCCAAATCATTACCTTGTATACGGTGCGAATCTCGCAGTCCAACACTCGGTCATCCTCACAAGCATTGCAGAATTTCTTTCGTCGACGAACCAAGTTCGGATAAATCCATGGATTCTGCAAGCCAAACAAACAACTATCGTTCCTTCACAACTCTCAGGTTTTGCGTAAACTCCTATAAAATCGTCTGTCGATAAAATCATAACTTCTTCCAGGGTTTTTCCTTCAGCAAGAGTGTGCTTGCTTCTTGGCAGGTCCTGGGGCCTGTGGGTTATGGCCCATCTCATCACTTGTAGTCCTTGAACTTATCATCGGGCAACTGATCATTATTCCAACTTCCAACTTCCTAGTATTCTTAAATCCATCCACTTGTACTGTCTTCCTTCCTTCTATTGGCACCATACTAGGACATGATTACTCAGACTCATCATGGAATTTCCATTGATCCATATTTCCAACATCATACCTCCTTTATATCCAATAGTAATTCATCTCTTCATCCTCGTGGAACATCCCACATACCGAGACAAGACTCATTTTTGTCAAAAATCCACTTCGTGGTATATCATTCTCCTTTCCATGGGTCAAGTGTCCTCATAGGGTACTACCACCCTTAAAGTGACACAAACTCATCCATAGACCATATTTCTCATATCCTCGAAAACGGTCAAAATCTTCCTTCATAGAGTAACAACTCATAAGATCCAATCAGTACTAAGGATGATAACTTTATTGGTCCTCAAATTACTACAATCTCCTGCATAGCACTTCTTCAACGGGGAAACATGAAACACATCATGAACTCCTGACAGTCCTTCGGGTGACTCCAACTTGTTGGCCACTTCTCCCATACGCTCCAAAACTCGGTATGGTCCTACGAATCTCAGGGCTAACTTTCCCTTAACTCCAAACCATTTAACTCCTCGCAGAGGGGACACACGGAGACATGTTCTGTCTCCAATTTCATAGACTACCTCCTTGCGTTTTTTGGTCTGCATAACTCTTCTGCCTGGACTGAGCTACCTTCAGTCTATCTCGAATCAACTTAACATTCTCTTCTGACTCCTTGGTCACATTTGGTCCAAACAACTGACGGTCTCCAACTTCATCCCACATCAACGGTGTCTGGCTCCTTCTCCCATACAAAGCGTCAAAAGGGGCCATCTTCAAACTGGCTTGGTAACTGTTGTTGTATGAGAACTCCGCGTAAGGTAGATTATCATCCCTACTAGATCCATAATCTAGCGCACACCCTATCAACATGTCCTCCAGAATCTGATTGGCTCTCTCGGTCTGTCCATCTGTCTGCGGATGAAAGGCCGTACTGAACTCTAGCCTAGTACCCAAAGTCTGGTGCAGCTGATTCCAAAACTTTGAGGTAAACTGCATTCCTCTATCTGATACAATGGTCCTCGGAACTCCATGCAGACATATGATCCTAGTCAAATATATCTTGGCCAACCTCGCACTTGTATAGGTGGTTTTCACTGGGATAAAGTGAGCCACTTTGTTCAAGCGAATCAACTACTACTCAGATTGAATCATATCCCGTTCGGGTTCTGGGAAATCCGGTAATGAAATCCATGCCAAGCTTATCCCACTTCCATTCGGCTATCGGCATAGGCTGTAGTAATCCGGCAGGCTTCTGATGCTCTGCCTTTACTCTCTCTGGCGTACATCACTTACGACTATATACTCCACAATATCCTTCTTCATACCAGTCCACCAGAAACGCTCCTTCAAATCCAAATACATCTTGGTGTTTCCAGGGCGAATCGAGTATGGTGAGTCATGAGCCTCCTGAAGTATTAACTTCCCGATCTTTGCATTATTGGGCACATGTACACGGTCCTCGAACCATAAGGTGTCGTGCTCATCCTTATGAAAACCTTTGGCCTTTCCTTTGCTCATCCTCTCTTTTACCTCAGCAATCTCTTTGTCATCCTTCTGAGCTTCATGGATCTTTCCCAACAATGTATACTGAACTTCCATTGCTGCAACAAAACCTTTGGGAACAATCTCCAACCGAAGTTCCCTGAGATCCTCGTCTAACTCCTTTGGTAATCCTCCGATTATGAGGGTATTCATCCTTGTTTTGTTTATGGTTGTGCCCTATTTCTCCACAGAGTTTGCATGCACAAGGTTTCTTCATATCCTTTCCATAAGGCCTCAACTTCTGGGACACAAGACGAGATCTTTGCAGAGTCAACTTAAATTCTTCCCAAGTGGTTACTCTTTGCCATCCATTGATGGTTTGGTACATCCTCTACTAGGTAGTGGCACCTCTTTCAAAGCAATCAAGAGCATGCTGGGTCATATCCTTTTCGGCTACAGGGTTATTCTTCATGTGATCCTCCATGTTCTGAATCTATCAGTCCGTCTCCAATTGACTTATCGGTCCCGTAAAGGTGAGTTCATCTCCATTCATCCTCTATTGGGTTCATGGGTTTGGGGTGAGATAAGAGAGATCGAGAGAGATGCACACAATACAAACAATGGTTTTGAAAAGACAGATTTTAGTTTGTGGCTGTCAGTAAAACATCAAACAAAATGACATCTCACAATCGTCGCATCTAACGTAGGTATATAACACGGGTTTGGTCTTCTAATGGTCAATGTTGCCAAACTCTTCAAGTCTTGTTCATGTCTCTGATGGCTTCTTCCGATTCGTGTTTGTCCTTCTCAAATTCTTTTGCCAGATCATCTCTACCTCGTGACCTCCTTTAATATTTTTGGAGTTGCGTTCCAAACTTCTGGGTTTCAACATCCTTGACATGAACCATGATCCTACTGTCCTTCAGTTCCTGACGAATCTCCTGTATCTCAAGGTTTTACTTCTCTAGCTTGGCTGCTTTCAACTTCTGGGTCCTGAGTTCTTCACGAAATACTTCTTTGACAATTATAGCTTCCTGAAGGTCCATCTTAAAACTCCTGATGTAACACTCCAGATCCTGGTGATACATCGGCTAAGGTTAAAACTTCATCTCTGGCTGATAGGCGCTCCGTTAGCCTTCTACCATCCAATCCTTCCATGCATATGCATGCTTAACTCAGCACGGTGACAATAGCATAAGCGGGCGATAACCTCGTGGATAGCCATGTTTCTGCTCTTGTCATTTCCATGAGCTATCTCTCCATAGTCGATATCTCCTGCCTTTAGGGTTGTCTTAACAAAATCTTTGAGTTTTAAAGCTCCATCATTGTAATGCACTGTAAAATCCTCTTCATTCCAAAGTAGTAGTTGTTCGATATATTGTACTCCTTGGATTGGTCTCATCAGTCGAATCTTCGAGTGGTCAAAAGGGAAAAGGGGTATAGTCTCACTAAATGGGAATATTTGAATAAGGTCAGAAGAGAAGAGAGGTAGAAGATCTTTTTGAAAATGAAGTTCGTAGAGAAAATCTTTCCTATAGGCTTGCCAGTTTCTAGGGTCACGTCCTACAGTCAACATGTGCTCTGATACCATCTTGTAGCGACCCGACCCGAATGGATCAAGTCTCTGTGCGTAAGTGTCATCCCTGGATCGGTATGCTAACACACACAGTACTCGAGGATTTATAACAGAGGTAAATCACATGTATAAAATAACGTAAATACTATTACCTCAATCCAAATAGCGGAAGCAACAAGGTTGTGGATTCCCATCAACACCAACAACAAAGTTGAGTGTAGGAATCGTAACCCTAACGTATCAATTACTTGTCGTAAGAAACCTGCAACATGAGACTTTGCAGCCCGAAACGGGTCAGTACATTGTATGTACTGGCAAATTCACACCATAGAGAATGATGAACAATGGCTATCACTACATGCATATATGGCTGGTGGAAAAACTCTATGGTTATAATGTTTTTGCGAAAAGCCAATTTTCCCTACTGCAAAGGAATAAATTTTATTTAACTATTATGGTGGTTATTAAACATTGAGAATGGTTGACAACATTCTCAATCCCAATTAAGCATCATCATTAAAACCCAACAAAATTAATTAAAGTAACGTGATGAGATCAACAGGATAATCCAAGAACTAGATACTCAAGATGTCCGTAACCGGGGACACGGCTAATCATGATTAGTTTGTACACTCTGCAGAGGTTTGCGAACTTTTCCCCACAAGACTCGATCGCCTCCGTTGGATTTCTCGCACTGCATGGTGTTTGAGAAACGGATGACCGATACATAGTCTTTCAGAAGCGCTAGCACCTTATGATGTGATAGACCGTACCAACCTACATCCCCTACATCTGCTAGTCTACCACTGTAAGAGTTCGCACGACTTAATCAGCTATGCCAGAGCCCATAATGGCTTGTGGTTGCACACAGAAGTTTCTAGTATGAATAATCTCATGATCCCTTTGAGTCTGGGTGGCGGTCCATAAAAAACAGGCAATCCTGGAGTACCCAGGTACCTAGACAGGCAATCCTGGAATACCCAGGTACCTCAATCCACCCAGATGTGTGTTTAAGTTGCCACCTTAAATAAACCATTAATTAACAATCTCACATCTATCATGGATACTCTCAAAACCCAATCCACGTCTACGAGCATAGTATGGCAATATAAGCATAACGTAATAGTAACTCCCAAGGGTTTGATAATAAACAGGTAATAGGTACTACCTCAACTACTTCCTATCCCACAATTTAATTAGATCCTAATCATGCAATGTTTGAGAATTGATCTAATGCAATAAAACTGGGTATGAAAAGGGTTATGATCAAAGTGTGAACTTGCCTGCAATGTTGATGAAGATGATTCGCACTCATAACTCTTGATAGTTCTACTCGTCACACTCCTGTCAATCTATCGTAAGCAAGCAATAGTGACCACACATAAGCAATCACTCAAAAGATCAGAAAGATCGAAGAAGACGCTTCGGAAAACATCAAAACCAAACAAATAACTCTTGCAACGTAAACCAATTTCTAACAGTCCCAAAATTATGTGAATTTGGCCTTATCAGAAAGCTTAGGTCAGGAGCTTTGATTTGCAAAAAAAAATCAACTAAATCGGAGTTATAAAACTCAAGTTACGATCAAACGAAGTTTGAATACAAATATGTTCTAATTCAAATTTTAAACTTTCAAAAAAATGTTTGAGTTGGATTAATGAATAGAGGAGATCGTAACGAAGAAGTGGGCGTTGGTTTCATCTAATTTGGATGAACGAGTAAAAAGTTATGGCTATTTGAAAAATCAAGGCCAAGTTGTTTTACGGAAGAAAAATAGCTACGACTAAGGTCTAACGTATAAATACGTAGACTAATTGGTAATCTAATTATTTTATCGTACTAGTATAGAAAATAATAAACTACGGAAGTATAAAAAAACAAAGAAAGATACCTTTATAAGGCAGAGAAAAGATGACTTCGAAGAGAGGAGACAATTTCCAAAAGTCGCGCCGAAGAAAAGAAAAATATTTTTCTTTAAAGAATCTAGTCAAACCAAAATATTGATTTAACCCGAATCGGATGATTTTTGGAGCCTCTATGGGTCTATATTTATAGGTGAAAAAGAGCTTTAAGGGTCAAAGGCTAGGCAATGTGGGACTAAACGTAACTGAGGGAGTCCTGGATTAGGGGGTGTTCGGATAGCCGGACTATACCTTCAGCCGGACTCCAGGACTATGAAGATACAAGATTGAAGACTTCGTCCCGTGTCCGGAAGGATCTTTCCTTGGCGTGGAAGGCAAGCTAGGCGTGCGGATATTCAAAATCTCCTACCATTGTAACCGACTCTGTGTAACCCTAACCCTATCCGGTGTCTATATAAACCGGAGGGTTGTAGTCCGTAGGACAACCATCATCATACACAATCATACCATAGGCTAGCTTCTAGGGTTTAGCCTCCTTGATCTCGTGGTAGATCCACTCTTGTACTACCCATATCATCAATATTAATCTAGCAGGAGTAGGGTTTTACCTCCACCGAGAGGGCCCGAACCTGGGTAAAATAAAGTGTCCCTTGTCTCTTGTTACCATCCGACCTTGACGCACAGTTCGGGACCCCCTACCCGAGATCCGCCGGTTTTGACACCGACATTGGTGCTTTCATTGAGAGTTCCTCTGTGCCGTCGCGATCAGGAAGGATGCCTTTTCCCGTCTTTAAAGATGGCGGTGTTACTAAGGGAGCCTTGGCTGTCGGCCAAACCCTCCAGCTAGGTGGTTTTCTCATGACCGCCTGTTCGGCCGTTGCGCCGACGGTGACCTCTCGGGTCATCGAAAGTAACCGCCACGTCAGCCTGGAACTTGCCGAGCAGCTGGATCCGATGGAGCTCTCTTCCGTAAACGAGCTCTTGGATCGCATCGCCGCCCTGGGGGTCGCTACAAATTACGACCAGGTTGCGCTTAAACCCGATCTGAGGGAAATTAACTCTCCCCAAGTCACCCACCATGTTGCTGTGGTGGAAACACAATGCGGCGACCCTTCATCTATCTTAAGGACTAGCCACGTCCGAATTCCTGAACCCTCCATGCCGGATATCCGTGGAGGGGAGGCTACAATCCAAGACCTGAGCCTAAAATCAGGCGAATCGGACAACGTCCAAGGCTCCGGATCTCAGAATCCGGAAGTTCTCCGGCTTCCGAACAGCAAACCGGGCAAAGTCTCAGATTCGATGACGCCCGACCACCCGATCTTAAGCGATCTCTCCTAAATTAGGCAGATGCCCAAAGAAACAGTACATCATTACTGGGCCAGATTCCTCCTACTTATGAACAGGACAAAGGACTGCCGCGAGGAAGACGCGATTTCAATCTTTTGCAGTAACTGCACGGACAAGGGAATACTCAACGCCATAAGCCGTCGTAATATTACACGCTTTGCTGACCTGGCGTCCATAGTACAAAAATACTGTGCCATGGAAAGTGCTTGGAAAACCGAAATTGAATTCTGGGACAATCCGGCCTTGAGTAGCAATCCCGTCCGAATCAAGAGGGCGCACCGCAGTAAGGCGCCCGGACTAAACACTAAAAAATCAAAGCCCTCTAAGGGGCATGGAACCGTACTGGAAAAGTGGCTAGATGGACCCTGCAAGATTCATAGTGCAGCGGACGCCACCCCAACCCACAGCCTCAGGGCATGTTAGATACTCCAGCAGGTGGCCAAAATTGGCGAGGACCTCCTAATTCCAGAGGTCGAAGGAAACCGGCCAGGGAATTTCAGTTCCGTTCTCACAGTCTTTGAGACTTTCGCATCGAATAACATGCGAAAAAGAACACTTCGCAGCCTCACCGAAGTCTATCAAGAAGCGACAATAAATCCATGGAGTAATACTGCTATCACCTTCAATGCGAGTGACGAACCTAAATTTCGAACAACCAAAGCACCAGCCGCACTGGTCCTCAGTCCCATAGTGGACGGCTGTCGCCTCGCAAAGGTACTCATGGACGGAGGCAGCGGATTGAACCTCATCTACGAGGAAACCCTCCAAAAGATGGAAATAGACTGGAACCGCATTGAGCGAAGTAGCACAACTTTTAGAGGAATAATTCCCAGTCAGGAAGCGCACTGCACCGGAAAAATCACACTAGATGTGGTGTTCGGCACGCCGGATAATTACAGGTCCGAACAGATCACGTTCCAGGTAGCCCCGTTCAAAAGCGGATACCACACTATACTAGGGCGGGAGGCTTTTACAGTTTTCCAAGCTATACCCCATTACGGGTACATGAAGCTTAAGATGCCTGGGCCAAATGGAATTATCACTCTCGCTAGTGATCCGGACATAGCACTTCGCGCCGAAAACAAGACAGCCGCATTGGCCCTCAAGGCACTATCAGAAACCTTAGCGGCCGAATAACTGACTGCACTGCGATCCACGGTTAACAGGGATGATGTGATACTCGATAAGAGATCCAAATCCACATCCTTCAAACCAGCGGACGAAATAGTCAAATTCCAGGTCCACCCTACGGACCCCAATAAAACAACCTCCATCGGGGCACGACTGAACCCTGATGTAGACGCCGCACTTCGAGAGTTCCTACGAGAGAACTGGGACATTTTCTCTTGGCACCCCTCAGATATGCCAGGAATCCCACGCAGGCTGGCAGGACACAGTTTAAATATCCAGCAAGGATTCAAACCTATCAAACAAACCCTTCGGCGTTTCTCCGAACCAAAGAGACAGGCTATGGGAGAGGAGCTAGCCAAGTTATTGGAGGCCGGATTCATCAGAGATATAAAACACCCGGACTGGCTAGCAAACCTGGTGATGGTACCAAAGAAGGACAAATCCTAGCGCCTGTGTGTTGACTTCAAAGACCTCAATAAGGCTTGCCCAAAGGATCCTTTTCCCCTCCCTCGAATAGATCAAATCATGATGCCACCGCAGGACACGATTCCCTGTGCTTCCTCGACGCATACTCCGGCTACCATCAAATCAAGATGGCAGAATCAGACCAAGCCGCAACAGCATTCATCACACCATACGGCCCATTCTGCTTCAACACGATGCCCTTTGGACTAAAAAACGCCGGTGCGACATATCAGCGCATGATTCAAACATGTCTGGCAAACCAGATCGGCAAAACAGTGGAGGCGTATGTAGATGATGTGGTCGTTAAATCAAGATATGTCGAATCTCTAGTAGACGACTTGAGGCTCACATTCGACAACCTCCGAAAATACGACATTAAGCTCAATCCGGAAAAATGCGTTTTCGGCATTCCACCCGGAAAGCTACCGGGCTTCATTGTGTCCGGTAGAGGAATTGAAGCAAATCCAGCTAAAATCCGAGCTTTGTCACAATTGGATGTCCCAAAAGACCTCAAACAAATACAGAAACTCACCGGTGCGTGGCGGCCTTAAGCCGCTTTATCTCCCGCTTGGGAGAAAAGGCATTACCCCTTTACTGCCTCCTTAGGCGCACCGAACACTTCGAGTGGACGGAAGCTGCCACGGCCGGACTCGAGGAGATAAAGGCCATCTTGGCAACAAACCCAGTCCTGGCCGCGCCGAACATGGGCGAACCCATGTTATTATACATTGCCGCAACTCATCAAGTTGTTAGCGCAGTACTCGTCGTCGAGCGGGCAACGGACGGGCACAAACTCCCCCTTCAAAGGCCGGTTTACTACGTGTCCACTGTCCTTACAGCATGCAAATCACGGCACCCACATTACCAAAAGATCGCATACGCGGTGTTCATGGCATCCCGGAAGCTACGTCACTACTTTCAAGAGTGTTCCATAACAGTAGCCTCGGAAGTACCACTCAATGATATTATCAACAACCGCGATGCCACGGGCCGGATAGCCAAATGGGCCATAGAGCTCCTCCAGTTCGACATAACCTACAAACCACTACGAGCAATTAAATCGCAAGTCCTAGCCGACTTCGTCGCCGAATGGACAGAGGCCGAACTCCCTAAAGAGTACGGCACATATTCCAACTGGATCATGCATTTCGACGGATCCAAAATGCTGGCCGGACTGGGGGCTGGCGTCGTTTTGTCGTCCCCTACAGGGGATACAGTCCAATATGTACTCCAAATCATGTACGCGGATTCCAACAATGCAGCCGAGTATGAGGCCCTTCTACATGGTCTCCGGATGGCAGTATCCATGGGCATTCAACGCCTGGAAGTACGCGGGGACTCCAACCTCGCGATATCCCAAATAAATGGCGACTTCGACGCCAAAGACCCAAAAATGGCAGCTTATCACAATGCCGTCCTAAACATGTCACGTCGGTTCGAAGGACTGGAGTTTCACCATATAGCCCAAGAAAATAATCAGGCAGCGGACGTCCTAGCACGTATTGGAGCAAAACGAGATGCAGTCCCCCCCAACATCTTCTTAGAAAGAATATTCAAGCCATCTGTAGCATGGGAAGGGGAACCCTCGGTCCACAGTCCAAACACAACCGCACAGCCCGACGCCAAACAATCTGACATAATCAGAGGCCCTGCCACCGAAATCACACCCTCAGCCCACGTAATAATGGCGGTCATCGCCCCGTGGACAGAACCATTCCTCGCCTACCTTACTAGGCAGGAACTCCTAGAGGACCAAAACGAGGCACGCTGCATAGTGCAGCGATCTAAATCCTATAAAGTCCACGAGGGAGAGCTATATAAGAAAAGCACTACAGGAGTCCTTCAAAGATGTATCTCCGAAGAGGAAGGGCGGAGTCTGTTGGATGAAATTCATGCCGGACTCGGTGGCCACCACGCCGCAGCTCGGTCCCTTGTAAGCAAGGCTTTCCATATGGGCTTTTATTGGCCGACGGCCCGGGCAGACGCTCATGACTTAGTCAAACGATGTGTCGGTTGCCAGCTCTTTGCAAACCAAAGCCATATGCCACCCAACGCCCTCCGAACTATCCCCATCACTTGGCCTTTTGAGGTCTGGGGGCTTGACATGGTGGGACCCCTTAAAGGTGGAACCCACAAGAAAAAATACTTATTGGTCATGGTGGATAAATTCACCAAATGGATAGAAGCCAGGCCTGTTAAGACGGCCGAATCCGGACCTGTGATAGACTTCATATCCGGGGTCGTACACCGTTATGGTGTCCCTCACAGCATCATCACCGATAACGACACAAACTTCACCTCCGATGAAGTAAAGTTGTGGTGCAAAAACATGGGCATTAAGCTCGACTATGCTTCTGTCTATCACCCACAAACTAACGGTCAAGTCGAACATGCAAATGGTCTCATCATGAGCGGCATTAAACCTAGACTAGTGCGCTCCCTCAAGGAATCTAATACGCTGTGGGTGGAGGAGCTCGACTCCGTACTCTGGGGGCTGCGAACCACGCCGAATCATACCATCGGATTCACACCATTCTTTATGGTGTATGGCGCAGAGGCAGTTCTGCCCTGCGACATAATTCATGACTCACCTCGAGTGTGCATGTACGAAGAAAGAGAAGCCGAGCTTGATCGACAGGACAACCTGGACGCCTTAGAGGAGGAGCGCGATGTGGCTAAAGCCCGTTCCGCATTTTATCAACAGCAGGCTCGAAGATATCAAAGCAGAGAAGTACGAGCCAAAACTTACAATGTTGGCGAACTAGTTCTACGCCTGCCGGATAAGAAAAAGGACAAACTCAAGCCCAAATGGGAAGGTCCCTTCATAATTAACCAAGTCCTGATTGGTGGAGCGTACCGCCTGCGAGATGCGTCGGATAACCGACTCGAGCCGAACCCATGGAACACCGCACGTCTCCGAAGATTCTATGCCTAGCGCCGGACTCGGGGTTTGTCTCCTTCTTCTGTCCATTTATATATATATATATATATTTCTGATTTTTGTCTCCCCCACTCTTTCCTTTTATAGCCATTAAAGGCTCATCATGTGACGCGCTACCCGCGCTCCTTAAACCTGGGGGCTTCTTTAATAGAAGCTTGTTTATATGGGTTTCACGCCCAACGCATGCGTCAGACTTCCGCATGCACCTTTTCTTCACCATTATATGCATCGATATGACTTAAGTTTTGGCCAAGCTGGGTTGCCTGGCTCCTGTGCTTACCCCTACGTTCCCGATTGTTCGGCTAGGCGGTAAAGGGAGCACCTCTGCGATTGCTACTGCCGGATAAGCCGGATGTGTAACTCAGACTGGGTGAAGCCGAAAGCTAGCGTTCTTAAGGGAATATTTGGTCGGTGAACTAAAGATGAACCTTTTTTACTTATACATGCCCCCAGATGTTTTCCTGCATTTGCAGTCCGGACGTGCACTTCAGGGCACGCCACCCCAGCGAAAGGAACCCTTAACGGAACTATTCTCTCTGGAAGATGTTTCTTACTAACCATGTAATATAACATAACTAGTTGGGAACTTGTCTAAGAAAGCACTAATGACCCCTACACCTGGTCTCCACGCATACCTCGGTTCTTATATAACCGTTATGGTATTCGGACACACTCCGGACCGTCAGGTCCCGAGGTCGAAGTGAAAAGGTCGGCAACGACAAACGATCTACAATCCGGCTAGAAGGCATTACACATGTCAATTATAAATTACATAGTCATCCTGACTGATTGTATTCCTCTTCTATACCATCTAACATGCTGTCTAATTTACAGTCCTGCTGGGAATACTTTGCGGCCAATTCTACCTGGCCATACACTAAGCTCACAGGGATCTCCTTCCTGTCAGGCCCCAGCGGTTCGACCTCGGCCATGTGATTGGGGTCAGACTTCGTAAAGCAGGTCTTCACCATGGCCCAGGCCTCCCTAGCGCCCTGCCGGCAGGCCGATATCTTCCACAACCGGAAGCGCCGCCGAGCCCCCTTCAACTTCTCCGCAAGTTCTCCAAGGCCCTCGGGTATGGAGTGGGCAGGCCACAAGGCTTGGGCAATACCTCGCATCGCCTGCCGAACTCGTTCATGTAGTTGCGAGAGTTCGGGAAGAAGATCGCCCGTTGAACCGGGCATCTCCTCTGCAGGACGACCTGTCAGCATACCTACAGACATAACTCTGTTAGTCGTCTTCCTCGCCGAACTCCTTTTTCAAGAGTTTGCTTAAGCACTTACTAAAAATGTCGCGTCGAAGTCGCTGATTCTCCTTATTGGAGTCCGACAGCTGGCCACGAACATCTTTTAGTTCAACATCCAGCCTGGTGTTGGCATCCTGGAGATCATTCTTCTCCCGCCTCACCTTTGTTAGCACGCTTTCACCAGCCTTTAACTGGCGTAGAAGCTGTTGCCTGTCCGGATCGAGTCCGGCGCCATCTGCAATACCATTTGTCAGATTGGCACTTAAATCCGTACAATACTAAATATTCTGGTGTATTGTTTACCTGCAGGGGTCTCTTTAGACCCCCCTGCTACCGTTAGTGCGGCATCTAGTTGGGCCCTGCACCTTTCCAGCTCCTGGGACAGCGCGGTGTTCTTCTCGGTAAGAAACTGCATGTTATATGATTCTCGAATTAGTTATTTCCACTGCTTCAAGTCTCGGGGGCTACTGGCATATCTATATTTACCAAAATTTTCTTACCCGTATGTCTTTTACATACTGCTCCGTGGCTCTGGCTAAACCATTTTGAGCGGCACGGAGGTACGCATCTCCTGAATTGAAGGCATTTAAAGCCTCCTGGGAGAAACAAGCGTCGCAAAGAACTGTCCGGCGACGCCTGTGGTTCATGGCACTCTCCACCTCGGAATGGGTGGCAGACAGCTTGTCCACATCCTCTGATGGAGGAGCGCCCGGTGCGTGCCTTGCGCTGGCCTCCGCCTCCGGGCCAGGCGTTGGAGTCTGGCTGGTGGAGGCGCGGTTGGCAACTTCTCCGGATATAGTCCGACGAGGTCTCTTCGTCCCGAAGATAGCACGAATGTTAATATACCCTGGAGGAGTAAAACACCAGGGAAAAAGAGAGGGTACGCCATACCTTTGCTCTGGCACCTCAGACTGGACTACGTTCCTTTTTGCCCCACGGGGCCCTGCGGCCCCCCGCCGGCTAGCTGCAGCGGGGTCAGCTTCCCCCCTCGGGAATCTCCCCTACAAAGCACGGTTGTTGTCAGAACAACCAAACCCATGAAAACGGAACCCCTCTTAAGGGGGTAAAGCTCCGGTATTTGTCACCTGGGAGGCCGGGATTAACCCTGGGTAATCAGCTACAATAGCTACCAAGGTATCGTCCTTGCTTAGCTGATGAAACACTCCGTTGATGAATTCCACCGCTAAGTCCGGATCCTCTTCGGAGTCCGGATCGAGGGACCGTTCTGGGTCCTCTAGCTATGGAGGACGGCTGTTTATGTTTTTTACCTCCTGACGCAGGTCCTGCATTGAAGTCGTTAGACTGCCTATTTAATCATGGGAATGTAAAATGAACAGGGAAGCACGACTGTCCGCTTACCCAATTCGGAGGACTATACATGGAAAATCCGCCCTGCGGGTCGACGCGGAGGAATTCCTCTTCTTCTCCCTTGTACAAAGAGGATAAGATCTTCATTAGAGCGGCAGGCGAGTCCAGCCCTTTACGGCCGCAACGGGTGGCGTCATCTTCCCCGTTGAAATCCCACATGGGGTGGCTTCTGTATTGGAGCGGCTGCACCCCCCGCATAATGCATATGGCCATGACTTTAATCATGGTTAGTTCGGAATGAGCCAGTAGCTTAATCCGGCCCATTAAGTAAAGGACATCTCTGTCATTCTCTCTCTGAGAGCTCCGAGGGCGCCAGCTCAGGCGTTTCTTCAGGGGAGCATTGTTGAACTCAGGGAGACCGGCCCGGATAGGGTCCGGCAGGGGGACGTCGTCTATGTAGAACCATTCTGAAGGCCAGTCCTTGGACGCCTTCTTCGGGGTTCCGGATGGGTATCCGGTCCCGGCAATGCGCCATACTTCGGCTCCGCCCACTTGATATATGGACCCCTCTTGGGAACGGGGCACCAGGCAGAATATCTTCTTCCACAATGCGAAATGAGCCTCGACGCCTAAAAATAGCTCGCAAAGAGCAACGAAGCCCGCGATGTGTAACACGGAGCCGGGCGTAAGGTGGTGCAGCCGGAGGCCATAGAACTCCAAAAGCCCGCGGAGAAAGGGATGAATTGGAAATCCCAGTCCCCTTATTAGATAAGGGACCAGGCACACCCGCTCCCCTTTAGAGGGACTAGGTGAGTTCTCCGCTTGTTTTCCGCCTTGATAAGTGGTGAGTCCGGCTCGGACCGAGACCATATAGGCTTGAGGGAGAAATCCCTTGGCTTGGAGCGACACTAATTTGCTGCGCGGGATGGAACAACTCTCCCAGTCTCCAGGGATAAGACTGGAAGGGCGAGAGGAGGAGCTACGGCGGCTGGCCATGTTAGAATGGATCTTTGCTGGAGACGCTCTGATGATTTCTCGTAGAAGGGGAAGGTGTGGTTTGGATCTGAATCCTCATCCTGTTAAATAGGCGGCTCGTTTATACGGCTAGGGGCTTGGATGTAAAACTACCCCGGCTTTTTGCATTCGTTTGACACGTGGAGGGCGGCCATTATTGGGCGTGAAAGCCAAGGAGCGCTGCATTATAAAAATCGAACATTATTTGTACAGGTACACATGATTCGGAGGAGGAACCCGCCTTGCAATGCCGAAGACGATTTGCGCGCCGGACTCGTCGTCATTGAATCCTGGTTCGGGGGCTACTGAGGGAGTCCTGGATTAGGGGGTGTTCGGATAGCCGGACTATACCTTCAGGCGGACTCCAGGACTATGAAGATACAAGATTGAAGACTTCGTCCCGTGTCCGGAAGGATCTTTCCTTGGCGTGGAAGGCAAGCTAGGCGTGCGGATATTCAAGATCTCCTACCATTGTAACCGACTCTGTGTAACCCTAACCCTATCGGTGTCTATATAAACCGGAGGGTTGTAGTCCGTAGGACAACCATCATCATACACAATCATACCATAGGCTAGCTTCTAGGGTTTAGCCTCCTTGATCTCGTGGTAGATCCACTCTTGTACTACCCATATCATCAATATTAATCTAGCAGGAGTAGGGTTTTACCTCCATCGAGAGGGCCCGAACCTGGGTAAAATAAAGTGTCCCTTGTCTCCTGTTACCATCCGACCTTGACGCACAGTTCGGGACCCCCTACCCGAGATCCGCCGGTTTTGACACCGACAGTAACAAAAATATACGAAACAGAGAGAGGAGGTGCGCCATGGGCCAAAAGGCTATAGGCGGTTCGCGGCGGCCGCGCACACTGCAATTTTTTATTGAGCAACTGAAAAGAAAAAAAGAAAAAAAACTATGGAAAAAAATATGGGGAGGAATAGGGTCGGTTGGGCCTGGCCCATTTAGTAAAAGAAAAATAAATGATGGGGCGCCCGCTGGTACTATGATGCGCACGTGGGCGACAGTTAGTTTCAGGCGCGCGCGCAATTTTTGGTATTTGTTTTTTTAAACAGAAAGCGATAAACTGAAAAACGAAAATAAAACTAAAACTTTATATAGGCATATTATATATCAAAGTTTTCAGAAAAAGATTTCCTACAAGCTGGACATTTCTATAGTGCCAAATAAAATTCACAGAAATTCAAATAATTCAAACAATGCTCCTGCTCAAATAAAATCCAATAAAAATCATTTTAAAAATACCAAAATTAATTCAAATTTATTTATCTCCAATTTTCTGATGTAGGGAATCATGTCACCCTATTTTCCATATATTTTATTTTTGAAGAAAAATAATTTGAATAAGACTCAAATAACTCCAAATTGAAAATAAATTCAAAATAACTTTGAATTTAATTCTTTGAAACTCCCAACTCATATTTCATATAATTTGAAGTCATTTTATCTTCGCTCATGAAAATCATTGAGTTGCATAAAGTTTCAGAATTGGAAATATTCTCAAATGAAATTCAAATATTTTCAACACCCCTTGTCATTTAAATAAATGGAAGAAGTCATGTCATCTTCTCTCCTGGGTTTTGTGGTGAAAAGAATTTGAATTCTCGAAGAGCATAAAAGCAAAAATTAAAGTTTGGGAAAGTCCTTTTATTCCCTCTCATTTAACTTTCAAAAAGTTTCGAATTTACTCACTTTCAGTCAATCAATCAAACAATCAATCAAATCTATCTATTTATTATAACATTCCAAAATTTAGAATTTTGGGATGTTACAAACACGATCTACCATACGTAATTAGACAGCACACATGAATCTCATAGGAGTATGTAAGATGCCAAGATATGACCTGAGAACGAGCACCACTACTGATGACCCACAAGTATAGGGGATCATTCATAGTCCTTTCGATAAGTAAGAGTGTCGAACCCAACGAGGAGCAGAAGGAAATGTCAAGTGGTTTCAGCAAGGTATTTTCTGCAAGCACTGAAATAGTCGGTAACAAGTAGTTTGATAGCAAGATAATTTGTAACGAACAAGTAACAAAAACGGTAAATAAAGTGTAGCATGGTAACCCAATCCTTTTGTGGCAAAGGACAAGCCAAAACGGTCTCTTATGATAAGCAAAGCGTTCTTGAGGGTACATGGGAATTTCATCTAGTCACTTTCATCATGTTGGCTTGATTTGTGTTCGCTACTTTGATAATTTGGTATGTGGGTGGACGGGTGTTTAGGTGCTATTATTACTTGAACAAACCTCCTACTTATGATTAACCCCCTCGCAAGCATCCTCAACTATGAGGAAAGTATTAAGATAAAATCTAACCATAGCATTAAACTTTTGGGTCCAAATCAGCCCCTTACGAAGTAGCGCATAAACTAGGGTTTAAGCTTCTGTCACTCTAGCAACCTATCATCTAATAACTACTCCACAATGCATTCCCTTAGGCCCAAATATGGTGAAGTGCCATGTAGTCGACATTCACATGATACCACTAAGGGAATCACAACATACATATCATCAAAATATCGAACACATATCAAGTTCACATGATTACTTGCAACATGGCTTCTCCCATGACCTCAAGAACAAAAGTAACTAATCACAAATGATAATCATGCTCAATATCAGAGGGGATTAAATAGCATAATGGATCTGAACATATAATCTTCCACCAAATAAACCATATAGTAATCAACTACAAGATGTAATCAACACTATTAGTCACCCACAAGTACCAATCTGAGGTTCTGGTACAAAGATTGAACAGAAGAGATGAACTAGGGTTTGAGAGGAGATGGTGCTGTTGAAGATGTTGATGGAGATGGCCCTCCCAAAGATGGGAGAGTTGTTGGTGATGACGATGGCGATGATTTCCCCCTCTGGGAGGGAAGTTCCCCCGGCTGAATCACTCCACGAGAGGGCAAAAGTGCTCCTGCCCAAGTTTCTCCTCGAGACGGCGGCGCTTCATCCCGAAAGTCACCCTTGATTTTTTTAGGTCAAAATGACCTATATACCAGAAGATGGGCACCGGAGGTGGACCGAGGAGGGCACAACCCACCAGGGCGCGCCTGGGCTCCCTAGCACGCCTAGGTGGGTTGTGCCCACCTGGTGGGCCCCCTCTACTAATTATTTGCTCCCATATTTTGCATACATTGCAAAACAATTCTTCATAAATTTTCAGCTTATTTGGAGATGTGCAGAATAGATAACTTTGACGTAGCTTTTTCAGGTCCAGAATTCCAGCTGCCGGTATTCTCCCTCTTTGTGTAAACCTTGCATATTATGAGAGAAAAGGCATTAGAATTATTCCATAAAGCATTATTATGCATAAAAACATTATAAAATGGACGTATCAACTCCCCCAAGCTTAGACCTCGCTTGTCCTCAAGCGAAAACCAAAACCAAAAAATATGTCCACATGCTTAGAGAGAGAGGTGTCGATAAAAACAAAATACTGACATAGAAGCATCATGCATATTATTATAACAACAAGGAACTTTAACATAAAACTTTATCACACAACTTTTATCATATAACTTCTCATGAACAAGTAACAATTCATCACAACATTGAAGTATAAAGCATAAACATTATTGAAAACCAACAAACTATGTTCTCAGTCAACTTTACAACTACAATTCATCATATTTTCAAGAAGGGTCACGTACCGGAGCCTTTGGGAAAGTCCACATACTCAACCATCATTTAATCTTCTATGATTGCTGATACGTCTCCAACGTATCTACTTTTCCAAACACTTTTGCCCTTGTTTTGGACTCTAACTTGCATGATTTGAATGGAACAAACCCGGACTGACGCTGTTTTCAGTAGAATTGACATGGTGTTATTTTTGTGCAGAAATAAAAGTTCTCGGAATGACCTGAAACTTCACGGGGAATATTTTTGGAATTAATAAAAAAACTGGCGAAAGAATCAACACCAGGGGGCCCACACCCTGTCCACGAGGGTGGAGGGTGCGCCCACCCCCTTGGGGCGCACTAAACTTGGCCAAAACTCGGGCCGGGCCGGGCTTCGGGCTGGGCCTAGCCAAGCCCGACGAAAAAAACCCAGTCCCGAGCCCGGCCCGGCCATCGGGCCTGTTTTCTGGGCCCGAGCTCGGCCCGAACATGCAAAAGCCCGCTGGGCCTCGGGCTGGCCCGGCCCGGCCACCGGGCTCAAAAAGCATACACTTTCGGCCCGAGCCCGGCCCGGGGGCAGCGTCGGGCCGGGCCGGGTCGGGCTTTTTCGGGCCGGGTCGGGCCGGGCCGGCCGGGCCGAGCTGCCCATGGCCAGGTCTAGGGCGCACCCCCTTTCCTCGTGGGCCCCCTGAGGCTCCACCGACGTTAACTCCAACTCTATGCACTACAAAAAAATACACTTCTGTGATGATACGTGTTTGTCATAGTAGGTCGCGTTTTTTGTCATGCATGTACATCCATGACAAATTTATGACAGAATCAAGATAGTCATACCTGTGCTGTCGTAGAAGTGTTCCATGACATTACCAAAATTATCATCACAGAAGTTTCCACTTCCATGACGATAAATCGTGCGTCACAGAAGTGCTTTCGTCAAGGGTGACCGACACGTGGCATCCACCGTAACGGAACACCGTTAAGCTATTGGGTCGGGTTTTGGATCCGATAACCCATTAACAGCCCCGACCAATGGGGATTTTCCACGTGTAAAATCATCATTGGCTAGAGGAAACACGTGTCGGCTCATCGTTGGGACAGATGTCATCCACTCACTGGACAGAAGGCGCCTATGATACGTCGACACGTGGCATGACCCAACAGTGGAACATTCCTGTGAAAAGGCCGACCCGTTTGACTTGGTCAAAAGCTGGCGGGCCGGCCCATGGAAAGCCTGTTAACAGCCTGTTCGCATATAGCGCATTTACAGCCCGCTAACCCAAGGCCCGTTACGCCCTATCCGAATTAGGCCTAGTAGCGTCATCTGGGCCATCCAATATGATTCCAGCCCGTTTTCACTTCGGGCCCATGTATAGCCCATGACGTCTTTCGGCCCATATGAGGCCCTTTGTGACTCTTGGCCCATTAGTGGTCCGTGCTGAAACTGGCCCGTAATGAACAGTGTATTACTTTACACCCATTAACGGCCCGTGGTGAAACCGACCCGTAATGAACAGTGTATCACTTTATACCCATTAACGGCCCGTTACTCCGTTGGGCCGTTTCCAGCCCAAGTTAACTTTCGGCCTTCTGAGGGCCCATTTATTCTTGGGCTCATTTGTAGCATTCAGTTACTTACGGCCCATTACTGTCATTTTCTGCTAGTGGGCCAAATTCAGCCCGTCGTTACAGTCGGCCCGTTTGTGGACCGTTAGTCTGTTGGGCCATTTTCATAGCATCACCAAATACGGCCTATTAACGGCCCATTATGGTCAGCCCATAAGACGTACGATTTCCAATAAAGGCCCGTCTATGGCCCATTAAAGGCCCATACAAGACCCATAAATGAGTCGGCGGCCCATGGATCCTACGAGACGTAGAAGGCCCATGGATCCTACGAGACGTAGAAGGCCCATGGATCCGATGGCCCGTGAAGGGCCATGGTCGGGCGAGTTGGGCCCCGTTTGAACGATATAGCATATTCAAAGAATTATCATACTCAATACTATCACCTCTAAAAAGCATACACTATACAACAAAGAGATCAAGGCATAGAAAGGTAGAATAATCCTACACTATACAATAAAGAAATTACAGCCGATTATACCCCACTGGCATTATGGTTCGGCACGGGTGATAATAAAGCATAAACAAACAACAAATTACAAACACTGGGCAAATACAGCTCATACATCATGGACGCGCATCAACTTAACTCCATTTGAACTATAATCTCTTCAGAAAATAGGATTGGCCGGATTCAGATAGCACAAATTTCAGTCTGCAAAATCTCCAATGCCTTCATGGTTACCTCAGTGTCTTGTTTCATTTTTTTGACTCCTGCATCTAATACCTTCATGTCCAGTCTCAACTTGTTGATTATACTTTGACAATCATGTACACGTTGTCTTGCCACCTCTAGTTGATGCTCGAGAACATCAGCACATTCCAATTCCAATCCATAATCATTCGGTAACGGCCATGCCGCACTGCTCGCAGATCTTTGTGTTGATGTCACTTCATCCTGAAATGTTTCTGTAAGTACACATGACTAGGGCAAAAATATAGTTACAACAGTGAAGCGAACAAGACACTATTTTGTACTACATGGCAAAACAGGACTAACAATAATGTTACACGTCACTTTCAAAAAAAAATGTTACACGTCATGAAGCATAACCAGGTGATATTTTAAAAATTATAAAAATGATAGTCTGTGCAGCCTGCATACAGAAATCCCTCTTAGCTCACCAGAGGAGCATGATGTTGGGGCCCAATCAAAAACACAGACAAGTTACAAATTTAGACAACACGTTGCATATAAGTAAGCAAGCAGTTGGCCATTCTGTGCCTCAATTAAAGTCTTAGGGAGCATAATGAACAGCAGAGGGTTTCATACAAACATACTACAACAGGCAAAACTATGCAATCATTAGCGTAGTATAAACTAGATTGTGAGCCCCATGCAATAATAGTTGGTTAATAGACTTCAAAGCTTCAGGCACACTTCGGCAGAGTAATTAAATGGTAAGGCCTTTAATTATGTCAACTAATAGTGATACAAGTACCGAACATCAGGCATGATTATTTGAGCATCTCATTAACTGAGGACAAATAAAGCAATTGAAAAGAGAAAATTAACTATGCCTGAAACAAACAAGGAGTTGAACTGTTGAGTTGCATACAATGACTTACCTTAGCAGGTTGAAGAGGCTCAGCGCAGCTCCTAATTCTCTTGCAAGGCTCCTTCCTAACATCTTGTACTTGGAAATCCTCAATCTTATCTTCATTGCACCCCCTCTGCAAGGTGACACAAACTAGTTACTTGTCTCCTTGGAAGATAAATATGCATACTTTCCAGTCTGTGAACACAAAAGGATGAGATTATAACAAAACAACACCACATAATGAAACATGGCGCATCTCTTGCACTTGCACACAATGAAATGAGCATTTACTATGTCTGCACTATGTAAAAACTAGGCATACCTTCGAACTGCATCTCCAGGTACTCTTGGAGAGCCTAATGTAGTGTACAGCAAACCTTTATGTCACCTATGAGTTAGACAAGGCCCCACTATAGCAGCTCTTAGTGTTTAAATCGTTGACAAGCTCTGTTAGAGTGTTAGGTCAAGAACAGCAAGTAATCAAAGCAAACAGTCCTAGTATGGCTGGCTGATGCAAACAAGCAATTGAACAGATGTGTGAGCAAATCTTACATATCAAGAAAAGAAGCAAAGAAGGAGGCTTAAAGACCATCACTTGTCTGACCAGATTTAAGGGGCATTTAAACATCATGTGCAATGTATGAACTAACATAAACATTGCATATTCCAGATTCTACAATGCAATGCACATGTATTAGGTTATGCCATGTATGATGATGCCTAAATGTACATATAGCAGGCAGGAGTGATTCGTCATTGCACGCACAATTGAATTGCATGTTAAGGGCCAGTTCAATTCCGCCTTTTCAGGGCATATTGTCAAAATAAGCCATAAAAGATGTAAAGAAGTCATTTTTGAGTTATGGGCTTGGGCTTAACTAATTTCGCTTTGGAGGGGGGTGTTTCGGGTAGAACCTCACTAAAAATTGAAGGGAAGGGGAATAGTGAAATGACTCTGTTGTCTGCCTATATTACACTCAAAATGCAACTGTTGACGCCCGTGTCACACCTGACCCTCAAGTAAAAACAAACACGCAAGCACTCATTGCCCTGCCCGCTTGCATCTCCTCTCCCCTTTCCCTCTACCTCGATCCCCTGCCTGCAGCACTAGGTTCCTCCAGCGAGCTGTCGCCACTGGTCCCATCTGGCCTGGTCCTCGACGATGCTATGTCCAGCTAGGCTACATGGCCGGCGGGTAGGGGCAAATCTCCCTGGCTGCTCCTCCCTCTGGCGCCGCCCCTCATTCTGATGGTCTCCAGCAGCTGCTCCACTGTGGTTCGTCCAACGCACTACTCCGGCGGGCGCTGCACAACTACGGCTGATGCCACACTGCGGCAGAAGGCACCTTATTCCCCCTCCCATCCTCCCAGGCCATGGCCTTGAGGTGCTGTTGAAGGATGAGCTCATCCAACAAGGTGAGGATCTCCTCTAATTTTTTGCCAAATTTTCATTCTGATCCACTATAAGATGGATTGCTATGAGCTGCTGCTATATGATGCATTGCTATGAGCTGCTCCTGCTGCTGCTATATGATGAATTCCTATGAGCTGCTGCTGCTGCTGTATGATGAGTTGCTATGAGCTACTGCTGCTGCTATATGATGAATTGCTATGAGCTGCTGCTGCTGCTATATGATGAGTTGCTGAAAGCTGCTCCTGCTGCTGCTATATGATGAATTGCTATGAGCTGCTCCTGCTGCTGCTATATGATGAATTGCTATGAGCTGCTCCTGCTGCTGCTATATGATGAATTGCTATGAGCTGCTCCTGCTGCTTCTATATGATGAATTGCTATGAGCTGCTGCTAGTATATGATGAATTGCAGATTGTTGCTGTTGTATGATGAGTTGCTATGAGCTGCTGCTGCTATATGATGCTTTCAGGTGGTGCTGCTATACGATAATAACCAGCCACTTGGACCATTGAATTTCAATAAATAATTGTTCTTCATTTAAATGTGGGTCATGCGTTCTTTGTTTAAATTAGGCAATGGGATCTCTTTGGAAAACATTGACCAAAGTAGATTGTGCCAAGTAGATGGTATCTTTGTATTTGCATTTTGAGCAAATAGTGATGGTCTGTTTTCCTATCATATTAATTACTGCACTGGGTTCAATTTGTGATGTTTGCAAGTCAAATTAATTTCCATATGGGCAGCAAAATGGAAAAAATATAATGCAATCTAGACTTTCCACTGATCATACCAAAGATAAGCTGAAAATGCAATGAAAAGAACTGGTTGGCTTATTACATGGAGCTTATATTCACAGGTGCTTATTTTTGTAGGATAACTCGTAATAACTGTCCCTAAGAAACTTGGCTAATAGAACTGGCATACAAATAACATGTCACGATGATTGCAATGGAGGAGTGACGTACCATAGCACACTGTATAGGCTCACCGCTGCCTCTCCTTTTTTTGCGATGTTCCATGAAATTGCCACATACATCTTGTACTTTTTCATTGTGTAACCCTATCTGCAAGTTGACACGGCTAATTTCAGACATCTCTACATGATACTACATTGCATATCCCTTGCGCATATTTAAACCACCAATTAACGATTATGTGCGTACCATAAACTAGCCATGACTTTGTATGCTGGACTAGCAGGCACTCTAAGGGAGCCTAATGTAGTGCACTGGAATTCCTACATGCCACCTACGATTTTGTGTAATGTACTGCCCGTGTTCCTAAATATATGTCTTTGTAGAGATTCCAGTATGGACCACATACAGATGTATATAGATGCATTTTCGAGTGTAGATTCACTCATTTTGCTCCGTATGTAGCCTATAGTGGAATCTCTAGAAAGACTTATATTTAGGAACGGAGGTACGAGGTAGTATCATGTATGACATCTACATATCTAATTTAGCAGCTAGTAGTAGAAATCATTTTCTGCACAAAGGGATTACTGGTCGAAAATCCTAGCAAAGCACGCTGGCAGGCACAGAACAATACAAGAGAGAGAGACGCGCTTACAAGATCATAGCAATGCCTCAGTCCAGGATCTTGGTTGGACAAGTTGTTAGATCCAGAAGAAATATCGTCCTTGTAGTTTTTGCCAGTTGCATAATAGGTAACAACGACCAGTTAGTATATTTGAAGTACATCGGGCAGGTGATGCTGGACGGGTTTAAAGGTGACAAGTACCTAGGCCGTGGCGGGTGCTTGGCATCTCTCCAGACGGTGGGAATCAGGTTAGAAACGTCGAGGGTGATGACGCTGCGCTGGCTGTCGGGGTCCGGTAAGGAGATCTAGAACCGTCGAGTAGGGTGTTTGTGGAGCGGCTCCGGTAGGGTGGACTACGGTGTGGGCGAAGCGGATCTGTGGCCATGGACGAGGGCGTAGGTGAAGCTGCTCCGGTGGTTGGGTTAAGGATGGTGTCGACGACGCGGATCTGCGGCCGTGGACGGGGCGTCAGAAGCTGCTCCGGTGGTTGGGTTAAGGATGGTGTCGATGATGCGGATCTGCGGCCGTGGACGGGGCGTCAGAAGCTGCTCCGGTGGTTGGGTTAAGGGTGGTGTCGACGATGCGGATCTGCGGCCGTGGACGGGGCGTCATAAGCTGCTCTGGTAGGTTGGATGAGGGTGCGAGGAAGTGGACCTGAGGCCGTGGACTTGTGAGTTGGCAAACCGGCCCTGGTAGGGTTGAGAATGGTATATGCGAAGCTACTCCAGTAGGGTTGACGATGGTGTCGGCGAAGCGGCTCCGGTAGGGTTGAGGAAGGTGTCGGCGAAGCGGCTCCAGTAGGGTTGAGGAAGGTGTCGGCAAAGAGGATCAGAGGCCGTTGACGGGGGCGTCGGTGGGGCGGCTCTGAGGGGTGTGGACGAAGCGTCTCCGATGGGGAGTATGAATGAGCCGCTGCAGATGCGCGTCGGTTGACGAGAGTACCGGCGAAGCAGATCCGGCGCCGTGGACAAGGCCGACACTGAATGGGCTATGGTACAGTGGTGGATGAGAAGTCTACTTGTTTCTAGGGGAGGTGGGAGGGGTAGATGCGGCCGCAGAAGCAGATCCGGCGAGGTGGACGCCGCTGGCAGTGAATGGGCTATGGTACGCCGGTGGATGAGCAGTCTAGGGTTTCGAGAGGGGAGGGGAGAAAGGGCGATGAAGTACGGACGGCGTGATGTAATATGCTCTGGTGCTGTGGAGTTAGTCGTTTTTGCGGGAGGGGGAGAGGAAATGGGGGTGCCGTGTAGTGGAGGAACCGGAAGTTACCAAAGCAGCCCCGACCTATCATGTAGATGAGGGCGGTATTGTAACTGTTGGTCTCCGTGCACCAAGGACAAAAGGGGGATTTCGCATGCTAAAGACTAAGGTGGCGGAAATTTTAGAAGGGGGCGGGAGATTTTGCCGCCCGCGGGATCGTCCGTATCCAGTTTCAACTAATTTTGGACCGTGCTAGCGGGAAGGTCATGCTAGACTGTGTACACGGGGCACACGTCAGTAGTTAATAATTGGTGTGAAGTCCACCCCAGAAAAAAAGACAATAACTCGGGATGATGCGCCGATAACTTGGACGTTCACACGGGCGTGGCCAATCGTACGGGTGTAGTGGCGCGTTCACAAAAAAGGGATCAAACGCTCAGCCTATGTATTTCTCGTGTAAATAGATAATTTAGTGCCATTGGTTATTTAATTTAAGCATAATGCATTGACGTGTTAGTGTAGAGGCGCACAAAAAGAAATGGATATTGTAGTCAGCTACTTAAAAGTGTTACCTCATATGATTAAATAGCCTCCATTTCATAAATTGCGTACCCGTTGAATTCATATATGAATATTACATATATTACTTCAAAATAGAAACTTAAATCATCCAAGACTAATGAATTTGAATGCAAGAGTAACAATGGTGCATGTACATGATAGCTACATTGGTTGTTTGAAGAAACATCACTGTAACTTTGGCATGCACAACTGAAAAGGTTTGTTTAAATAGAAAAAAAATGTGATATGTGAGTGTCCAATCTTTATAGCGTTGAATCGATATTGTACCTATGGCCACGATACGAAGTAGATATTGACTTATGTTCAAGCGATGCACGTCCATGATCGCTAGATAGTGATACGTGAATGAATTGTGCAATCTCTCTCACACGCATACATATCTCATTTCCCTGTGGGCATGGGAATCACACATGCGCACTTCGTGTATTTCTCTCCCTCCGTCAGGGTTAAATTCGTCTTTCTACCCCGTCCTACAAGTCTCTCACACAGAAACACACACGCTCTCTATGTCTAACACGCCCACCCCTTTAATTCCGCCCACCCACAGCCACTAATGTCTCAAAGTATAATAATGTCTCTCACACATATGCTATCTACCTATCCCTTAATATAGCTAGATATGTGTCACACAAACTCCTTCTCCCTACTAGCAAGTGCCCATGCATTACACGGAACATCAAGATGCATTTGTATGAGAAGTTTATCTTGTGGGAGAAAAGGATGAACGAGGGAATGCCTTATTTGCAAATGCGGAGAGGGGTGTGGGTATCTTTTTGCAAAATTGCCATAGTTTCCTTCCTGTCCGTCGGATATAAACCAGATGGCCTTTATTGCAGGATGGCAGGAACACCATCATCACCAACTCTGTTTTTTATAAGAGTAGAGATATGTGAGTGTCACTGCCCCCCCCACACACCCACACTTCCCAACACCGAAGGAGTAGGGGGACACCTCGATCTTGATACTAATCTATCGACTGGCTTCTCTCTCAAACATACACACACACACACACACACACACTACCCGTCATCGAAGGAGTAGGGTGGCACATCGATCTTGATAATAATCTATCTACTCCTCTTTCAAACACACACACACACACACACACACACACACACACACACACACTAGTTGTGCCTCTGTGCCTACCGCGCACACTCTCGATACATCTTTCTCTCCCTCCCCCCCAACAATGACAGTAGAAGGGTGACAACTCGATCTGATCATAATTTGTCAATTGGTTTCTCTCTCAAACATTGTGTCTCGGTGCCTCGCTCGGTAGCCCCCTCGATATGTAGACTTCTCACGCGCACACCATCATCACCAACTATGTTTTCTACTCCCTCCGTCCGAAAATACTTGTCATCAAAATGGATAAAAAGAGATGTATCTAAAACTAAAATATGTCTAGATACATTTCCTTCTATCCATTTTGATGACAAGTATTTCCGGACGGAGGGAGTATTTGTCTTTTTAGAGATTTCAACAAGTGACTATGACCGGACCTTACCAACATACTCAAAAAAGTAGTCCATAATTTTGATGTTACCCTCTTTTCTTGGCGGTGCAGTGCCATCTGGATACCTCATAAATAAATCAAGGACAAATCTGACCCCTTCCGGAAAAGACATACGGAGCAAAATGAGTGAATCTACACTCTCCGTATGTGTTAGTCCATTTGAAATCTGAAAAAGACAAATATTTAGGAACGAATGGAGTATATATAAGAGTAGACATGGAGATATATCTCCAGCATGGTCTACAACAAAAATGTGTTGGGCTGGTTAGCGCCGGATGCTCGCAACGCGATGACATCAGTTCATATTCTGTCTTTTAACTTTATATTTTTATATTATTTGATATATACTTCTTTCGCCACTGTACTGACATTGGAACCCACAGAGTACTTAGAATACAAGATTAAGGATGGACTTGTTTCTTTTTAACTTTCTATACGAAGTTGTAGCCACCCTGCAAGTCACGTGTACATTATGCATGCAATTAACTTTTTATAGAGGGACAATCATACAGGCAATTAACTCAAATGGATTGGATGTCACTCTATTATTTCTAGCATAAAGAGCATCTCCAACGGTAGCCGGCAAATTTCCTCCCGCTTCCTTAAGCGGAGGACGACATCAAACGCCAGCGGCATACATTTTCACAACTCTAACCAACAAGATGAAATTCATGCAAACACGGACTGATTTCATATATGCATGAAGGATTTCGTATAAAAATGCCGGATATTCATATAAACATGATGGATTTCATTACATTTACATGAACTAAGAGGTGCCAATCCGGCTCTCTTGTATAATTAATACACCCTCCGTCCGGAAGTGGATGTATCTAGACTTATTTTAGTTCTAAATGGCCGCCCGCGGATCCCTTTGTCTTCCTCATGTCCGCCAGACACTTGCGGGGTCGACGAAGGTCCTTGGACGAGACGCAGCAGTAAAGAAACCACCTGAATCCGCGGTCGTCGCCTCGGCGGTGGCCTTCATGGGTCCCAAGTGGCGGCGGCCTCCCGTGTTCTACTTCTCCTCGATGATGGCGGCGGACACAGAGAAGCTGGCCACTGACTCGTCGCTCTCCACGCACCCGGCTTTTGTCTCTGCCTGCATGGCGCTGCTGTAGGAACGGGAGGCGCGCCCAGAGACACGGGAGGCTCGGCCACCGCAGACACTGGTGGCGCAATACGACGTGGCAGCGACGGCGCCCGTACCGGCGTGCTCGCCGTCGTGTCGGCGTGGAGCAACTCACCACTCCTCATCGAGCTGAACTGGAGCGGCGAGTTGCTGAACCACGTGCCTGCTTGGGGCGGCAACTAGCTCCGTCGGGCCAAGCGAGGTTGGTGAAGCACCGAGCGGCCTCGCCCCTATCCGGAGGGCTCGGCGGGCCACCCAGCCGGGTAATATGCCAGAGCCTCGTCGCCAAATTATGCATATAGTACTATTAAAAAGGCTTGTCACAATAATGGTGTCCAGCACAAGTGCACAACCCACCCCTCAAATAAAACTAAGCACCCTGGAATTCTTTGACAAAACTAAGCACCCTGAAATTCTTTGACAACTAAACTGCTGGCTATATGATGTTGGCCATATATATTGTACGTATATAATGTGAAGAAACGAGTGGTAGTACTATACCCACTAAAAGATGAAATGTAAGAAATATTAGTATGTACGTACTAAAGAGTTAAAGTAACAAGAAGAAACATAACATAGTTCTGCTGGGGGCTCAGCACAACACACCCCTCAAATTAATTTAAGCACACATGAAATTAAACTTTGCAACTATTCCGGTAGACACTGCATTAGAACCACCATGAGCAACGACACTGCCACCTTACTCGGAGTCCTCGTCCACGTCCTCGACTTCGTCCTTGTCCCTCTTCCTCTTGGCCGATACTTCTTTGCTTGAACCACACACTTGGCTGTTGCTCTTCATCCAACCCTTGTAGATATTGAAGCAAAGGTAGCCATCCATTGCAGCGTAGTGGATGTGGTCTATATCTAGTACATTCCGCTGCCATGCATGACGATGAAACGTGTATGGAGGTTTCTCCAGTTTACCGTACGAAGGATGAACCATGGCTCCTGCCAGGGTCAGCATTGAAGGCTGACGAGAAGACACCAGCCGATTCTTCTGGAGGTCGAAGGTGTTGCCTACAACGAGGCCTATCCGACGCATGACTTCTTTGTCGTTACCAAAGTCTACAGTAACGAATTTGACTAGGTTGCTCTCGAGGAAGTCCTTAAAATCCTGGCACTCAGCGTCGGCATGGCATATGTGGTAGACCAAGCATAAGTCATGCAAGCAAACCTGGATCACGGCGGGCTTCTTCCTCTCTTCGTCCTTTAGATCCTTCTCTCGTCCCAGGACTATGGTGTACTCAACATCTAGCCTAGCGACCCACTCATCATCCGAGTCTTCGAACGTGCGTCTGAAACGAGAAAGGCATCCTTTCACCGTCGCAGAAGAACAGGTGTAGATGACATCGAACTCATCGCCGGGTATGGTTCTAACCTTGTACTCACCGCCGATCATGGAGATTTGGGACGCCATGGATTTGGGAGGAGGGTTAGGATTAGTGGAACTGTTGTAATGTGAATGGACGGGACGACTAGGAGCGAACCGCCATAGTATTGAAGGACGTGCGAGGACGATTAGGAGCGAACTGCGTGCGAATGGCAGGGTAGTGGCTTTCCATTCTCCCATGATACGGGCTTTCGATAACCCTTGGATCTGAGATCGAACGGTTGCATGGCGTGATTCTAGACCTATGGGTGAATATTGTTGGAGAATGTTGCAGAAAACAAAAAAAATTCCCTACGTTCCACCAAGATCAATCTATGGAGTCAAGTAGCAACGAGAGGAGAGTGCATCTACATACCCTTGTAGATCGCGAGCGGAAGCGTTCAAGAGAACGGGGATGATGGAGTCGTACTCGCCGTGATCCAAATCACCAATGACCAAGTGCCGAACGGACGGCACCTCCGCGTTCAACACACGTACGAAGCAAAAGACGCCTCCTTATTCTTGATCCAGCAAGGGGAAGGAGAGGTTGATGAAGATCCAACAGCACGACGGCGTGGTGGTGGATGCAGCAGTGATCGCAGCAGGGCTTCGCCGAGCTTCTGTGAGAGGGAGAGGTGTAGCAGGGGAGAGGGAGGCGCCAAGACTTGGGGTGCGGCTGCCCTCCCTCCCCCCTTTATATAGGCCCCCTAGGGGGGCACCGGCCCTACGAGATGGGATCTCCTGGGGGGGGGGCGGCCAAGGGGAGGCTTGCCCCCCAAGGCAAGTGGAGGCGCCCCCCACCCTAGGGTTTCCAACCCTAGGCGCAGGGGGTCCAAGGGGGGCGCACCAGCCCACCAGGGGCTGGTTCCCCCCCACTTCATCCCATGGGGCCCTTCGGGATGGGTGGCCCCACCCGGTGGACCCCCGGGACCCATCCGGTGGTCCCAGTACAATACCGGTGACCCCGAATCTTCCCCGATGGCCGGAACTGCACTTCCTATATATAATTCTTCACCTCCGGACCATTCCGGAACTCCTCATCACGGCCAGGATCTCATCCGGGACTCCGAACAACTTTCGGATGACTACATACTCATATCTATACAACCCTAGCGTCACCGAACCTTAAGTGTGTAGACCCTACGGGTTCGAGAGACATGCAGACATGACCGAGACGACTCTCCGGTCAATAACTAACAGCGGGATCTGGATACCCATGTTGGCTCCCACATGCTCCACGATGATCTCATCGGATGAACCACGATGTTGAGGATTCAAGCGATCCCGTATACAATTCCCTTTGACAATCGGTACGTTACTTGCCCGAGATTCGATCGTCGGTATCCCAATACCTCGTTCAATCTCGTTACCGGCAAGTCACTTTTACTCGTACTGTAATGCATGATCCCGTGACCAACCACTTGGTCACATTGAGCTCATTATGATGATGCATTACCGAGTGGGCCCATAGATACCTCTCCATAATACAGAGTGACAAATCCCAGTCTCGATCCGTGTCAACCCAACATATGCTTTCGGGGATGCCTGTAATATACCTTTATAGTCACCCAGTTACGTTGTGACATTTGGCACACCCAAAGCACTCCTACGGCATCCGGGAGTTACACGATCTCATGGTCTAAGGAAATGATACTCAACATTGGAAAAGCTTTAGCAAATGAACTACACGATCTTGTGCCAGGCTTAGGATTGGGTCTTGTCCATCACATCATTCTCCTAATGATGTGATCGCTTTATCAATGACATCCAATGTCCATAGTCAGGAAACCATGACTATCTGTTGATCAACGAGCTAGTCAACTAGAGGCTCACTAGGGACATATTGTGATCTATTTATTCACACATGTATTATGATTTCCGGATAACACAATTATAGCATGAACAATAGACAATTATCATGAACAAGGAAATATAATAATAATCCTTTTATTATTGCCTCTAGGGCATATTTCCAACAGTCTCCCACTTGCACTAGAGTCAATAATCTAGTTACATTGTGATGAATCAAACACCCATAGAGTTCTGGTGGTGATCATGTTTTGCTCGCAGAAGAGGTTTAGTCAACAGATCTGCGACATTCAGATCTGTGTGCACTTTACAAATATCTATGTCTCCATATTGAACATTTTCACGAATGGAGTTGAAGTGACGCTTGATGTGCCTGGTTTCTTATGAAACCTGGGCCCTTGGCTAGAGCAATAGCTCCAGTGTTGTCACAGAAGAGAGCGATTGGCCCCGACGCATTGGGTATGACTCCTAGGTCGGTGATGAACTCCTTCATCCATATTGCTTCATGCGCTGCCTCCGAGGCTGCGATGTACTCCGCTTCACATGTAGATCCCGCCACGACGCTTTGCTTGCAACTGCACCAGCTTACTGCCCCACCATTCAAAATAAACACGTATCTGGTTTGTGACTTGGAGTCATCCAGATCTGTGTCGAAGCTAGCGTCGACATAACCTTTTACGAGGAGCTCTTCGTCACCTCCATATATGAGAAACATGTCCTTAGTCCTTTTCAGGTACTTCAGGATATTCTTGACCGCTGTCCAGTGTTCCATGCCGGGATTACTTTGGTACCTTCCTACCAAACTTATGGCAAGGTTTACATCAGGTCTGGTACACAGCATGGCGTACATGATAGACCCTATGGCTGAGGCATAGGGGACGACACTCATCTTTTCTCTATCTTCTGCCGTGGTCGGACATTGAGCTGAGCTCAATTTCACACCTTGCAACACAGGCAAGAACCCCTTCTTGGAATGATCCATATTGAACTTCTTCAATATCTTTTCAAGGTATGTGCTTTGTGAAAGACCTATGAGGCGTCTTGATCTATTTATATAGATCTTGATGCCTAATATATAAGCAGCTTCTCCAAGGTCCTTCATTGAAAAACACTTATTCAAATAGGCCTTAATGCTGTCCAAAAGTTCTATATCATTTCCCATCAAAAGTATGTCATCCACATATAATATGAGAAATGCTACAGAGCTCCCACTAACTTTCTTGTAAACGCAGGCTTCTCCATAAGTCCGCACAAACCCAAACGCTTTGATCATTTCATCAAAGCAAATGTTCCAACTCCGAGATGCTTGCACCAACCCATAAATGGAGCGCTGGAGCTTGCATACCTTGTTAGCATTCTGAGGATCGACAAAACCTTCCGGCTGCATCATATACAATTCTTCCTTAAGAAAGCCGTTGAGGAATGCCGTTTTGACGTCCATTTGCCATATCTCATAATCATAGTATGCGGTAATTGCTAACAAGATTCGGACGGACTTCAGCTTCGCTACGGGTGAGAAGGTCTCATCGTAGTCAACCCCTTGAACTTGTCGATAACCCTTAGCGACAAGTCAAGCCTTATAGATGGTAACACTACCATCCGCGTCCGTCTTCTTCTTAAAGATCCATTTATTCTCTATCGCTCGCCGATCATCGGGCAAGTCTATCAAAGTCCATACTTTGTTTTCATACATGGATCCTATCTCGGATTGCATGGCTTCAAGCCATTTGTTGGAATCTGGGCCCACCATTGCTTCTTCATAGTTTGAAGGTTCACCGTTGTCTAACAACATGATTTCCAGGACAGGGTTGCCATACCACTCTGGTGCGGAACGTGTCCTTGTGGACCTACGAAGTTCAGTGGCAACTTGATCTGAAGTTTCATCATCATTAACCTCCTCTCTAGTCGGTGGAGGCACCACAAAAACATTTTCTTGAGCTGCACTACTCTCCGGTTCAAGAGGCAATACTTCATCAGGTTCCACTTTCCTCCCACTTACTTCTTTCGAGAGAAACTCTTTCTCCAGAAAGGACCCGTTCTTGGCAACAAAGATCTTGCCTTCGGATCTGAGGTAGAAGGTATACCCAATGGTTTCCTTAGGGTATCCTATGAAGACACATTTTTCCGACTTGGGTTCGAGCTTTTCAGGTTGAAGTTTCTTGACATAAGCATCGCATCCCCAAACTTTTAGAAACGACAGCTTATGTTTCTTTCCAAACCATAATTCATACGGTGTCGTCTCAACGGATTTAGATGGTGCCCTATTTAAAGTGAATGTAGCTGTCTCTAGAGCGTATCCCCAAAATGATAGCGGTAAATCAGTGAGTGACATCATAGATCGCACCATATCCAATAGAGTGCGATTACGACGTTCGGACACACCGTTACGCTGAGGTGTTCCACGCGGCGTGAGTTGTGAAACGATTCCACATTTCCTTAAGTGCGTACCAAATTCGTGACTTAAATATTCTCCCCCACGATCTGATCGTAAGAACTTGATTTTTCTGTCACGTTGATTCTCAACTTCACTCTGAAATTCCTTGAACTTTTCAAAGGTCTCGGACTTGTGTTTCATTAAGTAGACATACCCATATCTACTCAAGTCATCAGTGAGAGTGATAACATAACGATAGCCACCGCGAGCCTCAACACTCATTGGACCGCACACATCAGTATGTATGATTTCCAATAAGTTGGTTGCTCGCTCCATTGTTCCGGAGAACGGAGTCTTGGTCATCTTCCCCATGAGGCATGGTTCGCACGTTTCAAATGATTCGAAATCAAGAGACTCCAAAAGTCCATCTGTATGGAGCTTCTTCATGCGTTTGACACCTATGTGACCAAGGCGGCAGTGCCACAAGTATGTGGGAGTATCGTTATCAACCTTACATCTTTTGGTATTCACACTTTGAATATGTGTAACATTACGTTCGAGATTCATTAAGAATAAACCATTCACCAGCGGGGCATGACCATAAAACATATCTCTCATATAAATAGAACAACCATTATTCTCGGATTTAAATGAGTAGCCATCTCGCATTAAACGAGACCCAGATACAATGTTCATGCTCAAAGCTGGCACTAAATAACAATTATTGAGGTTTAAAACTAATCCCGTAGGTAAATGTAGAGGTAGCGTGCCGACAGCGATCACATCGACCTTGGAACCATTCCCGACGCGCATCGTCACCTCGTCCTTCGCCAGTCTCCGTTTATTCGCAGCTCCTGTTTTGAGTTACAAATATGAGCAACCGCACCGGTATCAAATACCCAGGAGCTACTACGAGTACTGGTAATGTACACATCAATTACATGTATATCACATATGCCTGTAGTGTTGCCGGCCTTCTTGTCTACTAAGTATTTTGGGCAGTTCCGCTTCCAGTGTCCCTTTTCCTTGCAATAAAAGCACTCAGTTTCAGACTTGGGTCCATTCTTCGGCTTCTTCCCGGTAACTGGCTTACCGGGCGCGGCAACTTCCTTGCCGTCCTTCTTGAAGTTCTTCTTACCCTTGCCTTTCTTGAACTTAGTGGTTTTATTGACCATCAACACTTGATGTTCCTTTTTGATTTCTTCCTCTGCTGATTTCAGCATTGAATACACCTCAGGAATGGTCTTTTCCATCCCCTGCATATTGTAGTTCATCACAAAGCTCTTGTAGCTAGGTGGGAGCGACTGAAGGATTCTGTCAATGACCGCCTTGTCCGGGAGGTTAATGTCCAGCTGGGACAAGCGGTTGTGCAACCCAGACATTTTGAGTATGTGCTCACTGACAGAACTATTTTCCTCCATTTTACAACTGTAGAACTTGTCGGAGACTTCATATCTCTCGACCCGGGCATGAGCTTGGAAAACCATTTTCAGCTCTTTGAACATCTCATATGCTCCGTGTTGCTCAAAACGCTTTTGGTGCCCCGGTTCTAAGCTGTAAAGCATGCCGCACTGAACGAGGGAGTAATCATCAGCACGCTGCGACCAAGCGTTCATAACGTCTTGGTTCTCTGGGATGGGTGCTTCACCTTGCGGTGCTTCTAGGACATATTGTTTCCTGGAAGCTATGAGGATGATCCTCAGGTTCCGGACCTAGTCCGTATAGTTGCTGCCATCATCTTTCAGCTTGGTTTTCTCTAGGAACATGTTGAAGTTGAGGTTGACATTAGCGTGGGCCATTTGATCTACAAGACATATTGCAAAGTTTATTTAGACTAAGTTCATGATAATTAAGTTCATCTAATCAAATTATATAATGAACTCCCACTAAGATTAGACATCCCTCTTGTTATCTAAGTGATACATGATCCGACTTGACTAGACCGTGTCCGATCATCACGTGAGACGGACTAGTCATCATCGATGAACATCTCCATGTTGATCGTATCTTCTATACGACTCATGTTCGACCTTTCGGTCTTCCGTGTTCCGAGGCCATGTCTGTACATGCTAGGCTTGTCAAGTTAACCTAAGTGTTTTGCATGTGTAAATCTGGCTTACACCCGTTGTATGTGAACGTTAGAATCTATCACACCCAATCATCACGTGGTTCTTCGAGACAACGAACTTTAGCAATGGTGCACAGTTAGGGGGAACACTTTCTTGAAATTATTATGAGAGATCATCTTATTTACTACCGTTGTACTAAGCAAATAAGAAACAAAACATCATAAACATTACATGCAATCAAATAGTGACATGATATGGCCAATATCATATTGCTCCTTTGATCTCCATCTTCGGGGCGCCATGATCATCTTCGTCACCGGCATGACACCATGATCTCCATCATCGTGTCTTCATGAAGTTGTCATGTCAACTATTACTTCTACTACTATGGCTAATGCTTTAACAATAGAGTAAAGTAATTACATGATGTTTATGTTGACACGCAGGTCATAAATAAATTAAGACAACTCCTATGGCTCCTGCCGGTTGACATACTCATCGACATGCAAGTCGTGATTCCTATTACAATAACATGATCATCTCATACATCACATATATCATTCATCACAACTTTTGGCCATATCATATCACAAAGCACTTGCTGCAAAAACAAGTTAGACGTCCTCTAATTGTTGTTGCATGTTTTACGTGGCTGCAATAGGGTTCTAGCAAGAACATTTTCTTACCTACGTAAAAGCCACAACGTGATTTGCCAACTTCTATTTACCCTTCATAAGGACCCTTTTCATCGAATCCGCTCCAACTAAAGTGGGAGAGACAGACACCCGCTAGCCACCTTATGCAACTAGTCCATGTCAGTCGGTGGAACCTGTCTCACGTAAGCGTACGTGTAAGGTCAGACCGGGCCGCTTCATCTCACAATACCGTTGAAGCAAAATAAGACTAGTAGCGGCAAGAAAGTTGGCAACATCTCAGCCCACAACAAATTTGTGTTCTACTCGTGCAAAGAGAACTACGCATAGACCTAGCTCATGATGCCACTGTTGGAGAACGTTGCAGAAAACAAAAAAAATTCCCTACGTTCCACCAAGATCAATCTATGGAGTCAACTAGCAACGAGAGGAGAGTGCATCTACATACCCTTGTAGATCGCGAGCGGAAGCGTTCAAGAGAATGGGGATGATGGAGTCGTACTCGCCGTGATCCAAATCACCGATGACCAAGTGCCGAACGGACGACACCTCCGCATTCAACACACTACAGAGCGGAAGACGTCTCCTTCTTCTTGATCCAGCAAGGGGAAGGAGAGGTTGATGAAGATCCAGCAGCACGACGGCGTGGTGGTGGATGCAGCAGTGATCGCAGCAGGGCTTCGCCGAGCTTCTGCGAGAGGGAGAGGTGTAGCAGGGGAGAGGGAGGCGCCAAGACTTGGGGTGCGGCTGGCCTCCCTCCCCCCTTTATATAGGCCCCCTAGGGGGGCGTCGGCCCTAGGAGATGGGATCTCCTGGGGGGGCGGCAACCAAGGGGAGGCTTGCCCCCCAAGGCAAGTGGAGGCGCCCCCACCCTAGGGTTTCCAACCCTAGGCGCAGGGGGCCCAAGGGGGGCGTACCAGCCCACCAGGGGCTGGTTCCCCTCCCCACTTCAGCCCATGGGGCCCTCCGGGATGGGTGGCCCCACCCAGTGGACCCGCGGGACCCATCCGGTGGTCCCAGTACAATACCGGTGACCCCGAATCTTTCCCGATGGCCGAAACTGCACTTCCTTTATATAATTCTTCACCTCCGAACCATTCCGGAACTCCTCGTGACGTCCAGGATCTCATCCGGGACTCCGAACAACTTTCGGATTACTGCATACTCATATCTATACAACCCTAGCGTCACCGAACCTTAAGTGTGTAGACCCTACGGGTTCGAGAGACATGCAGACATGACCGAGACGACTCTCCGGTCAATAACCAACAGCGGGATCTAGATACCCATGTTGGTTCCCACATGCTCCACGATGATCTCATCGAATGAACCACGATGTCGAGGATTCAAGTGATCCCGTATACAATTCCCTTTGTCAATCGGTACGTTACTTGCCCGAGATTCGATCGTCGGTATCCCAATACCTCGTTCAATCTCGTTACCGGCAAGTCACTTTTACTCGTACTGTAATGCATGATCCCATGACCAACCACTTGGTCACATTGAGCTCATTATGATGATGCATTACCGAGTGGGCCCAGAGATACCTCTCCGTAATACGGAGTGACAAATCCCAGTCTCGATCCGTGTCAACCCAACAGATGCTTTCGGGGATGCCTGTAATATACCTTTATAGTCACCCAGTTACGTTGTGATGTTTGGCACACCCAAAGCACTCCTACGGCATCCGGGAGTTACACGATCTCATGGTCTAAGGAAATGATACTCAACATTGGAAAAGCTTTAGCAAACGAACTACACGATCTTGTGCCAGGCTTAGGATTGGGTCTTGTCCATCACATCATTCTCCTAATGATGTGATCCCGTTATCAATGACATCCAATGTCCATAGTCATGAAACCATGACTATCTGTTGATCAACGAGCTAGTCAACTAGAGGCTCACTAAGGACATATTGTGGTCTATGTATTCACACATGTATTATGATTTCCGGATAACACAATTATAACATGAACAATAGAAAATTATCATGAACAAGGAAATATAATAACAATCCTTTTATCAAATATCCTATCCTGGAGGGTTATTCTGCAAATTTTCAACAACTTAGCATGCGACCGTTTGATCTTAGATCCAAGGGCTGCCAACAACCCGTATCGTGGTCGCGCCTACCACGACCGTTGCGCCGCTCGTGCGGTCACGCCCTTGGAGATTTAACACGGTGCGTTAGGCTATCTGATGTTGGCATGTCATACATAGTCATCACTTAGTCACTCATACTACAACAAGGTTTTGGCTATAAGGTTGGCTATAAGTGTATTTTTTTACTTCTCTCTATCTCTTTCTTTGTACTCCATCCCATAATATAAGAACATTTTTGACACTAGTGTAGTGCCAAAAACGTTCTTATATTATGGGACACAGGGAGTACTAGTATTTATTTTATTTGCCAAGGAGTGACCTCTTCCAATGAAATGGTGTTGCTAAGTTTGCTTCATTTAATTAGCTATAGACTCAAAATTGTCTTTTCACCTAGGTACACGCGCTTAGCACCATTTCTTCCTTGGGTCACCAAACTAGTCTCTCTCTTCTTGATTAACTTGCCACATCAGACTTTATGCCTATGTGGCAAGCTTAAGCACCTGTAGGAGCAAGTAAAATTAAGTACAATAGTGCGCTTTACTCCCTCCTTTCTGGTTTATAGGGCTTATCTCAAAATTTTAGTTTTTCCATTTTATAAGGCTTAGTTTGGTTGTTTTCCATCACATGTTCAAATTCCAAGGTGCATTAAATCATTGCATGCAAGTATTAAGAGAAAATTGACCAATGCACGTAGCTTATGCATGCATGCATTGCAATTAATGCATTGGTAAACATACTTTTTTAAGGAAAACAAGAGCATTAATTGGGTGCTTTTGCAAACTAAAAAAAGTATTCCACCACTCACCATCTATCTTGGTTTGTGAGATTTTTGAATTGAGCCTTATAAACCGGAAATGAGGGAGTACATGGCATTTTTGCATATGTGGAGGAAAGAGAGGCAAGGAAAAAGTGGAGAAGTGGGCTCTCATGCAAGAGCCAGCCTCTACTACATGGTGGAGCATTGGGAGAGGCACCTGTATGGAGGTGGTCAGGAATCTGGAAGACTCACGCCGGTCGTAGCGCCGTAGTTAAAATGTAATGACAAGTCAAATCACAGGCCCCCACCTGTCCAGCAGTAACTCGATGTCAAATCACATAGCCCTACGTTTGCAGCAGCCTACTCCCTCGTCTTCTCGCGTCTCTGTCGAACCGACTAGGCGGAACTGCCCTGCCTACCGCGCAGGAAAAGCCCTCGTAGTATACTTCCTCCGTCTAGGTGACCAAGGTGGAGAGGAAAACGAGAGAACTTAATGTTTAGTGTATTTGCTAAGGCTGGTTGTAATTGTACTAGCCTTAGCAATTTTGATGAGGTGTCATAGAATTAAATGAAGAAAGAGAGAGAGAGAGTTGACTACTATGTGTCATACATGGCAATAAATAAAGTACTACATGATACTAATATATGTACATGGCGCAGGAGTACTAAGTATTATTAATACAATTTTGCTATAACTCATCTAGATGAGATATAATTTGGTCTCATTCATCTTTTATAGCCATTGGATGTGATGCTATATAAGATGCGTGTGTGCTAACGTGGGTTGTATTTGTTCTTGTGCAACGAACTGACCACTGCATATCATGTTTGATAGTCTCAAGTCATTAAAAGCATACAAGCACCACATCTCTTCTTGGTTGATTCCTCTATTTATGTCAAAAATGAGAAACAACGTGGGAGTTAATGCACCACGCCTATGTGTTTACTATTTGGTTTTCGTAAGATGACTTAATACTCACCTAGACAGAGGGAGTATTCGATTTGACAGCGGGCAGCGCAGTTCCCGATACAGCTTTAATGCAGACGAGGGATGGAGTAGTGGTTCCCGATAAGTTGAACGGCCAATGCATCCTCCTTCAATTAATGCATGAGGGAAGTAATGGGAGGAGGTCCGGGAAAAGAGGCTGCACGATGTGAATGCAACGCAGTTTGCTCTCATTGCCCTCATATAAAGGCGCCCGTCCATTCCAATGCATCTACCACATCGTACGCACCTAAGCATTTGCCTAAGAACCTACACTAAGCGCAAAAGAGCTCACTCCAGAACCATGGCGGCGATGCGCGTGAGCGGCCAGCGGCTGCGCCAGATGGTCCACGACGCCGGCCTGCGGCATGGCGCCGAGGATCGTCTCCAGACGGTGTTGGAGACCGGCTGGTGGATGGCCGCCGTCGACGCGAACTATGACTCTTAGTTGGACCAGATGATCGTTGCCACCAGCAACAAGTTCACCGTCCTCAAGAAGCTCGCGGACGACATTGCCGTACTCCTCCAGCCCGCGCGCCCGGGCTCCTCATTGCCTGCCACCCTAATCGGCCTCCATGGCCGGAACCTCTTTCAAGCACTGGTGGCCCTGCGACTGCCCGCCGACACCACGAAGAATGTCCACCTGGAGGTCGCGCTCACCGCGAGGCGCCTTGCCCTGCAAGAATTCGTCGACCTACACATCCACGTGTACAAGCAAATCCTGTACATAGGTATACAAGGCCAGTGAGGACGCTATGACGTTGGCTTTCCTCAATCGGCTGGAAGCCTTGGATGCCTTTGTTGAGAAGCACCTCGACCTCGCCACAAAAGCCGCCGCTCCTTAGCCGCCGGTCGGTGGCCCGGCGCACTAAGTTGAGGAGGAGGAGGTCGTACGTTCGTGGATCCATCTTTCTTCTTGCCTTCTGTAACCACCACTGCGATCACATCATCGTGGCCTTAATTCTTATTGTGCTGTTGCATTCTGGTTCCAGTGAATATCGACATGTGCGATCCCTTTGCTTAATTATATGCATCACTGTAACTAGTACTCCATACGTCAATTTATAAGTTGTGCCTACCTTTTCCATCAACTTCGTGCAACACGCGGGCATCTTGCTAGAAACACTAGAATATGTCTATATAATCCGTATGTGATAGTCCATTTGAAATCTAAAAAAAGACAAATACTTAGGTACGAAGGGAGTAATATATTAGGAGTATATCAAAACAATAGTGGTTTCCTTCAAGTTTGTGAACAAATACTACTATTCTACTACTTTGGATCCGTCGCAACGCACGGGCACATTGCTGGTAAAAGGAAAAGGCCTGCCGCGTTCGCGTCGCACCCCCACACGCCCGGGAATTAGGAGTACAACACTGCCCGTCCGGCACGACACATAGCTTAGGGAAGGCGTGTTGCCTAGCATTTTCACTTTCATGTGGGACCGCCATTGAGCAAACCGACACCCTGCCCGCCGCCTGGTTGGAAAACAGAAACGAGGGGAAGATCTAGCTGTAGCACGGAAGCCAAGAAATTTGGTGTCAGACGGGGCTCGTTGATAGAGTAGGAGCATTCCGTACTAATACTACTCCTACTAGTACCAAGTTTGTACTCCTAATACTATATTACTAGTACTACCACTATACAACTAGTAGGTACGTGCACGGCACAACATCGTAGGAACAAAAAACGGGAAGATCTTGTTTTGGGTGATTTATCTTTTTTTCAATCAACATAGTATGAATAATATGATGTGGGGGGCACCCATGAAGCTTATGTGGCTTGGTTGCATGGCTACGGAAGGTTAGAGAAAAATAAATAGATAATGTGTTTAGAGTGCACTCCACTAAATAGATATACTTTGGATCCATTGCAACGGACCGGCACATCTATATCTATACCCCTATATAGTGTGTGAAAAACTTTGAAAGTTGGTCGTTGGATATCATCCACCAGATTCTGCCACATGTATAATCTAGAAGACTCCATGGTTGAACTTAATTCATGACTAACTTTGCCACAACTGAGCTTTGGCAAAGTTATTAGTTCTTCAAAATGAGAGCCACAAGTTGGCAAGCCTAAGGGAATCTTGCCACATTTTTTGTGTGTATGTCATGTGGGGCCTTAGTGTGGCTTGCCTAAGGTGTGGCTTGAACCAAACACTCACCTAAGTTAATCAAACTTGCCTAACCTTACATTCCACCAGATTTTGCCACATGTTAGAATCCAGAAAGCTCCACATGTAGAAGCATAATGCACAAACCACCAGAATCTCATGCGTGCAATGCACGTGTACCTTACTAGTACGTACTAGTTGGTAGTAGTAAGAAACAAATTCCACTTTTGGCATGAGCTCGTACTGCGGGAGCACCACAAGGCCTGCCGCAGGAGTTCCATTTCCCTCTCGGGGCCCACGGGAGCGAACTTTAGTGGCTTAGTGCCCGGCCTATGAGTCAATGACATGCGGTCCTTAAATGCGGCTGGCCCACATGTCATTCTCATGGTGGTGGCGTGGTTCGCGACTCACTCGTTTGAGATGAACCGGCCGGTGGTGGCGTGGCCGTGGCGAGGGTGCCACATCTGGGTGTCGGGGCATAGATGGCCACACCGGTGGGTACTACCTGTAGTACACAAGTACTCCAGCTGAGGATTGATGCCCGGGACGAAATGTGTCACAACCGCTGGATGAAAATTCGATGGTGCGGGAGTACGAATTGGAGCACAGCAGCGGAGCAGGCAAACCGCGTCCAATCGGGTGTGTCTGTGGTAGAAAGTTGATGGTCGCCGCAGTTCAGCTGGCCCGTATGTCATGCACACAAAGGTAGAGGAGCGGTGGGGCCGAGAGGGATGAGGGGCACGTCGAGGGGATGAGGATCCCCTGACGCGAACAATCCTACCATTCTGTCACTGACATGTGGGACCCATAAGCGTGGGTCCCACCTGTCAGCGAAGGAAAGGCAGGGCAAGGCAGTGATAGCCACGTCATAGGATCCATGTCCACGTGAGGGGACGTCGTGCCGTGGGTTGGAGCGGCGTCGTGGGAATCGCTTGTGGGTGTGGCAGTGGTAGAAACAAGAAACGTGATGGTCGCCGTGGTTCAACTTGCATGGACAAGCTGTCATGTCTGCTGACACATGTATATCAAAACTAGAGTGTTTATATTTCAAGCACATGAACAAGTATTATTCTAGTACTTTGGATCCATTGCAACGCACGGTCCAGCACATTGGTAGTACTAGTGTCCATCTCTATCTCTAGAGGCCTTCCCTCGCTCATCCTTTTCTCTCACAAGATAAACTACTCATACAAATGCATCTTGATGTTCCGTGGAACGCACAAGGATGTTTCCTTGGGGGTCTCTCCAGCGCGGCGTGGCCGTAGTTGCAAGTTGACACCCCTTGAGATGCCGACGTTGAGGGGCACTCAGATTTCCTCCGATGAGCAGGTAAGATGAGTTTGATCATGTAGTAAATGCATTCTAAAGACTACTTCCGTGTCCATTTCCTAATTCTCCCACCCACTGTTTCACAGGTTAGGCTCGGTGCGAGTGGAGATTGGCTTGCATATGCACGGGAGGGTACCAACATCAATTTGCACAACATTTACAACGGTGACACCGTTCCCGAAGAACCTTTGTCCAACATTGGGATCAGCCATGCAACAGGCCCCATGAATTGGTATGATGGAACCACGGTGAGATTGAATAAGATAGCACGAACCTTGCACATGGCGGTCAAAGGTGGACCATGCTGTTTGCGGCCGATTTGTTGCCGTACGAGTAGGAAGACGATGTGCTCCTTTGTAACCGCATCTTCGCGGTGACAAACCAGGGGACTTATTTTGTATTGGACACATCCTACATATACTCCCTCTCTCCCAGTTTATTTGTTTTGAATCTTTTCGTTTTATCAGTCTCAAATTCAAATTTATAGCTCACCATCACATGTTGAGACCACAATGTCCATTAAATCTTTGCGTGCATGTATAGTAAAGAAACAAATCTCAAGTTTGGCATGAGTTCATGTTGCGGGAGCACCACAAGCCCTGGCGCAAGAGTTACATTTCCCTCTCAGGGCCGTCGGGACTGAGCTTCAGCGCCTTACTACACCTACCTTTGAGTCAATAACATGCGGACCCGATAGGTGACTGGTCCACATGTAATGCTCCCGTAGGCAGAGGGGCAGTGGGGCCAAGAGGGGTGAGCCGCAGGTCGGGGGATGTGTGGTTTCATGGGTTCGAGCGGCGTCGTGGGAATCGCAGGTGGCTGTGGTAGAAACTTGATGCTCTCTGCATTTTAGGTGGCCCACATGTCATGCACACAAAGGCAGAGGGGCGGTGCGGCCGAGAGGGGTGAGGCGCACGTCGGGGGGCGTGGTGCCGTCGGTTGGAGAGGCGTCTTGGGAATTGCGAGATGAAACGTGATGGTCGCCGTAGTTGAACTTCCATGGACAAGATGTCATGTCTACGGACACATGCACTGCATACCGATCACTGGAAGGAGTAGCAGAGAAAGCTATATATGCGTATAAATAGTTCCTTATAGTCAAGCGGACCCATGCTACTACTCTGTTCCAAAGACACGCACACCCTCGAAATAGTCCATCTATATCAATATACACCGAGAGGGAATAATTTTTTTACAAGAGAGGAAATAGTTCATCCATCCATAATGCCCTCCTGCTGGTGCAGCCATGCGCATTGAGCCTTCGACGAGGACATGTTGGACGCTAAAAACCTGCATCTCGATCTCTTTCGCCATTTGGAACTGCTGGAACGGAGGGCTATGGTTTGGAGAATTAGGATTAGATGGCTAGTCTAACTGAAGTAGTAGATGATTATTTAAAGAGGTTAAAACAATGTGAACGCAGTGGGGTTTGGATGCAAATGAAGACGAAGGGGAGGTGAAGAAGCTGAGGAGAATCGGTTCCCGATGGAGAAGTAAATGGGAGAAGTGGTGAGGGAGTCCTGGATTAGGGGGTGTTCGGATAGCCGGACTATACCTTCGGCCGGACTCCTGGACTATGAAGATACAAGATTGAAGACTTCGTCCCGTGTCCGGAAGGGACTTTCCTTGGCGTGGAAGGCAAGCTTGGCGATACGAATATGTAGATCTCCTACCATTGTAACCGACTCTGTGTAACCCTAGCCCTCTCCGGTGTCTATATAAACCAGAGGGTTTTAGTCCGTAGGACGAACAATGAACAACAATCATACCATAGGCTAGCTTCTAGGCTTTAGCCTCCTTGATCTCGTGGTAGATCTACTCTTGTACTACCCATATCATCAAAATTAATCAAGCAGGAGTAGGGTTTTACCTCCATCGAGAGGGCCCGAACCTGGGTAAAAACATCGTGTCCCTTGTCTCATGTTACCATCCGCCTAGACGCACAGTTCGGGACCCCCTACCCGAGATCTGCCGGTTTTGACACCGACATTGGTGCTTTCATTGAGAGCTCCTCCGTGTCGCCACTTTTAGGCCCGATGGCTTCTTCGATCATCATCAGCGATGCGGTCCATGGTGAGACTTTTCTCCCCGGACAGATCTTCGTATTCGGCAGCTTTGCACTGCGGGCCAATTCGCTTGGCCATCTAGAGCGGATTGAAAGCTACGCCCCTGGCCATCAGGTCAGATTTGGAAGTCTGAACTACACGGCTGACATCCGCGGGGACTTGATCTTCGACGGATTCAAGCCACAGCCGAGCGCGCCACACTGTCGCGAAGGGCATGATTTAGCTCTGCCGCCGAACAGTGTCCTGGAGGCCGCGCCCGCGTCAGCTCTGACCCTTAGTTCGGAGCCGATTCTGCCGATCGAGGACGGGTGGTTGGACGCCGCCTCGGAGGCTGGAACCTCTACGACGATCGAGCCGAACACCAGCTTTGTCCCTTGCGAAGCCCGTGACTCCAAGGTGCTGGACTCCTCTCCGGACTCCGAGCCCCCCGCACCCCTGCTGATCGAATCCGATTGGGCGCCGATTATGGAGTTCACCGCCGCGGACATCTTTCAGCACTCGCCCTTCGGCGATATTCTGAATTCACTAAAGTCTCTCTCTTTATCAGGAGAGCCCTGGCCGGACTACGGCCAGCAAGGTTGGGATGCGGATGATGAAGAAATTCAAAACCCACCCACCACCCACTTTGTAGCCACTGTCGATGATTTAACCGACGTGCTCGACTACGACTCCGAAGACATCGACGGTATGGATGCCGATGCAGGAGACGATCAGGAACCAGTGCCTATAGGGCACTGGAAAGCCACCTCGTCATATGACATATACATGGTGGACACCCCAAAAGAGGGCGATGGCGATGGAACAGCGGAGGATGACCCCTCCAAGAAACAGCCTAAGCGCCGGCGTCAGCGGCGCCGCCCTAAATCCCGCCAAAGCAAAAACGGTGATTCCGGCATGGGAGATAATAACACTCCGAACAGTGCCGAAGAAAACCCCCTCTAGCAAAACTCAGCACAGGAGGATGGGGAAGCCAGCCCTCATGAAGGAGCGGCAGACAGAGAGGTCGAGGACGATAATTACACGCCTCCCTCTGAAGACATGGCAAGCCTCGACGATGACAAATTTGTCGCACCTGAAGATCCCGTCAAACAAGAGCGCTTCAAACGCAGGCTTATAGCCACAGCGAGCAGCCTCAAGAAAAAACAGCTACAACTTAGAGCTGATCAAGACTTGCTAGCCGACAAATGGACGGAAGTCCTAGCGGCCGAAGAGTATGAACTCGAACGCCCCTCCAAGAGCTACCCAAAGCGCAGGTTGCTACCCCGATTAGAGGAAGAAGCACCTACATCACCAGCGCATGATGCGGCCGACCGACCACCACGTGGCCGTGACAGAGAGGCCTCTCGGCCCTCTACTCAAGCCGCACCCCGACGCCACTTTAAAAAATACCAAGGCACGGGGGAATGCGCCAGACCTGTGAGATATATTGGAGGACAAGGCAAATCAAACAAGTTCAATCTACGGATCGCGTGGGCGCCCCATGGCACGAGACGATAATCGTCACGCCGGATACAGTAAATCCGGCCGGGCCGAACACAGTAGACAAAGCTCGTTTGAGCTACGTCGGGATATAGCCCAATACAGAGGTGCCGCACACCCACTATGCTTCACAGATGAAGTAATGGATCATCAAATCCCAGAGGGTTTCAAACCCATAAACATCGAATCATATGACGGCACAACAGAGCCTGCGGTATGGATTGAGGATTATTTCCTCCACATCCACATGGCCCGTGGTGGTGACTTACACGCCATCAAATACCTCCCACTCAAGCTTAAAGGACCAGCTCGGCATTGGCTTAATAGCTTGCCAGCAGAATCAATTGGTTGCTGGGAGGACCTGGAAGCCGCATTCCTCGACAATTTCCAGGGCACTTATGTGCGGACACCAGACGCCGACGACCTAAGCCACATAATTCAGCAACCAGAGGAATCGGCCAGGCAATTCTGGACACGGTTCCTAACCAAGAAAAATCAAAATCGTCGACTGTCCGGACGCAGAGGCCCTAGCGGCCTTCAAGCATAATATCCGCGACGAGTGGCTTGCCCGGCACCTTGGACAGGAGAAGCCGAAATCTATGGCAGCCCTCACGACACTCATGACCTGCTTTTGTGCAGGAGAAGACAGCTGGCTGGCTCATAGCAATAACATAACCAAGAGCCCTGGTAATGCGGATACCAAGGACAACAGTACTAGGTCGCGTCGCAACAAGCACAAGCGCCGCATTAACAACGACAATGCTGAGGATACGGCAGTTAATGCCGGATTCAGAGGCTCTAAACCTAGTCAGCGGAAAAAGCCATTCAAGAGAAATAATTCAGGCCCGTCCAGTTTGGACCGAATACTCGACCGCTCATGCCAGATACATGGCACCCCCGAAAAGCCAGCCAATCACACCAATAGGGATTGTTGGGTGTTCAAGCAGGCCGGCAGATTAATTGCCAAAAATAGAGACCAGGGGCTACATAGCGATGACGAGGAGGAGCCCCGGCCGCCGAACAATAGTGGATAGAAGGGATTCCCCCCACAAGTGCGAACGGTGAACATGATATATGCGACCCACATCCCCAAGAGGGAGCGGAAGCATGCGTTAAGGGACGTATACGCGATGGAGCCAGTCGCCCCGAAGTTCAACCCATGGTCCTCCTGCCCGATCACTTTTGATCGAAGGGACCACCCCAGTAGCATTCGTCACGGCGGATTCGCCGCATTGGTTCTAGACCCAATCGTTGATAGATTTCACCTCACTAGAGTCCTCATGGACGGCGGCAGCAGACTGAACCTGCTTTATCAGGACACAGTGCAGAAAATGGGCATCGATCCTTCGAGGATTAAACCCACTAAAACGACCTTTAAAGATGTCATACCAGGTGTAGAGGCCAACTGTACAGGCTCAGTCACACTTGAAGTGGTCGTCGGATCTCCGGATAATTTCCGAAGCAAGGAGTTAATCTTCGACATAGTCCCGTTCCGCAGTGGTTATCACGCACTGGTCGAGCGAGCCGCATTTGCCAAATTTAATGCGGTACCGCATTACGCATACCTCAAGCTCAAGATGCCAGGCCCTCGAGGAGTCATTACGGTCAATGGAAACACCGAACGCTCTCTCCGTACGGAGGAGCATATGGCGGCTCTCGCAGCGGAAGTACAAAGCAGCCTCTCAAGGCAATTCTCTAGTCCGGCCATTAAATGTCCGAATACCGTCAAGCGTGCCCAGAGTAACCTACAGCAAGACCTCCTGGCATGTTTCGAGCAGGCGTAGCAATGCGGCCCCAACCCCAGCCCTCGCGAAATTGCGAAACCAGTGCTGCGCGTACATAACTACGCTCTGGAAATACCATGGGCACAGGGGGAGGGGCACCATCACGGCACGCCCAAAACACGGCTTAAACCGCACTAGGGGCTGCCGTTTCTTCACTTTTATCTTATTTCCAGGACTCCATTCTTTGGAAGGCCTAACCGGCAGTACAATTGCCGCACAAATGATGCAAAAATCAGGGAAGAAGAAAACCACGCCGCACTATGGAACTCTAAGGTGGTCTCTATAACGAGCAGTATACCTGTTTTGCATATCATTCCGCAGCACGCCCCTAGAAGGGACATGTTAAATAATCCCACCTTTTGCTTATCGCACCATTTGTATCGTTCTGCTTTGATCGCAGCCTTTTTAAATAAACAATGCATAGCTTTTGCCTATTGTTGTATTACTCTTTTTTTTAAGAATATATATTCATTAATAACATGTCGCACCCATAAACTTTGGTACGGACAATACACCAGGGGCTTAAGTACCCCACAACACGGTGTGAGAAGTCCGAACACTTTCACAAGTGCGGCACCCCGAACTTATAGCAATATATGCATCGGCTCCGAATCATGTCTTGGGTCAAATGTTGGGTTTGCCCGGCTCCTTTGTTTTGGTACCTTACATTCCGTTGTATCGGCTAAGGTAGCGCTAGGAGAACTACTGCGATTGTGCCCCAGTTGAGCTGGGCTAAAGCACCTCAGTAGAGAAAGCTAAAACTGACCGTCATGATGAGGCGAGAGCTGGTCGCTGTTCGAGAGGTTTTCGAGTCCCTAAAGACTTATGCCGCTTAGAGCGAGGAGTCGGCTTTGTCCGGCCTAGGCGTCAATAGTTCCCCGAACTCGGTCTTCCGAACACTAGGGGCTTCGCCGAAATTTAAATTTATAGAATTCTATGGCTAAGTGAGAGTGTTCAAGCATTATAGTGTGATTGCCTTGTTCGTTGTGTTGAGCGCCTCCCTCGAAGGACCCAAGAATGGGAAAAAGAGCGCTCAAGTTTATCCCGAACACCCCAGCACTCGTGGCATGGGGGCAGAAGCCGACGACTCTCCATCTCTCAAAATTTGATAAATGGCCGCACAGAAGGTAATATTTTAAATTCAAAAAGCATTGCGTAGTGCACATGAACAAGTTTTCAGCGCACAGGACAAAATAAACAAGTTTTACTCAAAAATTACATCTTTCGAGCATTCGTCCGCCATAAGGCGGGCGCCCTCCAGAACGCCGTTATAGTACATCTCGGGGTGGCAATGCTCCTTGCTCGACGGCGGCCCGTCCTCCACAAGCTTCTCTGCATCCAGCTTGCCCCAGTGCACCTTAGCACGGGCAAGCGCCCTACGGGCACCTTCGATGCAGATGGAGCGCTTGATGACTTCGAGCCTTGGACATGCCTCCACTAGCCGCCGCACCAGCCCGAAGTAGCTCCCAGGCAGAGCCTCTCCAGGCCACAACCAAACTATGAGGCCCCTCATGGCCTGTTCGGCCACCTTGTGGAGCTCGACCAGTTGCTTCAGCTGGTCGCTCAAGTGCACATGGAGTCCGGCCTCAGCATACTGAGACCAGAACACCTTCTCTATCGAGCTGCCCTCCTCGGCTCGGTAGAATGCGGCGGCATCGGACACGCTGCGGGGCAAATCTGTGAATGTTCCTGGAGAGCTCCGGATTCGGGTAAGTAACAAGTAATTTACTTTCACATGCTTGCTTTGCATAAAGGAATCCTTACCTGCCGCTATCTATTTCATCGCCTCAACCTCTTGAAGGGCCTTCTGGGCTTCGGCCTTGGCAGACTTGGCATTCTCAATGGCTGCCGCGAGCTCGGACTCTCGCGTCTTTGAGTCAAGCTCCAAACTCTGATGTTTTTTCATGAGAGCCTGGAGCTCTTGCCGCACCTCGCCAACCTGTGCCTCATATTTCTCTTGCTCGGTACGCTCCGTGGCCGCCCTCTTTTCGGCCTCGGACATCGCTTGCTTAAGGGTCGCCACCTCCGTTGTGGCCCCTACAATAGCCACATTAATCCTGTCATTTTCTTGCAATTGCACCTTTTATACATATATTTCAATAGGTATTTCTTACCTTCTTTGTCCCCGAGCTGCTTCTTGGCAAGGCCGAGCTCTTGCTCGGATCGCTCGAGGTTCTGCTTCAGCGTGTCCACCTTCGCAGTCAGTGCGGCGGACGCCAGCAGTGAAGCCTGCATACGCATATTGACTTACTTTTGTTAGACTCCTGCGAATTTTATTAGATCCTCTATTCGGCTTTTCTTTCCAAACGCCAAACAAAGCATCAGGGGCTACTGTCTATGCGGTAATATTTTTACATATTTTTTAGATACCTCAAAGCCTGTCAAAAGGCTGGCACAGGCTTCGGTCAGCCCGCTCTTGGCGGACTGAACTTTTTGAATCACCGCACTCATAATGGTGCGGTGCTCCTCTTCGATGGAGGCGCCTTTAAGCACCTCCAGCAGATTGTCCGGCGCATCCGGTTGGACGGGGGCCACCGGCTCAGTGGGCTTGCTCCTCCTGGAAGGAGGTCACCCGCTGGACTCTGGAACCTTTGAAGGTTCCGGAGTGGTGTCCGGCCTAGGGCCGGACTTGGAGCCCTTAGGGGTTCTATCCCCTTGGCGCCTGGAGTCCGGGAGGTCGCCTTGCAGCGCCTCTAGGACCACCTCCTCCTGGCTCGGAACCTCCTGGGACGCCACCTCGGCGTCATCCGTAGGGCGGGGGGAGGTAGCTGTCGGAAGAGAGTTCACATCCGACGAGTCCAGGGAACCGCTCGACGACACGTCGAGCCGGTCTTTGGGTGGACTGCATAATCATATTCAATGTAAGGAAAAGCCGTGCAGTGAAGGAATACTATGACTTACTCTGGTATCCGGATACTTACGATTTCGCCAGGGGCTTGGCCCTGTGCAGCCACTCCTCTTCGCCATCGCCGGCGTTGGTGGAGTAGTCCGTAAGAAGGGTTTTCCCCTTCTTGGACCCCCGGCCCCCCCAGTTGGGGCGGCCTTCCTTTTCTTTCCTTCCCCCGCTGGAGGGGGAGAGGTCTCTTCTTCTTCCTCGTCTTCACGGGAGGATTGTGTCTCGGAGTCGTCGGACGACGAATCCGACACCACCACATGCCGGGCACTCTTTCGAGTCCCCGTGGCCTTCTTCGCGGCCTTCTTCTCCGGCACCACATAGGGTGCCAGAACCAGCAGCTTTGCCAACAGAGCATCTGCTGGGTCCTCGGGCAGAGGAGCCAGACAGTTGATCTGTCCGGACTTCGCCTGCCAATCCTGTCAAAGGTAAGGGAGCTTAGATCCCGCATAGAGCCGAATTATGAAAAGCTAAAATACCCTGTAAAAGGTAAAAACGGCTTACCGCACTAGCGTGACGCTGCGTGCTGAATCCGCGATCCTCGGTAGCGGATGCGGGAGCCTCGGCGCCCTTGAATAGCACCTTCCAGGCATCTTCGTACGTCATGTCGAAGAGCCTGCTTAGAGTTTGGTGCTGCGCCAGGTCGAACTCCCACAGGTTGAAGGCCCGTTGTTGACATGGGAGAATCCGACGGATGAGCATAACCTGGACTACATTGACAAGTTTAAGCTTCTTGTTCACTAGGGTTTGGATGCATGTTTGCAGTCCAGTCACCTCTCCTTTGTTGCCCCACGACAGGCCTGTCTCTTTCCAGGATGTGAGCCGCGTAGGGGGTCCGGATCGGAACTCGGGACTGCGAACCACTCAGGGTCACGTGACTCGGTGATGTAGAACCACCCCGATTGCCACCCCTTTAGGGTCTCCACGAAGGAGCCCTCGAGCCATAGGACATTGGGCATCTTGCCCACCATGGCGCCTCTGCACTCCGCCTGGTTGCCGCGCACCATCTTTGGCTTGACATTGAAAGTCTTGAGCCATAGGCCGAAATGGGGCGGATGCAGAGGAAGGCCTCGCACACGACGATAAACGCCGAGATATTGAGGACAAAGTTTGGGGCCAGATCATGGAAATCTAGGCCATAGTAGAACATGAGCCCCCGGACAAATGGGTGGAGAGGGAAGCCCAGTCCGCGGAGGAAATGGGGGAGGAACACCACCCTCTCATGGGGCCTTGGGGTGGGGACGAGCTACCCCTCTTCAGGAAGCTGATGCGCAATGTCGTTATACAAGTATCCGGCCTTCCTCGGTTTTTTGATGTGTCCCTCGGTGAGGGAGGAGACCATCCACTTGCCTCCCGCTCCGTACATGGCTGGAGAAGGTTGAGGTGGGGAGTGCAGACTTGGGCGCTGGAGCTCGAGTGCGCGGAAATGGATAGGCGAAGGAGGAAGAAGGCGTGGATGAGAAAGGTGGATCCTTATCCCCTTATATGGGCGGACGCAACTATGTGTCCCCACCCGCCTGGTAAAACTCGCTTATCTCCCAAGCGCCGTAATCAATGGCCGGTTGGGTTACCCACGCCCGTATTGATGAGAATCTCGGAATAAGGGGACACGATCTCTGCTTTGACAAGACGTGCCAAGGAAACTGCCTCGCATAACACGCTGAGGTGGGATAATGAAATGATTCGAATAAAGGCTTGGTCGTGGTGTGATGTCACGCTATGGAATACGTCAGCAGATTAGATTTGTGTAAATATTATTCTCTCTATGGCAATATGTGGAAACTTATTTTGCAGAGCCGGACACTACCCTTGTGTTCAAAATCTTCTATGAAGTACGTGGAGGAGGAACCCGCCTTGCAATGTCGAAGACAATATGCGCGCCGGACTCGTCGTCATTGAAGCCTGGTTCAGGGGCTACTGAGGGAGTCCTGGATTAGGGGGTGTTCGGATAGCCGGAATATACCTTCGGCCAGACTCCTGGACTATGAAGATACAAGATTGAAGACTTTGTCCCGTGTCCGGAAGGGACTTTCCTTGGCGTGGAAGGCAAGCTTGGTGTCGGTGTACTAAAGTAGGGGTACCCTAGTATCCCGAACTTGTGCATGGGCAGTCGCAGCACCCCGCGGCAAGGCCCGCCAGGTGATCGCCAAGGCTCTCTATGGTTCCTTTGGAGCCATTCGAGAACAAAGTATTTAAGCCAAGGGGACAAGTCCCCGGCAAGAGGAGCTTGCCAGGAAGGCCGTTCGAGGCACAAGACCCCGGCAAGAGGAGCTTGCCGGGAAGGCCAACCAGAGCATCTCAAAGAACCTGCCGTGACGCGCCACGCGTCCCGGCAGGACTCGGCGAGCGACAAGTTCCCAGGCGCGGCAAGACAACGACCGCGACAAGGCACTTGCCGCGGTGGGCAACCACCCTGTACCTACGCTCCAGCTCACCCACCTACGTGTCGCTCCAGGACCCTTCCTGGCGTACGTGGCGGGAGGCTGTGCAGCCAGGGGTACACTGTGGCATGCGGCGCTGACAAGATCGCCATCGTGGCGAGCGGTGGCACCCCTGACGGTCCCTTTTCTGCACCGTCAGGGCGACGTAGATAGGCATTTAATGCCTTTGTCCCCTGCCGTCAGGGTTAGGTATGATATACTGTGTAGGTAGCTGTACCTACCACAGCATATTTCCATTTTTGCCCTTGCCTACATTGCCACCTGTTTGAGACCCCTTGAACATATAAAAGGAGGCCCATGCACAACGTAGAGGGGGATCGGCCCCCGGAGAGCAATCTCTAAGAGGAAAACAGAAGAACGCTCGGTCTCGTTAGCTGCTCGAGTGTACTGTAGCACTCAGCGCTCCCGAGCAAGAACTCAATACAATCCACAAAGCAGCAGTAGGAGTATTATCTCTCCGGAGAGCTCCGAAGCTAGGTAAAAAAACCCCGTGTGCTTCGCCTCGATCCGCTCTTCGCGCGACCTCCGCCCCCCGCCGAACCGAGAAGGGGCTCCGTCCCCATAGGTGTTTGAGGAGCCAGAAAACCCCAGCATCTTTGGCGCGCCAGGTAGGGGGCGTCGAGGTTGTGTGAACCTGATCCGGCGTTCACGCGAGCTAAATCTTCATCGACTTCATCGACATGCCGCCGAAGAAGAAGGCTTCGGAGGCGGCTGCGCCGTCCGCGTCGAATCCACCGCCGCCGCAGCAATTGGCCGGTGGGGAGGACACCGGCGGAAGAACGGGCGTCGACGAGGGAGCCCACGGTGCCACCAAGTCCAAGGACAAGGCCGCGCTGCCCGTCGGCGGCGTAGTCGGCTCCCACGACGACCGAGCGTCCATAGACGCACCGCGCCCATCTCAAGAGGCGCAGGACCGGCAGCGTCGTGGTACTCATGGTATCATACGCTCGCTGGACCCAAATCGAGCTGGCGGATCCCGGGATGCTCAAGGCCAACATGCACGCCAACGTGCTGGCGCGAGCGAGGCACGGTCGCCTGGACGGAATACTGCTCCTTCTAACATCGTTGGAAGTCCGAGCATATCCCGCTCCTCGCACCGTTCGCCACCGCTACCCGCCACTCCAGCAGAAGCTTTGGCACGAGCTCAACCACTCCTAGACTTCCCTCCAATGCCAGACAAGATCGACGACTGGAAGGCCACCATTCAGAGTCTCATCGGCTTCGCCAACGACGACACTCCACGGCCGGCGACCACATCGCAGCTGCGGCAGGCCAGCCAAGTGCGAGCCGATGGCGACAAAACCGGTGGGGGTGCAACCACCGTGCACTCTCCGCCTCAAAGGCCAAGATCGCCGACTCGCCGGGTCCGCCACGACAGCGACTCCACTGCTTCATCAGTTCCGCGAACTCGTCGCGATCAGCGCCACGTTCTTCACGAACGGCAGCAAGAAGACGCTCGTACCCGCATCGAGCGCCGAAGAGAAACGCGGCGTCAATCAGACCGACGCGCTGGCCCCGCTGTTGACATGCAAGCGCCAGGGGAACCAGGCAACCTGCCGTACGCGGTAGGTTGCCCTGCGTTTACTCGTGAGCTGCGGCAAGTCCAGTGGCCCAGCACGAAGAATTTCAAGCCAGACGTACCAGAGAAGTACGACGGCAGGCTGCATCCGTCGGAGTTCTTCAGCATTTACACCATCGCGGTGCAGGCTGCCGGGGGGCGAGACGACAAGATCCTTGCCAACTACTTCCCTCTGGTGCTCAAACCCAATGTCAGATCCTGGCTCATGCACTTGCCGGAAAACTCCATATCTTCCTGGGCGGACCTATGCCATCAGTTTGTCGGCGCCTTTACAGGCGGCCACAAACCTCATGGCCAGGAGAGTGATCTTCACCTGCTTGCCCAGAAGGAAGGGGAGCCTCTACGCAAGTACATCCAGAGATTCAGCCAAGTGCAACGCAACATACCAGACGTCCACCCTGCCGCGGTCATCAGTGCGTAACCGCAGGATACGGGAGGAGATGGCGATGTGCAAGATCAGAGACGTCAGTGAGCTGTATGCCCTGGCCGACAGATGTGCACGTGCTGAGGAAGGGAGGAAACTCCCCGGAGAGAACGTAGGAACAGGAGGATCTGACAGCGATGATGCTGCCCCGGCAAGCAAAAACCAGCGGCGAAACAACAGGAAGAGGAAAGGCAAAGATGTGCTAGTTGTCGAGCAGTCCGGCAACGAAGGTGGCGCCAAGACAGCAATGACCGGCAACTCCAGCAAGGAGGTTGCCGCATGCGCCAACTGCCAGGCTGTGGCGGCCGCGGACAAGCAGGACGGCACCAACAAGCAGTACTGCGAGATTCACCGCACCAAAGGCCATGACCTCCAGAGCTGCAGGAAGGTCGAGCAGCTCGTTGAGCAGCAAAAGGCCGAATACGAGCGACGCGACAAGGAGAAGGCCCAAGGAGGTGCTGGAGGATCCGGTACGAAGCGCACCGGCCGGGGGGGACGCCGCGGCAACGCCAAGCAGCGGCAGGGCGACAGACCTCCCCGCGGTCACGACAAGGATGAAGATGACGACGACGACGAAGACATGGATGACGCCGAGACCAGCGAGCAGGAGTTCCAGAAAGCCACAGAAGTTTTGTGCGTTGACGGTGGTGCTTCTCTGCATACCTCACACCGCCAACTCAAACAGTGGGTGCGGGAAGTCAATGCAGCAGAACCACCCGTTGAGTCACGCAAGCTTCTGAAATGGTCCAGCACGCCTATCATCTTTGATATTGAGGACCACCCCGATCGCACAATTGTTGTCGGGTGTTTGCCGATGTTGGTTTCACCAACTATCCGCAACCTCAAGGTCACTAAGATGCTAGTTGACGGCGGGGCCGACTTGAACTTGATCTCCTCCACTGTGCTCCGGAGACTCCAAGTCTCTGCCAGCGAGCTCGAAGAGACCGGCACGTTCCAAGGAATCAACCCGGGAAGGAGCAAGCCGAAGGGGAAGATCATGCTGCCGGTAACATTTGGCAACGAGCTGAACTTCAGGACTGAGAGGATCACTTTCGACGTTGCCGATTTTCCATTGCCTTACAATGGAATTCTCGGCCGTCCAGCGCTCGCCAAGTTCATGGCGGCCTCTCACTACGCGTACAACATGCTGAAGATGCCAGGCCCGATAAGTGCCATCTCTGTACATGGTGACAAGAAAGACGCTCTTATCTGTGCCGACAAGATCTACCGGGAAGTAGCAGCCGCCGCAGATCGCGAGACACTTGCCGCTGAAGCTCCCGGGGGGAAGAAGAAGACCAAGTCCGGCAAGAGCTCTGATGCCCACTCCGGCAAGCGCACCTCTTCGGAGTGCTGCGCTACCGTCGAGGACGCACCATCGAGCTCCACCGGCAAGTGTAAGAAGACGACGGTAGCTCCGCCAGCGACCAAGAAGGTGTCCGCCAAGGAGGAGGGCACTGGTGGTACCTTCACCATCAGCGCCACTCTTGACCCTAAATAGGAAAGCGCGCTCGTTGCTTTCCTGCGGGCGAATGTCGATGTGTTTGCATGGCAACCGTCTGACATCCCTGGTGTTCCCAGGAAAGTAATCGAGCACCACCTTGCCGTCGTTCCTCATGCGCGGCCCGTCAAGCAGAGAGTCGGGAAACAAGCAGTGGAACGCCAAGAGTTCATCGCCGAAGAGATCAAGAAGTTGGAAGCAGCAGGCCTCGTCAGAGGAGTGCTCCATCCTACGTGGTTGGCAAATCCTATAGTTGTGCGCAAGGCAAACGGGAAATAGAGACTTTTGCATCGACTTCACTGATGTCAACAAAGCTTGTCCCAAAGACCCATTTCCCTTGCCGCGCATTGACCAGATTGTCGACTCCACAGCCGGATGCGACTTGCTTTCATTTCTTGACGCATACTCAGGATACCATCAGATCTTCATGGCAGAAGAGGATGAGGAGAAAACCGCGTTCATCACTCCATGTGGCACGTACTGTTTCGTACGAATGCCTTTCAGTTTGAAGAATGCTGGTTCAACATTCGCAAGGGTAGTCCACACTGCTTTTGAGCCGCAAATACACAGAAATGTGGAAGCCTACATGGATGACATAGTGGTCAAGAGCGGGGACAAAGCAACTCTGATTCAAGATCTAGAAGAGACTTTAGCAAATCCCGACAAGATCAAGGCCATTGAGCAGATTGAAGCACCGAAGCGCGTCAAGGATGTACGAAAACTTGCCGGCTGCGTGGCGGCTCTCAGCAGGTTTATCTCTAAGTCTGCTGAGAGTGCCCTGCCATTTTTCAAAATCTTGAAAAAGGCAGGTCCAATGAAATGGACTCCGGAAGCGGAGGCTGCGCTGCAGGACTTGAAGAGATACCTGTCCTCCACTCCAATACTTGTCGCACCTAAACCACAAGAGAAGTTGCTGCTATATCTGGCGGCAACCAATCAAGTGGTTAGTGCTGCGTTAGTAGCGGAGAGAGAGGCAGATGATGAGCCAGCGACCGCGGCAAGCACATCCAGCGACAAGCAGGGGGCTTCCCCGACAAGCTCCGGTCCCGACGAAGATGGATCTGCGCAGATGTGCGAAGGGATACTGAAGAAGAAAATGGTGCAGCGCCCAGTCTACTTTGTCAGTTCCCTTCTGCAGGGGGCTAGGTCAAGGTACTCTGGTGTGCAGAAGTTGCTTTTCGGCCTTCTTATGGCCTCAAGAAAGCTGCGCCATTACTTCCAAGCACATGAGATCATAGTTGTCACTCGCTTTCCGCTAAAGAGGATACTGCAGAATCCAGAAGCAACAGGCAGGATTGTTGAGTGGGCACTGGAACTGTCAAGCTTTGGCCTCAAGTTTGAGAGCACTTCAACTATTCAAAGCAGAGCATTGGCAGAATTCATAGCAGAGTGGACGCCAACACCAGACGAAGAAATTCCAGAGACGAGCATCCCCGTCAAGGAGGCAAACAAGGAGTGGCTGATGTACTTTGATGGTGCGTTCTCGCTGCAAGGCGCCGGTGCTGGCGTGCTGCTTGTCGCACCCACTGGAGAGCACCTCAAGTACGTGGTCCAGATGCACTTTCCCGAGGAGCAAGCAACAAACAATACTGCAGAGTATGAAGGATTGCTCGCCGGTCTCAGGATCGCGGCAGACCTTGGGATCAAGCAACTCATTGTCAGGGGTGACTCACAGCTTGTCGTCCGCCAAGTGAACAAGGATTATCAGAGTCCGTTGATGGAAGCTTACGTTGATGAAGTGAGGAAGCTGGAAGAGCGCTTTGTCGACCTACAGATGGAACATGTTCCAAGAGCTCAGAACGACATTGCTGACGGCCTGTCAAAGTGCGCGGCACTTAAGTTACCTGTGGAACCAGGGATCTTTGTGCTCAAGCTGACTCAACCATCCGTGACGCCATCAACTCGACAGGGCAAGAAGAGGAATTTGATTTCTGGTGACTATCTTCCGGCAGAGCTTCCCGAAGCCGCCGCCAAGAAGGTCCCCAAGATCAACGCCAAAAGTGCTGAAGAGCAGTCTGCTCCGACAAACCCCAGGGTTTGTTTCGTTGAAGCAGACGCTCCCGACAAGTTTCGCTCCGGCAAGCTTGCCGGGGATCATCAAGCTCCGGCTGGACCGCAGGTTCTTGCCGTAGAAGCAGGTGTTCTCGCAGCAGCAGATATGCCTTTAGTCCTTGTTGTCGAGCCACAGGCTCCAGCATGGGCACAGCAGGTCGTCCGTTTCCTCCAGTCAGGAGAACTTCCCGAAGAGCCAGAAGAAGCGGAAAGAGTAGCCCGGCAGTCTAGTATGTACCAGTTCATTGACAACGCACTGTACAGAAGAAGACTCAACGGAGTGAAATTGAAGTGTATCCCCCCGGAAGATGGACAGAAGCTGTTGGCAGAGATACATGGAGGCATTTGTGGTCACCACATTGGCGCAAGAGCGCTTGCCGGCAAAGCATTCCGGCAGGGCTTCTTTTGGCCGACAGCTCTCCAGGATGCAACTGCACAAGTAACCAAGTGTGAAGCGTGTCAGTTCCATTCCAAGCAGATACACCAGCCAGCTCAAGCTCTCCAGACGATCCCTTTATCCTGGCCATTTTCGGTCTAGGGGCTCGACATCCTCGGCCCCTTCCCCCGAGCAGTCGGGGGCTTTGAGTACTTGTACGTCGCAATTGACAAGTTCACAAAGTGGCCGGAAGTGGAACCAGTGAGGAAGGTGACAACACAGTCAGCAGTCAAGTTCTTCAGGTCGATTGTTTGCCGTTTCGGAATCCCTAACAGGATCATCACCGACAACGGTACACAATTCACGAGTCGCACCTTCATGCAGTACGTCCAAGACCTTGGCGCCAAGGTCTGCTTCGCTTCTGTTGCTCACCCCAGGAGCAACGGTCAAGCAGAGAGGGCAAATGCTGAAGTGCTGCGTGGACTCAAGACCCGGACTTTCGACAGGCTGCACAAATGCAGAAGAAACTGGATCGAGGAGCTGCCGGTGGTTCTTTGGTCGATCAGGACGACGCCAAATCGAGCCACTGGCCAGACACCTTTCGCTCTAGTCTATGGAGCAGAGGCAGTTATCCCCACGGAACTCGTATACGGGTCACCTCGAGTGCTCGCTTATGATGAGCTTGAGCAAGAGCAGCTGCGACAAGATGACGCGCTGCTCCTTGAGGGAGACCGTCTTCAGGCTGTTGTACGAGCTGCTCGATACCAGCAAGCTTTGTGCCGCTACCATAGCCGCAAAGTTAAAGCCAGAAGTCTCGAGGAAGGCGACCTTGTTCTTCGGCGCGTTCATTTCGCCAAGAATTCCAACAAGTTGACGCCGAAGTGGGAAGGCCCTTACCGGGTGAAACGAGTCACTAGGCATGGCGCTGTCCGCCTTGAGACCGAGGATGGCTTTCCGGTGAGCAACTCCTGGAACATCGAGCATCTTCGTAAGTTTTACCCGTAAGGCGCGGTTGTCGGACCCTGTCCGGCAACCACCATTTTGTACAAGTCTTGCCGCTGTTGCATGTAATCCTTTGTACAAAGCCAGGCGCAGACCCTGTGCATAAATAAAACTCACGTGCTCCGCACACCCTGTCAATTTCATGCCTTTCTGCATGAATTATCTGACACTTTGTGTTGCGAGCCCCCTCGGTAAGCAATAACGAGCCATAAGGCTCCATACTATTGTTTTCTCTTTTCTCTTTTTCTCAAGGAAAGGAAGGATCCTTCACCCACAAGTTGGCCGGGGGGGGGGGGGGTGGGGAGGGAAGATAATGGTATGGACCCGGCGTCGATCAGGAAAAATTTCGCCTTGCCGGGGAGCAAACGACAGAAAAGCTAAGTGCCAAAGTTTGAGCAATCAGATTTTTTTAACTTTAAGTTACTTTCCTTGAACGACCATGCTTCGTATGGAAAACCTGCGCGTGGAGGAACCAGCTCGTGGCTAGTTGCGCCCTTACTTTGTTTCGAGTTCGCTCAACAGTTTAAGTGTGCTGCGACTAGAGTCGCGCCCTTACTTTGTTTCGAGTTCACTCAACAACTTAAGCGAGTTGCGACTAGTCGCGACTAGGTTTCTTGTCGGTAACGGCACCGCCAACAGGTTGCTGACGTCCCGCACTCAGCGCTCGTGGCAAAGGTGCCTACGTCGGCAAGTTCCCTAAAAGCGTAGGGCAAAAACATACAAAGGAAGGAATCGAGTAAAGGAAGTAGCATTGCGATCATAACTTGAAACAGAGTTATATTACAAGATAGTTTGTCGCGACTCTAATAGACTGTTTTTTTAAACATGACCAGCGACGACAAAAAAAAGAAGAAAATAGGCGGCCTAGTCCGCGCGGTCGCCCTCAACCCTCTTGATCCTCCTCACCTTGTCCATAATGGGTGCGACGAGGGTCTCGAGCTCCTCCAGATCAGCTTCCGGCGGCAGGGACCTGAGGATGTTAGTGAGGCGGAGGCCCGGGTTGCAGAAGGCCACCTTCATCAGCACCTTTTTGAGGGCTCCCGCGCAGATCTCACGCGACTCATTGGCCAGCTGCTTTGGGATCCTCTCCCGGAGTCGCTGGAGGGCCGTCGCCACGCCTTTGAAGAACAAGGTGAGCTTGGCGCTGGATGGGAGGCTCCCGTCAGAGGAATACCCGAGATCCTCCACCCCCAGCAGCGCCAACTCCTTGTCGATGTCTGCGGCAGCATTCACAAGGCCCTCTGTCCACCGCTCCACAGTTCCCCTAAAATCGTTCTGGGTGGCGGCGATGCTCTCCAGCAGCGCCTTGTCGGCCTTGATCTCCTTCTTCAAGGCCACCTCCTGCTCCCTGGCGCCGTCCAGCGTCTTGGTCAAAGCAGCCAGCTTCAGCTCAAGATCAACCTTGGAGTCCTTGGCGGCGTCAAGCTCCTTGACCTTCTCGGCGAGACGACCCTGCAGTTCGCCAAAGGTGTAGGCGTCCTTCTCGCTCTCATGCTTGAGCGCGGCAAGCGCTTCACCGCTCGCCTTGAGATCATTCTCCAGCCACGCCTCCACGCCTCCACGCCTCCCTCCGTTTATGAGGAAGATACGAACCGCCAGGAGGCGGGCGTTTCGTTTTTCCGAATAAAGGAACCACCCACGACCTCTCCCACGATGCCGCAATCGACGCGTGCCGTTCGGGGAGGGCGCGGTGGATATGGAGCAAGGTGCGACATGACTCAGGCCGCGCATGCCCGTGCCTTGTTTTGGGCCTGGCCCAATAGTGCTCGGCATCGTGTGTGGCCCAGGCCCGGGGGCTCCTGTCGGTGTACTAAAGTAGGGGTACCCTAGTATCCCGAACTTGTGCACGGGCAGTCGCAGCACCCCGCGGCAAGGCCCGCCAGGTGATCGCCAAGGCTCTCTATGGTTCCTTTGGAGCCATTCGAGAACAAAGTATTTAAGCCAAGGAGACAAGTCCCCGGCAAGAGGAGCTTGCCGGGAAGGCCTCTCGAGGCACAAGACCCCGGCAAGAGGAGCTTGCCGGGAAGGCCAACCAGAGCATCTCAAAGAACCTGTCGCGACGCGCCACGCGTCCTGGCAGGACTTGGCGAGCGACAAGTTCCCGGACGCGGCAAGACAACGGCCGCGACAAGGCACTTGCCGCGGCGGGCAACCACCCTGTACCTACGCTCCAGCTCACCCACCTACATGTCGCTCCAGGACCCTTCCTGGCGTACGTGGCGGAAGGCTGTGTAGCCAAGGGTACACTGTGGCATGCGGCGCTGACAAGATCGCCATCGTGGCGAGCGGTGGCGCCCCTGACGGTCCCTTTTCTGCACCATTAGGGCGACGTAGATAGGCATTTAATGCCTTTGTCCCCTGCCGTCAGGGTTAGGTATGATATACTGTGTAGGTAGCTGTACCTACCACAGCATATTTCCATTTTTGCCCTTGCCTACGTTGCCACCTGTTGGAGACTCCTTGAACATATAAAAAGAGGCCCATGCACAACGTAGAGGGGGATCGGCCCCCGGAGAGCAATCTCTGAGAGGAAAACAGAAGAACGCTCGGTCTCGTTAGCTGCTCGAGTGTACTGTAGCACTCAGCGCTCCCGAGCAAGAACTCAATACAATCCACAAAGCAGCAGTAGGAGTATTATCTCTCCGGAGAGCTCCGAAGCTGGGTAAAAAAAACCCGTGTGCTTCGCCTCGATCCGCTCTTCGCGCGACCTCCGCCCCCCGCCGAACCGAGAAGGGGCTCCGTCCCCATAGGTGTTCGAGGAGCCAGAAAACCCCGGCACGTGGCGATACGAATATGTAGATCTCCTACCATTGTAACCGACTCTGTGTAACCGTAGCCCTCTCCGGTGTCTATACAAACCAGAGGGTTTTAGTCCGTAGGACGAACAACGAACAACAATCATACCATAGGCTAGCTTCTAGGGTTTAGCCTCCTTGATCTCGTGGTAGATCTACTCTTGTATTACCCATATCATCAATATTAATCAAGCAGGAGTAGGGTTTTACCTCCATCGAGAGGGCCCGAACCTGGGTAAAAACATCGTGTCCCTTGTCTCCTGTTACCATCCGCCTAGACGCACAGTTCGGGACCCCCTACCCGAGATCCGCCGGTTTTGACACCGACAAGTGGCGTGCAGGCAGTTGATTAGACGGCTAGGTAGATTACACGAAAAGGCTATGCGGGTAGACTGATGAGTCGTACCTGTTCGTGTACGTGCCCATCCTTCCTGATAGGTGAGACCTATGCAAACAGATAAAAAAATGTGTTGTAGTTTTTTTTGAGCGCGTGAGTGGGAGACACAACATTCTCTGGTTAAGAAATACTCCCTCCGTTTAGGTGAGTATAAGTCACATTATGAAAATTAGGTTCTCCCAAAACCTTTAGGAGTGGAGCATTAACTTCCTGCTCGATCCCCTCCCAGCCTCGTTAGCCAGCGTTCTCTTCCTCTGCTGCCGCGTTCTACCTTTCCATTTTTCCTCTTCTCAAGTGTGGAACGATCTACCGTCCTTCATGCACCAGAACGACCACTGCATGCATCGCGGCATGGCGTTGATTGGGCATGCACTAGAATTTGGTTCTACTTGCAATATGGATGATACCTGAACGATGAAGTGAACAGGCATGCTAGCACGGGAGACCTATTTCCACTATACAATACTGAAGTACTCATGTTCCTACTACTAGTAGTAGTAATAGTAGTAGTAGTACAACTATGGTACACTTGATGGTCAAAATACTATTCATCCGGTCCTCACAGTGAAGTGACAACACCCTGCGCCTGACACTAGTCCAGGCGGCGTGTTCGGATTACCAAAGTCAGCCTCACCCTGTGCACTGTGCAGTCTGTCACCGCCGCTGTACAGCACATTGGCGCCTCGCCTCGTCTCCCTCTCCGCTCCCATAGCACCATCCCATCTCCATCTCCTTCTCCTTCTCCGTCTTCGTCTCCATCTCACTGTGCCTCCGTGTACCGTCGCCTCACTCGCCTCCCCCAGTACCACTATTCCCTCGCTAGCCGCTCCAGCACCGACATCCTTCTCCCCCGTAAATCAAGCCCCCTTCCAAATTCCACCATGGCCAAACGCGAACCGCGCAGCATCCATATGAGCCGCGATTGGAGCAATCTCCCCAGTGACATCCTCGACCTCTGTTGTTCGTGTATGGATATGTTGAGCGCCCTGCGGCTGGCTGCATGCTCGAGGGACATGCACACGGCCATTATCGAAGCGAGGCCTAAGCTTTTCAGGACACCCTGCTTGCTGCTATCTGGTCTTGCGAGATTGGCTCACCATGATACGGAGGCATGCATGATGCCCCTCGACTTCAATCCGATCTCCATTAGCCGAAACTTCTTTGCAGGTATGTAGTGGGTCGCCGTACATCATTTCCCTCGACATCGATCCGATCACCATCGCCCGAAACTTCTTGGCAGGTATGTAATGGGTAGGCATGAACTCCCACTGGATGGCTGCCTTCAGAGAAGACGGTAAAAAGTTGGTGCTCGTGAACTTCCAGACCTCCCATGAGATTATCCTTCCTCCATTGGATTATATAGAGTATTACCATCGTGGTCCAAGTCATCTAGATTACTACGTCAGTTGGACAAACCTTGTTTTGCAGAAGATTGTAATCTACTAAGTGCCCACACGACATGCGAATTACGCATACTTCAAGCTAATTGCCTTGTTCGACCGCGGACTCGCCTATCTTTACGCCGGTGCCTTCTTTAGCTGGAGACAACTCGGCTCGCAGTGGATCATCGTCAAAGCTGATACACACTTCTGTGATGCTATTGAACACAGTGGCATCATCTACGCGATCGACAAAGCAGATGGCACCATGTATTGCTGGGACGACGCGTGTAAGTTGTTTCCGTCTCATGTTAATGATGACGCCATGACACTGTTTGAACTTTTTGTGATGGTTGGCATATCCTTGTTTGAGCAGAATTTGAGTAGAACTATGGCAATGTATTAGAGACGCCATAAATCAGCTATATTTGGAATGAGTTAATTCATGCGATTGTGACCATGTCATTACAGCCAATTTGTACCCTGAATAATCAAACGGTTAGGAATATATTGATATTATCCTTATTTTACAGTAATCTATATACTACTACTAAATATGAGTGTGTATCAATGGCCATGTTAGTTCCTCATTTTCATGATGTAGAAACATGCACCACACTGTTGCTAACCATACATTAGGGAAGTAAATGTGCATATGGAGAACTCTATATTTGGAAGTAGTGAAATCTTGGAATGCTTATCATGTGTACATACCTATATTCGCCCTTCAGCAATCAAAGGCTAGAATAATATCCTCACAAAAATTTTGCCCACAGAACACGAGTATATAACAATGCATGGTCTATTAGTTACCTTGAAGAATTTGTTTGTGAGGATAGAACATGATTACTCCCTCCGTTCCCAAATATTTGTCTTTCCAGAGATTTTAACAAGTGACTACATACGGAGCAAAATGAGTGAATCTACACTCTAAAATATGTCTACATACATCTGTATGTTGTGTCTATTTGAAATGCCTAGAAAGACAAATATTTGGGAACGGAGGGAGTACATAACATGCATGACATGGTAGTTTCCTGTGAAGAATCGATTGCGAGATAACATGAGTATAACCATGCATGGCACTTCTATATTTTTGAACCTAGTATACATTTCCCTGTATTTTCCTCCCAGTTCCAACAGGGACATATCAATGCTGTTTCTTGCATTATCCTACTCATACTCTGAACAATGCTGATCTTACATTAACAATGCCTATCCCTTTTGATATGATGCAGTGTCCCTATAGTTACTGCCCTTTGTAATCACACCACCTTTGCCAAAAACAGGGAAGCACAACTGGTTCCTCGCTCGATCAGACGATGGCAAGAGACTGATGATCATTCAGACACATGAGCCGAAAAAGTTATATTGCAAAAACCCCAATGTATACAAGCACCGTGTAATACGTGAGTATCCGGACAGTGGCTGTTACGTCTATGAGCAGGATACCAGCTTTTTGGGGCCTTTAGGATTTTTTAGTTGGAGGCGGGTAAACAGGCTTGGTTCACACTCTCTGTTTCTCGGACTCAATTATCCGATTAACCAGGAGATCACCATTGGCAAGGACCTTGATGGCAGAGAGGCTCTGTTTTCTATGGAAAATTGTGTCTACACGATGAGCCCTAGGAGTTCGGGAGCAATCTCCCCTGATTGTCAACGATACAGCCTGCAGCCAAAAGAAGGTGAGAATGACAAAGGCGTCCGGATTAACTTTGATCCTTGGATGTCACAATTACGACAGGCAGTGAAGTGGTTCAAGCCTTCACGTTGATAGGTAATTGGGCTATTGCATCGAAAGAGTGGAGTACTGGTGTCTCCGGATCACTGGTCGCTGAAGCGGGGCTACAAATTATGATTGTGTTGGATCATCTCTTCGAATGACTTTGTTGTCTTTGCTGCTGGTTCTGGATGGGTAGTTCTTTCTTTTTTTATGCATATTCCTTGTCATTTGGCCATCCTTGTCCATGTCACTCTTACTATGTAATAGTTGCTTCTGTTTAGAATGTCATTCTCGTCTGGATCACGAGAGTCTGAGCATTGCAGATGGGTGCGTTTTGGTGGTGTAGCAAGACTTCTTATGAACTATCATGTCTTGTTGTTTATGTCAGTAGTAGTCACTAGTCAGTGTTTGAATGTTGTATATATCGTTGTTTTGAACTGTTTATTGTCTCGAACTACTGGTGGGCTAAATGAGGGCATCACCATTCTCCAGTGTTCAGAGTATATCTCCTTTTTTCAAGTTATATAATTTGAGCTCAGTGTCTTTTCGATGATGTACACTTGTTTGGGCCAGTGAGGTGTCGTTGAATATGGTCCGAGTAGTAACGCAATGCCAAACATGTCAATTATGACTCTCAGGCCGGGCTCTCAAAAGATCCTGAAAAAAAGGTCGGGCTCTCCAAAAAAGAAAGAATAAGGACTCGCCGACATGTGGGCGCCACCGGTGTTTTCGTGCGCTTGCGCGCCGAGAGCATATTGGCGCGTGCTCGAAATTCATGCTACCTTTTCATCCCCAGTCTCCCGTCCCTCCCCCACCTCTGGAATCTCGATTCCTACTCCAGTTCCCCCAAATCCCCCTCCTGTACTCCCTGTACTCAAGTGCACTATCATGTCGCCGGTCAACACGGATCTCCGAGCCGGAGATCCTGAGGTCCGTCCTGCCTTCGGTCGTTGCGTGCTGTCGCTCAACAGTGGCATGGCGGCGCTTGACGACCACTTTGCCGGCAAAGTGCTGATGGTAACCATCAACGGCGACCGACCTCCCGTCTCGCCGGATGACCTTGTCAAAGCTCTTGGCATTGCGCACGGCATCCAAATAAGTGACTTGCTCGTCGAAGTCTGTCCGCCACCGGCTGATTTCTTCATCAGGTTCCGGAAAACTTTCGACTGCAGTCGTGTGTTCGAATCTTCCCGACGTTTGTTCTGCGATGGCGCGCTGGTGAGCTTTGATCGGTGGCACCCAGGATGGGGCTCGGTGCCTTCTGAGCTTGAGTTTTTAAGAAAGCTTACCTTCCACGACATGCCTCGACGTGCTTGGAACAACGAGTCCATGAACGAGCTTATCAACGACCTTGGAGGTGAGCTCGTAAGTATGTTTGTTCCTCCAGACAGCTAGGCTCCGACGGTTATGGCATGGATGAAGAAGCCGTCCACCATACCGAAGGTGATTGGTGTTGAGATACCGGTGCAGGAACCGGGGTTGTACTATTCGTCGCCACCAAGGCCGCCGCGGACCACGTTAGGGATGTACCTGTATCAAGTGTTTGTGCATGTCGAAGAAGTGGTCAATCCACCAATCGAAGTCCTGCCGCCGTCGCTGGTGCCAGGGTCCGTTGACAACGTCTGTCGGATTCTGGGGTTCTGGCAGACCCTTAAGGTTTGAACTCTGGGGTGCGCGCGGAGATCGTGCCCTCTACCTCTCCGTCTCGTAAGGATCTAAACTACTGCAGGAACAACACAAGAGACACAGGGTTTATACTGGTTTGGGCCACCATTGTGGTGTAATACCCTACTCTAGTGTGATGTGGTGGATTGCCTCTTGGGCTGATGAGGAAGAACAGTACAAGGGAGAACGACCTCGCGAGGGTCTGTTCTTGGTTAGGGGATGAACTGATAGGGGGAGTTCGATCGCCCTTCTCTATCTCTCTCTCTCTGAATGCGGGATTCTACCTCAGGTTCTAGATACCAAATCAGATGCCTCTACCCTAGGGGTGGCTAGTCCTATTTATAGGCAAAGGCCCTGGGCCTCTTCCCAAATATTGAGCGGGAAGGGCGCCAACAATTGGCCAATTTGAAGGGGAACATCTGGTACACTTATCCTGACTAAAGTTGGTCTTCGCCTGCCAAAGGCTCTGGTGATGACGCCGGCTTGGGCTCCACAGTGACTTCCTCCTTGTCGCGGAGTTGGTCTTGGTCTCGTTGCACCGAAATGGGTGCCTTTGCTTGATCCCCTCGCCTGCGCTTGCCCCCTTTGCACCAAAGAGGAAAGGGATGACACTGCGCGGGCTCGCGCCCGCCTGGCACCCTTGGTCGTCATGGCTTGCGTCATGGGCACCTCGTGAGGTACCCCACCTTGATCTCTCCGCCTCCTCGCGAGCCAGCCTAAGGAGGTCGTGCTTGAGGAAGCGCCGTGTCGTCCGCCTCGCGAGGCTTGGCCCCTCGCGAGGGTCTTGAGCCTTGTGTTGATGAAGATGGGCCACGTTGGGCCCCCACTCGAGCCACGCCGCAGGCCACAGGCAGGCAAGTCTAGGGACCCCCGTTCCCAGAACGCCGACAGTAGCCCCCGGGCCCAAGGTGCGCATGGACTTGGCCGTGCCAAGAGGCGAAAGGGCAAGGGCGAAGCGCCGCGGGCCCTAACAGCCTACGGCCTTAGGCGCCGCGTGGCGGTTTGACAGGACGTGGGCGTCTCCACTTCCCCATGACGCCTCGGCAACTGCGTGACTTGACTAGTCCCTGCATGCATAGATACGAGTCATTATTACCTGCGATCGTGGTGCTTGACGGTTGGCCTCTGCCGGCTATAAGTGCGGCACCGCGCGTGCCCTTCTAGTCCATCTCTTCTTACTTCCTCCCCCGCCTCAGTTCTTGCTCCGTCTTGGTGTGATGGCTCCGATTCGCCGGTTCACCGCGGTGGAGAAGGGAAAGGCTCCTCAAGAGGTACCTGACCCGCTCCCGCCGAAGAAACGGCCTGCCTTGCGCGGCCGATACGAGGAGAACCGCCTAGTGGTGCTGAGGCCTTGGTACGAGCGGCCTCCACCGGGGTTCCCGCTTCCCTTGTATGCCCACGCTGAGGGCTCTGGAAGAGGAGAGGCCGATCCCCTCGGCCAGCGCCGTCGGCGGCGCCGGAGGGTCACGAAGGTGTTGGTTGTTCCTCCTGGAGTCCACACCGAGGGCTCCTCCCGCGAGCTCGTGCTCCACGCCGCCATGCCTCCGCGGACTTGGATCCGCCTTCCTCCCTTCTTCGCCTCCACCTTCCAGCAGGGGAGACTCCTGGAGCTGTGGCTGCAGCACGCCGACTGCAGCACTCCTACGACCGGGGCAGAGGTTGCGATCACCGCCCCGGGCGAGGTCTTCATGACTCGTGGCTGGGGTGAAATCGCTCGATGCTGCAGAACGAAGGGCTCCCTCACGATCCACCTGGAGTACGACGGCGCTTCGATGATGTTCTTCAAGGTCTTCGACGCGAACGGTCGCCGGCTGGAGTGTTGCCCCGGGGGAGGCGGCCAGGACCCTGCCACGGCGATGGCTGGGCCCGCCAATCGCCCCCTAGACAGCTCCGCAAGCGACGGGAGCGCCGGAGGATCCAGTGATCCCAGTGAGGTCTTCACGACGCCGGAGACGAGCAACGACAGCTACGAGCCCGCGAGCCGACGCCGCTCCCGGAGCAGGGCAGGCTCGCTTGGTCGCCGTCGATCCTGATCTGGATGGGGTTGGCGCCGGCGCCTGCCGGCCCACTGTTGTTGATGGCATTAGGGGCGCGTGTAATTAGCACCTTTTAGGATTCGTTCCCTGCGAGGAATCACATTGTGCCCCATAGGGGCTTGTAAGGTGGCTGTGATCCTTGTTGTTAATAGGTAACCCTTGCTATGGATTTGTGCGAATCGTGAATTCCGTCATAGTTTGGTTCCCCCTTTCGCACCTCGCGAGGGCTTGGTGCTCTGCGTCGACAGGTCCCAGTCCCAAGGCGGCGTCAGCCGTCGCTGGTATGCCAGGTCGCGATGCCGTGGTCAAGGCCAGGAGGTGAGCGACCCGGGGTCCGGTAAGAGCCCCTGAGTCGCGATGCTCAGGAGGTCCCCTTTGGCGCCCAAGCAGCCATCGCTAGGTGATAAAGGGAAACAACGTCACTAGTACGGAGTCGCTTTAGGTGCAGGGGGTAGTGCTGTGGTAACCAACGCTTTGGATGGTGACTTATCTTGAGGATCAGAGATTGCCCTCAGCGTGCCGTCGGATCTGGGGGGTAGTTTGAGCGGAGCTGCTTGACGAGGTCCTCGCGTGCCCCTTCTCCCTCGCCTCTGCTCCTCTTTCTGCTCTACGTCCTCGGGACCCGGCCCTCGAGCTGGTCTCAGCCGTCGCTGGTATGCCAGGTCGCGATGCCATGTACAAGGCCAGAGGGTGAGGGCTGGAGAGCCAGTAAGAGCCCTGGGTCGCGATCCTCAGGCACCCCCCTTTAACGTGCAAGCGGTTTGCGCGGGTGAGGGTGAAGGAGACGCCGCGAGGGCCTTGGCTAGCACGGCTTCCTCTAAGGATCCTGCAGATTCACCATGAACAAAGAAGATAGGGCTGCCATAGCAGCGATTAGTTGACTGTTAGTTGCTCAAGAGCTCGCCGGTTGGAGCGGGTGAGGTGTGTCGGGGCACCCGTGAGCCAGCGCGGGACTCACGAGGCCCTACCTCTAGGCGGGTTGCGCCTGGCGCTGGGCCGTATCTTGAGATGTGTTCCTGCAAAATCTGGTTAGATGCCGGCACTCTACGTCCTCGGGTCCCAACCCTCGAGCTTGTCTCAGCCGTCGCTGGTATGCCAGGTGTCGGGGAAATCTGGCTCCTCGAGCACCTATGGGGACGGAGCCCCTTTTCGGTTCGGCGGGGGGCGGAGGCCGCGCAAAGAGCGGATCGAGGCGAGGCACACGAGCGGTTTTTAACCAGCTTCGGAGCTCTCCGGAGAGATAACACTCCTACTGCTGCTTTGTGGATTGTATTGAGTTCTTGCTCGGGAGCGCTGAGTGCTATAGTACACACCAGCAGCTAACGAGACCGAGCGTGAGTGTTCTACTGTTCGTCCTGCCCCTCCCTACGTTGTGCATGGGCCTCCTTTTATATGCTCAAGGGGTCTCCAACAGGTGGCAACATAGGCAAGGGCAAAAATGGAAAGGTGCTGCGGTAGGTACAGCTACCTACACTGTGTATCATACCTAACCCTGACGGCAGGGGACAAAGGCATTAAATGCCTATCTACGTCGCCCAAACAGTGCAGAAAAGGGACCGTCAGGGACGCCACTGCTCGCCACGATGGCGATCTTGTCAGCGCCGCTCGCCACAGTGTACCCCTGGCTGCACAGCCTCCCGCCACGTACGCCTGGAAGGGTCCCAGAGCGACACGTGGGTGGGTGTGCTGGAGCGCAGGTACAGAGTGGTTGCATGCCGCGGCAAACGCCTTGCCGCGGCCGTTGTCTTGCCGCGTCCGGGAGCTTGTCGCTCGCCGGGTCCTACCGAGACGCGTGGCGCGTCGCGGCAAGTTCCTCGAGATGCCCTGGTTGGCCTTCCCGGCAAGCTCCTCTTGCCGGGGTCTTGTGCCTTGAGTGGCCTTCCCGGCAAGCTCCTCTTGCCGGGGACTTGTCTCCTTGGCTTAAATACTTTGTTCTTGAATGGCTCTAAAGGAACCACGGAGGACCTTGGCGGTCACCCGGCAAGCCTTGCCGCGGGGTGCTGCGACTGCCTGTGCACAAGTTCGGGATACTAGGGTACCCCTACTCTAGTACACCGACAGGAGCCCCCGGGCCTGGGCCATACACGGTGCCGAGCGCTGTTGGGCCAGGCCCAAAACAGGGCACGGGCACGCGCGGCCCGGATCACGTCGTATCCTACTCCGTATCCACCGCGCCCTCCCCGAACGGCACGCGTCGATTGCAGCGTCGTGGGAGAGATCGTGGGTGGTTCTTTATTCGGAAAAGCGGAACGTCCGCCCCCTCCCCCCCGTAAGCAAGCGAATCAGGGGCAGGGGCGCGGTTTTCGAGGCATCCACTTGCCACGATCACGGGGTGAGGAGAGGTCGCCTCATCCGTCGCCTCGGTTCTGCACGCCTGCCACGCGACTTCCATGCGCTTGGGGTGGCGAACGGTGGAGGCGGGGAACCGGGCCGTCGTGGGTCGCGGCAGCGGACTGGTCCCAGTCCTCTGCCCCTTCTGTGTCCTGATTAGCTGGGCGGGGCGGCCGATCCCCCACCCCGTTCCTTTATAAGGAGCGGGGGAGGGGAAACGGAGGTCCTCATTCCTTCGTCTCCCCTTTCCTCCAACTTCTGCTCCCCTCTCTCTCATTCGCCATGGAGAAAGGGAACCCTAGTCCTTCAACGGTGGCGGCGAGGGTCGCCGCTAGGCAACGCGTCCTTCCTACTCCCGCACCCGTGGTGGCCGAGCCAGCCGTAAGGGGAAGAGGAAGGGGGCGAGGCCGTGGGCAAGGTCGAGGGCGAGGCCGAGGCGCTCGGGGAAGAGGTGGACGGGGCGGCGCGCCGGCCTCGCCTCCGCCAGCGGCTCCTCTTCCCATGGCGATCCATATTGGGGACGACCCTTGCGAGTTCTTTGTCAGGCTGCGTCGGCCGCCTCGTCGTCGCCTTCGTCTCCCGACTCCATTCGCGAGCGAGATGGAGTTGGATCCGCCCGAGACACTGAGGTTGCACATGAGGGGCTGTGGAATCAGCGGTGCGCGAGTCCACGTTGACTTCCCAGCCCCTAATGTGATGTATCTTGGTCGAGGGTGGAAGACGTTTGCCCGTATCCACCGCCTGACGGAGGGGCTCACCCTCCATTTTAAGCTGATGGAGGGCGGTCTCCTCTCCGTCAAGGTCTTCGGGTGCTTCGGGACTCGGGCAAGGTGCTGCGTGGAGAGCTCCTCCGATAGCGAAGACTCCTCCTCGGGCGGGAGCGACGAGGAGGACAGCGACAATGACGACGAGGGTAGCGGGCGGCGGGATGACGGGTCCGACTAGGTGTCGGGCGCAGCTCCGTGCGGCACCGGCGACCCCATCATCCGCGTCGCCGGCTCCTGGAGCTTCTCGGGGCCGTCTCCTTGGGCGGCTGGCGTAGGGAGGCTGCGGAAGAGGAAGAGGGTGGGCGGCAAGGCCGTTAACTCGGAGTACGAGGGCGTGACGCCCTCGACAGCGTGCTGACATCCTGCCGCCTCGTCTTCGAGGCCTCTTCTGGCGCCGCCATCACCATCCAGCCTTTGGACGGCCACCGAGATGTTCTCTTGGTGTCTTCTGCTTCCCGTAGCTCGCCTAGGCACCCCTTTTGCCCTTTTCGCCTCCTTGCCCTACCTCCTGAAGATAGGGACAAGAAAGGGATTACGGGCACCTTATCTTTTTTTTTTAACTTGTAAACCCTTAGGCCTTAGCTGCATTTAAAACGTGTAATCCCATTATTCATGTTTTTCATTCTCTATGGACTGTACCTGAGTGGAATGTTTTTTTATGAAAAGGGGATGCTTGCCGGGTCACTTGTCTTGTGGGTGGAACCCACGTCAAGGAGCAAATCCTTAATATCTTTAAGATAGACACTTCTTTCCTGGCAGCAGGCCCTGCCGTCTTCCCGCGTCGCTCGACCTTTCTCACGCTTTTGGCGGAGGCAGGGAGGAGGCGGGTTCGGGCTCCTCGCTTCGTCCCTTTGCTGCCGCGACTACAACCGAACCTGGCCCCGGGAACAAGCCCTAGGGCCTAGGGTTAAGGGAGCACGGTAGCTTTTAGGAACAAACGAGGTTTCGCATACCTCAGTCCATAAGAGAATGCATGATAAGGGATGAGAAACTTATCTGAGATTGCAGCCCCCGGCAACTCTGGTTCGCCGTGGGTTAATCTTTGTATTTGCAGCCCCCGGCAACACTGGCTTGCCGGGGTCCAGATGTTGGTCCGTCCTTCCTCTCCTTTTCGTCCTCAAGTAGTCCGGTCAGGATATGCGAGCCCTGCGAACCAAGGGAAACGAAAGAACGGCAAAGGGACGCACACTCGACCTCTAAGTTAGGGGTTAGCCGCTGCTAAACACTGTCAACCCTAACCAAGGACGAGACTCGACTCAGCATGCATGCTAAAACTTAGGGCGCCAGCGCTTCATCTATGCTCAGGGTCTGCGCCTGGCTTTGTACAAAGGATTACATGCAACAGCGGCAAGACTTGTACAAAAAGGTGGTTGCCGGACAGGGTCCGACAACCGCGCCTTACAGGTAAAACTTACGAAGATGCTCGATATTCTAGGAGTTGCTCACCGGAAAGCCATCTTCGGTCTCAAGGCGGACAACGCCAGGCCTAGTGACTCGTTTCACCCGATAAGGGCCTTCCCACTTCGGCGTCAACTTGTTGGAATTCTTGGCGGAATGAACGCGCCGAAGAACAAGGTCGCCTTCCTCGAGACTTCTGGCTTTAACTTTGCGGCTATGGTAGCGGCGCAAAGCTTGCTGGTAGCGAGCAGCTTGCACAGCAGCCTGAAGACGATCTTCCTCAAGGAGTAGCGCGTCATCTTGTCGCAGCTGCTCTTTCTCAAGCTCATCATAAGCGAGCACTCGAGGTGACCCGTATACGAGTTCCGTGGGGATAGCTGCCTCTGCTCCATAGACTAGAGCAAAAGGTGTCTGGCCAGTGGCTCGATTTGGCGTCGTCCTGATCGACCAAAGAACCACCGGCAGCTCCTCAATCCAGTTTCTTCCGCACCTGTGCAGCCTGTCGAAATCCTGGTCTTGAGCCCACGTAGCACTTCAGCATTTGCCCTCTCCGCTTGACCGTTGCTCCTGGGGTGAGCAACAGAAGCGAAGCAGACCTTGGCGCCAAGATCTTGGACGTACTGCATGAAGGTGCGGCTCGTGAATTGCGTACCGTTGTCGGTGATGATCTTGTTAGGGATCCCGAAGCGGCAAACAATCGACCTGAAGAACTTGACTGCTGACTGTGTTGTCACCTTCCTCACTGGTTCCACTTCCGGCCACTTTGTGAACTTATCGATTGCGACGTACAAGTACTCAAAGCCCCCGACTGCTTGAGGGAAGGGGCCGAGGATGTCGAGCCCCCAGACCGAAAATGGCCAGGATAAAGGGATCGTCTGGAGAGCTTGAGCTGGCTGGTGTATCTGCTTGGAATGGAACTGGCACGCTTCACACTTGGTTACTTGTGCAGTTGCATCCTGGAGGGCTGTCGGCCAAAAGAAACCTTGCCGGAAAGCTTTGCCGGCAAGCGCTCTTGCGCCAATGTGGTGACCACATATGCCTCCATGTATCTCTACCAACAGCTTCTGTCCATCTTCCCGGTGAATACACTTCAATTTCACACCGTTGAGTCTTCTTCTGTACAGTGTGTTGTCGACGAACTGGTACATACTTGACTGCCGAGCTACTCTTTCCGCTTCTTCTGGCTCTTCGGGAAGTTCTCCTGTCTGAAGGAAACGGACAATCTGTTGTGCCCATGTTGGAGCTTGCGGCTTGACAACAAGGACTAAAGGCATATCTGCTGCTGCGGGAACATCCGCTTCTACGGCAAGAACCTGCGGCTCAGCCGGAGCTTGACGTTCCCCGGCAAGCTTGCCGGAGCAAAACTTGTCGGGAGCGTTTGCTTCAACGAAACAAACCCTGGGGCTTGTCGGAGCAGACTGCTCCTCAGCACTCTTGGTGTTGATCTTGGGGACCCTCTTGGCGGTGGCTTTGGGAAGCTCTGCCGGAAGGTAGTCACCAGAAACCAACTTCCTCTTCTTGCTCTGTCCAGTTGATGGCGTCACAGACGGTTGAGTCAGCTTGAGCACAAAGATCCCTGGTTCCACAGGTAACTTAAGTGCTGCACACTTTGACAGGCCATCGGCGATGTCGTTCTGAGCTCTTGGAACATGTTCCATCGGTAGACCGACAAAGTGCTCTTATAGCTTCCTCACTTCATCAACGTAAGCTTCCATCAACGGACTCTGATAATTCTTATTCACTTGGCGGACGACAAGCTGCGAGTCACCCCTGACAATGAGCTGCTTGATCGCAAGGTCTGCCGCGATCCTGAGACCGGCAAGCAATCCTTCATACTCCGCAGTATTGTTTGTTGCTTGCTCCTTGGGAAAGTGCATCTGGACAATGTACTTGAGGTGCTCTCCGGTGGGTGCGACAAGCAGCACGCCAGCACCGTCGCCTTGCAGCGAGAAAGCACCATCAAAGTACATCAGCCACTCTTTGCTTGCTTCCTTGATGGGGATGCTCGTTTCTGGAATTTCTTCGTCTGGTGTTGGCGTCCACTCTGCTATGAATTCTGCCAATGCTCTACTTTGGATAGTTGAAGTGCTCTCAAACTTGAGGCCAAAGCTTGACAGTTCCAGTGACCACACAACAATTCTGCCTGTTGCTTCTGGATACTGCAGTATCCTCTTCAGCGGAAAACGACTGACAACTATGATCTCATGTGCTTGGAAGTAATGGCGCAACTTTCTCGAGGCCATGAGAAGGCCAAAAGGCAATTTCTGCACACCAGAGTACCTTGACCTAGCCCCCTGCAGAAGGGAACTGACAAAGTAGACTGGGCGCTGCACCATTCTCTTCTGTTGTATCTCTTCGCACATCTGTGCAGATCCATCCTTGTCGGGACCAGAGCTTGTCGGGGAAGCCCCCTGCTTGTCGCTGGATGTGCTTGCCGCGGTCGCTGGCTCATCATCAACCTCCCTCTCCGCTACTAACGTAGCACTAACCACTTGATTGGTTGCCGCCAGATACAGCAGCAACTTCTCTTGTGGCTTAGGTGCGACAAGTATTGGAGTGGAGGACAGGTATCTCTTCAAGTCCTGCAGCGCAGCCTCCGCTTCCGGAGTCCATTTCATTGGACCTGCCTTTTTCAAAATTTTGAAAAACGGCAGGGCGCGCTCAGCAGACTTAGAGATAAACCTGCTGAGAGCCGCCACGCAGCCGGCAAGTCTCCGTACATCCTTGACGCGCTTCGGTGCTTCGATCTGCTCAATGGCCTTGATCTTGTCGGGATTGGCTTCAATTCCCCGCTGAGACACGAAGAACCCGAGAAGCTTGCCGGAAGGGACTCCAAACACACACTTCTCGGGGTTGAGCTTGAGGCTGATCTTGCGCAGATTTGCAAAAGTCTCTTCTAGATCTTGAATCAGAGTTGCTTTGTCCCTGCTCTTGACCACTATGTCATCCATGTAGGCCTCCACATTTCTGTGTATTTGCGGTTCAAAAGCAGTATGGACTACTCTTGCAAATGTTGAACCAGCATTCTTCAAACCGAAAGGCATCCGTACGAAACAGTACGTGCCACATGGAGTGATGAATGCGGTCTTCTCCTCATCTTCTTCTGCCATGAAGATCTGATGATATCCTGAGTATGCGTCAAGAAATGAAAGGAAATCCCATCTGGCCGTGGAGTCAACAATCTGGTCAATGCGCGGCAAGGGAAATGGATCTTTGGGACAAGCTTTGTTAACATCGGTAAAGTCGATACAAAGCTTCCATTTCCCGTTTGCCTTGCGCACGACTACAGGATTGGCCAACCACGTAGGATGGAGCACTCCTCTGACAAGGCCTGCTGCTTCCAACTTCTTGATCTCTTCTGTGATGAATTCTTGGCGCTCCACTGCTTGTTTCCTGACTTTCTGCTTGACGGGCCGCGCATGAGGACAGACGGCAAGGTGGTGCTCAATTACTTTCTTGGGAACGCCGGGGATGTCAGACGGTTGCCACGCAAACACGTCGACGTTCGCCCGCAGGAAAGCAATGAGCGCGTTTTCCTATTTAGGGTCGAGAGTGGCACTGATGGTGAAAGTACCACCAGTGCCGTCCTCCTTGGCGGACACCTTCTTGGTCGCTGGCGGAGCTGCCATTGTCTTCTTACACTTGCCGGTGGAGCTCGATGGTGCGTCCTCGACGGTAGCGCAGCACTCCGAAGAGGTGCGCTTGCCGGAGTGGGCATCAGAACTCTTGCCGGACTTGGTCTTCTTCTTCCCTCCAGGAGCTTCAGCGGCAAGTGTGTCGCGATCCGTTGCGGCTGCTCCTTCCCGGTAGATCTTGTCGGCACAGATAAGAGCATCTTTCTTGTCGCCAAGGACAGAGATGACACTTATTGGGCCTGGCATCTTCAGCGTGTTGTACGCGTAGTGAGAGGCCGCCATGAACTTGGCGAGCGCTGGACGGCCGAGAATTCCATTGTAAGGCAATGGAAAATCGGCAACGTCAAAAGTGATCCTCTCAGTCCTGAAGTTCAGCTCGCTGCCAAATGTCACCGGCAGCGTGATCTTCCCCTTCGGCTTGCTCCTTCCCGGGTTGGTTCCTTGGAATGTGCCGGTCTCTTCGAGCTCGCTGTCAGGGACTTGGAGTTTTCGGAGCACAGCGGAGGAGATCAGGTTCAAGCCGGCCCCGTCGTCAACTAGCATCTTAGTGACCTTGAGGTTGCGGATAGTTGGTGAGACCAACATCGGCAAACACCCGACCGCAGTCGTGCGATCAGGGTGGTCCTCAATATCAAAGATGATAGGTGTGCTAGACCATTTCAGAAGCTTGCGTGACTCAACGGGTGGTTCTGCCGCATTGACTTCCCGCACCCACTGCTTGAGTTGGCGGTGCGAAGTATGCAGAGAAGCACCGCCGTCAACACACAAGACCTCTGTGGCTTTCTGAAACTCCTGCTCACTGGTCTCGTCATCATCCATGTCTTCGTCGTCGTCGTCTTCATCTTTGTCGCGGCCGCGGGGAGGTCTGTCTCCTTGCCGCTGATTGGCCTTGCCGCGGCGTCCTCCCCGGCCGGTGCGCTTCGTACCGGATCCTCCAGCACATGCTTGGGCTTTCTCCTTGTCGCGTCGCTCGTACTCGGCCTTCTGCAGCTCGACAAGCTGCTCGACCTTCTTGCAGCTCTGGAGGTCATGGCCCTTGGTGCGGTGGATCTTGCAGTACTGTTTGTTGGTGTCGTCCTGCTTGTCGGCGGCCGCCACAGCTTGGCAGTTGGCGCATGCGGCAACCTCCTTGCCGGAGCTACCATCTTTGGCTTTCTTGGCACCACCGTCGTTGCCGGACTGCTCAACAAATAGCACATCTTTGCCTTTCCTCTTCTTGTTGTTCCGCCACCGGTTTTTATTTGCCGGGGCAGCATCCTCGCTGTCAGATCCTCCCGTTCCTGTATTCTCTCCAGGGAGTTTCCTCCCTTCCTCAGCACATGCACACCTGTCGGCCAGAGCATATAGCTCGCTGACGTCTCTGATCTTGCACATCGCCATCTCCTCCCGCATCCTGCGGTTACGCACATTCTGGTGGAACGCGCTGATGACCGCGGCAGGGTGGACATCTGGGATGTTGCGTTGCACTTGGCTGAATCTCTGGATGTACTTGCGCAAGGGCTCTCCTTCCTTCTGGGCAAGCAGGTTAAGGTCACTCTCCTGGCCATGAGGTTTGTGGCCGCCCATAAAGGCGCCGACATACTGATGGCATGGGTCTGCCCAGGAAGATATGGAGTTTTCCGGCAAGTGCATGAGCCAGGATCTGACGTTGGGCTTGAGCACCAGCGGGAAGTAGTTGGCAAGGATCTTGTCGTCTCGCCCCCAGGCAGCCTGCACCGCGATGGTGTAGATGCTGAGGAACTCCGACGGATGCAACCTGCCGTCGTACTTCTCGGGTACGTCTGGCTTGAAATTCTTCGTGCTGGGTCACTGGACTTGCCGCAGCTCACGAGTAAACGCAGGGCAACCTACCGCATACGGCAGGTCGCCTGGTTCCCCTGGCGCATGCATGTCGACAGTGGGCCCAGCGCGCCGGTCGGATTGACGCCGCGTTTCTCTTCGGCGCTCGATGCGAGTGCGAGCGTCTTCTAGCTGTCGTTCGTGAAGAACTTGGCGCTGATTGCGGCGAGCTCGCGGATCTGATGAAGCAGTGGAGTCGCTGTCGCGATGGACCCGGCGAGTCGGCGATCTTGGCCTTCGGGGCGGAGAGTGCACGGTGGTTGCACCCCCACCGGTCTTGTCGCCATCGGCTCGCACCTGGCTGGCTTGCCACGGCTACGATGTGGTCGGCTGCCACGGAGTGTCGCCGTTGGCGAAGCCGATGAGGCTCTGAATGGTGGCCCTCCAGTCGTCGATCTTGTCTAGCGTTGGAGGGAAGTCTAGGAGCAGTTGAGCACGCGCCAAAGCTTCTGCTGGAGTGGCGGGTAGCGGTGGTGAACGGTGCGAGGAGCGGGATATGCTCAGACTTCCAATGATGTTAGAAGGAGCAGTATTCCGTCCAGGCGACCGTGCCTCGCTCGCGCTAGCACGTTGGCGTGCATGCTGGCCTTGAGCATCCTGAGATCCGCCAGCTCAATTTGGGTCCAGCGAGCGTATGGTACCGTGAGTACCACGACGCTGCCGGTCTCGCACTTCCTGAGATGGGCGCGAAGCATCCACGGATGCCCGGTCGTCGTGGGAGCCTGCTATGCCGCCGACGGGCAGCGCAACCTTGTCCTTGGACCTGGCGGCACCGTGGGCTCCCTTGTCGACGCCCGTTCTTCCGCCGGCATCTTCCCCACCAGCCGTCTGCTCCGGCGGCGGTGGGTTCGACGCGGACGGAGCAGCCGCCTCCGAAGCCTTCTTCTTCGGCGGCATGTCGATGAAGTCGATGAAGATCTAGCTCGTGTGAACGCCGGATCAGGTTCACTCAACAATTCTGCCTGTTGCTTCTGGATACTGCAGTATCCTCTTCAGCGGAAAACGAGTGACAACTATGATCTCATGTGCTTGGAAGTAATGGCGCAACTTTCTCGAGGCCATGAGAAGGCCAAAAGGCAATTTCTGCACACCAGAGTACCTTGACCTAGCCCCCTGCAGAAGGGAACTGACAAAGTAGACTGGGCGCTGCACCATTCTCTTCTGTTGTATCTCTTCGCACATCTGTGCAGATCCATCCTTGCCGGGACCAGAGCTTGTCGGGGAAGCCCCCTGCTTGTCGCTGGATGTGCTTGCCGCGGTTGCTGGCTCATCATCAACCTCCCTCTCCGCTACTAACGCAGCACTAACCACTTGATTGGTTGCCGCCAGATACAGCAGCAACTTCTCTTGTGGCTTAGGTGCGACAAGTATTGGAGTGGAGGACAGGTATCTCTTCAAGTCCTGCAGCGCAGCCTCCGCTTCCGGAGTCCATTTCATTGGACCTGCCTTTTTCAAAATTTTGAAAAACGGCAGGGCGCGCTCAGCAGACTTAGAGATAAACCTGCTGAGAGCCGCCACGCAGCCGGCAAGTCTCCGTACATCCTTGACGCGCTTCGGTGCTTCGATCTGCTCAATGGCCTTGATCTTGTCGGGATTGGCTTCAATTCCCCGCTGAGACACGAAGAACCTGAGAAGCTTGCCGGAAGGGACTCCAAACACGCACTTCTCGGGGTTGAGCTTGAGGCTGATCTTGTGCAGATTTGCAAAAGTCTCTTCTAGATCTTGAATCAGAGTTGCTTTGTCCCTGCGCTTGACCACTATGTCATCCATGTAGGCCTCCACATTTCTGTGTATTTGCGGTTCAAAAGCAGTATGGACTACTCTTGCAAATGTTGAACCAGCATTCTTCAAACCGAAAGGCATCCGTACGAAATAGTACGTGCCACATGGAGTGATGAATGCGGTCTTCTCCTCATCTTCTTCTGCCATGAAGATCTGATGATATCCTGAGTATGCGTCAAGAAATGAAAGGAAATCCCATCTGGCCGTGGAGTCAACAATCTGGTCAATGCGCGGCAAGGGAAATGGATCTTTGGGACAAGCTTTGTTAACATCGGTAAAGTCGATACAAAGCTTCCATTTCCCGTTTGCCTTGCGCACGACTACAGGATTGGCCAACCACGTAGGATGGAGCACTCCTCTGACAAGGCCTGCTGCTTCCAACTTCTTGATCTCTTCTGCGATGAATTCTTGGCGCTCCACTGCTTGTTTCCTGACTTTCTACTTGACGGGCCGCGCATGAGGACAGACGGCAAGGTGGTGCTCAATTACTTTCTTGGGAACGCCGGGGATGTCAGACGGTTGCCACGCAAACACGTCGACGTTCGCCCGCAGGAAAGAAATGAGCGCGTTTTCCTATTTAGGGTCGAGAGTGGCACTGATGGTGAAAGTACCACCAGTGCCGTCCTCCTTGGCGGACACCTTCTTGGTCGCTGGCGGAGCTGCCATTGTCTTCTTACACTTGCCGGTGGAGCTCGATGGTGCGTCCTCGACGGTAGCGCAGCACTCCGAAGAGGTGCGCTTGCCAGAGTGGGCATCAGAACTCTTGCCGGACTTGGTCTTCTTCTTCCCTCCGGGAGCTTCAGCGGCAAGTGTGTCGCGATCCGTTGCGGCTGCTCCTTCCCGGTAGATCTTGTCGGCACAGATAAGAGCATCTTTCTTGTCGCCAAGGACAGAGATGACACTTATTGGGCCTGGCATCTTCAGCGTGTTGTACGCGTAGTGAGAGGCCGCCATGAACTTGGCGAGCGCTGGACGGCCGAGAATTCCATTGTAAGGCAATGGAAAATCGGCAACGTCAAAAGTGATCCTCTCAGTCCTGAAGTTCAGCTCGCTGCCAAATGTCACCGGCAGCGTGATCTTCCCCTTCGGCTTGCTCCTTCCCGGGTTGGTTCCTTGGAATGTGCCGGTCTCTTCGAGCTCGCCGTCAGGGACTTGGAGTTTTCGGAGCACAGCGGAGGAGATCAGGTTCAAGCCGGCCCCGTCGTCAACTAGCATCTTAGTGACCTTGAGGTTGCGGATAGTTGGTGAGACCAACATCGGCAAACACCCGACCGCAGTCGTGCGATCAGGGTGGTCCTCAATATCAAAGATGATAGGCGTGCTAGACCATTTCAGAAGCTTGCGTGACTCAACGGGTGGTTCTGCCGCATTGACTTCCCGCACCCACTGCTTGAGTTGGCGGTGCGAAGTATGCAGAGAAGCACCGCCGTCAACACACAAGACCTCTGTGGCTTTCTGAAACTCCTGCTCACTGGTCTCGTCATCATCCATGTCTTCGTCGTCGTCGTCTTCATCTTTGTCGCGGCCGCGGGGAGGTCTGTCTCCTTGCCGCTGATTGGCCTTGCCGCGGCGTCCTCCCCGGCCGGTGCGCTTTGTACCGGATCCTCCAGCACCTGCTTGGGCTTTCTCCTTGTCGCGTCGCTCGTACTCGGCCTTCTGCAGCTCGACAAGCTGCTCGACCTTCTTGCAGCTCTGGAGGTCATGGCCCTTGGTGCGGTGGATCTTGCAGTACTGTTTGTTGGTGTCGTCCTGCTTGTCGGCGGCCGCCACAGCTTGGCAGTTGGCGCATGCGGCAACCTCCTTGCCGGAGCTACCATCTTTGGCTTTCTTGGCACCACCGTCGTTGCCGGACTGCTCAACAAATAGCACATCTTTGCCTTTCCTCTTCTTGTTGTTCCGCCACCGGTTTTTATTTGCCGGGGCAGCATCCTCGCTGTCAAATCCTCCCGTTCCTGTATTCTCTCCAGGGAGTTTCCTCCCTTCCTCAGCACATGCACACCTGTCGGCCAGAGCATATAGCTCGCTGACGTCTCTGATCTTGCACATCGCCATCTCCTCCCGCATCCTGCAGTTACGCACATTCTGGTGGAACGCGCTGATGACCGCGGCAGGGTGGACATCTGGGATGTTGCGTTGCACTTGGCTGAATCTCTGGATGTACTTGCACAAGGGCTCTCCTTCCTTCTGGGCAAGCAGGTTAAGGTCACTCTCCTGGCCATGAGGTTTGTGGCCGCCCATAAAGGCGCCGACATACTGATGGCATAGGTCTGCCCAGGAAGATATGGAGTTTTCCGGCAAGTGCATGAGCCAGGATCTGACGTTGGGCTTGAGCACCAGCGGGAAGTAGTTGGCAAGGATCTTGTCGTCTTGCCCCCAGGCAGCCTGCACCGCGATGGTGTAGATGCTGAGGAACTCCGACGGATGCAACCTGCCGTCGTACTTCTCGGGTACGTCTGGCTTGAAATTCTTCGTGCTGGGTCACTGGACTTGCCGCAGCTCACGAGTAAACGCAGGGCAACCTACCGCATACGGCAGGTCGCCTGGTTCCCCTGGCGCATGCATGTCGACAGTGGGCCCAGCGCGCCGGTCGGATTGACGCCGCGTTTCTCTTCGACGCTCGATGCGAGTGCGAGCGTCTTCTAGCTGTCGTTCATGAAGAACTTGGCGCTGATTGCGGCGAGCTCGCGGATCTGATGAAGCAGTGGAGTCGCTGTCGCGATGGACCCGGCGAGTCGGCGATCTTGGCCTTCGGGGCGGAGAGTGCATGGTGGTTGCACCCCCACCGGTCTTGTCGCCATCGGCTCGCACCTGGCTGGCTTGCCGCGGCTACGATGTGGTCGGCTGCCACGGAGTGTCGCCGTTGGCGAAGCCGATGAGGCTCTGAATGGTGGCCCTCCAGTCGTCGATCTTGTCTGGCGTTGGAGGGAAGTCTAGGAGCAGTTGAGCACGCGACAAAGCTTCTGCTGGAGTGGCGGGTAGCGGTGGTGAACGGTGCGAGGAGCGGGATATGCTCGGACTTCCAATGATGTTAGAAGGAGCAGTATTCCGTCCAGGCGACCGTGCCTCGCTCGCGCCAGCACGTTGGCGTGCATGCTGGCCTTGAGCATCCTGAGATCCGCCAGCTCAATTTGGGTCCAGCGAGCGTATGGTACCGTGAGTACCACGACGCTGCCGGTCTCGCGCTTCCTGAGATGGGCGCGGAGCATCCACGGATGCCCGGTCGTCGTGGGAGCCTGCTATGCCGCCGACGGGCAGCGCAACCTTGTCCTTGGACCTGGCGGCACCGTGGGCTCCCTTGTCGACGCCCGTTCTTCCGCCGGCATCTTCCCCACCAGCCGTCTGCTCCGGCGGCGGTGGGTTCGACGCGGACGGAGCAGCCGCCTCCGAAGCCTTCTTCTTCGGCGGCATGTCGATGAAGTCGATGAAGATCTAGCTCGTGTGAACGCCGGATCAGGTTCACACAACCTCGACGCCCCCTACCTGGCGCGCCAAAGATGTCGGGGAAATCTGGCTCCTCGAGCACCTATGGGGACGGAGCCCCTTTTCGTTTCGGCGGGGGGCGGAGGCCGCGCAAAGAGAGGATCGAGGCGAGGCACACGAGCGGTTTTTACCCAGCTTCAGAGCTCTCCAGAGAGATAACACTCCTACTGCTGCTTTGTGGATTGTATTGAGTTCTTGCTCGGGAGCGCTGAGTGCTACAGTACACACCAGCAGCTAACGAGACCGAGCGTGAGTGTTCTACTATTCGTCCTCCCCCCCCCTACGTTGTGCATGGGCCTCCTTTTATATGCTCAAGGGGTCTCCAACAGGTGGCAACGTAGGCAAGGGCAAAAATGGAAAGGTGCTGCGGTAGGTACAGCTACCTACACAGTGTATCATACCTAACCCTGACGGCAGGGGACAAAGGCATTAAATGCCTATCTACGTCGCCCAAACAGTGTAGAAAAGGGACCGTCAGGGACGCCACCGCTCGCCACGATGGCGATCTTGTCAGCGCCGCTCGCCACAGTGTACCCCTGGCTGCACAGCCTCCCGCCACGTACGCCTGGAAGGGTCCCAGAGCGACACGTGGGTGGGTGTGCTGGAGCGCAGGTACAGAGTGGTTGCTTGCCGCGGCAAACGCCTTGCCGCGGCGGTTGTCTTGCCGCGTCCGGGAGCTTGTCGCTCGCCGGGTCCTGCCGGGACGCGTGGCGCGTCGCGGCAAGTTCCTCGAGATGCCCTGGTTGGCCTTCCCGGCAAGCTCCTCTTGCCGGGGTCTTGTGCCTTGTGTGGCCTTCCCGGCAAGCTCCTCTTGCCGGGGACTTGTTTCCTAGGCTTAAATACTTTGTTCTTGAATGGCTCTAAAGGAACCACGGAGGACCTTGGCGGTCACCCGGCAAGCCTTGCCGCGGGGTGCTGCGACTGCCCGTGCACAAGTTCGGGATACTAGGGTACCCCTACTCTAGTACACCGACACCAGGTCGCGATGCCGTGGACAAGGCCAGAGGGTGAGGGCTGGAGAGCCAGTAAGAGCCCTGAGTCGCGATGCTCAGGCACCCCCCTTTAACGCGCAAGTGGTCGACATGAAGAAGAAGAGGTGCCGCGGACGGCCTCGAGTAATGATGCATAATTGGAAATAAGCGCGGAAGGGATACATGCCGCTGGGCCTAGCCCGAGTGGCCTGGGGATGATGCAGCCCGAGGGGCGCCCCCAGCAAAGCAAGCTAGCGACTGGGAAGATAAAAGGGATACATGCCGCAGGGACAGACCCACGCGGCCTAGGAATGACGCAACCCTGGGAGGGCGCTCCCAGCTGAGAATGAAACTTGAAAGATGTCACCTGAAGACGTCGTCGGTGCAGTGGCATTGGTGCAGCAGACTCGGTGGGCCGCGGAAGCTGATCCTCACGAGCCCCCAGGCCCGGGGGCCTCGGGAGGCTTTGGAGGCACTGGTGGCTCCTCGTGAGCAGCCTCCATCTCCGCCAGGGCTGCGGAACGCCTGCCTTCTTGCACCTCCAAGATGCTCCTCATGATGCGCTGGTACGCCGCAGCCACGCTCAGCAGGCCATAAGGCATGCGAACATAGCTGTGGGTTGGTCCTTCGCAGCGCCCCGCTTGTGAGGGCCAGAGGCGCTTAGTCGTGGCGATCTGATTGAGCCCTGGTACGTCGACGCAGACGCACAGCCCACCATCCTCGCCTGGATGGGGAGCCACAGCTGGTGGGCGACGGCAACCTCTCTTGATCTTGAACTCCTGTAGTTCTTGAATGGCCTTGCTGACAAACTCCTGCTGGTCTGACCTTCCTCCCCTGGCTTCCTTCCGAGGGAAGCGTGCTTCGAAATACGCCTCCACATGGTGCCCCAGCGCCTCCCTTGTGACCTTGGCGAGGTCGGTGGCCCTCCAGGTGAGAGCCCCCGAGCCCTGCCTGAGGAGGGCGCCGGGCGCGCTTCCCTTTGCGATTGAAGGAGGGTCCCCCTGGGCAGACGCGGGCCTTGAAGGGCCTGCCTCCTGAGGGTCTGAGCCTGACGTTGTCTTCTTCTTCTTGGGGGTGGTCTCAGGAAGCCTCCTGCTTCCGCGATCTGGGTCTTCTAGTGACGCGGCCTGGAAGGATCGCTCTAGAGCACACACTGCATCCTTCTCTTGACACGGCACCGTGATGACGCCACCGCTTCCTGGCATCTTGAGGACGTTGTAGCCATGGTGAGTCACGGCCATGAACTTGGCCAGCGCCGGGTACCCGAGGGTGGCGTTGTACGGCAGGCGGATGTGGGCGACGTCAAAGTCGATGAGCTCGGTGCGGTAGTTGTCGTAGGTGCCGAAGGTGACTGGGAGGCGGACCTGCCCGATCGGGACTGTGGAACCGTCTGTGACTCTGGAGAAGGGCTTGGTTGGCTGAAGCTGGTCATAGGGCACTTGGAGGCTGTTGAACGTTTCCACGGACAAGACATTGAGCCCTGCCCCTCCATCGATGAGGGTCCTGGTGACCAGAACATTGCTGATGACTGGGGAACAAAGCATTGGGAGGACTCCGGCTGTGGCTGCGCACTTGAGCTGGTCTGCTGAGCTGAACGTGATGGTGCAGGCCGACCACCTGACGGGACGCGTTGCTTCAAGCTTGGGGAGGACTGCATTCACTTCGCGAGCAAACTGCTTGAAGATACGTTGAGAGGCTGGGGCTTGAGCTCCGCCCAGGATGCAGGCGATGGCGAAAGGCTCTTGGAAGCCCCCAGCCCCCTCGTCTAGGTGGCGGTCTTCATTCCTTCTCGGCTGAGACAGCAACGGCGGCAGGCCTGGGTTGCCATGAGGGCGATCCTCACGAGGCTGATCCCTCCAGTCCCCCTCGCGAGGCGGGTCGCGCCAGCGGTCCTCGCGAGGTTGGTCACACCAGCCTGGACGTGGGCCGCGGTCTTCCTAGCGTCTCGGGTTCCTTCCTCCTCCTCGGCCGTAGCCCCGGTCAGCACGGTCAGGGCGTCGGCCGACTCTTCCTTCTCGCACGGCGCGGAGTTCTTGGCATTCATTGGTGTTGTGGGTGTGGAGGTCGTGGTACACGCAGTACCGGCTGCCCCTGGAGGATTCAGGCAGATCCTGGCCCCGCTTGGTGTCCGGTTCTGCCGCGAGCACGGCAGCCCCCTTGCGCTTCACGTCCTTCGCCTTGGGCTTCTTCTCTTCTGGGTCTGCGGCAGGCAGCTCAAGGAGGGAGAGGCGTCCCTCCTCAGCTCTGGCGCACTTGGTCGCCAGGTTGAACAGCTCCAGGGAGGTGCAGAGGTCTTCATGCATCGCCATCTCCTCCTTCATCTTGACGTCGCGCACGCCATCGGAGAAGGCCGAAATGATGGCTTCTTCAGACACCCTGGGGATCTTGAGGCGCGCACTGTTGAAGCGCTGGATGTACTTCTGCAGGGTCTCTCTAGGTTGCTGCTTGATGCGGCGCATGTCGCTCACGGCGGGAGGCCGGTCGCGGGTACCTTGGAAGTTGGCGATGAAGCGAGTACGCATCTGGTCCCAGGAGGAGATCGTGCCTGGGGCCAGGTTCAGGAGCCAAGTGCGAGCAGCTTCCTTCAGTGCCATGGGGAACCAGTTCGCCATGACCTTCTCGTCCCCGCTAGCAGCTTCGATTCCCAGCTCGTAGAGCTGGAGGAACTCCGTGGGATCAGTTGTGCCGTCGTAGCAAGGAGGCGGGTCCGGCTTGAACTTGCCGGGCCACGCGACGCTACGCAGCTCGGGGGTGTAGGCGCGGCAGCCAGCGGTGGCTGCGGGAGGTTTTGGTTGAGGGAGAGCTTGGCCTTGCGGGTCCCCTTGCGCCGCAGCTGGGAGCAGCGCGGGGTCTTGACGTGCCAGAGCTGGAGCAGGGTCTCGGCGAGCCGGGGCCGGGAGCGCCCGGGCGGCCTCTTGTGGTCGCGGGACTTCTTGGCAGCTCCGTTCCTGCTGGGCCGGCGCATGACGGAGCGGGTTCCGCCCAAGAGTTGCGCGCCTTGGGGCCATGGCATCTTCTTGGAAAGGTGGCGGCTGGAACGCCCCCGGGGCTTTATTGCCCATGCGGGGCGGAGTGCGGCGCAGTGGTGCGGAAGGCGCGGGAGAGCCCCCTGCGGCGCGGACGAGCTCAGCGACGCGGTCGAGCCACTCCTCGTAGACTTCGTCGACGGGGCGGTAGCGCAGGAGCTCGTTCGCCGCGAGGAGCACAGCTCGAGCCTCCAAGGGCGCGCGCAGCGCGTGCGACGAAGAACCGGCCGGGGTGAGCGACGAAGTGGCGGTGCGGCCATCCCGCCGCACGGATGGGTGCTGAGAGGACGCTTGCTGCTCGTTCCCCGCCGGGCCGGTGGCGGCGTTGACGGCGGGCGATGGGGAACGACGAGGACGCCCACCGACAGGGGCCGTCTGGACGGCGCGGGAAGCAATGGCGGCCCGGCGCTTGGCGCGGGCCTGACGAGTGTCAGACATGGATGCGGTGGTCGGAGGAGAGCGAAGCGGTGGAAGACTGATTCCGGCGCACCCCTACCTGGCGCGCCAAATGTCAGATTCTGGGGTTCCGGCAGACCCTTAAGGTTCGAACTCTGGGGTGCGCGTGGAGATCGTGCCCTCTACCTCTCCGTCTCGTAAGGATCTAAATTACTGCAGGAACAACACAAGAGACACAGGGTTTATACTGGTTCGAGCCACCATTGTGGTGTAATACCCTACTCCAGTGTGGTTTGGTGGATTGCCTCTTGGGCTGATGAGGAAGAACAGTACAAGGGAGAACGACCTCGCGAGGGTCTATTCTTGGTTAGGGGATGAACTGCTAGGGGGAGTTCGATCGCCCTTCTCTCTCTCTCTCTCTGAATGCGGGATTCTACCTCAGGTTCTAGATACCGAATCAGATGCCTCTACCCTGGGGGTGGCTAGTCCTATTTATAGGCAAAGGCCCTGGGCCTCTTCCCAAATATTGAGCGGGAAGGGCGCCAACAATTGGCCAATTTGAAGGGGAACATCTGGTACACTTATCCTGACTAAAGTTGGTCTTCGCCTGCCAAAGGCTCTGGTGATGACGCCGGCTTGGGCTCCACAGTGACTTCCTCCTTGTCGCGGAGTTAGTCTTGGTCTCGTTGCACCGAAATGGGTGCCTTTGCTTGATCCCCTCGCCTGCGCTTGCCCCCTTTGCACCCTTGGTCGTCATGGCTTGCGTCATGGGCACCTCGTGAGGTACCCCACCTTGATCTCTCCGCCTCCTCGCGAGCCAGCCTAAGGAGGTCGTGCTTGAGGAAGCGCCGTGTCGTCCGCCTCGCGAGGTTTGGCCCCTCGCGAGGGTCTTGAGCCTTGTGTTGATGAAGATGGGCCACGTTGGGCCCCCACTCGAGCCACGCCGCAGGCCGCAGGCAGGCAAGTCTGGGGACCCCCGTTCCCAGAACGCCGACAACGTCCATTACAGGAGTCAACGTCAGACTTTCCCCGTGTTGCTCGGAACGATGGATGGCACATGGCCTACTTCATCGCGTGGCGGAGGCCACTGCTTCTTTGGGAGAAGAGGCAGGGCTGGCTGCCTGGATGTGCTCTAATTTGAGTTAACAACTGAATCTTGTTAGATACTAGTTAAATCCAAGCTATGGGTGTGAAGCACTGATATGCCAGTACATTTGATTGTGGCCTGTTCTAATTTTGTACCTGAACTTTTTTTAGAAAGGGTTGTACGTCAACTTAATGTGCTAGCAGAACTAATTGTGTTGTCTGTCTGTTTTCTTTGCACAACATTCAAGATATTTCCGCGTCATTGATAAAGACGATGAACCGTTATGTACGACTTCGTTGGTTTCAACATAGCCCTTCCCGTAGCGATCCACTGCTTCCATCCTAATTGTGCCGCCTGCGTGAAATTTTCGTATGCAAGTTCGGTGTGCTATGATGTTCTATATGATTGTGTCAACTATATAAGTTTTTACTGAGCATCAGCAATGCATATGGCTGAAAGATGTATTTACGAGCATCGACCGATGGGTCTCTCTCTCTCTCTCTCTCTCACACACACACACACAAGTGGGACCCATTGAATTATTTATTTGCTCGTGGCAGCTTTTAATTAGGTTCCACTGTAATCTAACTTTTTTCTTAAGTTATTAATTGAGCTCAGTGGCTTCAAAAAGTTGTACAGAAGCCTTGTTTGGGCCTTTCCGGCGTCGCTGGATGTAGGCTGAGTAACCATGTTAGGTTGTACTGTACTACACATGCCTTTTTTTTCAACATCAGCAATGCAACTAGGCCGACAGTTGTACACAATATCCGGGTCAACTTGTTATTCTCCGCCCCGCTGGGCTGCAAACTTTCCTAGGAGGTATGCATTAGGCTTAACAAGAAAATGGACTTTAAGAAATAATAAATGGGATGTAATTATTATAACTGCACAGTTACTATGCACCAAACACGTAATTAGTTTGAAAAATATATTATTTTTGGAATTTGAAAATTTTAATTTCATTACTTGTTGCGCGCGCAATATTTCGTTGGATTTTAATGTAATACAACTTTATTTTGAAATTATATTTAACCTGACTAGAAATTTTGGATAAAAATAATTCGGATCCCATCAAAATGTGGGATCTTTTTTAATTCTGTTTTGAGCGGTTGTTTGAAATTATTAATCGTTGTCCTAGCTAGAAGTTGGGCTGTACTTTTAACAGACTGTAAATGGGATGTAGTAAATTCCATTAGAATTAAAAAATGGGTTGTACATTCTTACAAATCGCAAATGGGCTATATGTTCTTTACCAAATCCGAGCTGTGGGCCTACTAAGTTGATGCGTACCAAGGGCTTTGTAACTTAGTCAATATAAACGATTCTAGCTGTAGTGATCGTACGATGTCAATCCAACGGCCATAGTGCTTCTTCAACCTCTGGTCTTCTTGCTCCAGCCGCCCAAAGCAGCGTCTGTCGTGTCGTGTGCTCCTGCCTCCCGTGGCCGGCTGTGATGCCGCGGAGGCCTCACTGCCCCGTACTACTCCCACTGCTGGCCAGGCCATCCCTCTACTCACCCACACCCCCTGTTATTCTGCGGCGACGGCAGCCTCACACCGCAGCCGAACCAGTGATACTTCGTACTCCTCTCCGTGCGGGCTTCCACTATTGCGTCTTGTCCGGCTCCGCGTCGTCCCCTTCCTAGGCCTCGCCGTCGTCCAGACCACCGCCCTGGTGCCGCAGCGTGGTCAACGTGGTCAACGACCGACTTCCATCGGAAGAGTACTGTACATGGAGAGGCTGACAGCTGGGTCCAGGCGGCCGCAAGGAAGTGCCTCCTTATTACACGCAAAATAATTATTTCTCCACCTGATAGCAGGGACCCACCGGAGGGGCCACCTTATTTCGCGAAAAAAAACGTTTCCCCCTGACTGCTGGGACCCACCGGACGGGCCAGCGTATTTCGCAAAAAAAAAGTTCCCCCCGTCAGCTTGGACCCACCGGAAGTGCCTCCTTATTACGCTCAAAAAATGAATACTCCCCCTGCTAGCTGGGACCCACCATGGTGGGAGGCTGACTTGTGGGCCTACTAAGTTGACTGGGACGGGGGCCTTTGTCAACTTTAGTCAATATGAACGATTCTAGCTCCAGTGACCGTACGATGTCCATCCAGCGGCCGTAGTGCTTCTTCAACCTCTGGTCATCTTGCTCCAGCCGCCCAAAGCAGCGCCGGTGGTGCCGCATGCTCCTGCCTCCCGTGGCCGGCTGTGCTGCCGTGGAGGCCTCACCGCCCCCTACTATTCCCACCGCTGGCCAGGCCCTGCGGTGACGGCAGCCTCACACCGCAGCCGAACCAGTGAACCCTCGTACTCCTCTCCGCGCGGGCTTCCACTGCCGCGTCTTCCCCGGCTCCCCGTCGTCCCCTTCCTAGGCCTCGCCTTCGTCCACCGCCCTGGTGCTCTCGGCGCGGCGTGGTCAACGTGGTTAAGGAACGACTTCCATCGGACATGGACTGTACGTGGAGAGGCTAACAGCTGGGTCCATGGCCGCAGCAAGGAAGTGCCTCCTTATTATGTGCAAAATAATTATTCCTCCACCTGACAGCGGGGACCCACCGGACGGGCCACTGTATTTCGCAAAAAAAACGTTTGCCCCTGACTGCTGGGACCCACCAGCTACATCTTCGCATGCAAGGAAGTGCGTCCGGGCAAAAAAAAACGATTCGCCCCCTTGACTGCTGGGACCCACCAGCTACATCTTCGCACGCAAGGAAGTGCCTGACAGTCGGGACCCACCTGGTCGAAGCATACGTAGCGTTGTCATTTTGGTCGCGAACGTGTACGTACATATATACTGGTGGATGTAGAGGCACGCACGTAGCATGTACACGTACGTACAACGGCCAGGGTGCAAGAAAGAAAATATGGCCACGTATGTGTACATACGGGCGGGGTCTCGAATGCCTACTCGTGCATACGTACGGCGAGGGCTCATGTACATGGCTGGGTCGGAACGGAGAAACAGCATCATCGTCGTGTTCATGGGGAGGCAACGGAATGCGTCGTGTTCATGGGGAGGCAACGGAATGCGTCGTGTTCATGGGAAGAAAACGGAATGCGTCGTGTTCATCGGGAGGCAACGGAACGCGTGGGAGCCAACCAGCTAGGTCAGAAAGGAATGCGTGGTCATGTTCATCGGGAGGGCTTGGACGGAACAAGCGATGGAAACGAGGCCTCATGTACCGCACAACGGAGGAAACGGACCTCCTACGGTCGAAACGGGGGTCCTGTTGATCGGGAGGGGTGTGGCGTACCGCAAAACGAATGAAACGGACCTCCTACGGTCGAAACGGGGGTCCTGTTGATCGGGAGGGGTGTGGCGTACCGCAAAACGAATGAAACGGACCTCCTACGGTCGAAACGGGGGTCCTGTTGATCGGGAGGGGTGTGGCGTACCGCAAAATGGAGGAAACGGACTTGTGTTGGAGCGCTACGGTCGAAACGGGGGTCCTGTTGATCGGGAGGGGTGTGGCGTACCGCAAAACGGACGAAACAGACCTCCTACGGTCGAAACGGGGGTCCTGTTCATCGGGAGGGGTGTGGCGTACCGCAAAACGGGACTCCACGGGATACTGTTCATCTCCATCGTCGACCTCCTCTAGCCTCCACGGGCTCCTCTTCATCCAGCCTCCACGGGCTCCTGTTCATCCAGCCTCCACCGCGCGCTACTCCACCGGCTACTGTTCAACCACCCCTCCACCATCTACTTTTCATCCAGCCCTCCACACCACGGGGTCCTGTTCAACCACCCCTCCACGGGCACCCCTCCACCATCTACTATTCATCCAACCCTCCACACCACAGGGTCCTGTTCAACCATCCCTCCACCGTCTACTGTTCATCCAACCCTCCACCACACCACGGGGTCCTGTTCATCCAGAGGAAATGCCACCACTCACTGTTCATCCAAACCCCCCCGCAACGCTCACTGTTCATCCAATCGATCGGCTTCAAGTTAGCAGCAGTAGCGAAGGAATCGCACGATCGGGTTCAGTTAACAGCCACCGATCGATCACTCGGGTTCAGTAATGCGTAGCCTGCAGTGCAATCGCTCGGGTTCAGTTAGTGCCCAACGCCTCGCTCAAGTTCAGTTAGAGCCAACGCCTCACACACACGCGTGTACGTGTACGAGAGAAACGCGCCCCGACCTCCCACCGTAACGGGGAACTCCCCGAAATTTTCCTCCCCCTCGCTTCTACAATGGTTTTTGCCGTCATGGACGGCCCAAAGAATGTCATGCAGCTGTGTCTCCGGCCCGCCCAGGACGAAAAGCCCATTTTCTGTCATGATTTTTTGTCATAGAAGTAGGAGTCCACCACATCTATGATGATACCGGGTTTTGTCACAATTATCGTCATAGAAGTGTCATATGTATGACATAATTTTTTTGTTCGGCCCATAATGTCACGGATGTGTCTTTTTTTTGTAGTGATATATTCACGTTCGGGGAGAAAAAAATCAGAGACAAGGATTCATCGCGTTTTACGATATGGAGCCGCCGCCAAGCCCTAATCTCTCTCGGGAGGGCTGATCTGGAGTCCGTTCGGGGCTCTGGAGATGGGAATCCTTCTCCATCGTCATCATCAACCATCCTCCATCACCAATTTCATGATGCTCACCGTCGTGCGTGAGTAATTCCATCGTAGGCTTGCTGGACGGTGATGGGTTGGATGAGATTTACCATGTAATCGAGTTAGTTTTGTTAGGGTTTGATCCCTAGTATCCATTATGTTCTAAGACTGATGTTGCTATGACTTTGCTATGCTTAATGCTTGTCACTAGGGCCCGAGTGCCATGATTTCAGATCTGAACCTATTATGTTTTCATGAATATATGTGAGTTCTTGATCCTATCTTGCAAGTCAATAGTCACCTACTATGTGTTATGATCCAGCAACCCCGAAGTGACAATAATCGAGACCACTCCCGGTCATGACCATAGTTTGAGGAGTTCATGTATGCACTAAGTGTTAATGCTTTGGTCTGGTACTCTATTAAAAGGAGGCCTTAATATCCCTTAGTTTCCAATAGGACCTGCTGCCATAGGAGGGTAGGACAAAAGATGTCATGCAAGTTCTTTTCCATAAGCACGTATGACTATATTCGGAATACATGCCTACATTACATTGATGAATTGGAGCTAGTTCTGTGTCACCCTATGTTATAACTGTTGCATGAGGAATCACATCTGACATAATTATCCATCACTGATCCATTGCCTACGAGCTTTTCACATATTGATCTTTGCTTAGTTACTTTTCCGTTGCCACTGTTACGATTACTACAAAACTGCTACTGTTACTTTTGCCACCGTTATCGTTACTTCCATACTACTTTTCTACTAAATACTTTGCTGCAGATACTAAGTCTTCCAGGTGTGGTTGAATTGACAACTCAACTGCTAATACTTGAGAACATTCTTTGTCTCCCCCTGTGTCGAATCAATAAATTTGGGTTGAATACTCTACCCTCGAAAACTATTGCGATCCCCTATACTTGTGGGTTATCAATTGCTAACACTCGCAGCATACCCATGAACAAAAAGTTTCAACCGGACACATAGAAAGATAGGGGCTTATAGTTTCGCCTCCCAATGCATTCACCTCTAGGGTGATGTCAACAATAATAACTCATGCCCACTCATATCCAACTGGATATATGTGCCTAGATCTTTCCTCACCACATGATGCTTGCAAAAGGAGAAAAATTAAAAGGTATAGGGAATAAAACCTTTGACTCTTACATAAAAGTAAATGCATAAAAGTAAAAGATGGGCCCTTCGCAGAGGAAAGCAGAGGTTGTCATGCGCTTGTTTGTTTGTATGCCAAATCCCTTAATGCAAAAGAATGTCATGTTACATTGCCCCTTATGATGGCAGCCTTTATTATGCAGTCTGTCGCTTTTATTATTCTACCATCACAAGTTCGTGCAACGCTCAATTTTCTTTTACACTAAATGATCCAACACAATTAGAAGCAATTTTTATTGCCATATTGCACCGATGACAACTTACTTGAAGGATCTTACTCAATCCATAGGTAGGTACGATGGATTCTCAAAATAAGATTTGGGTTTATGGGTTTTTGGATGCACAAGTAGTATCTCTACTTAGTGCGGAGTTTTTGGCTAGAAGAGATATTGAGAAAGCACCACATGTTGAAGGATCTATGACAATATTACTTCTATGTGAATACGAACAAGCATAAATCATTACGCTGTCTTTCTTGTCCAACGTCAACAATTTTGACACGAAATATTTAATGGGGGCTCACAATCATATAAGATGTCCAAGATAGTGTATTTGCATGTGAATCTTCTCTTCCCTTATTAATTCTTTCATGAATTGCATCATTGACCAATGCTATGTTTGTCAATCTCCAATAAATTTTACCATTTATACTTTTCCTTATGTGATGTCATTACTTACCATAAGATTAGCATATGATCTTATTCATTTATTTTACTTTATTTTTATTGAAGCATAAAAGTAAAGAAGCAAAGCTCAAACTACTCTTTATTATATATCTCGCACACGATTACATTGATAGATAGATCACTAAGCAAACGCTCGAAAAGAAAGGATCAAACTAAACTTTTATTCAACTAGATCAATGGGTAACTAAAGATTAAACCAAAATAGATAAAAGCAAAGATAGTGGTGGTGATACGATACCGGGACACCTCCCCCAAGCTTGGAACAAGCCAAGGGGAGTGTCCATACCATGAAGTCAAGTGCCCTTTGGTGATGAATAAGGTGGTGGTGGTGGTGATGAGGTAGTAGTGATCCTATCTTCCGGTTTACATGGTAATGGTTCACCATCATAAGAGGAAGAGCGAGTCTCGCGAGTCCTGCAACTGGCAGCCAAACTCATACCTTTAAACCTTGCCTCATATTCAAATACTTGGTTTTGGAGATCATATATTTGGCTTTGCAGAAAGTTGATTTGCTTGTTGAGGGTGATGACATCCTTCATGGACCAGCCATCCACCTTAAGATCACGGGTAAAATTCGTAATCATGAGGTGGTTGGCATTGAGTCTGCGCTCCACCGTCCCTTTTCACTTGAAGACCTCCTGCTCCATAGCGTCAAGCCTAGCCTCCCCGTTTCCCGTCCTCTTGGGCTCCTAGACGTCCTGGATGTCAAGCACCCCCTCACGCATCTCAATGGCTTGAGGGTGTTGCATCACCTCCCGCAAATACAGGCTGATGACGTTCTCGAAGAACTTGTCCTTGGAGGAGCTCGAAGTGGCCATGGCGATCTAGATCTGTCAGAAAATAGCAAGAAATAAGAACAAAAGATTTCTTTGTGATACGGTGGCCAATACGTTCGGGGGGTATATAAAGATTCTTTATCTTGGGAAACAAACAAACGAGAGGAAAATGGAGTCGGGAAGGTTCCCGAGTTGGGCACAACCCACCTGGGCACGCCAGAGGGCCTAGGCATGCCCTGGTGTCTTGTGCCCCCATCGGGTGCCTTCCTGGTTGTTTCTTATTTTCCTAATTTTTGTCATATTCCAAAACTGACAGAAAATATTTTTGCGGATTTTTCGGAGTCCGTTTACTTACCGTATCACGTACCTCCTCTTTTTTAGTATTCTGGAGTGTTCCGGAAGGTTTCTTTTATGTGTTCCTCTGGTGTCATGGTTTGAATAATATTGCTTTTAACATTAATAGGCGTACCTGAGATGTAGTGTTTATTTCTTTGCCCATTGACCACCTTCGGGTTAGTACCTTCGGCATTATTTATTTTGATAGCTCCAGAGCGATAAACTTCCTCGATAATATATGTTCCTTCCCAATTAGAGAAGTTTTCCTGCAAACAATCTGAAACAAGAGTTGTACAAAAGAACATATTCTCCAACTTTGAATTCCCGCTTTTGGATTCTTTTGTCATGCCATCTTTTTACTTTCTCTTTAAATAATTTGGCATTTTCCTAAGCTTGGGTTCTCCATTCATCTAATGAGCTAATATCAAATAACCTCTTTTCACCAGCAAGTTTGAAATCATAGTTGAGTTCTTTAATTGCCCAATATGCTTTATGTTCTAACTCAAGAGGCAAATGACAAGCTTTTCCATAAACCATTTTATAGGGAGACATACCCATAGGATTTTTATATGATGTTCTATAGGCCCAAAGTGGATCATCCAATTTCTTAGACCAATTCTTTCGGACCTATTAATAGTTTTCTATAATATTAATTTTATTACTCTATTGCTAAGTTCAACTTGACCACTGGATTGGGGACCATAGGGTGATGCAATTCTGTGGTTAACATCATATTTAGCAAGCATTTTATGGAAAGCACCATGAATAAAGTGTGAACCACCATCAGTCATCAAATATCCGGGGACTCCAAACCTTGGGAAAATAATTTCTTTAAGCATTTTAATGGAAGTATTATGATCAGCACTGCTAGTTGGAATAGCTTCTACCCAATTAATAACATATTCAACAACAACCAAAATATGTGTATAGCCATTAGAGGAAGGAAAAGGTCCCATATAATCAAAACCCCAAACATCAAATGGTTCGGCAGCAAGTGAATAATTCATAGGCATTTCTTGACGCTTACCGATATTACCAACTCGTTGACATTCATCACAAGATAAAACAAACTTACGGGCATCCTTGAAGAGAGTAGGCCAATAAAAACCAGATTACAATACCTTATGAGCAGTTCTATCTCCCACATGATGCCCTCCATAAGCTTTGGAGTGACATTTCCGTAAGATTTGTTCATGTTCATGCTCAGGCACACAATGTCTAATAATACCATCTACTCCTTTATAAAGATGTGGGTCATCCCAAAAGTAATGTCTTAAATCATAAAAGAATTTTTTTCTTTTGTTGGTATGTGAAACTAGGTGGTATATATTTAGCAACAATATAATTAGTATCGTCAGCATACCAAGGAGTGTTATGAGAAAAATTTATTGCAGCTAGTTGCTCATCAGGAAAGTTATCATCAATAGGTAGTGGGTCATCAAGGATATTCTCTAACCTAGACAAGTTATCAGCTACGGGATTCTTGGCTCCGTTTCTATCAGTGATATGTAAATAAAATTCTTGTAGCAGGAGAACCCACCTAATGAGTTTAGGTTTAGCATCTTTATTTTCCATAAGATATTTAATAGCAGCATGACCAGTGCAAAAAATTACTTTGGAATCAACAATGTAAGATCTGAATTAATCACAAGCAAACACAACTGCTAAAAATTCTTTTTCAGCAGTAGCATAATTTCTTTGGGCACTGTCTACAGTTTTGCTAGCATAATGTATAACATTTAATTTCTTATCAACTCTTTGTCCTTGAACAACACCAACAATATAATCACTAGCATCACACATAATTTCAAAAGGCAAGTTCCAATCAGGTGGTTGAACAATAGGTGCAGAAGTTAAGGCTTTCTTAAGTGTTTCAATGGCTTCTACAGAGTCATCATCAAAAACAAATGGAACATCCTTTTGTAAAAGATTTGTAAGAGGCCTAGAAATTTTAGAGAAGTCTTTAACAAACCTCCTATAGAGACCAGCATGACCGAGGAAACTACGAATACCTTTAATATCTTTAGGGCATGACATTTTCTCAATTGCGTCAACTTTAACTTTATCCGCTTCAATACCTCGTTCAGAAATTTTATGCCCCAAGAAAATAGCTTCATTAACCATAAAGTGACACTTCTCCTAATTCATGACAAGGTTAGTTTGCTCACATCTCTCCAAAAGTCAATCAAGGTTGCTCAAGCAATCATCAAAAGAAGTTTCATATACAGAAAAATCATCCATGAAAACCTCAACAATCTTTTCACAAAAATCCGAGAATATAGCAGTCATACATCTTTGGAAGGTAGCAGGTGCATTGCATAAACCAAAATGCATACGTCTATAAGCATAAGTTCCAAAAGGGCAAGTAAAGGTGGTTTTCTCTTGATCAGGTTGTGAAACAGGTATTTGACAAAAACCAGAATATCCATCAAGAAAGCAAAAGTGTGTGTGCTTAGACAATCTTTCCAACATTTGATCAATAAAAGGCAAAGGGTAATGATCTTTCCAGTTGCTTTATTTAATTTTCTAAAATCAATTACCATTCCATAGCCAGTAACAATTCTTTGTGGAATGAGATCATTTTTATCATTAGGAACAACGGTAATACCTCCCTTCATAGGGACACAATGGAACGGGACTTAACCATCTACTATCAGCTATGGGATAGATTATACCTGCTTCCAGAAGCTTTAATATTTCAGTTCTTACCACTTATTTCATCTTAGGATTCAAACGTTGTTGATGATCAACAACGGGTTTGGCATCAGGTTCCATATTAATCTTGTGCTGACAGAGTGGGACTAATGCCCTCAAGATCATCAAGAGTATATCCAATAGCAGCATGGTGCTTCTTCATAATTTTTAATAGTCTTTGTTCTTCATGTTCTGAAAGGTTAGCACTAATAATAACAGGATATATCATTTTCTCATCGAGATAAGCATATCTCAAAGTGTCAGGAAATTGTTTTAATTCAAACACGAGGTCACCTTTAGGTGGAGGAGGACCTCCTAGAGTTTCAATAGGTAAATTGTGTTTGAGCATAAGGCGTTGTTCAAAGAAAATTTTATCTATCTCATTTCTTTCATGCATCTGCATATCATTTTCATGGTCTAGCAAATATTGTTCTAGTGGATCAGTAGGAGGCATAGCAATAGAAGCAAGACCAATTATTTCATCCTTACTAGGTAATTCTTTCTTATGAGGTTGTCTATTAAACTTGGAAAAATTAAATTCATGAGACTCATCACCAAAGCTAACAACGACAGTTTGTTTTTCACAATCTATTTTAGCATTAACAATGTTCAAGAAAGGTCTACCAAAGATAATGGGTCAAAGATCGTCTTGAGGGGAACCAATAACTATAAAATCAATAGGGTATTTTATTTTCCCACACAAGACTTCAACATCTCTAACAATCCCAACTGGTGTGATGGTGTCTCTATTAGCAAGTTTAATAGTAACATATATGTCTTCTATTTCAGCGGGTGCTATGTAATTCATAATTTCTTGGTATAAGGTAAAAGGGATAGCACTCACTTAGCACCTAAGTCACATAGACCATTATAACAATGATCTCCTATCTTAACTGAGACAACGGGCAGGCCAACAACAGGTCTATGTTTATCTTTTTCATATGGTTTGGCAATTCTAGCAACTTCATCACAGAAGTAAATAACATGCCCATCAATATTTTCTACCAGGAGATCTTTAACCATAGTGTCGGTGGAAATGACACCTATGGGATCCCGGGGAATCCCTTCTACGGTTGGCGGGGTGTGGAGCTGCGCAAAGAGCAGGTCTAGAAGATCAGCGCAAGGGGATTTTTACGCAGGTTCAGGAAGCAAACGGTGCGTAAAACCCTAGTCCTGCTTGTCTATGTTTATTTGGTGTTCTTGAGCTCTTGAACTAGCTACGGTGCATGCCCAGACCAAAAACTCTGAATCCTTCCACAGTACGCCTCGGTCCCCCTTTTATATGTCAAAGGGGTCGCCACAGTGGCACACAGGAGGTGGAAAGTATATACAGTGTACAAGTTTATCACCTGGCACCGTAGGACAAACGTATTTAATGCGCTGCCTACGTGCCCTCTTGCTTTATCGGGGATGACAATGAAGCTCGTCCCGTCTGTCGCCGCCTCGCCTTGCTTCGACGCGCGTCCAAGCTGACGAGGCATGCGGCGCCATGCTGGCTGGCTGGTTGCTGAGCTGGTACGATGACAGGGTCTTCACGAAGATCTGCATGCCACCACGCAGGTGCTTGGCTAGTTGGCCTAGAAGCTGCATGCGGCCACGCAGGCGCTCGCCTAGTTGGCGGGCTGGTCGTCGCGTCGGAATGGGCGCAGGGCAGCGAAACTTTGGCAGGCGTGGGCCTGGCCTCGGCCCTGCAGATGCCCCCGGCAAGGGTCTTGCCGGGGTCTCATGGCCGTCCCTGGCAAGGGTCTTGCCGGGGGTCTTCGGCCGTCCCCGGCAAGGATCTTGCCGGGGGTCTTCGTCTTTTGGTTCGCATCTAGGCTTGCAGGCCTTTGGTCCTCACAAAGATCTGCATGCCACCATGCGGCCGTCCCTAAGTCTTGGGCTTGATGTTGTCGATGGTGTCAGAACTCTCAGGCTCAAGGGCGGTGGCCTTGCTGGTGTTGGGCAAGTCACCCCGGCAAGGCTCTTGTCGGGGCTATGTAGGCCACCCCGGCAAGGGCCTTGCCAGGGGAAGTCTACCTCGTACTTTTGCTCTTCACGCCTCTGGCTTGAGTACTGCCTTGGTAGTCTTGTATCTTTCCTTCCTCTGTCCCGCCAAGCATGGTCGCAGGTGTGTCTACGACTGCCCGTGCACAAGTAAAGGGGCACGCGTGGCAGAGTTTTAACTGCGGTAACTCCTTCGCCAGTTGCGCTTGTGTGGGGTTCATGTGCGCCTGCGTCATCTTGTGGTGAATAGTAAAGAGGTGGCCCGCATCTTCCCCATAAAAAAGAGGAAACAACAGGGGCACTGCTCATTTACCCTCTGCGCCCTTGCCAATCTTGGAACCGTCGTTCCCCTCTTCTTCTCCAAGCGCGAACAGAAGCTTTCGCCTCTGCTTGCCGCCGCCGCGCCCCCATTGTCCTCGATCCCTCACCCCTTCTCAGCCACCATGGTGCCCAAGACAAGCAAGAGCAAGGGAGCGGCCAAGGACGCCGGGGGGAAGGAGGCGCCGGAGAGCCCGTTGGTGGAGATGCGGATGCAGTATGCCCACTTCACCTCAACGGTCTATGCACTCACTCTCAAGGAAAAGTTTAGGCCCCTGTGGGGAAGGGAGACGTCGGGGCATCCCGCCACGCGCATCATCCCCGCCTCCTGTGCCAAGGCCGGTCCAAATCGGTATCCTTTCTTCGTCGACTACTTCTCCTACAGGCTCTGCCCCCCTTTCTCAGATTTCTTCAACAACATCATGCACACCTACGGCTTCCACCTTCTGGATCTTATGTCGAAGGCCGTGGCGTGCATGGCCTTCTTCACCCATCTTTGCGAGGGCTTCATCGGAGTGCTCCCCAGCACGACGCTCTTCCGCCATAACTTCACCCCTCGCATCCAGACAGGGGCGCCATCTCTGGATGCATCACCTGGATCCCGAGGACCCAGAGCAGGGGCACGTACCAGGAGGGTGCCCAGAAGGAGAGGTGGGACGAGTGGCAGGGCCGGTGGTGCTAGATCGAGGAGGCAGATCCACAGGAGTTCTGCCGGGTCCGTCGGAGGCCGCCAGTCTGCAGCAAGGACTGGGGCGATGTCGACGCCAGCAATAAGAAGCTCATGGTTACCACCACCAGGATACATCGCCTCACCTCGGCCGGGCTCACTCTCGAGATGATCGGGGCTGACTTCATCCGCCGCTGGATTGCCCCACTGCACAATAAGGGGAGGTCGTCCTGGGATTTCAGGAATGCCGCCGATATCATGAGGCTCCACCCCGGCCTGAACCACAACTTCATGGTGTTGCAGCATGCCCATCTTTGCCAGAGGCTTTTTCAGCTCAAGGTTCACGAGGCCTGTCGTGGAATTGTCACGGCAGATGTCCTCTTGCGAGGACTTAGTCGTGGAGCCATCACAACTAGGAAGCTTAAAGGGGTTAATCGGGACAAAGGACACGAGAGGTTTATACTAGTTCAGCCCCTTACGGTGAAGGAAGGCCTACGTCTAGTTGGGTTGGTATTGCTTGAGGTTTTGATGACCAGGGAGCGAGATACGCTATGCCTGGCTCTCGATGTGTTATTTCTTACCCTAAGCTGCCGGCGGGTCGTCCCCTTATATACATGGGTTGACGCCCTGCGGCTTATAGAGTCTCGACCGGCTTATAAACAGTGTCCGGCTCGGTGACTAGTTAATTCTACCTTATAATACAAGTCATGCCGTCATGGCGGGTTAACCACTATGGGCCTTAAATCGCCTATGGGCCTTAGACCCTTTATTGAACCGCCATCCTCATGCTGGGTCTTGGGCTTCCTTCACGAGAGTATTCTTTGCGTAACCCGGCCCCTCCTGGGCCGGCTTATTCAAATAGTTATATCCCCGACATTAGGCCCCAGATTGATTTGAACCGGTTCATGTCAATCTTTTAAAACCTTATGAAATGGCCTTCAGTCTTGTGTCTTGTGTGAGAATTGTAACCCGCTGTGATGTCATCATCTGGATCCGGGTTAAATCTGTTGGGGAACGTAGCAGAAATTCAAAATTTTCCTACGTGTCACCAAGATCTATCTATGGAGAAACCAGCAACGAGGGGAAGGAGAGTGCATCTACATACCCTTGTAGATCGCTAAGCGGAAGCGTTCAAGTGAACGGGGTTGATGGAGTCGTACTCGTCGTGATCCAAATCACCGATGACCAAGTGCCGAACGGACGGCACCTCCGCGTTCAACACACGTACAGCCCGGTGACGTCTCCCATGCCTTGATCCAGCAAGGAGAGAGGGAGAGGTTGAGGAAGACTCCATCCAGCAGCAGCACGACGGCGTGGTGGTGGTGGAGGAGCGTGGCAATCCTGCAGGGCTTCGCCAAGCACCGCGGGAGAGGAGGAGGGAAAGAAGCAGGGCTGCGCCATGGAGAGATCGGAACTCATGTCTTAGCAGCCCCAAAACCTTCAAGTATATATAGGGGAGAGGGAGGGGGTGCGCCCCCTTTAGGGTTTCCTCCCCAAGGGGTGCGGCTGCCCCAAACCCATCTAGGGTGGCGGCCAAGGGGGGGAGAGGGGAAACTTGCCCCCCAAGCTAGGTGGGGCGCCCCCTCCCCAAACCCTAGGCGCCTTGGGCCCTTGTGGGGGGGCGCACCAGCCCACCTGGGGCTGGTCCCCTCCCACACTTGGCCCACATAGCCCTCTGGGGCAGGTGGCCCCACTTGGTGGACCCCTGGACCCCTCCGGTGGTCCCGGTACGTTACCGATAAAACCCGAAACTCTTTCGGTGACCAAAACAGGACTTCCCATATATAAATCTTTACCTCCGGACCATTCCGGAACTCCTCGTGACGTCTGGGATCTCATCCGGGACTCCGAACAACATTCGGTAACCACATACAAACTTCCTTTATAACCCTAGCATCATCGAACCTTAAGTGTGTAGACCCTACGGGTTCGGGAACCATGCAGACATGACCGAGACGTTCTCCGGTCAATAACCAACAGTGGGATCTGGATACCCATGTTGGTTCCCACATGTTCCACGATGATCTCATCGGATGAACCACGATATCGAGGATTCGATCAATCCCGTATACAATTCCCTTTGTCTAGCGGTATTGTACTTGCCCGAGATTCGATCGTCGGTATCCCGATACCTTGTTCAATCTCGTTACCGGCAAGTCTCTTTACTCGTTCTGTAACACATCATCCCGTGATCAACTCCTTGATCAGATTGTGCACATTATGATGATGTCCTACCGAGTGGGCCCAGAGATACCTCTCCGTCACACGGAGTGACAAATCCCAGTCTCGATTCGTGCCAACCCAATAGACACTTTCGGAGATACCTGTAGTGTACCTTTATGGCCACCCAGTTACGTTGTGACGTTTGATACACCCAAAGCATTCCTACGGTATCCGGGAGTTGCACAATCTCATGGTCTAAGGAAATGATACTTGACATTAGAAAAGCTTTAGCATACGAACTACACGATCTTTGTGCTAGGCTTAGGATTGGGTCTTGTCCATCACATGATTCTCCTAATGATGTGATCCCGTTATCAACCACATCCAATGTCCATGGTCAGGAAACCGTAACCATCTATTGATCAACGAGCTAGTCAACTAGAGGCTTACTAGGGACATGGTGTTGTCTATGTATCCACACATGTATCTGAGTCTCCTACCAATACAATTATAGCATGGATAATAAACGATTATCATGAACAAGGAAATATAATAATAACCAATTTATTATTGCCTCTAGGGCATATTTCCAACAGTCTCCCACTTGCACTAGAGTCAATAATCTAGTTCACATCGCCATGTGATTAACACTCACAGGTCACATCGCCATGTGACCAACATCTAAAGAGTTTACTAGAGTCAATAATCTAGTTCACATCACTATGTGGTTAACACTCAATGAGTTCTGGGTTTGATCACGTTGCTTGTGAGAGAGGTTTTAGTCAACGGGTCTGCAATATTCAGATCCATATGTACTTTGCAAATCTCTACGCTATATTTGGAGCCATTTCAAATAACTATTCTACTTGGAGCTATTCTAAATTGTTGCTCCATTATGCGTATCCGGTATCTCTACTCAAAGCTATCCGGATAGGTGTTAAGCTTGCATCGACGTAACTCTTTACGTCGAACTCTTTATCACCTCCATAATCGATAAACATATCCTTATTCCTCTAAGGATAATTTTGACCGCTATCTGGTGATCTAATCCTAGATCACCTTTGTACCCTCTTGCCAGACATGTGGCAAGGCACACATCAGGTGCGGTACTCAGCATGGCATACCGTATAGAGCCTATGACAAAAGCATAGGGGACGACCTTCATCCTTCCTCTTTCTCCTGCCGTGGTCAAGCTTTAACTTTTAACTTCATACCTTAGGACTCAGGCAAGAACTCCTTCTTTGACTGATCCATCTTGAACACCTTCAAGATCATGACAAGGTATGTGCTCATTTGAAAGTACCATTACGCAGTTTTGATCTATCCTTCTGGATCTTGATGCTCAATGTTCAAGTAGCTTAATCCAGGTTTTCCATTGAAAAACACCTTTCAAATAACCCTATATGCTTTCCAGAAATTCTACATCATTTCTGATCAACAATATGTCATCCACATATACTTATCAGAAATTCTATAGTGCTCCCACTCACTTCTTTGGAAATACAAGTTTCTCATAAACTCTGTATAAACCCCAAAATCTTTGATCATCTCATCAAAGTGTACATTCCAACTCCGAGATGCTTCCTCCAGTCCTTAGAAGGATTGCTGGAGCTTTGCATACTTGTTAGCATCTTTCAAGATCGACAAAAACTTCTGGTTGTATCTGTCGGCGTTCTGGGAACGGGGGTCCCCAGACTTGCCTGCCTGCGGCCTCCGGCGTGGCTCGAATGGGAGCCCAGCGTGGCCCATCTTCATCAACACAAGGCTCAAGACCCTCGCGAGGGGCCAAGCCTCACGAGGCGGACGACACGGCGCTTCCTCAAGCACGGTCTCCTTAGGCTGGCTCGCGAGGAGGCGGAGAGATCAAGGTGGGGTACTTCACGAGGTGCCATGACGCAAGCCATGACGACCAAGGGTGCCAGGCGGGCGCCAGCCCGCGCAGCGTCTCCCTTTCCTCTTTGGTGCAAAGGGGGCAAGCGCAGGCGAGAGGATCAATCAAAGGCACCCATTTCGGTGCAACAAGACCAAGACCAGTCCAACGGTGGGAAGGAGGTCACCATGGAGCCCAGGACGGCGTCACCACAGGGCCTTTGGCAGGCGAAGACCAACTTTAGTCAGGATAAGTGTACTAGATGTTCCCCTTCAAATTGGCCAATTGTTGGCGCCCTTCCCGCTCAATATTTGGGAAGAGGCCCAGGGCCTTTGCCTATAAATAGGACTAGCCACCCCCAGGGTAGAGGGACCTGATTCAGTATCTAGAGGCATACATAGAGAGAGACAAGGGCGATCGAACTCCCCCTAGCAGTTCATCCCCTAGCCAAGAACAGACCCTCGCGAGGCTGTTCTTCCTTGTACTGTTCTTCATCATCGGCCCAAGAGGCAATCCACCCACCACAAACTAGAGTAGGGTATTACACCTTAAACGGTGGCCCGAACTAGTATAAACTCTGTGTCTCTTGTGTTGTTCTTGCAGTAGTTAGACCCTTCCGAGACGGAGAGGTATAGGGCACGATCTCCGCGCGCACCCTAGAGTTCGAACCTTAAGGGTCTGCCGGAACCCGTGATCCGACATTTGGCGCGCCAGGTAGGGGTGCGCCGGAATCTGCCTTCCCATCGCTCCGTCTCCTGTTGCGTCGTCGTCACCATGTCCGGCGACCAGGCGGGCAACCAAGGCCCATGGGCGGCATGGCCCATCTGCGCTGAGCCTCCCGCTCCGAGCGACCCCGCGCCACAGGCAGCTCGCGGTCCGTAGGGCGCTGCGGGCAGCGGGCGACGCGGGCAAGCTTCTGCGACCCTCACACCGCGACAGGCGCGGTCGGCAGCGAGGGCCTCCAATCACGCCGCAACTACGACACCGTACACCCGTCGGGAACAGGCGAACTCGAGGGTCGCGCTCACAGTAGCACGGGAGTTGCTGCAGTGCAGGCTACTGGAGGGCGGCCGCGACGTGCTGCTGGAGCGGGTCGCCGTGCTCCTGGGCTTCGCCGCTTCGGGGGCTCACCCCTTCTGCACTCGGCTTCCGCCTCTAGCTCAGGGCGACGCACGAGGAGGCCCCGCGCGCCCCCGCGAGCCTCAGGACTACCCCGGCACCAGCGAATCCGTCGGCGCTAGACTGGCAGTGGCGCTACCCCCGCCCCCGGCGCGAGAAGGAGAAGGGCTTGGCGCGGCCCATGGCGCGTGCGGGCAACCGCGCTACCACCCCACGGTGGGCATGGCGAGCAACGCCGCGTGGCGCATGGAGCACTACAGCACGGCATTCGGGGTGGCGGCGCCGGAGGAATACGTGCCCCACATGATGGACCAAGGGCACACTCGCGAGGGCGAACAAGGCTCGCTCTTCAGCCCCAGCTGGGGGGATGAGACGCCAGAGGCCGGGCCCTTCCAGGAACCCCAGGACTGCTCCGTCAGTCACACTGGAGGCAACGACTATCGGGTACCGTTAATTCCTCAAGAGCAGGCATACGCTAATCATGGGTCACAGGAGGTGCAGGTCGCCGCAGCAAGCAGCTGCCCCGCTCCCGCGGCCTCCTACCCCTCGGGAGGAGGACGCAGGGGGCTGCAGGAAAGGGGTAGGGATCCTACATCACCACCGCAGCGTTCGGAGAAAGGCGTTCTTAGAAGGTAGGCCCTCCGCTGGGGAGGCGCCTGAGGGCCTGCCCCTGGCGGAGGACCCGTGGTCATCGGGGGAACCACTGGCGACCGCTCTACCCCACCGGCGGCGTCCTGGTTTCCGGTCGTCGTTGGTGGCACTAGAGTTTGGCGCAAGGCGGGGCCCTCGTCTGGCGATATGAAGCAAGGCCGGTTCCTGTGAAGAAGGCCCAGTGCCTGTGAAGCTCGCCGCCCCGTGACACTCTCACGTAATAATGAGTGGGAATGTACACGCCCCGGAGTCTCATGGGTGCCGGCCTTAGGCCCTAGGGCTCCCTCCCACGCCCAGTGGACAGCACTTAGCTCCGCGCTGGTGAGAAGACGTCCAAGACTAGATTAGGTGCCGGACGCGGCCTTTTTGATTGCTTTCATTGCCTTCTTCCTTTGGTTGTAACATTTTTCCCCCGCTGGATTTAAGTTGAATTCGAATTTGAGCTTTGCGTGCGTTCGGGGAAGGGGTGCTTGGTCCTGTTTGAATCGTTTCCCGCATTCTGGTCACCATCTCACCACAGCTGCCTCCCCTCGCGAGCCGGGCCAGGCCTAGCTTGAGCACGGCCCAGACTGCCGCTGTCGCTCCCTCGCGAGGTGACCTTTGGTGCTTGCGGAGATCGTTTTCTCATGAAAGGCCCGGAGCCTGTGAAGAAGGCGAACGCCTGTGAAGATTGTCTCTTTTTGGAAAAGGCCCGGAGCCTGTGAAGAAGGCGAACGCCTGTGAAGATCGTCTCTTTTTGGAAAAGGCCCGGAGCCTGTGAAGAAGGAGAACGCCTGTGAAGATTGTCTCCTTTTGGAAAAGGCCCGGAGCCTGTGAAGAAGGCGAACGCGTGTGAAGATTGTCTCTTTTTGGAAAAGGCCCTGAGCCTATGAAGAAGGCGAACGCCTGTGAAGATCGTCTCTTTTTGGAAAAGGCCCGGAGCCTGTGAAGAAGGCGAACGCCTGTGAAGATTGTCTCTTTTTGGAAAAGGCCCGGAGCGTGTGAAGAAGGCAAACGCCTGTGAAGATTGTCTCTTTTTGGAAAAGGCCCTGAGCCTGTGAAGAAGGCGAATGCCTGTGAAGATCGTCTCTTTTTGGAAAAGGCCCTGAGCCTGTGAAGAAGGCGAACGCCTGTGAAGACATCTTGCTCGAGAAGGCCCGGAGCCTGTGAAGAAGGCCAACGCCTGTGAAGACGTCTCGCTCGAGAAGGCCCGGAGCCTGTGAAGAAGGCCAATGCCTGTGAAGACGTCCCGCTCGGGAGAAGGCCCGGAGCCTGTGAAGAAGGCAAATGCCTGTGAAGACGTCTCACTCAGGAGAATACTCGAGGCCTGTGAAGAAGGCCCACGCCAACCCCACATCCTGAGGTTTCAACTAGACAGCACCCGAGACGTGATGCCCTCCAGCAGGCAGCTCCGGAGCCAGCAAGGAACAAGGGTAAACCAGCCTACCGTTGGGCTCGCGTGCGATTTAATTACCACTGATATAATGGGTACAAGTTCTTACATGAGGGGCTTCCCCTCCCAAAACGCTCTCACAACCGTCAGGCCAAACGCCTGAGTTCTATTTATGCAGGGTAAAAAGACAGGGATAGTACATGGTCAATCTGACAAATCCCCCAATGCATCCTCGGAGGCGCCTCCTGAGCTATCGCTGGCGTCGCTGAACTCACCTTCGTTGTCTGCGCCACCAACGGCGGCATTGGGGTCATCCACCACGCCACCTTCGTCGGCAGCCACCACCACATCGTCATCATCAGAAGTGAAGGCCCGGACGAGAGCATCTACGTTGTTCTCCACCCATTCAGCCAGGTCACCTCGAACGGCCTGGGGGACAGGGGCGATGGCGGCGTCGAAGTCGAAGTGAGGGTCCATGTTTCAAAGATGGCTGAAGACGCGGGAAAAGGCGCGCCCGAGCAGGGCGCGGCTCCTCTCCTCCACCAACCTATCGGCTTTGACCGACCGTGCCTCCAGCTGTGTCACCACGGTGGTGAAGAACTGCAGGTTGCCGGCATAGTTAATCGTGTGCGGCTCGCCCACGGCAGCCTCACAGATGTTGCCCAGGGCAATGTTAGCCCTCTCCCTGAGCTTGATGAGCATGGGGTCGTGCACGTGCTCCAGGACTTGCCGCTGGCTTATCTCGTCGGCATTCTGACGCTCGACGGCCACAGCGTCTTCCACACATTGGCGAAGGCGGAGCACCTCGGCCTGGGAGGTGGCCAGCTCCTTCTGCGCTGCCTCAAGGGCGACCCGGGAGGCGTCCGCTCGTCGCGTCGCCTCATCCCGTTGGGCCCTTAAGGTGGCGGTTCTACCCTCAGCTTCGACTCGGATCATCCCCAGCTTCCCCTCGAACTCACGCTCGAGGCCTTCGCGCGCTGTCGCCACCCGACGGCAAACCTCCTCCAGGACACGCGTTTCCCGCGCGGCGACATCATCTTCCGCCTGCATCACTAGGCGCTCCCTCGTCTCCAGCTGCTCGTGCTCGCGAGCGTGTTCGGCGGCCTCCAGCTCGCACCGCTCTGCGGCCAGGCGCAGGCCCTCGGCTTCCAGGCGCAGGCCCTCGGCTTCCAGGCGCGCATCTTCCTCAGCGAGCTCCTGCCCAAGCAGGTCTACAACGCCACTCGCCCTTCGGAGGAACTCATGGCGACGGGCACGACGCCTCCGAGCACGCTCAAGCACATCTGCCACGCCATCATCCACCCCAAGCAGGCGTCGAGGACCTTGGACCATCGCTCCAGCCCCGGGTAGGGGGCTGGGGGCTGGCGCCCGCATGACGGCTGGCCGCGCCGCATCAGAAGCCCGGCCTGAGTCCGGCCTGCCCTCAGGAGGAGGGCCCGAGGGGAGCCTCTGCCAGTCGCAGCCCGCGACCGAACGGGAAGCCCACGGCAGGCTGCCTATGTCGAGGGAAAGCCCACGGAAGGAGATCGCGGGAACAGAAGAGTCACCACGTGTTGTGTGACAGTCCGCGCCGTTGCTCGCCCAAACCACAAGGGCAGAGCAGCTCGAGGCACCAAGGGGTGGCGGAGGAGACGAAGTCAAGGAAGGCGTCGACTCGGCGGCTTCATCGAGCTCAGTAGGCAGAGGCCTGCAGAGCAAGGATCAGCGGATGCGGCAAGCAGGATAGGGAACAGAAAAGGAGAAGACTTACTCATCAACAGCAAAGTACTTCCGGCGCTTCAGCAAGCGGCAGGGGAAGTCGTCGCCCAGGGCCTCCCTTTTTCTCCGAAGGGCCTCAAAATCCACGCGGAAACGGCCCAGGAGAGATGCACAGGAATCAACCTGCGAAGAGGATGGAGCGCCAAGGCCACTTGCGTCGAGGACGCATGCCTGATGCGCACGGGCAGTTGCCTCGCCAGAGATCACGGCCGGGGGCTCAGGAGCCTCGACCTCAAGCATTGGAAGCGGCAACACTTCACCCGTGGCCTCGGTAGCGCGGACCTCGTGAGCTGCCCCATCAAGAGCATCGCCAGGTGCGGTCACATCGTCTGCGGCTCCCTCGACCCCTGCTGTCTCCTGCCTCCCTGCGCCACCACTCAAGGAGGATTCACCCAGGCCGACCGGAAGATAAATCACCACCACAGGGTTCTCGCGAGGCACCTGGAGGCCGACAGGGCGTAGCCCCCACTCGTCGAAGGGGGGCATCTACCTCACGAAGTCACCCCTGTTTTGGCAGAGGTACAGCAAAGCCCCCCCCTGCCGGATACCCCCGGGGTTGGGATCGCCTGTCAGGACCAAGAGCACCTTCCTCAGCGCCTCGGGCGTCAGGTCTTCTTCCTGAAGCCTCATGCGGTCACCATGCCCGCTGAAGGCCCACATTCGACGAGAATGGCATTGGAGAGGGGCAATGCGGCACAATAGGAACTCCTTCACCACCTTGGGTGCCGTTACGCCAAGCTTCTTCAGGGACATGAAGCGGTGCCAGACGAAGGCGAGCCGGGGACTCACGAGCGTCTCCTGACCCCAGCCCTAGTTGGGCACGGCAGGCGATGTCAGCTTCATGAGCCGGGGTCTGGGCACCCCGACATCAACGTACAACCACCACTCGCAGAACCCGGCTGAAGGCAGAGGGAGGTTGAAGTCGATACCAGAGGCTGCGGTCTCGGGCGAAGCTACAAAGCTCGCGCATGCCGAGCATTGCGTGGGGTCGGTAAGATGTAAGGAGAAGAAGTGGCGCAGCAAGGCAACAGAAGGAGGGATGCCCACCATCGCCTCACAAACAAAAGAGAAGACTGAAAGGAGGGCAATGGACTCAGGACCCAGATGCATCATGTGGATCTGATAATGATTGAGGATGGCGTTGAAGAAATCGGAGAAGGGATGCACCAAACCCGCCCACAAGGCGTTGGCGAAGTAATGGACCTCGATGATTATCCTATCGGTGGGGAAGTGATACGTAGGCCAAGCCGTCGTCCTCCCACACACGTTGAAGGCGGTGGCCAGAGCCGGACTGAGCTTGCCCAGGCATTCCAGGTTGAGTATGATTGAGCGGCTGACAGCAGGCGCCACCGGCGGCGGCAGGTGAGATGGAGCCACAGGCTTCTTCCCCTTCCCTTTCTTTGGAACCATGGCGGCGGGCGGAAGAGAGGAGATGCGAGATGGGATTCGAAGCAAGGGTCAGAGTTCGGAGGGAGGAAGAGCAGGAGACGGTCAAGCAACAGGAAAAGGGGCGGCTGTGTACAACTGTGGGGCAACCTAGCACGGCACGGAATAAGGGAGTGTGGGTAAACAGCGCCGCCCACGTCCAATCAACCGCCACGCGGCGCCCGAGGCCGCAGGCTATTAGGGCCCGCGGCGCTTCTCCCTTGCCCTTTCACCCCTCGGCACGGCCAAGTCCATGCGCGCCTTGGGCCCGGGGGCTACTGTCGGCGTTCTCGGAACGGGGGTCCCCAGACTTGCCTGCCTGCGGCCTCCGGCGTGGCTCGAATGGGGGCCCAGCGTGGCCCATCTTCATCAACACAAGGCTCAAGACCCTCGCGAGGGGCCAAGCCTCGCGAGGCGGACGACACTGCGCTTCCTCAAGCACGATCTCCTCAGGCTGGCTCGCGAGGAGGCGGAGAGATCAAGGTGGGGTACCTCACGAGGTGCCATGACGCAAGCCATGACGACCAAGGGTGCCAGGTGGGCGCCAGCCCGCGCAGCGTCTCCCTTTCCTCTTTGGTGCAAAGGGGGCAAGCGCAGGCGAGAGGATCAAGCAAAGGCACCCATTTCGGTGCAACGAGACCAAGACCAGTCCAACGGTGGGAAGGAGGTCACCATGGAGCCCAGGACGGCGTCACCACAGGGCCTTTGGCAGGCGAAGACCAACTTTAGTCAGGATAAGTGTACTAGATGTTCCCCTTCAAATTGGCCAATTGTTGGCGCCCTTCCCGCTCAATATTTGGGAAGAGGCCCAGGGCCTTTGCCTATAAATAGGACTAGCCACCCCCAGGGTAGAGGGACCTGATTCAGTATCTAGAGGTATACATAGAGAGAGAGAAGGGCGATCGAACTCCCCCTAGCAGTTCATCCCCTAGCCAAGAACAGACCCTCGCGAGGCTGTTCTTCCTTGTACTGTTCTTCATCATCGGCCCAAGAGGCAATCCACCCACCACAAACTAGAGTAGGGTATTACACCACAACGGTGGCCCGAACTATTATAAACTCTGTGTCTCTTGTGTTGTTCTTGCAGTAGTTAGATCCTTTCGAGACGGAGAGGTAGAGGGCACGATCTCCGCGCGCACCCCAGAGTTCGAACCTTAAGGGTCTGCCGGAACCCGTGATCCGACTGTATCGCATACAACCTTTCCTCAAGAAAACCATCAAGGAAACAATATTTTTGACATCCTATCTGCAAGATTTCATAAATAATGCAGTACCTGCTAATTCCAACAGACTCTTAGCATCGCTACGAGTGAGAAAGTCTCATCGTAGTCAACTCCTTGAACTTGTCGGGAAACGTCTTAACGACAAGTCAAGCTTTCTTAATGGTGACATTTACCATCATTGTCCGTCTTCCTTTTAAAATCCATCTGTACTCAACAGCCTCACGACCATCGAGCCGTTCTGCCAAAGTCTACACTTCGTTTTCATACATGGATCCTCTCTCGGATTTTATGGCCTCGAGCCATTCATCGGAATCCGGGCCCACCATCGCTTCTCCATAGCTCGTAGGTTCATTGTTGTCTAGCAACATGACTTCCAAGATAGGATTACGTACCACTCTGAAGTAGTACGCATCCTTGTCGTCCTACGATGTCTGGGAGTGCCTTGATCCGAAGTCTCTTGATCACTATCATAAGCTTCCACTTCAATTGGTGTAGGTGCCATAGGAACAACTCATGTGCCCTGCTACACACTAGTTGAAGTGACGGTTCAATAACCTCATCAAGTCTCCACCATCCTCCCACTCAATTCTTTCGAGAGAAACTTTTCCTCGAGAAAGGACCCGATTTGAGAAACAATCCCTATTGCTTTCGGATCTGAGACAGGAGGTATACCCAACTGTTTTGGGTGTCCTATGAAGGTGCATTTATCCGCTTTGGGTTCGAGCTTATCAGCCTGAAACTTTTTCACATAAGCGTCGTAGCCCCAAACTTATAAGAAATGACAGCTTAGGTTTCTCTAAACCATAGTTCATACGGTGTCATCTTATCGGAATTATGTGGTACCCTATTTAAAGTGAGTGCGGTTGTCTCTAATGCCTAACCCATGAACGATAGTGGTAATTCGATAAGAGACATCATGGTATGCATCATATCCAATAGGGTGCAGTTATGATGTTCGGACACACCATCACACTATAGTGTTCCAGGCGGTACTAGTCGTGAAATGATTTCCATAGTGTCTCAATTGTGTACCAAACTCGCAACCCAGATATTCATCTCTATGATCATATCATAGATATTTTATCCTCTTGTCACGACGATATTCAACTTCATTCTGAAATTACTTGGACCATTCAATAATTCAGACTTGTGTTTCATCAAGTAAATATGCTCAGTATCTACTCAAATCATCTGTGAAGTAAGAGCATAACGATATCCACTGCGTGCCTCAGCACTCATTGGACTGCACACATCAAAAATGTGTTACTTCCAACAAGTTGCTTTCTTGTTCCATTTTACTGAAACCGAAGCTTTCAGTCATCTTGCCCATGTGGTATGATTTGCATGTCTCAAGCGATTCAAAATCAAGTGAGTCCAAACGATCCATCTGCATGGACTTTCTTCATGCGTATATACCAATAGACATGGTTCACATGTCTCAATCCTTTTCAAAAATGAGTGAGTCCAAAGATCCATCAACATGGAGCTTCCTCATGCGTTTTATACCAATATGACTTACATGGCAGTGCCACAAGTAGGTGGTACTATCATTACTATCTTATATCTTTTGGCATGAACATGTGTATCACTACGATCGAGATTTCCATAAACCATCCATTTTAGGTGCAAGACCATTGAAGATATTATTCAAATAAACAGAGTAACTATTATTCTCTTTAAATGAATAACCGTATTGCGATAGACATAATCCAATCATGTCTATGCTCAACGCAAACACCAAATAACAATTATTTAGGTTTAACACCAATCTCGATGGTAGAGGGAGCGTGCGATGCTTGATCATATCAACCTTGGAAGCACTTCCAACACATCTCGTCAGCTCACCTTTTAGCTAGTCTCCGTTTATTCCGTAGCTTTTATTTCGAGTTACTAACACTTAGCAACCGAACCAGTATCTAATACCCTGATGCTACTAGGAGTACTAGTAAAGTACACATTCACATAATGTATATCCAATATACTTCTATCGACAACCTTCTCATCTACCAAGTATCTAAGGTAATTCTGCTCTATTGGTTGTTCCCCTTATTACAGAAGCACTCAGTCTCGGGTTTGGGTTCAACCTTGGGTTTCTCCACTAGAGCAGTAGCTGATTTGCCGTTTCATGAAGTATCCCCTCTTGCCCTTGCCCTTCTTGAAACTAGTGGTTTCACTAACCATCAACAATTGATGCTCCTACTTGATTTCTACTTTCGCGGTGTCAAACATCGCGAATATTTCAAGGATCATCATATCTATCCCTGATATGTTATAGTTCATCACAAAGCTCTAGCAGCTTGGTGGCAATGACTTTGGAAAAACATTACTATCTTATCTGGAAGATCAACTCCCACTCGATTCAAGTGATTGTTGTACTCAGACAATCTGAGCACAAGCTCAAAGATTGAGCTTTTCTCCCTTAGTTTGCAGGCTAAGAAAATCGTCGGAGGTCTTATGCCTCTTGACGTGGGCACGAGCCTGAAATCCCAATTTCAGCCCTCGAAACATTTCATATGTTCCGCGACATTTCAAAAATTCTTCGGTGTCTCAATTCTAAACCATTTATCATTACCGAACTATCATGTAGTCATCAAAACGTGTATGTCAGATGTTCGCAACATCCACAGACCACGTTCGAGGTCCAGCACATCGAGCGATGCATTAAGGACATAAGCCTTCTACTGTCCGCATAATTGCTACTGTTAACTTTCAACAATATTTTCTCTAGAAACATATCTAAAACAGTAGAACTAAAGCGCGAGCTACGACATAATTTGCAAAGATCTTTTGACTATGTTCAGGATAATTAAGTTCATCTTATGAACTCCCACTCAGATAGACATCCCTCTAGTCATCTAAGTGATTACATGATCCCAGTCAACTAGGCCGTGTCCGATCATCACGTGAGACGGACTAGTCATCATCGGTGAACATCTTCATGTTGATCGTATCTACCATACGACTCATGCTCGACCTTTCGGTCTCTTGTGTTCCGAGGCCATGTCTGTACATGCTAGGCTCGTCAAGTCAACCTAAGTGTTTCGCGTGTGTAAATCTGTCTTACACCCGTTGTATGTGAACGTAAGAATCTATCACACCCGATCATCACGTGGTGCTTCGAAACGACGAACTTTCGCAACGGTGCACAGTTAGGGGGAACACTTTCTTGAAATTTTAATGAGGGATCATCTTATTTACTACCGTCGTTCTAAGCAAATAAGATGCAAAAACATGATAAACATCACATGCAATCAAATAGTGACATGATATGGCCATCATCACTTTGCTCCTTTTGATCTCCATCTTCGGGGCTCCATGATCATCATCGTCACCGGCATGACACCATGATCTCCATCATCATGATCTCCATCATCGTGTCTTCATGAAGTTGTCTCGCCAACTATTACTTCTACTACTACAGCTAACGGTTAGCAATAAAGTAAAGTAATTACATGACGTTTATGTTGACACGCAGGTCATAAATAAATTAAGACAACTCCTATGGCTCCTGTCGGTTGTCATACTCATCGACATGCAAGTCGTGATTCCTATTACAAGAACATGATCATCTCATACATCACATATATCATTCATCACATCCTTTTGGCCATATCACATCACATGGCATACCCTGCAAAAACAAGTTAGACGTCCTCTAATTATTGTTTGCATGTTTTACGTGGCTGCTATGGGTTTCTAGCAAGAACGTTTCTTACCTACGCAAAACCACAACGTGATATGTCAATTGCTATTTACCCTTCATAAGGACCCTTTTCATCTAATCCGATCCGACTAAAGTGGGAGAGACTGGCACCCGCTAGCCACCTTATGCAACTAGTGCATGTCAGTCGGTGGAACCTGTCTCACGTAAGTGTACGTGTAAGGTCGGTCTGGGCCGCTTCATCCCACAATGCCACCGAATCAAGATTGGACTAGTAACGGTAAGCATATTGAACAAAATCAACGCCCACAACTACTTTATGTTCTACTCGTGCAAAGAATCTACGCAATAGACCTAGCTCATGATGCCACTGTTGGGGAACGTAGCAGAAATTCAAAATTTTCCTACGTGTCACCAAGATCTATCTATGGAGAAACCAGCAACGAGGGGAAGGAGAGTGCATCTACATACCCTTGTAGATCGCTAAGCGGAAGCGTTCAAGTGAACGGGGTTGATGGAGTCGTACTCGTCGTGATCCAAATCACCGATGACCAAGTGCCGAACGGACGACACCTCCGCGTTCAACACACGTACAGCCCGGTGACGTCTCCCATGCCTTGATCCAGCAAGGAGAGAGGGAGAGGTTGAGGAAGACTCCATCCAGCAGCAGCACGACGACGTGGTGGTGGTGGAGGAGCGTGGCAATCCTGCAGGGCTTCGCCAAGCACCGCGGGAGAGGAGGAGGGAGAGAAGCAGGGTTGCGCCATGGAGAGATCGGAACTCATGTCTTAGCAGCCCCAAAACCTTCAAGTATATATAGGGGAGAGGGAGGGGGGTGCGCCCCCTTTAGGGTTTCCTCCCCAAGGGGTGCGGCTGCCCCAAACCCATCTAGGGTGGCGGCCAAGGGGGGGAGAGGGGAAACTTGCCCCCCAAGCTAGGTGGGGCGCCCCCTCCCCAAACCCTAGGCGCCTTGGGCCCTTGTGGGGGGCGCACCAGCCCACCTAGGGCTGTTTCCCTCCCAAACTTGGCCCACGTAGCCCTCTGGGGCAGGTGGCCCCACTTGGTGGACCCCTGGACCCCTCCGGTGGTCCCGGTACGTTACCGATAAAACCCAAAACTCTTTCCGTGACCAAAACAGGACTTCCCATATATAAATCTTTACCTCCGGACCATTCCGGAACTCCTCGTGATGTCCGGGATCTCATCCGGGACTCCGAACAACATTCGGTAACCACATACAAACTTCCTTTATAACCCTAGCATCATCGAACCTTAAGTGTGTAGACCCTACGGGTTCGGGAACCATGCAGACATGACCGAGACGTTCTCCGGTCAATAACCAACAGCGGGATCTGGATAGCCATGTTGGTTCCCACATGTTCCACGATGATCTCATCGGATGAACCACGATGTCGAGGATTCGATCAATCCCGTATACAATTCCCTTTGTCTAGCGGTATTGTACTTGCCCGAGATTCGATCGTCGGTATCCCGATACCTTGTTCAATCTCGTTACCGGCAAGTCTCTTTACTTGTTCCGTAACACATCATCCCGTGATCAACTCCTTGATCACATTGTGCACATTATGATGATGTCCTATCGAGTGGGCCCAAAGATACCTCTCCGTCACACGGAGTGACAAATCCCAGTCTCGATTCGTGCCAACCCAACAGACACTTTCGGAGATACCTGTAGTGTACCTTTATAGCCACCCAGTTACGTTGTGACGTTTGATACACCCAAAGCATTCCTACGGTATCTGGGAGTTTCACAATCTCATGGTCTAAGGAAATGATACTTGACATTAGAAAAGCTTTAGCATACGAACTACACGATCTTTGTGCTAGGCTTAGGATTGGGTCTTGTCCATCACATGATTATCCTAATGATGTGATCCCGTTATCAACGACATCCAATGTCCATGGTCAGGAAACCGTAACCATCTATTGATCAACGAGCTAGTCAACTAGAGGCTTACTAGGGACATGGTGTTGTCTATGTATCCACACATGTATCTGAGTCTCCTACCAATACAATTATAGCATGGATAATAAACGATTATCATGAACAAGGAAATATAATAATAACCAATTTATTATTGCCTCTAGGGCATATTTCCAACATCATCGTGACGTCATCTTCGATAAAACTTCTATTTTAATTCGTCATATCTTCAACGGATCTCCGTCTTTAATGGCCTTCCCAAAAATCGAGGCGTCGGGACCGCTGGATAATGATGTCTTGGTCTCCTCGTTTCTCGCGCCGTCTCAGTCGGCCCCTCCTTATAAATAAGCACGACCTAGGTCATCTTCATTTCCTCCCGTCGTCTTCTTCCTCGCACTCCCTTCTCTGCCGCTCGAGCTCCGCCGCCGCCACCTTCAGAACCTTCGCCTTCATCGACTCAGGCCGCTGCATCACCCTGACTCGGACCAGAAAACGACGGCGACCCTTCACAGCTCTTCCGCATCCGTGAGTTCCTCTCTTCTCCTTCTTAGATCTGCATTAAGCCTTCATCGAGTTCGTCGGTGTTCATTGCCACCCGCTGCAAATCCTTGATAGTTTTTGCCTCGAATGTCCTGTTTAGATCGTAAAAATGGCATAGAACTGCTATGGTGATTGCTTTGTACTTATTTTGCACAGATAACAGATCTCATCTCCCTTGTTTGAAAGCCCTCTTCGACTATATGAGCTTCTCCGTGCTTTTTTAGGTCTAGAAATTTGTTCCTTTCCAGAGCGTCGTTTGATCCAAAATAATATCTGCAACTTCTGAAACCTGTTTGCTCCTCACTTAGCCAAAAACTGCGTCAGTTGACTCTGTTTCAGCCATAGTAACAGGTTTAAGATAACACCGGCCGTCAGCACCGCTTGCTTCTGGCGACTTAAGAAAACTTTAATCATCTTTAACACCTGCAGCTGCTTAAACATTATCCCATAGTTACCTGTATGTCATTAGGCCCCTTCTTAAGCCGCCATCTTAGATAACCCAACAATGCTTATTCTCCGGGTTATAATAAACCGGAAACTTTCCTTTATCTTGTTTGTAGGCTTCAATTTTCATAATGGCACCCAAAGCTGTCAAACCTCCGGTGACTTGCAACTGGGTCCCATCCATTGTTACAGAGAGCAAACTGTCCGAGTTTGTAAAGTCTGGCCATCTGCCCAAGAAGGATGTCATGTCTTATCGTGCTCCTGACCCATCTGAGGAGAAACCTCAACCCAAGGAAGGGGAGGTAATCATTTTTACCGGTCACATGAGCCGGGGATTTGCTCCTCCCGGTTCAAAATTCTTTAGAGACGTTTTGCACTTTTTTGACTTAAGACCTCAAGACATCGGGCCCAATTTCGTGTCCAATATCTGCAACTTCCAAGTTTTCTGTGAGGTCTACCTTGGAGAAGAGCCAAGTTTAACCTTGTTCAGAGAGCTGTTTTATTTGAACCGGCAAAATGAACGCGCCAACGAGCCTACTCTGGAACTTGGTGGCATATCGATTCAAAGGCGGAGAGACTGCCTGTTCCCTTATGCTGAACTGCCGAGTCATCCAAAGGACTGGAACCAGACATGGTTCTACTGCCAGGATTCTTCTTCGGCTGGTGAAAACCCGCTGCCCGGCTTCCGTGCATTACGCCTTGAATCTACTCACCCACTGCCGGATAAGTTGACTGCCATTGAACGTCTGCCACTCACCCCCAAAATCAAGAAGATTAAAGCTCTCTTGGGGAACGGCTTGGATGGCGTTGACCTGGTCAGAGTTTGGGTTACTTGGAGAATAATCCCGTTAAGCCGCCGCCCCGGCTTAATGTGCGATTACTCAGGCGAGAAGGATGACCCTCAATGTTATAGCCCTGACGAATTACCAGACGATGTAGTGGAAGCTACCACTCAGTCTTTGTTAAAGGAGGGTACAGTGGCCAGCAATGTCTTCGGGTTATTGCCTTTCTGCAAACAAAACCCGCCCCCACAATAAGTCATCAGCCTCAATGATCACCTTTTATTACGTTAACCTCTGGCTTACTCATACCCTTCCACAACTCTTTACAGGCAAACGAAAAGTTCTGGAAAGTCCCGTATGACCATGAGGCGGCCAAACAAGCCCGGGCAGCAAAGAGGGCCGAAAGGAAAACTGCCAAGCCCACCACTTCAAGGAAAAGGAAGCCAAGCGCTTCGGAGATGTTTCAGCTTGATGATTCTGATGATAATGAGGAAGAGGTAACTTTTCAATTTTCCCTTCTCCTTTATCATTTCCTTACTGATATTTAACCTTCTTTCAGGAAGACACGGGCAACAGCCAACCCGCCGAGGAAGAGGTAACTATAATCTCCTCCGACTCCGAGCTTTAGCCGCGTCAAAAAATTCGGAGAGTAACCAGGAAAGTAAGATTTTCACATCCTTTGGCTTACCAAGACCCTGACTTTCTTTTGAAGCAACAACAATTTAAAAACCGGAGGCAGACCCGGACGAGCAAGGATGCAGAGCTCTCCTCCGGCTTGCCTGATACAACCCGAAGCGTCGGTCTGAGGTTATCTCCGACTTATACCCTTTTTTACCTTTGGCGGGTCAAATCCGTCAACCTCTCAATTCCTCTAACTCCAATTATCAGTATACCTCTCCTTCATCCGGCGAGTCCATGCAGTCCAACATGCGGGCTTTTAAGACTGCTCCTGGGTAATATCAATTTATTTACCTTATGTTTGTTCTTCCTCATGTTTCTGTACTCATTCTTCTGCTTTGTCCATAGCATGCAAGTTAAGCCCAGGAAGAAAACGAAGAAAGATGCGCCGACCTAGGATCCGGTTGTAACTGAGCCGGCGCTTGGAACGGCTGCGCCTGATACTTCTGTTCACAAGCCGACACCTTCATTATCTCATGATGCTCCTGCAACCTTTTCTGACCCGCCTGCTGAACAAGTCATCAATGATTCTGTTAACCTGGAGGCTCCTAGCCCTGCCAAGGCAGATGACCCGGAAGTTGAGATTTTGAAGACTCGATTTGTTGAGCCGGCTCAACCCACTATGCTCGCCAAATGTTCTGCCAAGGAGGACTTATTAGAACGTCATAAGGCCAAGATGGATATCTCCGACTATACCCATTTGAGTGTTGGGGAAATCGTCTCAGGCTACATCAACCAGGTTCGGAGCAGCCATGATCTGGAAATTGATATGGTGAAGCAAATCCAGCAAAAATCTGAGGTATGACTTATGCTTCTTTACTTTCAATCATACTTACTGTACCAGCCCCCAAGTCTATTGCTTATTAGGAAATATGCTATAGACTTAGAAAAACTTTTAGAACTGCTTGTCCGTCTTAAAGAGAAAATACTTAAACCGGATGTAACACAATACCTTTAACTTGCGATACACATTATCCCCCAAGTGCCAAGCATCCTTGCTTGCAAAGTGCTTGGGACTTTAATATCCAGGACCGGCTTAATAATGTACAAAGCTTCGGTACACATTAGCCCCCAAGTGTCAAGTATGTTTGCTTGCAAAGTGCTTGAGACTTTGAAATTATTTATCATGATGCTGACTGTAACCCGGGATAATGCAGGCTACTATAAGTCAATTTGAATAGGAGATTGCTGACCTTAAAAGCCGCCTGTCAGCCCAGGAACTAGAAACTCAAAATGCCAACTGCAAGTTCGAACTCAGCGTCTCTGAACAAGAGAAGTTGAAGAAGAACTTTGAGTCGGAGAAGAAATCCTGGGCTGATGAGAAGGCCTATCTGGTGACCCGGGCCGAGGCAGCCGAAACAGCCCGTGCAAAGGCAAATGACGTGCCCCACCTCTTGCAAGATGTGTTACGCCGGCTTGCTGTGCTCCCCCAGCGGATTCAAGAGTTGAGACAGGCCCAAGCAAGAGCCGGAACAATAGCTGCCTTGAGCCGGGCTAAGGCCTGGTTACCAGAGCTAGACCCGACCGACATCGCTCTTGGGTATCCAAGTTTGAAGGAGGATGGCACAGCGTTTGATCAAAAAGACTTCACCAGCTGCGTGAGGGATATACACCCTGTCGCCACTCAAATTGGAAATGACACTGACCTCTCCAAATACCAGTCGGGTTATGACAAAGAAAATCTGAGAATCCCCACACCGCATTACGATGATGTCAGCCTGATCCCACCAATTCATAAGCACACCTTTGCCCCTGAAGTAGACCCAACCGGTTTAATAGATGATGAAGCTGAGTTTGAAGCCTTGAGTGGCATTGACTGGGCATCATCATCCTTCCAGGACAAGGAAACTTGCGAAGAGGCGGCGAAGGATAACCCGGAAGCTTCAGGTCAACCCCAGGAGTAAATCGCCAGGCGCCACGTGCTTATGCCTTGGTAGAAAAAACAATGCCTCATCATTCAGACCCGGGGGGTCTTGTAATAGATTAGAAAACATTTTAACTTTGCCATGCCTTCGTGCATGCTTATGGCACTTAATGCTTGCATAAGCCGCCGTTACTATGCACTTGCAGTTTACATGAATCTGTTATGTCCTTGCAGAAATATCTTGTATTGCCCTGCACATAAGACAAACAAAAAAAAAACCTTGGCGACTGTGATGTTTACGGTTATTTCTCCGGCTTATGTAGCCCGACCCCTGAGGTTGAGTTTAATTCCTGAAAATTGGCACATAAAGTTCACCTGGTACTTATCAACCTGATGTAAACAATGTTAAGCCGGAGGATAGTAGTACACTCCATTGTATTTTCAAGAGATTCTCAAGATAATCAAGTATGATGAATAAAATTTACAAGGCTTCTGATTCGAATACGATCAGTGAACCGTTCCAAAGGGGTTAAGCTAAGATTCGTATACGATCATATAGCCCCCAGTGGCTGTGGCGATGCCGATCAAGTGGGTATCGACAGCTATGTTCTCTTTGGTTCGTATACGACCTATGTTTGAACAGGAAGCCCCCAAGTGACCATAAGAGTTGTTTAATGACGCTGATTCGAATACGATCCACGTCAGACCCAAAGGGGTTAAGCTATGATTCAAATATGATCAAGAAGCCCCCAAGTGGGTTTGGCAGCATGCCGATCAAGTGGGTATCGACAGCTATGTTCTCTTTGGTTCGAATACGACCTATGTTTGAACAGGAAGCCCCCAAGTGACCATGGCTAGATTCAGATATGATCATAAGCCAGACCAAAGGAAAAGCCAGATTCAGATATGACCCGCTTCCTCTTGGTTAACTCCACCACCTGACAAAAAAGACACATAAACCTTTCTGGGAAGTGGAAAAAAAGGACAGAGGTCCTCCTTTATTGCTTTATGTAATATATACATAGTAGAAATATATACACATTAGAGCCGGTGGCTCAAGCATAGTAAGGCCGAAGATGAGCGATATTCCACGGCCGGCGGGTCTCCTCCTCCGACTTACGTGAGTCTCTGTGCTCTCGAACGTCAATAAGGTAGTATGATCCGTTGTTCAGATTCTTGCTGACCACAAAGGGTCCTTCCCAAGGAGGGGATAGCTTGTGCATGTCGGATTGATCCTGGATGACCCGGAGCACTAAGTCGCCTTCCTGAAAGGTTCTGGACCTAACCCGGCGGCTGTGGTAGCGGCGCAGGTCTTGCTGGTAAATCGCCGAGCGGGCTATTGCCAAGTCTCGCTCTTCGTCCAACATGTCAAGTGCATCTTGACGGGCTTTTTCGTTGTCAGCCTCAACGTAAGCCGCCATGCGAGGTGAGTCATGCCGGATGTCACTTGGCAGAACCGCCTCTGCTCCATACACCATGAAAAAAGGTGTGTAACCCGTGGATCTGTTAGGTGTAGTGTTGATGCTCCAAAGTACGGAGGGTAACTCCTCCACCCAACAACCCAGCGTCCGCTGTAAGGGGACCAAGAGCTGGGGCTTGATACCTTTCAAGATCTCTTGATTAGCTCTCTCCGCCTGACCATTGGACTGAGGATGAGCCACAGCTGACACGTCAAGCCGGATATGCTCTCGTTGACAGAACTCTTCCATGGCTCCTTTGGAGAGGTTAGTGCCATTGTCAGTTATGATACTATGTGGAAAGCCAAAACGGAAAATCAACTTTTTCATGAACTGGACCGTCGTGGCTGCATCACACTTACTGACTAGCTCTGCCTCAACCCACTTTGTAAACTTGTCAACTGCCACCAAGAGGTGTGTCTTTTTATCCTTAGACCTTTTGAAAGGTCCAACCATGTCAAGCCCCCAGACTGCGAACGACCAAGTAATTGGAATCATCCTCAATTCCTGAGCCGGCACATGAGCTCGTCGTGAGAACTTCTGACATCCGTTGCATTTACTGACCAGATCTTCCGCATCAGCATGAGCCGTCAGCCAATAAAACCCATGACGGAAAGCTTTGGCCACAAGAGATTTTGAGCCGGCGTGATGACCACAATCACCTTCATGAATCTCACGAAGGATCTCCTAACCCTCTATAGGCGACACACAACGTTGAAACGCTCCAGTGACACTGCAATGATGTAACTCACCATTGATAATTGTCATAGACTTGGACCGTCGGACGATTTGTCTTGCCAAAGTCTCATCTTAAAGCAACTCTCCCCGGGTCATGTAAGCCAAATAAGGCATTGTCCAATCCGGGATAATGTGGAGAGCCACCACCAGCTGTGCCTCCGGGTCTGGTATAGCCAGATCTTCCTCTGTAGGTAACTTAACCGAAGGATTATGCAAAACATCAAGAAAAGTGTTAGGCGGCACCGCCTTACGCTGAGATCCCAGCCGGCTTAAGGCATCAGCCGCCTCATTCTTCCTTCGATCAATGTGCTCCACCACATAACCCTTGAAGTGCCCAGCCACCACGTCAACTTCACGACGATAAGCTGCCATAAGGGGATCTTTGGAATCCCACTTGCCTGACACCTGTTGGGCCACAAGGTCTGAGTCTCCTAGGCACCTTACCCGGCTCAAGTTCATCTCTTTAGCCATCCGGAGACCATGGAGTAAGGCCTCATACTCAGCTGCATCTTCAAATCCTCAAAAGCGGCATTAGCAGCATCACTCCAGACAAAGGTGCCTTCTTCATCATCTGATACAACGGCAAGGCCTTCTCACCTAGCCGGCTTATGAACCGACTTAAAGCAGCAACACGACCCGCTAGTCACTGAACATCATTGATGCACGCCGGCTTAGCCAAAGAGGTGATTGCCTTGATCTTCTCCGGGTTAGCTTCAATGCCCCTGTTTGAGACCAAGACTCCGAAAAGCTTGCCTGCAGGCACACCAAATACACACTTCTCCGGGTTAAGCATCATCTTGTAAACCCGGAGGTTATCAAAGGTTTCCCTGAGATCAGATATCAAGGTTTCCGTCTCTCTGGACTTCACCACTATGTCATCCACATAAGCATGAACATTGCGCCCAATCTGATTATGGAGACAATTTTGTACACACCGCTGATAAGTCGCCTGGGCACTCTTGAGCCCAAAAGGCATAGACACATAGCAGAAGGCTCCAAACGGAGTGATGAAAGCTGTCTTCTCCTGGTCCTTAACTGCCATTTTGATCTGATGATAACCAGAGTAAGCATCCAGAAAACTCAAACGCGTGCAACCCGTCGTAGCATCAATGATTTGATCGATACGGGGAAGAGCGAAAGGATCAGCCGGACAAGCTTTATTCAAGTTCGTATAATCCACACACACCCGCCAGGTGCCGTTTTTCTTGAGCACGAGCACCGGGTTAGCCAACTACTCCGGGTGAAAGACTTCAATAATGAACCCAGCTGCCAAGAGCCGGGCGACCTCCTCTCCAATAGCTTTTCGTCGCTCCTCATTGAATCGCCGTAGAAACTGCCTGACCGGCTTATACTTCGGATCAATATTAAGAGTGTGCTCAGCGAGTCCTCTCGGTACACCCGGCATATCAGAAGGTTTCCATGCAAAGATGTCCCGATTCTCACAGATGAACTCGATGAGCGCGCTTTCCTATTTAGGATCCAAGTTGGCGCTGATGTTGAACTGCTTAGATGAATCGCCCGGAGTAAAATCAACAAGCTTAGTCTCTACAGCCGACTTAAACTTCATGGCTAGGTCATGTTCCGTCGTCGGCTTCTTGAGGGAGGTCCTATCCGCCGGGTCAACGTTATCCTGATAAAATTTGAGCTCCTCTGGTGCACAGACAGACTCAGCGTAAGACGCATCGCCTCCTTCACATTCCAGGGCCACCTTTCGACTTCCATGCATAGTGATGGTACCCTTGTAACCTGGCGTCTTGAGCTGTAAATAAACATAACACGGCCGCGCCACGAACTTGGCGTAAGCCGGCCGCCCGAACAAAGCGTGATACGGACTCTTGATTTTGACCACCTCAAAGGTTAACTTCTCAACCCTAGAATCATGCTCGTCCCCAAAAGCCACCTCCAGCTCAATCTTACCCACAGGATATGCCGACTTACCAGGCACCACTCCATGGAAGATGGTGTTGGAAGTCTTTAAGTTCTTGTCAGTTAAGCCCATGCGCCGAAAGGTCTCGTAATAGAGGATGTTGATGCTGCTGCCTCCATCCATGAGCACCTTAGTGAACTTACAACCACCAACCTGCGGTGCTACTACCAGGGCCAGTTGACCCGGATTATCAACCCGGGGGGTGATCCTCCCTGCTCCAGACAATGGGCTGCTCTGACCACCATAAGTAACGAGGGACTGCTGGTTCAACAGAATTCACAGCCCTCTTATGAACCTTCTGATCACATTTACACAAACTTGTGGCGAACACCTGATATTGTCCACTGTTTAGCTGTTTTGGATGGCTCTGATAACCTGACTGCTGCTGCTGACCTCCTTGACCAGACTGCTGCTGGTTATAACCACCCTGGTTTCCCTGAAAGCCGGGACCTGAACCGCCACCCGGGCCATGAAAGCCGCCAGCTCCTGAACCGCCGCCCGGGCCTTGATTGCCATCAAACATGTTGGAATTCTTGAAAGCCTTCATGATTGCACAATCCTTCCATAAGTGAGTCGCTGGATGCTCCCGGGTGCCATGCCTCGGACAAGGCTCATTGAGTAGTTGTTCAAGAGATGGACCTGACCCGCCGGACCGAGGGGGCGGTTTCCCCTTTGCGTTTCTGATTGTTACCTTATGCATTAGCCACAAATTCCGGGTTACCATCCGCCTTACGCTTATTGCCTCCTTGATTTGCCGGGTTATGCTGCTTCCCTTTCCATTACCGTTCTTCTTTCCCTTCCCTGTCTTTTCCTCACCAGACGCGCGATCCATGGTACTATCAGAATCGGCATACTTGATTAAAGCCGCCATCAGCATCCCCATATCATTGCAATCGCGCTTAAGACGCCCCAGCTTCTGTCTCAGAGGTTCAAAGCGACAATTCTTCTCCAGCATAAGAACTGCTGAGCCGGCATCCATCTTGTCAGACGAATGTATTATCTCTTTGACCCGGCGCACCCAATGAGTCGTAGATTCACCCTCCTCCTGCTTGCAATTTGTCAAGTCCACAATCGACATAGACTACTTGCAAGTGTCTTTGAAGTTTTGGATGAAACGGGCCTTCAGCTCTGCCCATGAACTAATGGAATTAGGCGGCAAACCCTTTAGCCAAGAACGGGTCATTCCGTCTAACATCATGTTGAAGTATTTAGCCATCGCTGCGTCACTGACCTCCAGCATTACCATGGCCATCTCATAACTTTCGATCCACGCTCCCGGCTGTAAGTCGGCCGTGTAATTCGGCACCTTCCGAGGTCCCTTGAAATCTTTGGGCAGATGTACATTCCGTAGAGCCGGTACCAGACAAGGAACACCTCCGGTTCTAGTAGCGACTCCCGCCTCAACAGAAGTCGTTGGATAAGCTGGTAAGTCCTGTTGTTCTGCGAGCTGAGCCGCTAGCTGAGCTGCCCGCTCGTCCTCTTGATGTATTCGGTCCTGCACCGGGTTATACCCACCGGGCTGGTTCCGTCGCTGAGCGTTGCTTGACAGGGCCTCCGACTCCATGCGTCTGCTGTAACTCGGGCTCCGGTTTTGACGAGGCGGAGCCAGCCAAGGCGGAGGAGTTGAGTGAATCCTGTCCCGGCTGTAAGAGTAGGTCTCTTGCTGAGCCAGAGCTGTTTGGACAAGTTCCCTGATCCTCCAGGTTTCCACCGCTGTCGGATCATCACCATCTACTGGGAGGGCCGCCAAACATGCTGATGCTGCGATTAAGTTCTCCATGGGGTTGGAGAAGTGACCCGGAGGTATTGGTACGTAATGGGGTGGTGCCATATTCCCGTAAAGAGGCGCCGTCACCTGAGGCTGGATCGGGCCTCCCGCTCCGGATGTCATAAACTGATTTACACCCGGTGGATTACTTGGACCGGCTCCGGGTGTAGCGAAGAGATTCCGAGGATCATAAACCTGAGGTACACGGGACTGAGTTTTCTGATGTCTCCTCCTCATTACCTCGTTAGATGCGTTCAGGCTCATATTGAGTTGAAAAGCCTCTGCCTGAAGCTGTTGCGCCCGTGCATCGAAAGCCGCCCGCTCTGTAGCCAATCTAGTATCCTCAGCTGCTAAGGTTTCCTTGGCCCGAGCAATTTCCTCACGAACCCGTGCCACCTCTGCCTCATGCTCAGACTGGTTCGCAGGGATAACGGTGACAGTTAACAGGGCCGTAAGTCTATCCATGAGATCCATCAGCACCTGAGCCGGTGAGCGCACAGGGTCTCCTGCCCCGGCTGCTCCTAACCCAGACGTTATTGCCGCTGAAGCAGTAGAATTTTGGCCGGGTTGAGTGCCAGCCATGAAGACTCCTGCCCAGTTTGGCGACTCTGAGGGGTCCGGAATAGTGCTGCCGTCGGAACAGCCCCCGAGTACGCCATCTTGAACTTGATACATCGAATCTGTTGAGCCGGTGGACGATTCACCGTTAGATAGGACGGCCGACTCACCATCACCTTTGGATCCTTCAGAAATTTCACCTTCGTGGATGCAACCCACAAAGGCACGCCTCACGACGGGTCGAGCTCGGGTGGGTCTCGCACGCTGAGCCATCTCGACGAGGTCGGTGCAGTGGTCCGGCTCAGGGCCCGGCTCACCGATCCGGACGATGAAGATGTGAATTCCGCCAAAGGGGACCCGGTACCCGTACTCAATTGAGCCGGCGTCGGGGCCCTAGCCTTCGTCGTCGATGTAGATCTTGCCGCGACGAACCTTGGTCATCCGGCCAACCGCGTATCCCTTGAGCCCTTCGAAGCTGCCCTTCAAGAACTCAAATCCACCGTGCGCTGGCCCCACAGTGGGCGCCAACTGTCGTGGAATTGTCACGGCAGATGTCCTCTTGCAAGGACTTAGTCGTGGAGCCATCGCAACTAGGAAGCTTAAAGGGGTTAATCGGGACAAAGGACACGAGAGGTTTATACTAGTTCAGCCCCTTACGGTGAAGGTAGGCGTACGTCTAGTTGGGTTGGTATTGCTTGAGGTTTCGGTGACTAGGGAGCGAGATACGCTATGTCTGGCTCTTGATGTGTTGTTTCTTGCCCTAAGCCGCCGGCGGGTCGTCCCCTTATATACACGGGTTGACGCCCTGCGGCTTACAAAGTCCCGGCCGGCTTATAAATAGTGTCCGGCTCGGTGACCAGTTAATTCTACCTTATAATACAAGTCATGCCGTCATGGCGGGTTAACCACTATGGGCCTTAAATTGCCTATGGTCCTTAGACCCTTTATTGAACCGCCATCCTCATGCTGGGTCTTGGGATTCCTTCACGATGAGTATTCTTTGCGTAACCCGGCCCCTCCTGGGCCGGCTTATTCAAATAGTTATATCCCCGACATGGCCGGCAGGGTCAAGAGGACCGGCAAGGCTGCCAAGGCCGACAAGTCCCTGTTCGGGTTGCCAGCGGGGGTGGTCCCGTTGAGCAACAACTCTTGACAGACCACCATCGTCACCATGATGCCAGTTTTCAATGCGAACGATCTCGATCCGACCTGGGCCGAGCCAACAACGGGGCTGGTGCAGGAGTTCTTCGACAACTTATCGGAGAGGTATTCTCGTGACGAGCTGCAGCTCATCCGCGACACCACCGAGGAGGAGCTCACGTACATTGCCGCCAGGGTGGAGTAGGCAGCACTTGCCGAGGAGGTCGGCAGCCTCAACACTATGGAGGACGAGACTGACGTGGCCGCAGAGGAGAGGGAGCTTGCCGAGTGGACGGGGTCTGCCGGGGAACCCAGTGGCGCCGGTGCTGGGGTTCCCCTTGTCGAAGAAGTGGTCGAGGAGTCGGCCGAAGAGGAGACCGAGGCGGACGACTCCTCGGCCCCGGGGAGGAAACGCGTCCTACGGCGGGATAGTTCCGGCTAGCTGGTCCGGCCCGGCACGATACGCAGCGGCAACAGGCCCAAGCGCAGCCCGCGCGCCAGACGAGGGTTGCGGCAGTGCAGAAAGCCGCGGTCGCCGCCTCTTCCTCATCCAAGCGGCGCATGACCCCATCCCCTTCTCCCCCTCTTGCGGACGCTACCCCGGAGGCCAACTTCGACCTTGGGTCCTTCAGCCCGAAGAGGAGGAGGAGGCCAGCGGAGGAGGACGAGTAAGCACCTTGCCCTTCATCATTTCCTGACCCTCCGCCCGTGCCATCTTTCCCTAACTTATCTTAGCTTTGCAGTGACACGGAGACGCTGGCCCAGAGGGCGGCGAAGAGGGCCAAAGCTTTGATGGGCGACTAGCCCCTGACGAGCGCTCCGTGCAAGCCGGCATTGGTGGTGATCAGCCCGGACAAGAGCCCTCGACGCAGCCCCCGCTTCAGCCCCCAGCGTGAGTTCATTACTCACTCCCCATCGACGGGCGTTGGGGTGTGTATGTTTGGTGCTGACCTTGCCGGGTTCGCAGGAGGAGAGTGGCAACAGGAGGAGCCGCCAAGGGCCGCCCTTGACACGCCGCCCCCGTTGACCACGCAACCCAAAGGGGTGTCATCGGCAAAGGCATCTACCGCCGAGCCCAGGTGCATGGAGGAGGAGGAGGCAAGCTTGGGCGTTGGTGGCTCCGTCCCGGCAATGAACGTTGGCGGGGAGGGAACCACTACTTCTTAGCTTGGCATAGGTAAGCAGCCTGCCGCACGTCCCTTGCTATCTCTACCATGCAATGTTCTTTCTTTTCTTTGTTCTGAACTTTGATTTTGGCCTTGCTTCATTCCCCCTTTCTGGTTTCCAGACCCTCCCTCGACGGACCAGGAAGACATCGACACAATCAAATTCAAGCTTAATATCTCACTCTTTACCTTCTCAAGTTCCCAATCTTCAGAGTTGCATTTAATTCTTTCTAAAATATCCCACCTGGATTCAATAGTCTTCTTCATAAAAGAACCAATACAAGAAGTATCAAGCATGGACTGATCATCACGAGAAAGCCGAGCATAAAAGTTCTGAATGATAATTTGTCTAGAGAGATCAATATCATTGCATAGCCTATAACATGTCAATGCTTTTCCCTTCAAAGATAAAGGGAAAATCTTCTTGTTAGCTTCATCTCGGATAAACCTGAAAGCTTAAATAAGCCACAAATTTCATCCACATATATCAAGTGCATATCACGATGTTCAGTTCCATCTCCTGCATAAGGATTAGCTAGCAGTTGTTCTATCATACCCGAAGGAATTTCATAACCAATATTTTCAGTAGGTGCAGTAGTTTGAGGGGTAACTAATTGTGGTTCCGGTCGATGTGAAGATACCCCGAACAAACCCCTCAAAGGATGATTCTCCATAGTAACAAGTGAGAATAATTTTTAGCACGTAGTAATAATTTTTCCTTAACAATTTCCACTTACCAAGAGTGCTTCACTCCCCAGCAATGGCGCCAGAAAAGAACCTTGATGACCCACAAGTATAGGGGATCAATCGTAGTCCTTTCGATAAGTAAGAGTGTCTACCCAACGAGGAGCAGAAGGAAATGTCAAGTGATTTTCAGCAAGGTATTTTCTGCAAGCACTGAAATAGTCGGTAACAAGTAGTTTGATAGCAAGATAATTTGTAACAGACAAGTAACGATAATGGTAAATAAAGTGTAGCAAGGTAGCCCAATCCTTTTGTGGCATAGGACATGCCAAAATGGTCTCTTATGAAAAGCAAAGCCTTCTTGAGGGTACATGGGAATTTCATCTAGTCACTTTCATCATGTTGGTTTGATTTGTGTTCGCTACTTTGATAATTTGATATGTGGGTGGTCTGGTGCTTAGGTGTTCTTCTTACTTGAACAAACCTCCTACTTATGATTAACCCCCTCGCAAGCAACCGCAACTATGAGAAAAGTATTAAGATAAAATCTAACCATAACATTAAACTTTTGGGTCCAAATCGGTCCCTTATGAAGTAGCGCATAAACTAGGGTTTAAGCTTCTATCACTCTAGCAACCCATCATATAATAACTACTCCACAATGCATTCCCTTAGGCCCAAATATGGTGAAGTGTCATGTAGTCAACGTTCACATGACACCACTAAGGGAACCACAACATACATATCATCAAAATATCGAACACGTATTAAGTTCACATGATTACTTGCAACATGACTTCTCCCGTGACCTCAAGAACAAAAGTAACTACTCAAAATTTATAATCATGCTCAAGATCAGAGGGGTATTAAATAGCATAATGGATATGAACATATAATATTGCACCAAATAAACCATATAGTAATCAACTACAAGATGTAATCAACACTACTAGTCACCCAGAGGTACCAATCTAAGGTTCAAGTACAGAGATTGAACACAAGAGGTGAACTAGGGTTTGAGAGGAGATGGTGTTGTTGAAGATGTTGATGGAGGTGGTCCTCCCAAAGATGGTAGAGTTGTTGGTGATGACGATGGCGATGATTTCCCCCTCCGTGAGGGAAGTTCCCCCGGCAGAATCGCTCCCCTGGAGGGAAAAAGTGCTCCGGCCCAAGTTCCGCCTCGAGACGGCGACGCTTCATCCTGAAAGTCCCCCCTGATTTTTTCTACGTCAAAATGACCTATATACTAGAAGATGAGCACCGGAGGTGAGTCGAGGAGGGCACAACCCACCAGGGTGCGCCTGGGCTCCCTGGCGCGCCTAGGAGGGTTGTGCCCACCTGGTGGGCCTCCTCTGGTAGTTATTTGCTCCAATATTTTTCATATATTGCAAAACAATTCTCCATAAATTTTCAGCTTATTTGAAGATGTGCAGAATAGATAACTCTCACATAGCTTTTTCAAGTCAAGAATTCCAGCTGCCGGTATTCTCCCTCTTCATGTAAACCTTGCATATTATGAGATAAGATGCATTATAATTACTCCGTAAAGCATTATTATGCATAAAAACATTATAAATAACAGTAGGAAAACATGATGCAAAATGGACGTATTAACTACTTTGCATTTCAAATGGAACACCCCCATGACACCATCACACTTGACATGATCATGTTCATTGATGAAGTTACATGCACAATCACAAATATATTGTGCATCACGATCCTCTAAGACTCACCTTAGACATCTGTGTCGGCGTTCTGGGAACGGGGGTCCCCAGACTTGCCTGCCAGCGGCCTGTGGCGTGGCTTGAGTGGGGGCCCAACATGGCCCATCTTCATCAACACAAGGCTCAAGACCCTCGCGAGGGGCCAAGCCTCGCGAGGCGGACGACACGGAGCTTCCTCCAGCACGGCCTTCTTAGGCTGGCTCGCGAGGGGGCGGAGAGATCAAGGTGGGGTACCTCACGAGGTGCCCATGATGCAAGCCATGACGACCAGAGGTGCCAGGCAGGCGCCAGCCCGCGCAGTGTCCTCCCTTTCCTCATTGGTGCAAAGGGGGCAAGCGCAGGCGAGAGGATCAAGCAAAGGAACCCATTTCGGTGCAACGAGACCAAGACCAACTCCACGACAAGGAAGAAGTCACTGTGGAGCCCAAGCCGGCGTCATCACCAGAACCTTTGGCAGGGGAAGACCAACTTTAGTCAGGATAAGTGTACCCGATGTTCCCCTTCAAATCGGCCAATTGTTGGCGCCCTTCCCGCTCAATATTTGGGAAGAGGCCCAGGGCCTTTGCCTATAAATAGGACTAGCCACCCCCAGGGTAGGGCATCGAGAATCCAATCTGATTCAACATCTAGAGCAAGTAGAGAGAAAGAGAAGGGCGATTGAACTCCCCCTAGCAGTTCATCCCCTAACCAAGAACAGACCCTCGCGAGGTCGTTCTTCCTTGTACTGTTCTTCCTCATCAGCCCAAGAGGAAATCCACTCACCACACTGGAGTAGGGTATTACACCACAATGGTGGCCCGAACCAGTATAAACCCCGTGTCTCATGTGTTGTTCTTGCAGTAATTTAGATCCTAGCGAGACGGAGAGGTAGAGGGCACGATCTCCGCGCGCACCCCAGAGTTCGAACCTTAAGGGTCTACCGGAACCCGTGATCCAACATTTGGCGCGCCAGGTAGGGGTGCGCCGGAATCCGTCTTCCACCGCTCCGCTCTCCCCCGACCACCGCATCCATGTCTGACGCTCGTCGGGCCCGCGCCGAGCGCCGGGCCGCCATCGCTTCCCGCACCGTCCAGACGGCCCCCGTCGGCGGGCGTCCTCGTCGTTCCCCGTCGCCCGCCGTCAACGCCGCCACCGGCCCGGCGGGGAACGAGCAGCAAGCGTCCTCTCAACACCCGTCCGTGTGGCGGGATGGCCGCACGGCCACTCCGTCGCTCACCCCAGCCGGTTCTTCGTCGCACGCGCTGTGCGCGCCCTTGGAGGCTCGAGCTGCGCTCATCGCGGCGAACGAGCTCCTGCGCTACCGCCCCGTCGATGACGTCTACGAGGAGTGGCTCGACCGCGTCGCCGAGCTCGTCTGCGCCGCAGGGGGCTCTCCCGCGCCTTCCGCACCACTACGCCGCACTCCGCCCCGCATGGGCAATGAAGCTCCGGGGGCGTTCCAGCCGCCACCTTTCCAAGAAGATGCCATGGCCCCAAGGCGCGCAGCTCCTGGGCGGAACCCGCTCCGTCATGCGCCGGCCCAGCAGGAACGGAGCTGCCAAGAAGTCCCGCGACCGCAAGAGGCCGCCCGGGCGCTCCCGCTCCGTCTCGCCGAGACCCTGCTCCAGCTCCGGCGCGTCAAGACCCCGCGCTGCACCCAGCTGCGGCGCAAGGGGACCCACAAGGCCAGGCTCTCCCTCAACCAAAACTTCCCGCGGCCACCGCTGGCTGCCGCACCTACACCCCTGAGTTGCGTAGCGTCGCGTGGCCCGGCAAGTTCAAGACGGACCTGCCTCCTCGCTATGATGGCACCACTGATCCCACGGAGTTCCTCCAGCTCTACGAGCTGGGAATCGAAGCTGCCAGCGGGGACGAGAAGGTCATGGCGAACTGGTTCCCCATGGCGCTGAAGGAAGGTGCTCGCACTTGGCTCCTGAACCTGGCCCCAGACACGATCTCCTCCTAGGACCAGATGCGCACCCGCTTCGTCGCCAACTTCCAAGGTACCCGCGACCGGCCTCCCGCCGTGAGCAACATGCGCCGCATCAAGAAGCAACCTGGGGAGACCCTGCAGAAGTACATCCAGCGCTTTAACAGCGCGCGCCTCAAGATCCCCAGGGTGTCCGAAGAAGCCATTATTTCGGCCTTCTCCGATGGCGTGCGCGACGTCAAGATGAAGGAGGAGCTGGCGATGCATGAAGACCTCTACACCTCCCTCGAACTGTTCAACCTGGCGACCAAGTGCGCCAGAGCTGAGGAGGGACTCCTCTCCCTCCTCGAGCTGCCTGCCGTAGACCCAGAAGAGAAGAAGCCCAAGGCCAAGGACGTGAAGCGCAAGGGGGCTGTCGTGCTCGCGGCAGAACCAGACACCAAGCGGGGCAAGGATCTGCCTGAATCCTCCAGGGGCAGCCGGTACTGTGTGTACCACGACCTCCACACCCACAACACCAATGAATGTCAAGAACTCCGCGCCATGCGAGAAGGAAGAGTCGGCCGACGCCCTGACCGTGCTGACCGGGGCTACAGCCGAGGAGGAGGAAGGAACCCGGGACGCTGGGAAGACCGCGACCCACGTCCAGGCTGGCGTGACCAACCTCGCGAGGACCGCTGGCGCGACCCGCCTCGCGAGGGCGACTGGAGGGATCAGCCTCGTGAGGATCGTCCTCATGGCAACCCAGGCCTGCCGCCGTTGCCGCCTCAGCCAAGAAGGAATGAAGACCGCCACCAAGACGAGGGGGCTGGGGGCTTCCAGGAGCCTCGCGCCATCGCCTGCATCCTGGGCGGAGCTCAAGCCCCAGCCTCCCAACGTATCTTCAAGAAGTTTGCTCGCGAAGGGAACGCAGTCCTCCCCAAGCTTGAAGCAACGCGTCCCCTCAGGTGGTCGGCCTGCACCATCACGTTTAGCTCAGCAGACCAGCTCAAGTGCGCAGCCACAGCCGGAGTCCTCCCAATGCTTTGTTCCCCAGTCATCAGCAACGTTTTGGTCACCAGGACCCTCATCGACGGAGGGGTAGGGCTCAATGTCTTGTCCGTGGAAACGTTCAACAGCCTCCAAGTGCCCTATGACCAGCTTCAGCCAACCAAGCCATTCTCCGGAGTCACTGACGGTTCCACGGTCCCGATCGGGCAGGTCCGCCTCCCAGTCACCTTCGGCACCTACAACAACTACCGCGCCGAGCTCATCGACTTCGACGTCGCCCACATCCGCCTGCCGTACAACGCCATCCTCGGGTACCCGGCGCTGGCCAAGTTCATGGCCGTGACTCACCATGGCTACAACGTCCCCAAGATGCCAGGAAGCGGCGGCGTCATCACGGTGCCATGTCAAGAGAAGGATGCAGTGTGTGCCCCGGAGCGAGCCTTTCAGGCCGCATCACTAGAAGACCCAGATCGCGGAAGCAGGAGGCTTCCTGAGACCACCCCCAAGAAGAAGAAGACAACGTCAGGCTCAGACCCTCAGGAGGCAGGCCCTTCAAGGCCCGCGTCTGCCCAGGGGGACCCTCCTTCAATCGCATAGGAAGGCGCGCCCGGCGCCCTCCTCAGGCAGGGCTCGGGGGCTCTCACCAGGAGGGCCACCGACCTCGCCAAGGTCACGAGGGAGGCGCTGGGGCACCATGTGGAGGCGTGTTTTGAAACACGCTTCCCTCGGGAGGAAGCCAGGGAAGGAAGGCCAGACCAACAGGAGTTTGTTAGCAAGGCGATGCAAGAGCTACAGGAGTCAAGGATCATGAGGGGTTGCCGTCGCCCATCAGTTGTGGCTCCCCATCCAGGCGAGGATGGTGGGTTGCGCGTCTGCGTCGACGTACCAGGGCTCAATCAGATCGCCACGGCGGAGCGCCTCTGGCCCTCACAAGCGGGGCGCTGCGGAGGACCACCCCACAGCTATGTCCGCATGCCTTATGGCCTGCCGAGCATGGCTGCGGCGTACCAGCGCATCATGAGGAGCGTCTTGGAAGCACAAGAAGGCAGGCATTCTGCAGCCCTGGCGGAGATGGAGGCTGCTCATGAGGAGCCACCAGTGCCTCCGGAGCCTCCCGAGGCCCCTGGGCCTGGGGGGCTCGTGAGGATCAGCTTCCGCAGCCCACCGAGTCTGCTGCGCCAACGCCACTGCATCAACGACATCTTGAGGTGACATGTTTCAAGTTTCATTCTCAGCTGGGAGCGCCCTCCCAGGGTTGCGTCATTCCCAGGCCGCGTGGGTCCGTCCCTGTGGCATGTATCCCTTTTTATCTTTTCAGTCGCTAGCTTGCTTTGCTGGGGGCGCCCCTCGGGCTGCATCATCCCCAGGCCGCTCGGGTTAGACCCAGCGGCGTGTATCCCTTCCGTGTTTATTTCCAGTTATGCATCATTACTCGATGCCGTCTGCGGCGCCCTTCTTCTTCATGTCGACCACTTGCACGTTAAAGGGGGGGTGCCTAAGCATCGTGACTCAGGGCTCTTACTGGCTCTCCAGCCCTCACCCTCTGGCCTTGTCCACGGCATCGCGACCTGGCATACCAGCGACGGCTGAGACAAGCTCGAGGGCCGGGACCCGAGGACGTAGAGTGCCGGCATCTAACCAGACTTTGCAGGAACACATCTCAAGATACGGCCCAGTGCCAGGCGCAACCCGCCTAGAGGTAGGGCCTCGTGAGTCCCGCGCTGGCTCACGGGTGCCCAGATACACCTCACCTAGCTCTACCGTGCCAGCCACGTGTCAGGGCGGGGCTGTACACGCCCCGGGGGCTCCTCCCGGAGGGGAGCCCCCTCCCACGTACCAGTGGAAGCACCAAGCTCTGCGCTTGCTGACGACACTGCCGAGGAGTGGCTATGCCCGTACACATACGGAAGCGCTATGCTTCGCGCTGGTGATAAACAACTGAGGGTGGCCTCCGGGCCGCGTTAACCTCAGGGAGCCCCGGGCTCAGTGGCCGGCCTCATCGCAACGCCTCCCCCCGGGAGCGCCGCGCGAGGGGGCTGGGCACGGGGGCTACGACTGGGTCACGCCCAGCCGTACGCCCCAGCCAGGCCCCTCGGGCCTGGTTCGTCGCGCGTCTCTCCCCGAGCGGAGCCAAGGTACGAAGGCCATTTGCGCGTCAAGGGGGACTCCTGAGCATCGCGACTCAGGAGCCTAACTGGGTCCATAGCCCCTCACTCCTTAGTTCCGAAAGGCTATGCTGGGTGAGGTACGCGCGGGGTCGGGCTCTGCAGACATAGAACGGAAACGCACCTACATCGCGCTTCCCTACTTGTTGCTCGTGCGCTAAGGGGGACTCCTGAGCATCGCGACTCAGGAGCCTAACTTGTCACGTGGCCCCTCATTCCTTTGGTCCCGTCCTAGTTTCCTGTCGGGGCTGTTGCTGGGTGAGGCATGCGCGTGGCCGGGCTCTGCCGGCATAGAGCATAAGCAAGTAGGGAAGAGGAACATAAAATTCAAGGAACTTAAAAACGAATATTACAACCCATAATGTCGCCTTGGTTCCAAACGCAAATTTAAATGCCTCCTCGAGGCGTCGTGCATGTGCAGGAATCGAAAGAAGAACAGGAACGATAGCGTCTTCACTTGGCGGCAGCGGAGTCGCATGGAGTGGCTTCACCTTGCGGGGTAGTAGGGTTGGCAGCGCCTCGCTTCAGCTTGGTGCTGAAAGCCCGGAACTTCCCCAGCAGCGCCTCCGCGCGCCCCTTCACGGCCTCGACGGCAGCGGCGGCGCCTTCGCCGCTCACCGGCTCCAATAGGCTGTCAAGGTCGGCGCTGGGGTCACGAATGTAGACATGGGCGAAGACCCGCGTCAGCGCGGCGGAAGACAGGACACGCGCCTCGGCTTCGACCGTGGGGACGAGTCCGAGGGCGACATCTCCAAGAGCCTTCACCAAGAAGGGAAGCAGTTTGGCGGGGCCGTCCCCGTCGCCAGCCAGCGGGCAATCCAGGCCACTCTCGTAAAGCGTCTTCAGTGAAGCGCGGGCATCCTTCTCCATGTCCGCGAAGGCCACGCAATCCTCGGCAAGGACCCGGGCCTTGACGTCCAGCTCGGCCTTCGTCGTCTCCAGCTCCTTCTTCAGCGCACCTAGGTGGCTACGGCGCTTCTTGAGCTTCGCCTCCTGGTCCTCGAGCGCCGCCTCGCGAGCCTTCACCTCCTTCTCCTGCTCTTGGCGAAGGCGGGTCTCTTCTGCAAGCTGACCACGCAGGCCTTGCAACTCGTCCTCCAGCTCCTTGCAGCGGCCGCGGATTCTAACCGCCTTTCCCAGGGCCGCGTCACGGGCAGCCTTCGCCTCGAGGGTAGCCTCCTTCTCCTCGTCACAGGTCGTCGAGGCCTGAACCAGCGCTGCCCGGATCGAGATGTCGGAGCGAATCCACCCCGAGGCCAGCTCCAGGCGCCCGGCCACCAGGCAAGGGTCGGCGCCTAAAAGATCCTGCCGCAGCCGGTCCAGTCCAGCAACAGCTCGCTCCAAGATGGAAGAAGAAGGCAGGGAAGCATCAGGGCGCTTCGGGGCAGCGGGAGGAGTCCCGGAACCAGCAGCCGGCGGAACAGGAGGAGAAGGTAGCGGCGGCGAGGCTGCAGTATCCCGAGGTGGGGTCTGCTGCGCCTCCCCAGCCGTAGCAGCAGCACCAAACAAGGGCGCCTCTGGGGTCGACCGAGCCATGGGGGCTGCAGCCCCAGCCAGATCAGCCAAGCCCCGCAAGGGCGAGTGGGCAGGGGGAGCCTGTGCGTCGCGTTCGCCCTCCCCTGCAGGTGGAGGTGTCGTCGCAGCCGGGGCCTCAGGAGCCCCCCTTCAGCTTCTTCGCCGCGGGCGCCAACCTGCTCAGGAGAAGTAATCGTCAAGCCCCGTCAATGGGACAAGGAACCAGGAATCAAGGATCAAGCGCTTACAGGTCGTCGACAGAAAGCTCCGGCGGTCTCCTGCCAAACTTGAAGCCGGAGAGCCGGCTGGAGGGGTCGACCTCGGAAACAGAAGGCGCGTCCGCGGTTCGCCCCGGAGTCTGGGCGGACCCGCAGGGAATCAACCCGGTCCTGCCCTTCTTCGGGACCGGAGGTGAGCTCCCGCTGCCCAGCACATCGTCGTCGTCATCATCGTCACTCAGCGAAAGGCGGAGAGCACGGGGCTTGCGCTGGAGCGAGGGAGTCCTAGACTCTCCGTCGGTTGCCTCGGAGTCGGGGCCTGCCCCCTCCTCCTCCTCGCCCCCACCTCCGCTGGAGTCGCTGGAAGACACATTCACCAGATCCTCGGGAGCCACCGCGGGCACGAGCCCGTCCCCGTCGAAGACGGGCATGGACTCCACCACTTGCTCCCAATCGTCGCAGAGGAACAAGGGCAAAGGCGCGCCCTCCGGCATTGCTGCCTCGCCCTCGACCAGGGACTGGAGAACCGCAGTCACGTCCCCTTCGCCCACGGCTGCGGGACTCGGGTGAGGCATCCACATCGGAGGAGAATACTGCCTAAGCGGAGCCAGTTGGTGCTCCAGGAACTCCCTCAGCAATGACGCCCCGGTCAGCTTCGCCACCGCCAAGTTGGCCGGCTTCAGATCGGTGTCCATCTTCGCCAGCACCGACTTCGCGCGGGGATCCGTGAGCTCCGCCCGGCACCAGTCTTCCGAGCTCACGGCTGGCTCCGTGGGAAGGGCCAACCGAGGGTCGACGCGCCCGACATCAACCAACACCCACTTGCTCCGGAAGCCCTCGATCCTCTTCCATGGATTCGAGATGGCCATGGAGCTGCCGCACGCGACGAAGCCCGCGCACGCCGAAGGAGAACCCTTGGAGGTCCGGAGGTAGAAGTAGTGGCGCAGCAAGGCCGCTGAAGGCTGCCCCCCCCCCCCACACGCGCCTCGCAGTAGTAGGCGAAGATCGCTAAGAGAAGGACAGAGTTGGGGTGGAGACGCAAAGCTTGCAAGTTGTAATGGCGGAGGACGGCGAGGAAGAACTCAAAGAAAGGAGGCACCAGGCCCGCTGCAATGGAGCTCACAAAGAAAGGGTAGAAGGTGCTCCCTTGGTCTTCAGGGACATCGGAGCCGACCTTGAACATCTGCGCCCCGATTATGCCCTGCGCCACGGCCATCCGGTGCAGCAGGGCGAGGCTCGCCTTCGACACGTTGGGCGAATCCAAAGCAGGCGAGAACCAAGCTTCGGCCGGGGTCCGGCGAGGCGCCATGGCTATCTGGGACGAGCGGGTGGAGCAGATCTGGAAGCTTGGAGGAAGGGAGAAGAAGCGCAAGAAAGGGGATCTGAGCAGCGGATGAAGAAGGAGAAGAACCAAACCCGAGCAGATGCCACGCCTTTAGTATCCTGCGCAGTTGCAAAAGCACCCACGTCCAATCAACCGCCACGCGGCGCCCGAGGCCGCAGGCTGTTAGGGCCCGCGGCGCTTCGCCCTTGCCCTTTCGCCTCTCGCCGCGGCCAAGTCCATGCGCGCCTTGGGCCCGGGGGCTACTGTCGGCGTTCTAGGAACGGGGGTCCCCAGACTTGCCTGCCTGCGGCCTGCGGCGTGGCTTGAGTGGGGGGCCAACATGGCCCATCTTCATCAACACAAGGCTCAAGACCCTCGCGAGGGGCCAAGCCTCGCGAGGCGGACGACACGGAGCTTCCTCCAGCACGGCCTCCTTAGGCTGGCTCACAAGGGGGCGAAGAGATCAAGGTGGGGTACCTCACGAGGTGCCCATGACGCAAGCCATGACGACCAGAGGTGCCAGGAAGGCGCCAGCCCGCGCAGTGTCCTCCCTTTCCTCTTTGGTGCAAAGGGGGCAAACGCAGACGAGAGGATCAAGCAAAGGCACCCATTTCGGTGCAACGAGACCAAGACCAACTCCACGACAAGGAAGAAGTCACTGTGGAGCCCAAGCCAGCGTCATCACCAGAACCTTTGGCAGGGGAAGACCAACTTTAGTCAGGATAAGTGTACCCGATGTTCCCCTTCAAATCGGCCAATTGTTGGCGCCCTTCCCGCTCAATATTTGGGAAGAGGCCCAGGGCCTTTGCCTATAAATAGGACTAGCCACCCCCAGGGTAGGGCATCGAGAATCCAATCTGATTCAGCATCTAGAGCAAGTAGAGAGAAAGAGAAGGGCGATTGAACTCCCCCTAGCAGTTCATCCCCTAACCAAGAACAGACCCTCGCGAGGTCGTTCTTCCTTGTACTGTTCTTCCTCATCAGCCCAAGAGGCAATCCACTCACCACACTGGAGTAGGGTATTACACCACAATGATGGCCCGAACCAGTATAAACCCCGTGTCTCATGTGTTGTTCTTGCAGTAGTTTAGATCCTAGCGAGACGGAGAGGTAGAGGGCACGATCTCCGCGCGCACCCCAGAGTTCGAACCTTAAGGGTCTGCCGGAACCCGTGATCTGACAATCTGAGATTCATGCTTGTACATCACACAGGTCATAAACCGGTATCTTGGATTTGTGTTGTCGCAAGATGTTCGCGATGCTTTGAAAGACGAGGGCTATCGTGTAAGAGTACATAGGATGCCAAGATCTGACATGACAAACGGCAACACGACTTTGGATTTGAAATTAAAAACCAATGACACCATCACACTTCACATGATCATGTTAATTGTTGAAGTTACATGCACAATTACAATAATATCGTGTATCACGATCCTCTAACATGGTACTGTTGGAAATATGCCCTAGAGGCAAAAATATTTGTATTATTATATTTTTGTATTCATAATTAAATAGTTTATATTCTATATTATAACTGCTATGATCATGGAATATGCGATTGAGTGGAAAACACATATGCACGTGTGGAATGATAAACAATTAAATAAAAGGTTCCTAAGCTTGCCTCTAGGACTAGCTCAAGTGTTGTTGGTGATCACGTTTTCCGTATCTTAGGATATCGTTAAGTGTAAACGATGCTCCTAAAACAACATTGAGGATATGACGATGGAAGAACAATCACATTGAATCGACTCAAACTTGTCTATTATGAATTGAGTTTATATCGTGTGTAATCAATTATAATAACACAGAGTGTTAACATGTGATTTTGCACCTTAGACCATGAGAGTATCATAATCACTTCTTACCGTACGGTGGACTTTGGGGTTGCTCAAATGTCACCTATAACACGGTGATCATAATGACAACTTACAGGCTCATTGGAAAGTTTGACAAGGGACTAGATAACTTGAGAGTGGGATTTGCTCCTCCGATGATGGAGATAGATTCTTAGGGCCCCCGGTGTGACGGCATCCATCATCGTCTGGCCAGACACAGGTGACTATGTCACGGGGATCCAGAACACGACAACGAGAAAGAAGAACAAAATCGATAATGTGGATAATGGTATTCTGAGCATGTGATGACTCAGGAGGATACTGGTACTTCCCGGGTTTTGTGAAATACTGTGAAGCAAAGGGACCATCACATAATAACCAAGGTTCACTCGAATATCATTCGTGTGCTCATAGGGATCGATATGGACGTCCATCACTACTGCAGGATGCTGCTAACGCGACACTACAATTAAAGACCCTTTGACGAAATTGTGTGCGATGCATTAATAAAAAATGGTGATGTAATAAAACCATCAGAAAAGATGAAAAACATTTGCGATGGCGGATACATCAAACACGGTTCCGATTTTAGTTGTGTGTGCGATGAGGGGCATACGGTTCACTCAAATGAATTGTTTGCGATGAGGCAGAACAACAGAAACGGTCATCTAGATGAAGGTGTGTGCGATATATGGCATACAGTTCACTTGGATTAACTTTTTGTGATTAGGCAACACAACAGAAACGGTCAACCAGATCAAGGTGTCTGTGATTTATGGTATACACTTCACACAGATGAACTGTTTGCGTTTAGGCAACACAACAGAAATGGATAGCCAGATCAAGGTGTCTGCAGTTGATGGCATACACTTCACACGGATGAACTATTTACGATTAGCCACAACAAACAGAAACAGTTAGATGGATCAACGTGTGTGCGCTAGACAGGCACACATTCTAATTAAAAGAAGCATGCGCGATGTTAATAACGAGCCTGCATGGTTGATGGAACAAGACGTGTGCTGACATCGCCTATTGCGGTGCACCCTATGGTGCAAACGCCACATATGCGGCCAAGAACGCGTCCCCACGTTATGCCATCTGGGAATAGTGCCACACTTCGAAATTAGAACCGTCAATAAATTTTGAGCTTGCGTCCCGTCACATTCCAAATTACTACCATACTATATTTAATTGCAAACCTGTTCACACTGATCAGAACCTAAACAGTTTCCACTTAGGCGCGTATTAGAGCCTATTTGAAAGGTCTCCCGACTCTCAACTCCGCTCAGCGCGAGGAGCTGGGTTGGAGCCACTTCGCGCTATTGTGCTGGCGCTCCCTCCGCTCCGGGAGCTGTAGTTGGGGAGCGGAGGGGATCCGAACAGGGCCTTAGTACTCGGTTATAAATACTACCTACTCCAAGATGACTGCACATTCCTCCTCAACTCCTCATCCACGAAAACAAACAAGTCTTTCATTGTTATTCGCTTGCGTCTGCCATGGCCCGCATGAGTTCTGGGTCGAGAGATTACTACGAGGGAGAGGCGAGCATGGAAGCGGAAGCACGAGAGATGTCCCGCCTCACCACGAAAGCAGCCGACATGTCCCGCCGCGCCGCCGTAGAAGAACAGAGGTCCCGCCGCGCTGCCAAAGCAACACAGAGGTCCCACCATGTTGTCGATGCAGCGGACTGGTTCGGCTATGCCGTGAAAGCAACAGAGTGTCCCGCCGTGCCACGAATGCAGCAGACAGGTCCTCCCACGCTGCAGCGGCCTGGGAAAATGTCTTGTGGGCAGGCAAGGACTATCACACGCGCATGCGCACGATGCTCGATGACCTAATGGGTCGGATCTCCAACTGGATGAAGTTGCGGGACGAGATGAATGCCTCATTTGAAAATGCTACCTGCGTCATCCGGGGACTAGGGAAGGACAAGGCGATGCTCCGACCGAGCGTGGCCTGCTGAGGGCGAAGATAGCCAGAAGAGTGAAGGAGCACGAGGATACCACTGCCTTGTTGTAGAGGACGGGCATCATAGTCAAGAAAATTATGGACGAGAATGCCATGCTCCGCATCGAGCGTGAAAGGCTGGTGGAGGAATTCGTGGATGCTGGTAAGCAGCATATTAAGGACATGAAAGAGATCATCGCCGCTAGCCACAAGAACTAGTCTCCACGGCATGTAGCGCATCAAGAAAGTAGAGGTCAGCGAGCAAGATCGTTGTCTGCGTCTTTCTTCTTCTTTTGCCCTTGTGTATTTCAGGCATTGCTGCATGTGGCTTTTTTAATTATCTTCCTAAATATGTAAGACAATTATTATCCACTGTCATCGTACTTATATATTCACAAGTCTTCTATAAGTCACAATTGCTGCTTATAGGTCCGTCGGATCTTGCATCAAGATCCATGCAAAAATTTCTTTTCGGATTTTCCTTTTTCTCTCTTAAATCTCAGTCGAGTGAGACATAGCCATGCCATTAAATAGGGGCTCGGGCGCCATTAATGGAGACGTCGGGAGAGAGGTGGGCGACAGATGAGGTCAAAGGGCTCTCCTCTGGATAAGCACGCGTAGGGGTCTGATCACACACCTCCCGTACTCAAATAGCTACCCCACACGGCACCTCCTACCTAATAAAAAGAGGGGACCCATAGCGGCACGTATATGGTAAGTAGAATGCCCACTGCTTCAATAATACTTGTGTTTCCGATTGTAACATGAAAACACTTGCTCCAAAATAACTTCGTTGATTATTAATGTATGCGCCTTCACAAATCGGACAAAAACTTTATCACAACATGTTGGTGTCATGACACCATGCCAAGTTTCATGACTTTCAAGCGAGTTTTGGATTTACGGGAATTTTAAAACCAAGTTTCTCGATGTTTCCGGCCGAGCCACGACGCCCAGATGTTTGAATTCCATTCCCATTTCTTGCATGCGACCTAGAAATTCGCCCAAGTACACATAAATGATTTTTCAACCAACTTTGACGCACGGGAGCATGTGCTTGTAGTTCAAATTTGAATTATGTGCATTAAATGCCTGGAAACTCAATTAATGTGTAAAAAGGCCAAACGAACCCGGAATAATTCCAAAAATTTAGCACGAAACTCCTATTGGTCTAAGCTGCCTCTGTAAAAAAATCAAGGCGGGAGAAGGCAGTGTATGTCGTTTCGCACACGGAGGTGACACGTACCCTCTTGGGACCACGATCCTTCTTGAGAGAAGCTCTGGTTTGCAAGAAGCTTATACCAAAGCTTGTCCCAATTCGGCCAAAAACTTTACCACAACATGTTGGTGCCATGTCATGACACCATGCCAAGTTTCATGATTTTCATGCGTGTTTTGGATTTACAGGAATTAAAAATCCAAGATTCTTGATGTTTCCGACCGAGCCATGATGTCTGCTAGAACTACGTCGGTATTTCCCCAAAGAGGAAGGATGATGCAGCACAACGACGGTAGGTATTTCCCTCAGTGTTGAGACCAAGGTTATCAAACCAGTAGGAGAACCAAGCAACACTACGTAAACATCACCTGCACACAAATAACAAATACTCGAACCCGACGTATTCTAGGTAACAGCGCCAAAAATTGGCAAACGGACATGAGAGAGTTGTAATAAACTGATAGATCGAACGCCAAATAAAATAAAGTGCAACAAGGTATTTTTGTATTTTTGGTTTAATAGATCTGAAAATAAAAGCAAAGGAAAATAGATCGCAAAGGCAAATATAATAAAGAAGACACCCGAGGGCCGTAGGTTTCACTAGTGGTTTCTCTCGAGAAAAATAGCAAATGGTGGGTGAACAAATTACAGTTGGGCAATTGATAGAACTTCAAAAAATCATGACGATATCCAGGCAATGATCACTATATAGGCATCACGTCCAAGATTAGTAGATGAAAGCACAAGTGCTCCCTGGGTGGTTTTGGTAATTAATGTTAACATATCTCTTGTTGGACTAACACTTTTACCTAGTATGTTTCAGATAAGTTCAACAAATGGAGTGGCATGGACTAGAGGATGTGGAACCCCTTCAAGATGCTAAGGACAAAAGATTAGCTCAAGCTTCAATATCAAGACTCTACATTATATATTTTAGTGATCCAAGATCACATTGAGTCTATAGGAAAAGCCAATACTATCAAGGAGGGATGAGGTGTTGCTTAATGAGCCTCTTGCTTCATGTGCTTAGTGATATGCTCCAAAACCCTCAACAATCTTCCCACATCCACATATGACCTAAACCAAAAGTCAAACTCGGCCCCACCGATTCTTTCTATCCGGCGCCACCGAGTTTCACATGTCATAGCCACTGCCACAAACCCTAGCAAATCGGTTTCACCGATAGGGATCTCGGTCTCACCGAGATGGGATTGTAATCTCACTGTGTATGTCCATTGCCAAAATCGGTCTCGCTGAGTTTGAGCAATCGGTACTACCGAGATTACAATGCAAACTCTCTGGTTAGCTTATTACCAAAATCGGTTCCACTGAGTTTGTGTAATCGGTCTCACCGAGTTTGCCCGACCAACTCTCTGGTTTGCTTATTACCAAAATCGGTCCCACCGAGTTTGTGTAATTGGTCACACCGAGATTACGTTATGCCCGAACCCTAACAATATCGGTCCTACCGAGTTGCATCTCAGTCCCACCGAAAATCCTAACGGTCACTAGGTTTGCTGAATCGGTCCGACCGAGTTTAACGATTCGGTCCCACCGAGTTTGGCAGATTGTGTGTAACGGTTAGATTTTGTGTGGAGGCTATATATACCCCTCCACCCACTCTTCATTCATGGAGAAAGCCATCAGAACATACCTTCACTTCCAATACACATTTTCTGAGAGAGAACTACCTACTCATGTGTTGAGCTCAGTGTCGGTGTCAAAACCGGCGGATCTCGGGTAGGGGGTCCCGAACTATGCGTCTAGGATCGATGGTAACAGGAGGCAGGGGACACGAAGTTTACCCAGGTTCGGACCCTCTCGATGGAGGTAAAACCCTACTCCTGCTTGATTAATATTGATGATATGGGTAGTACAAGAGTAGATCTACCACGAGATCAAGGAGGCTAAACCCTAGAAGCTAGCCTATGGTATGATTGTTGTATGATGATGTTGTATATACTATCGACTAGCCTGGCCTCGGTTTATATAATGCACCAGAGGCCTAGGATAACAAGAGTCCTAGCCGAATACGCCGGTGGGGAGGAGTCCTCGTCTTGATCGCCAAGTCTTGTGGAATCTTCCTTGTATGCGGCAGCTGTCCGAACTGGGCCATGAGTATACGGCCACGGGGGTCCTCGGCCCAATCTAATAGATTGGGAGACAACGTGGTGAGTACCCCCTAGTCCAGGACACCGTCAGTAGCCCCCTGAACCGGTCTTCAAGTTAGGGACGCTCCTCGATTCTTCCAAACTGTTCTTCATCTTCGGTCGTCGGTCTTGAAAACTGGTTCAACAAATCTTCTCATCTTGAGGATCGCCGAAATGCATTCGACGGGTTTACACGTCGGGTATCCGAGGAGCCCCTTTAAGTTTCCGGCCTTTATCAATGCCTTGTTTATTTTTATGCCACACCTCGGGTTTGAAGTTGTTCCCGGGAGGCAGTGTCCTCTTGCATCCGAGCTCCAACGCCGGACTGCATTCGAGGTATCCTTTGCAGCCGAGCACCAACGCCGGACCGCTTCCCAGCTCTAATGTCGGCATGTATCCGAGCCCCAACGCCCGCTTCCCAGCTCTAATGTCGGCATGTATCCGAGCCCCAACGCCGGACTATGTATCCGAGCTCCAACGCCGGACTGTATCCGAGCTCCAACGCCGGACTGTATCCGAGGTGTCGTAAATCACCTTGGTTCAAAGAAGTTTGAAGGAGTTTTAGCCGAGCTTAATGTCGGAAATGCCCTCTATGGAGCCAGCCACTAGCGCCCGAGCTTTATGCCGGACTGCTTCCGAGGTGGTGCACCACCCCGAATGTGGGCCGATTTTTGTCAATATTTTTGATTGGTGCAATTTATTCTCTGCCGAGAAATATAGCCAGTAGCCCTCATGGTGGGTATCGGTCTAAAACCCGAGATGCACATGAAGGATGACATAAGACCGCTGATCCCAGTAGCCGCTGAGACTCAGGTCGATTTGCAAAATCGGCCTGAGGATCAAGTCCTAGCTCGGCAGAATACTTCGGGACACTAAAAGCAGCGTGCTCAGTCCTCGAGACTCAGGTTGGGTGCGGCCGACCAACCTAAGGATCAAAATCTCCTCGGAAACTATATTGCACATAAAATTTTATGCATTGGACAAGCAATGCAGTAGCCCCCGAGACACTGGTCGGGTGGCGACACCAAATCAAGGGATCGATGTGCCCCTTTAATATGTTTAAAAATAAGCCCGAAGCCCAGTAGCCCCCGAGCCTTAATGCGGGCACGGGTGGCCGAATTAAGGATCGATATCCATAGTAAAATCACAAATTGTGTGTAATGACTCTATGCATCCAAGTACTTTATGTCATTCAATGCTCGGATCTGCATTGTAAAAAACTTTGTTGACCGACCATCGGCTTCCACCTCTTCGGTCAATAGCCGAGGAGTGTTTGTCTTACTTTATAAAGCCTTTATGAGGACGACAAACAAGGCAATCTGGCCATACGGTTTTATAAACAAAGGTACGCGGAGAGTTATATTACTGTTTAACAGAAGAAATGTCTTCCAAAGAAAATAGTCCCGCTATCGGTTCCTTTCTTTGGGTTGTCATGCTAAGCATGATCATTAAACCTCAGCTCTAGTGTAAGAGCAAAATATCGAGGATTTAGTTTGGGACACCAGTTAATAGCCCCCGGTAGTGTTCGGCGACAGTCGAGGTCAAGCCGTAAACACTTCGGCCAATGTTATAAACGACCCATAGTCATCGGATCATTGACCAGTTTATGCTTATTGTGACAGTCAGTTTTCGGCTTTCTCCACTGAGGTGCTTGACCATGCTAGCTGGAAGCACAATCGCAGTGGTTCTCCCTTTGCACACGTAGCCGAACAAAGCGGAATGTAGGAGGCAAGTGCAGGAGCCGGGCAACCCAACTATTGACCGAAGACACAATTCGAAACCGATGCATATATAGCAATATTCAAGAATGTTTTTGCCGAATCCATAAAGGTGTCCGGCGTTGCACTGCGAGACTAATGCTGGAAAAGCACAAATAGTTTTAAAGCGCCAAAAAGTTTGGAAAACCAAGAAACGTCAGTAAAAACAGGACGTCCGAACAAGATCAAGTGTTCGGTGCCAATCCGAAAATTGGTCTTTAGAAAAAGGAAGTGCTTCTGTCATGCTTTAACATGATACATCCTATCTCAAGACTTCGAGCGGGTCAGCCTACGGCTTCAACCTCCTGTCCCGAGGGTGGAGTACTTCTCATCAGGCCAGTTTAGCAAACTAAACTCTAGCGGCTTTGAGAGAGAAATTAGGCTCCCCGGCTAGTGATCACACACTCGTGTCGAAAAGAGGAGTGATAAATAATAAGAGTAAGAAAAACTTTGCAACGACTAAGAAGAAGAACACTTATTATAAAACGGCTCACATAAATTTAAGAGACCCCAAGTGACTTGGGTAAAAGAATGATTGCATGTACCAAAGTACTTATATCATATCTATGTTCAACCGAACTTTAAACACGTCTTAACCGACCGTCGGCTTCTCCCTCTTTGGTCAAGGACCGAAAAGTGTTATGTACTCCATCGGTCGAGAATATCGATGGTGTTTCCAATAACCAGGCAACCAGGCCATAAGGCTGTAACAGACAAAGCGCGCTCAGGGAACTTATGCTATATTACTGCGAAGAGTAAGAAGCATCTTTGAAGAAAATAGTACCCCCACTGATACCTTTCTTCGGTGCTCATTGTTATTATGAGACTTGTGCAATAGATTTTTTGTACTCATGAGTTTCGTTGTGTGCCGACCATCATTGAAAACTATAAGAGCGCTAGCTTTCGGCTTCGCCCAGTCCGAGGTCCGACTCGGGCGACCCGATCGTGACAATCGCAGAGGTGCTCCCTTTACTCCCTAGCCAAACAATCGGGAATGTAGGGGTAAACACAGGAGCGAGGCAACCCAGCTTGCAAATCGCTTAAGTCAATATGGTGCATATTGTGGCGTAATACACGAACAAGGAACGAAGCCGTACAAGTATAATCATATGCAACAGGAAAAGCTTCATAAAGGAAGCCCCCAAGTAAACGGTATATTCGAATTTATGCGTCACAAACAAAGTTTTGACAAGGAAAAAAAATTACAGGCAATTTTTTCCAAACAAGTATAACGCTTGGTCGAACTGAACACAAGTTAGAAATTAAAGCTTTGAGCATGAAAGCGACTTAGCTGGTTAATGTGTTCGCAGTCCGAGCTTGATGCGGGACAAGGTTCTATCCCCCAAGCCGGTCCCGAGGTGGCGGAGCGGAGAGCTCGACACGCCGAAGTGGTGACATAGCACGGTCGATGCAGACCGGCAGAGTGACGCCGAAGTCCCCGGATCATTTTCATGTGCACAAAAATAGTTCAAAAGCGAGATAATAGTAATAATGATAATAAAAAAATCGTTGCATAATGAATAATTTATGCAAAGTGAGTAATAAAAGAAATATGGCCTGGCGCCGAAGTCAATGTCGATGCAGGGCATCGGCGTGATGCGGTAAAGGCGTGGCAAAGCCTGAATTCGCAGGTCGGTCCGAGCTCCGGATGCGGCGTTCGCCGGACTATGTACGGAAACTGACCGAACTACCATGCGACTATAGTGAATGCGGCCACCATTTGATAGACCTGTGTACATATGATGGACAAACCAGAGTAATAATTGCTTGGGAAAGATGAACCCAAACAAGCAAAAAATATTAGGGATTGATAGCACCTGGTTTATTTGTTATAGCAGTCTGAAAGAAGGTGATTCCCAAAATTGGGACTCGCTCCGCACACCCATTGCCTGATGGGCGATAAAACGACGGCATGGCAATGCTGGTAAAGGTTAGCTCGCCGAGGCGAAGCCCTCGGCCCAGCTAACGTGACAGAGCTGGTCGGCTAGTGACGCCGAAGTGTCCGGAGTAGGTTGATGAAGAGGTGGCGAAGCCCTCGGTCCAGCCGAGATGTCGAAGCCCCGATGTCAGCCGATGAGTCAAAGTAGGTCGGCGTGATGGACACCAGCTTTAAGAAGCGATAGTGCGGCCCTGTCGATGCAGGTCGTGACGTGGTCGATGCCGGCTTGATGAAGCAACCGTGCGGCGATGCCGGTATGCCCGCTCCGTGTAATCCGTGGGGCGGCGAGGTTGGTGATGATTTATCCTTCGCGATGCCGGACTCTTGTTCGGCTTGCCGAGATGATGATCCGAAGAAGTTGAGCTCAGCTCAACAAAGTGACGCCGTGTCTTAGCGCAGGTCGGCAGCCGTGGAGTAATATTGCCGGACTGGTTTGACACCAGCATGATGTTGAAGATCATGTTCAAAAGATCTTAAAGTTAGTAGGATGTGTTCGGGAACAAAACACAATACCCCATACAAAACTTCCTTCAAAAAGGATGTCCGAAATCCCGTTCATAGAAAAGATGAACTCGGGTCGGATTCGTTTTCGCGCAGAAAACAGATCCGAAAAGTGATGCACTAATTGGAAGGTTTCCAGAGTTTGGATGGTCGGATCGAGCTGAAATTTTAGAGGTGGTAGATACAGGAATTCCGCAGCCGATCAACGGTTGGATCTTCCAAAGGACGTCCGAGCTAGAAGCTGGACACCACGCCCTAAACCCATCCAAATTCCCGTCCAGATTTGACAGGGTTCCGGTATATCGTGGATTGCCAGAGATTCCTCCATCGGAACTCGACGAAATTTTCCAGGGTTGTTGTAGACTCAATTCCGCACAATTCCACCAAAGCGATCGTCAAAGCGATACTCGAGGAGGTGGTGGCAGCAGATATGAGTTCACTGTCCAGAAAAACAGCAAGGTCGCTTGAGGGCAATGTTGACGTTGAGCCCCCGAGCTCCATGGATGATTCCTCCGTGATCTTGATAGAGATCGGAGTTGATGTTTGATGAAGGCCCTCGTCCGAACATGGTGATCCAAACACGGGGCGCAATTCTTGGTCGAACCAAGGTGACCAGTCGAGCTGGTGACGAAGATGCCGAAGTTGCAGTTGATCTGCAGGCGAGCCATCGATCCTTTTGTCGATCACACAGCGGAACTCTCAATGAAAGCACCAATGTCGGTGTCAAAACCGGCGGATCTCGGGTAGAGGGTCCCGAACTATGCGTCTAGGATCAATGGTAACAGGAGGCAGGGGACACGAAGTTTACCCAGGTTCGGGCCCTCTCGATGGAGGTAAAACCCTACTCCTGCTTGATTAATATTGATGATATGGGTAGTACAAGAGTAGATCTACCATGAGATCAAGGAGGCTAAACCCTAGAATCTAGCCTATGGTATGATTGTTGTATGATGATGTTGTATATACTATCGACTAGCCTAGCCTCAGTTTATATAATGCACCAGAGGCCTAGGATAACAAGAGTCCTAGCCGAATACGCCGGTGGGGAGGAGTCCTCGTCTTGATCGCCAAGTCTTGTGGAATCTTCCTTGTATGCGGCAGCTGTCCGAACTGGCCCATGAGTATACGGCCACGGGGGTCCTCGGCCCAATCTAATAGATTGGGAGACGACGTGGTGAGTACCCCCTAGTCTAGGACACCGTCACTCAAGATATTCCATTCCAACCATATGAATCTTGATCTCTAGCCTTCCCCAAGTTGCTTTCCACTCAAATCTTCTTTCCACCAAATCCAAATCCTGTGAGAGAGAGTTGAGTGTTGGGGAGACTATCCTTTGAAGCACAAGAGCAAGGAGTTCATCATCAACACACCATTTGTTACTTCTTGGAGAGTGGTGTCTCCTAGATTGGCTAGGTGTCACTTGGGAGCCTCCGACAAGATTGTGGAGTTGAACCAAGGAGTTTGTAAGGGCAAGGAGATCGCCTACTTCGTGAAGATCTACCGCTAGTGAGGCAAGTCCTTCGTGGGCGATGGCCATGGTGGAATAGACAAGGTTGCTTCTTCGTGGACCCTTCGTGGGTGGAGCCCTCCATGGACTCGCACAACCGTTACCCTCCGTGGGTTGAAGTCTCCATCAATGTGGATGTACGATAGCACCACCTATCGGAACCACGCCAAAAACATCCATGTCTCCAATTGCGTTTGAATACTCCAAACCCTTCCCTTTACATTGTTGCAAGTTGCATGCTTTACTTTCTGCTGCTCATATACTCTTTGCATGCTTGCTTGATATGTATTGTGTTTGTTAAACTTGTGCCTAAACTCCACCTAAACTTAAGAATATTAAAAATTGCAACTTTTGGCACTCAGTGTCTACTCACCCCCCCCCCCCTCTAGACACCTCTTCTCGATCCTTTCAATTGGTATCAGAGCTTTGGTATCCATTGCCTTAGTTTAAACACCTTTGGAGGAAGATGGATGTGTCTACTTTAGGGAGTCTTAGACATAGAGTGCCCATTCTTGATGGAGAGTATTTTCATGAGTGGAAAAATGAAATGCTTGAGATTTTCAATGAATATCATTTGAACAAGTACATTGCTAGTCCTTGTGCACCTCATATTGATCCTTTGCACCCTACCCTAGATGAAGATATTGACATGATTCGTAATCTTAGAACTGTTGAGCTCATCATTAGAGGATTGCCCAAAAATTTGATTGCTAGTTTGCCTACTCTTGATTGTGCCTATACTATATGGAAATTTCTTGAGGAACGATTTCCTGATTATTCCTTAAAAAATTTAGACGAAATTATCCATAAGTCTATTGCTTTGAGTAAGATGAACTCTAGTGATCCTAGTTTTGGTGATTGTCTTTTTGAGCTCACCAATCTCATGCGTGCTAAAGGAAACATTGGAATCATTAACAATATCATATCCGAAGCTATTAGAATTCATAAAGGTAACCATTGTGATGATCATTTATCTAATGAATTACCCTCTCTAGGAATTGATCAATCACAAGATGATGTTGAACATGGATACTATGATGAAGATGATGATAGTGACTATGATCATGATCATGCAATGAGGCATTTTGGTCTTATGGCAAATCTTCGCGGCTACATGGCTGGAGGAAAGGAATGGGTCCTTGATAGTGGATGTATTGATCATATGACCGGAGATGAAGATATGTTCAATGAGCTTGCTGAAAACGACGACCCTCGAAAATATGTCACTTTTGGTGATAATTCAAAGGGTAAGGTGGTTGGCCTTGGTAAGGTGGCCATCTCACATGATAGCTCCATACAAAATGTCATGCTCGTTGAATCTCTTGGATACAATTTACTTTCAGTTTCTAGACTTGCGGATTTCGGTTTCAACGTCCTATTCACTGAAGTAGATTGTCAAGTGTTTCGTAGAGACAATCATAAAATGGTCTTTACCGCTATACGTAGAGGAGATCTTTACATTGTTGATTTCACTAAAAAGGCTCAACCTAAAACTTGCTTAATTGCTAAATCTTCTAAAGGCTGGTTGTGGCATAGAAGACTAGGTCATGTTGGAATGCGAAATCTTGATACGCTTATTAAAGGTGATCATATCCTTGGAATAAAAGATGTCGTATTTGACAAGGATAGACTTTGTAGCGCTTGTCAAGCAGTGAAACAAGTTGGAGGAAGTCACCGCGCGAACAACATCATGACCACAAGAAGACCACTCGAGCTACTTCACATGGATCTCTTTGGTCCAAATGCATACAAGAGTCTCGGTGGTAACTCATTTGGTCTAGTCATAGTTGATGATTTTTCAAGATTTACGTGGGTGTTCTTTCTTGATGACAAATTGCAGGTCCTGAAGATCATCAAAAACTTCGCTAGGAAGGCCCAAAATCAGTTTGACATGAAGATCAAGAAGGTTCGGAGCGACAATGGAATGGAGTTCAAGAACGCAAATGTGGACACCTTTCTTGACAAAGAAGGGATTTCACACGAGTTCTCGGCTACGTACACACCTCAACAAAATGGAGTTGTTGAGAGGAAGAACCGGACTCTTATCGAGATGGCAAGAACGATGCTTGATGAGTACAATACGCCAAAGCACTTTTGGGCGGAAGCGGTTGAGACAGCTTGTCATGCAACAAATCGCTTGTATCTTCACAAGCTACTCGGCAAGACGGCATACGAGCTCCTCACCGGTAACAAACCCCAAGTTGGATACTTTCGAGTATTTGGCTCAAAGTGCTACATTCTTGATAAGCATCGTCGTTCTAAATTTGCTCCTAAGTCTCATGAAGGTTTCCTACTTGGTTATGGCTCAAACTCTCACACTTACCGTTTCTACAACAATTTCACCAGAAAGGTTGAAGAGACGGTAGATGTGAAGTTTGATGAATCTGACGGCTCGCAAGTAGAGCAATTGCCAATTGATGTAGGAGACAAAGACCCTTCGGAAGCAATTCAAGACTTGTCCATCGGCAAGATTCGTCCAACGGAAATGAAGGAGAGTACCTCGTCTGTCCAAGTGGAAGCTTCTACCTCACGACAAGGTGAACCAAGAGTTGATACGGAAGCATCCACAAGTGGGACACGCCAAGATGAAGAAAACGAGGAAGTACACCAAGATGAACATCAACAACCTCCTTGTCCACCACGACAAGAGAACAACAACGTCAACAATGAAGAAGGCCAAGAAGAAGAAGAAGAACAAGATGAAGAGGATGTTCCACCCCGAACCAAGTAAAAGCTTTCACGAGTTCGAGCAAGAATTGCTAAAGATCATCCCGTCGAGCAAATCTACAATGATATCCAAACCGGGAGAATAACTCGCTCTAAAACTCATTTAGCTAACTTTTGTGAACATTACTCATTCATCTCTAGCATTGAACCTATGAAGGTTGAAGAAGCATTGAAGGATCCGAATTGGATAAACGCTATGCATGAAGAGCTACACAACTTTGAGAGAAATCAAGTGTGGACGTTGGTCGAGAAGCCCGACAACAACCACAACATCATTGGTACCAAATGGGTATTTCGCAACAAGCAAGATGAAGATGGACAAGTGGTTCGCAACAAAGCACGTCTCGTCGTCCAAGGCTACACACAAGTTGAAGGTATGGACTATGGTGAGACTTATGCTCCCATTGCTAGACTTGAGTCCATTCGCATCTTACTTGCCTATGCTAATCACCATGATATCACTTTGTACCAAATGGACATTAAAAGTGCATTTCTAAATGGCAAAATTGAGGAGGAAGTTTATGTTAAGCAACCTCCCGATTTTGTCAATCCTAAGAAACCTAATCATGTTTACAAACTTCACAAAGCTCTTTATGGTCTTAAACAAGCTCCTAGAGCATGGTATAAATGCTTGAACAAGTTCCTTATTGAAAAAGGCTTTGAAATTGGTAAAATTGAATCTACTCTTTTCATTAAAAGGGTTAATAGAGAACTATTTGTGTGCCAAATTTATGTTGATGATATCATATTTGGTTCAACTAACCCTCAATTTAGTGAGAAGTTTGGAAAGCTAATGTCGGAGAAGTTTGAGATGTCTATGATGAGTGAACTCAAATTCTTTCTCGGTTTGCAAGTCAAGCAAACTAAGGAACGTACCTTTGTTTTCAGTACTTTCCAAAGCAGTTCACCGAGGATTACCTCTCAAACCACCTACATAGTCAAGAATACGACGAAGGTATTCATTAAACACCCACGGTACAATATTGAAGTCTTCCTGAAGAGGATGAAAGTTTGGCGGACAATTATCCATAGCCACTAGCCTAAAGTTGCAGGGACATTCAACATCGCTGAAATATTCGCCTTCCGCTTCTGCAGTTTCCCATATGAGATTCATCTGTCTATTTACCGTGTATGATGGTACTTTTCAAAGGTTTTCGATGTTGCATGTGAAACTTGGTGCTATTGTGTAATGGCGTAGCTAGCTATCTCCCTCTTCGGTGTAACTGAGTGCTGAAGCTATCTGATGTAATTCAATTATGAAGTCTTGGTTGTCGTTATACGGATATGAAATATCATGTGTGTTTTGTAAGAAATGTCAATTTGATTACTACTTGGATTATCAATAATAGGCCAATTACCCTACTTATTGGGGTTTTCTATTGCAGACGGTTACTCTAACAACACCGTGGGTGATGAACTCAAACAACCCACACGGTTTCTAGAAAGTAGGTGTGTTGGATCAATTAACAATCACACACGGCTTCCAGCATAGAACTGTTTGCGTTAGGCCACCTGGCACAGACGTTTCCACATAAAAAACTGTGTGTGATATACATACGAACGGAAACGTTTTTCTGGGATTCACTGTGTGGGATGTACATATAAAGGGAAATGATTGGGCATGTATAATTGTCTTCGATGCCTCGCCCGATCGCACATGAGCTCATTTTGCCCCGCGTGTGTGACCGGAGGGCCTATCCCCGACAGTTTCTGGGTCGTGTGGGAAGGACCCCCTATCGCACACACTCACTAGGCGACGGTTTAAAACTCCATCGCAGAAAGGGGGTAAAAACTGTTTGTATAGCACATCTTTGCACCAGTGCATGGTTCCGGTATCGTCCATTGAATGAACAGATTCGTTCATGTCTATGAGTTACCGAACCTATGGGATCACAAGCTTAAGGCAATCACGATCTGCGAAGTGTTAGTAGGATGGGAGTGATGAGAGTATATTTGTGGAATTGTTTCATAAATTTTTGAAATAGTTTAGAGAGGATCCAGAAGCATTCCGGGGTCACTAGAAGGGTTTCAAGAGTATCGGGCATTGCCGATAATTAATATATAGGTGGAAAATGTTTTCAGGGTTGTTCAATTATATATAATATGCTCTATTAATTGTTAGCGGGGTGCCTTAAAAGGCCAAATGGTGGAAGGCATAGCTCAGTATGGGTGGCGCCCCGTCTCCCATGGAAAGAGGGGAGGGTAGGCCAAATTGGAGGGGGTTTCCCCCTCCTTGGTCGGCGCAAGGGGGAAGGGAAACCTTCCCCCTGCCCCTCCCTCTCCTCCTAACCTACATATACTAGGGTTTTTGCTCTATGGAACTGAAAGGACCGAGAAGAGGGGTCTAGAGGGGGGGCGGTGATTAGACCCTTAACAAGTAAAAGTGGCAGCTTTTAGTTTCTTCAAGTTAAGGTTGAGTTTAGCACATGTTAAAGGGCACACAATACATTTTACACAAGCATGGCAAGAGTATGATCAGCGAAAAGAGTAAAGCATGCAAGTGCAAGAATGTAAAGGGATGGGATTGGAGTGTGCAAACGCAATGGAGACGTGGATAATTTTTGGCGTGGTTCCGATAGGTGGTGATATCATACATCCACGTTGATGGAGACTCCAACCCACGAAGGGTAACGATTGCGCGAGTCCATGAAGGGCGCCACCCACAAAGGGTCCATGAAGAAGCAACCTTGTCTATCCCACCATGGCCATGGCCCACAAAGGACTTGCCTCACTCGGTAGATCTTCACGAAGTAGGTGATCTCCTTGCCCTTACATACTCCTTGGTTCAACTCCACATCATGTGGGAGGCTCCCAAGCGACACCTAACCAATCTAGGAGACGATGCCAAATTTTGGCATCTGCCAAATGTTCGCTAGAGATTAGTTTGTATTACAAATTTGATCCACATTTTTTACTATATGTATAGGTGCTATATGACGATGTTAACAGCGAGGATGAAGATGGCCAGAGAAGGTACAAGAGGCAAATCCTCAGGGAGGTTTATATGAGAATTCATAACAAGCGTATTAGGACCTAGAACTCAGGCTTTCGATGCCCATTTTGCAACCAAAAGCTTCATGACGCGTATCAAAGTGTTCTAGCGCATGCAAGAGGACGAGCCATTGGCTCCTTCAGGCAGAAGTATTCTCGCAGGGTGGCGCACGCTGTGTATGCTGAGTACCTAGAGAAGCTTCCCGATCATGCCAACTGATGAGATGTGGGATTGAACTACGTATGGCTATGTAGTGTCTTAATTATAAATGTGCTTCAGTATGCTTAATGACGGTTGAACTATGCTTGTGTACGCTTATTATCTATGCCTGAGTATGTTTAAACTATGTTTACTTATGTCTAAATGTGGAATTTCGATGCAATCAGTTTGGTTGATGGAATTTTATGCATATTAGGGTGAAAGTTTAGCATGGGTAAAACTTGTAGATTCAACCGACGAGGAAAACGTGGAACCATCCTGAAACATGGTTATTTTCCCAGATTGGAACCGTGTGCAATGACTTTCATTTTCCAAGTTACGTTAATGACACACGGTTGGCTCTAGCAAACCGTTGCCTCCAAAATGCTTTGTGGGACATAAAATCCTCACCGCCCAATTCAAAAAGGAAAAAAAGAAAACCCTCACCATCCCCATGCTAGAAAACCTTCACCCCGCCCGCCACCCCTTCTGGTCCCCATTCACACATGCACAAGCTCCTCCGCGACTCTACATGGTACCTCCTATCGCCGCGGCAACCACTTAGCTCGACACTTGTCACCGCTGCCAGGCTGATGCCAAACCCCACCGCATTTCGCCACTTCTGCTTGTCGCCGCCTATCTCCATCGACTTTCTGGATGCTGCTCGCCGTCGACCTAGATCCGCCGGATTGGGGATCCACGGTATTGAGGGTTTTTTCTCATGGAAAACAAGGCAACTAATTTATTGAGATATTATCTCATCTCTTATCCTAGTTCATTTGCCTCCTTTAATCACTCGGCCAAAATCACCATGAATTCATCTTTCTTCGAGCTGATTTGAGGGTTTTCTTTCATTCATAGAGTGTACAGTGCACAAACACATCAGTACTTTGCAGCCTCGGCCAGACATCCGTGGAGTTCCATCTCACTGAACCAGATGACTTTAGGATGCTCATGGTATGTTCAATCTCACCCTACCTCAGTTGGCATGGCTACTTTCCTGAACATATACTATATATTGCTACATTTGGATAAAAGGTGCCACATGCAGCATATACATCAAAGAGGATTTTTCCCTCTTCTTTCTATATTAGGCAAATTAATGATGTTTTGTTCTTTTGATTACTCTCATATTTCCATGACACCATGGTTACACTATCTATTTAATTATAAATTTGTGTCCTTTGATTTCAACTGTTGTACTGTTCTTTCAATTTCGCCCATATTTGCTTACCATATTCTTTGACAATCTTACCATTTTCTGCAGCACATCCCTGATACGTCTCCAATGTATCTATAATTTTTTATTGTTCTCTGCTGTTATATTATCAATCTTGGATGTTTTATAATCATTTTATAGTCATTTTATATCATTTTTTGGAACTAACCAATTGACATAGTGTCAAGTGCCAGTTGTTGTTTTCTGCATGTTTTTTACATCGCAGGAAATCAATACCAAACGGAGTCCAAACGCAACGAAACTTTACGGAGATTTTTTTGGACCAGAAGACACCTAATGGGCCCTGGTTGCGCCTGGGGGCTGCTCCGAGGAGAGCACAACCCAACAGGGCATGTCAGGAGGCCCAGGCGCGCCCTGGTGGGTTGTGCCCACCCAGGGTGCCCCCGGGACGCCTCTTTGCTCTATAAATACCCCAGTATGCCAGAAACCCTAGGGGAGTCGACGAAAATCAATTCCAGCCGCCGTAGAGTCCAGAACCACCAGATCCAATCTAGACACCATCTCGGATGGGGTTCACCACCTCCATTTGTGCCTCTCTGATGATGCGTGAGTAGTTCTTTGTAGACCTTTGAGTCTGTAGTTAGTAGCTATATGGCTTCCTCTCTCTCTCTCTCTCGCTGAATTCTCAACACAATGGTCTCTTGGAGATCCATATGATGTAAATATTTTTGCGGTGTGTTTGTTGGGATCGATGAACTTTGAGTTTATGATCAGATCTACCTTTGTATATCCATGAAAGTATTTGAGTTTCTTTGATCTCTTTTATGCATGATTGCTTATAGCTTCGTACTTCTTCTCCGATATTTGGGTTTTGTTTGTCCACCTTGATCTATTTATCTTATAATGGGAAGAGGTGCTTTGTAGTGGGTTCGATCTTATGGTGCTTGATCCCAGTGATAGAAAGGGAACCAACATGTATGTATCGTTGCTACCATGGATAAAATGATGGGGTCTATCTCTACACTGATAGATCTTGTCTACATCATGTAATCGTTCTTATTGCATTACTCCGTTTCTCCATGAACTTAATACACTAGATGCATGCTGGATAGCGGTCGATGTGTGGAGTAATAGTAGTAGATGCAGGCAGGAGTCGGTCTACTAATCTTGGACGTGATACCTATGTAACGATCATTTCCTGGATATCATCATGATTGTTTGAAGTTTTATCAATTGCCTAACAGTAATTTGTTCACCCACCGTTTGCTATTTTTCTCGAGAGAAGCCACTAGTGAAACCTACGGCCCATGGGTCTCTTTCTCATATTATTTGCCTTTGCGATCTATTTTCCTTTGCTTTTATTTTCAGATCTATTAAACCAAAAATACAAAAATACCTTACTGCAAATTATTCTTATTTATTTTATTTGGCGTTCGATCTATCAATCTACTACAATTTTATTCATGTCCATTTGCCCATCTTGGGGCGCCGCTACCCGAAAGGGATTGACAACCCCATTTACACGTCGGGTTGCGAGAAGTGGTTATTTGTGTGCAGGTGTTGTTTACGTTGTGTTGCTTGATTCTCCTACTGGTTCGATAACATTGGTTTCACATCCGAGGGAAATACCTACCGCTACTGTGCTGCATCGTCCCTTCCTCTTTGGGGAAATACCGACGTAGCTTCAAGCCACATCAATCCCTTGCTATGCAACAACATCTGTAGTACACAATCTTGCCCTTTACATTAGTCAAGATTGCGGGGATGTCATACTGAACACAAACCATGGATTTACAATCGTTGCTTTCGTAAGACTTGATGAATGTGGTCACTCCTATTTTGGCACGGGCCTTTGGATAGAAATTTCTAAGTTTTATGTACTGGAAGATGTCACTAAAATTGCACTGCACATAAAAGAGCCTGGTCATGAGATATATGCTAACTTCCCCGATGATATCATCCTTCTAGACTTTGTTCAAAGTAAGTGTTCTTTTCAAGTAGCCGCATGTTGACTTACCCAGCAATATCAAAGGAATTGTGTAGCATTTAAGCAACCAATTGTTATTACATTTTCTTACTCTATTCCAACCTACTAACTTCTAGTTACCAATACACTTTTTGTTTTGCACTGTTTTAACTAAATATTCCCTGTACTCCCACTTCTATCAGAAAGTGCCGCTGATGAGGAGACTCCAGAGGTGGAGAACGAGGCTGCCAACAAGCGGAGGCTGGTCGAGCAAGAACTGCAAGCGACTCCAACATGCCTAGACTTCATCAGCAGCCTCCCTAATGATATGTTGATAGTCATCATCTCCCTCCTCCCGATCAAATATGGGGCACGGACAACCGTCCTTTCCCGGCGGTGGCACCCCCTATGCCACTCAACCCCTCTCAACCTCATCGACACCCACAAGCTCTATCATGGCTGTTGGACGCATTGTCCTAGATCCTCGACAGTTACCATGGCCCAATCAGAGGCCTTAGCACGGGCAAGTTCCATTCCAACGACAAGGACTGAGCCAAGCTTGATGAGTGGTTCCGATCCCCCACCTTAGACCAGCTCGAGGAGCTTAGTTTTAATGATGGGCATATGCACTCGCTGCCAACGTACGAGCTCTGCCTCGCGCCCACGCTGCACCTCACCAGGTTCATGAACTGCCATCCCCCTTAATGATGTGCCCGCTCTTTTTCTACCATGACTGAAGCACCTTGAGCTCGTCGGCGTCTGCATCCCAAAGGATGACATGGAGCGCCTGCTCCGTGGCTATACTACACTCGAGTACCTTCACTTGAGGTGATAAATGGGTTGAGTAGATTCCACACCACCTCCATGACTCTCCGGACTATTTATGTGTGTTGCTGGTGCTGCAACAAGAGATCACAAAAGGTGTACCATAGTATGGTCATTGAGGACACACCTTCACTTGAGAGATTGCTTGTAGTTGATCAACAAGGTCCAACAAGAATCAATGTCATTTATGCGCCGAAATTGACAGTGGTAGGCAACTCGTCTGTCAACTACTCCGAACTTGTTATTGGATCCACACCCGTTCAGGTACAATAGTAGCCTTCTACCTCTCCTTCTTGAAATTAACATCAATTCTAATTTTGAAGATGTATGTTCGTCTGTCATCCAAAAAATGATTGCAACAAGCTTGACCCCAAATCTGCACGCAGTGAAGTCTTGGCACTAGAATCTATCGGCCCCAACCTGAACCAAGTTGTCAGTTTCCTGAGATGCTTTCTGTGCCTGGAGAAGCTATATATCGAGGTGATGTTCCTTTCCTTTTAAATGTTAACCATAAGGGAGTTCAATTTTTGGCACCTTTTCCCCTAGTTTACAATGACAATGTACCATGATTTTTGAAGGAATTTTGGAGGATTTCAATACATACATGTTTTCACCCATATTGGTTGCTTGATTCATATGGTTACAATCCATAAGCATTTCTCCTTTGGATTCATCTGTACTAGTTTTCTTAGGGAATTTTTCATCCACTCCAACCTCTTGTGAAGAAGGCTACATTTTTCTAGATTATAATCAAATGCCATGTTAATAATGTCGGATCGAAGATGGCGTGTTAGTGCATTTTACAAATCCTGCAAACTAAATAGGCATGTGGTAGTGTTCAAAGCTGCATGTAGGCACTAATACATTCTCTTCTTTTGCAGATAAGATTATGCCTGGTGGTGGATAATGTGATACAATATAACAATCACATCGAATTCCTAGATCTACTTCTCTCATAAATTACTTTGAACTCCTACCAAGGGACCTTACCGGCGAGTATATTCACCAGGTTCTTTATTGTCGGAGTAAGGGTGTTGAAGGTTATAAGGTTTGCCCTACATTTATTTTGCAAAAATGAATGCTTTGTTGATCAGCGTCGGCGGCTGCTGCAGAATGGAAAAGGCTCTGAAGAAGCTGAATTTCATTTTGGAACTTCAGATGACAGAGTAATCAGAAGTCATTATGTCAAGCCCATACATGACTTGTCAGTGGTTGATCCCTTTGCAGAAATGATGAGGTTTCAAAACAAGTCTTCCAAGTGGTAATATCAGTTTGAACCTCTCTTATATCCATGTTTAGCTGATGAGCACGAGTGTTTGGAGCTGCATGAGCTGAATTTCATTTCTAATATTAGTTTGAACCTTGTAATCTTTGAATTTGAGCCATATAACTCTGGAATTTGAACCTTGTAATATTCCGGGATTTTGTGGTACAATCATTGAAATGGCATCGTATGAGACTCATATATTGGTAGTACTATTTTGACCTTAATATGCAATGGACTTATATTTTATTAACCATTCTTGAATGTGTTTCCCCTGTTGATCTCATCGCAAACGATCAGCATAGCTTACTTGACTGCGATCTTCGAAATTATTGCACATGGTTGGTTTCTTCGACCATGTGCCCTATAGAGCGTAGAATTAATTATCACACTTGAGTGTCCATCATCACCCTTCTATGTAACTTTGACCTCATCACCCACGGGTAAACTTATGGTCGAAGTCATTCCACACCCTTCATTTTTGTAAATCTTTTTGCCAATAAATACCCACATTTGCCCCTCTTCTAGCCGACGCGTGGCCAAACTAGCCTGGCGAGAAGCTTGCGCGGTTGCGTGTGGTAATCTGCGCAGTTGTGCGGGAACAGGCTCACCAACGATACATTTGGCACCTCTTCGAGCCCACGCATGGTCAAACGAAATGCGTGTGGGTTGCTGAAGTGTGCACTAGAATCCTCCGCTATGAACGCGGTGACAAGATGTGACAATTATAGGCCGACCGGCCCCCATTTTTTCGGCGGCCATTTAACACTTATGTCTCTTCAACCATTCGATTGTGCCCCAGTATTGCCAGAAGCACAGCCACCACGACAAATTCTTAGAGGGTATCCTGCGCGGCTCCAATGGCGCTCCAAGCAGTTGTCGACATCGAGCAACAGTTCACCATGCATGTCGTGGTGGACACCCATAGAAGGTTCACGGAGCTCTCGATGGTGTACACCAACAACTCGGTCTGGGTGGAGCACTCCATCCACACCATGGAGTTGTTTCTTGTTGAGGAGAAGTACAAGGTGGTCGGGTTGGACCATGAGTAAACCCGCGCTCATGCCGGGTCTCGTCCCAAGGTCGCCGTCGCCCAGATGTGCGTGTACAATCACGTCCTGGTCTACCACTACTGCCTAGCCACAAGGTCTTGCGAGCGTCTCGCCAGGTTTGTCAATAGCCCCACTACATGTTCACTACGATGGAGATCACCAACGATGTAAAGGTGCTCAAGAATTCGGGCATCGCCTGCCATAATCTTGTCGACATCCAAGGCCAATACAAGATCTGGGGCAGCAAGAAGCATGACAAGGACTCATTGGTTCACCTTAGCAACCTTCCACAGAAACATGAACGATTCCTCGGATAAAAACATATATCTGATCATGTTGGCTTCCCTAGAAATTCCTTTTGATGCGGCTTGAACTACATTGGTATTTCCCCAAAGAGGAAGGTATGATGCAACACAGCTACGATAGGTATTTCCCTCATTGATGAGACCAAGGTTATCAAACCAGTAGGAGAACCACGCAACACTATGTGAACGCCACCTACACACAAATAACAAATACTCGCAACCCGACATATTAAAGGGGTTGTCAATCCTTTTCGGGTAACGGCGCCAGAAATTGGCAAGTAGACGGGATAAAATTTGTGATAGATTGGATAAATAGATGTCACGGGAACGTGAGATAAAATAAATAAATAAAAATTGCAGCAAGGTATTTTTTATTTTTGTATTAATAGATCTGAAAAATAAAAGCAAATAAAAATAGATTGCGAAGGCAAATATAATAAAGAAGAGACCCGGGGTCCGTAGATTTCACTAGTGGCTTCTCTCGAGAAAAATAGCATACAGTGGGTAAACAAATTACTGTTGGGCAATTGATAGAACTTCAAATAATTATGACGATATCGAGGCAATGATCATTATATAAGCATCACGTCGAAGATTAGTAGACCGACTCCTGCCTGCATCTACTACTACTACTCCACACATCGACCGCTATCCAACATGCATCTAGTGTATTAAGTTCATGGAGAAACGGAGTAATGCAAAAAGAACGATGACATGATGTAGACAAGATCTATTTATGTAGAAATAGACCCCATCTTGTTATCCTTAATAGCAACGATACATACATGTCGGTTCCCCTTCTGTCACTGCGATCAAGCACCGTAAGATTGAACCCATCACAAAGCACCTCTTCCCATGGCAAGAAAAATCGATCTAGTTGGCCTGTGTAACGCCCCGGACACACCCGCCGGTGGTCGTTACTCCTGGCGGGATCTAGACTGGCCCCACAGATCAATACTAGTCTTTTCTGCGCACTTTGTCCTCACTCGTGCGCACCCGGGAGCAACTTCCCGGTCGGTCACCCATCCTGACACTACTCCAAGCTGAGCACGCTTAACTTTGGAGTTCTGTCTGAATGGGCTCCCGGAAAAGAAGGAATTCCTTATTGATATGAGTAGTCTATCATCCCTAATAAGCCAGGCTATCACATACACCCCCACTCAGAGGAACCGACGTCCTCGTCGGGCCACAGGAACGTTCCCTCTTGGCACAAACGTCTGTGCTTCCAGTCCGGTACATGTGCCATGCCGGGTGCCACGACGGGTCACAAATGTCATGAACAACATGACCACACACCTGTCTGCAACCATCCGTGTAACCGCGAGGGTCGGCTCTGATACCAACTTGTAACGCCCCGGACACACCCGCCGGTGGTCGTTACTCCTGGCGGGATCTAGACTGGCCCCACAGATCAATACTAGTCTTTTCTGCGCACTTTGTCCTCACTCGTGCGCACCCAGGAGCAACTTCCCGGTCGGTCACCCATCCTGACACTACTCCAAGCTGAGCACGCTTAACTTTGGAGTTCTGTCCGAATGGGCTCCCGGAAAAGAAGGAATTCCTTATTGATATGAGTAGTCTATCATCCCTAATAAGCCAGGCTATCACAGCCTGACTAAACCAAAGATTCAAAGAAGAAAGACGAGGCTATAAGCAAGCATGCATATAAGAGATCAAAAGACTCAAATAACTTTCATGGATAAAAACATAGATCTGATCATAAACTCAAAGTTCATTGGATCCCAACAAACACACCGCAAAAAGAGTTACATCAAATAGACCTCCAAAAGACCATTGTATTGAGAATCAAAAGAGAGAGAGGAAGCCATCTAGCTACTAACTACAGACCCGTCGGTTTACAATGAACTACTCACGCATCATCTAAGAGGCACCAATGAGGATGATGAACCCCTCCGTGATGGTGTCTAGATTGGATCTGGTGGTTCTGGAACTTGCGGCGGCTGGAATTGATTTTCGTCGTCTCCCCTAGGGTTTCTGGAATATTGGGGTATTTATTGAGCAAAGAAGCGGTGCAGGAGGTCACCGAGGTGGGCACAACCCACTTGGGCGCACTTGGCCCCCAGGCGCACCCTGGTGGGTTGTGCTCCCCTCAGAGCACCCCTCAGGTACTTTCTTGGCCCATCTGGCGTCTTATGGTCCAAAAAAATCCACAAAAAGTTTCGCTGCATTTGGACTTCGTTTGGTATTGATTTCCTGCGATGTAAAAAACAAGCAGAAAATAGCAACTGGCACTGGGCACTATGTCAATAGGTTAGTCCCAAAAAATGATATAAAGTTTCTATAAAATGATTGTAAAACATCCAAGAATGATAATATAACAGTATGGAACAATCAAAAATTATAGATACGTCGGGGACGTATCAGGGCCCGGAGGCAGTGGCGTATTTAGAGGAACTAGGCAATCATACTATAATGGCTTGATAGCTTTCACTTAGTCATAGGAGCTCGATATGTGGGGTAGTTTATCTAGCCCCTGGTGAAGTGGTATTAGCTTAGCTGAAGTACACCTAGCTTAACACCTCGGCCCTTGTGAAAAGGACCCTTTGTTTATCACGGCATAACCCCTAGCTGCTTTTAGTTTGATACTATCTTCGGATTGCCGACCAGTTTGCACTTATTGTGACAGTCAATTTCCGGCTTTCTCCACTGAGGCACTTGACCATTCGAGATGGAAGTACAATGGCAGTGGTTCTCCCTTTATGCTCCTACCCGAACTTAGCGGAACATAGGAGGTAAACACAGGAACCGGGTTGTAGGAACGAAGTATGTCTACCAACAGGGGGGTGAATGGGAGTTTTAAAATTTCTTCAGAAATATCAAAACTCTCGGGACCCAGCAGCAGAGCGAATGAAAACAATGTACAACGAGCGAATACAAGCTAACGAATGGAAACTAGAAGCATGCATCGACAAAAATCACATGTTTGAAACAGTTCAAATGTAAAGAGGAGAAGCAGAGGTAACCAGTGATGCTCGATGGCGACAAGGAATTTGGTAGGCCAGTTCGCCCTTCAGCACAAGGACTACGCCTGGTTGGAGGGGTTGTGATTTGACACAGAAGATAAACCCTCTTCGCCCTATTATCCTCGACAATTCGTTCCTTAACCAATGTTGATCATTCGTGGTAGATACTTCAGGCGATCTCCGAACCTTTACAGGCTTCTTCTTCGAGAACCACAATTCTTTGTTATATGATATTTTTATTTCTTTTTATTCCTTTCTTTTATTTAATTCCCTCAAGATCATTGCAACATAGCAAAGCCCTCAACTCAAAACTACTCTTTATTATATATAGCTCACGGGCTCAATTACATAGGTAGAGATCAAAACAAAACTCAAAGTTAGATCATACTGAAACTTTATTCTTCTAGATCAAGATATAACCAAAAGGTTCGAACTAAGAAAAAAGATAAAGGTAAAGGTGTGATGGTGATACGATACCGGGGCATCTCCCCCAAGCTTGGCAGTTGCCAAGGGGAGTGCCCATAACCATGTATTTATGTCTCTTTCTTGGGGGGTGGTGATGATGGAGGTGTTGATGAGGTAGTGCCACACCTCGAGCGTAGGAGATACTCCAATCTACGAATGATGCTTTGGAGGCGATGATATGCTCTTGCAACAGAATATTTTCATGAGTGAGATATTTATTTTGCACACGAACTAATTCAATGATCTTGAAAACTTCAATTTCAGTAGGGGTAAGATGTTTGTAGTATGGTTGAAGGATGACTTCTTCTTCTGCCGCTGGAACTTGATCTCTCGCGGCCTTCTTGATCTTATCATCCTCGTTTGTTTCCCCAAGTTCTTCTCTCTTCATCTCTATCTTCATCAACCAAGCATCATCGTCCCCATTGTTGGAGGAGGGGGAGACATGATATCTGACCTTGAAAACTCTGGCAGAAAACAACTCAAAACAAAAACAGGAGATATTGTCATGGTATGGTGGTCAAAACCTTTGGGAGATTATATAATGAATTTTTACCGACCAAAAGAAGTATTGTGCAAGAAAATAGAGTCTGAATGGTACACGAGGTGGCCACAAGGCAGGGGGCGCACCCAGGGGGTAGGGCGCGCCCTCCACCCTTGTGGTCTCCTCGTGCATCTTTTGGACTACTTTTAATTTTCCTAAATTTTTAAATATTCCAAAACGGAGAAAATTTGCCATTAGAACTGTTTTGGAGTTGGTTTACTTACCATACCACATACCTATTCCTTTTCGGAGTTTGAAACGTTCTGGAAAGTATCCCTTACGTACTCCTCCGGTGTTATGGTATTAATTATATTGGTCTCAACATTTATGGGAGTACCTGAGATATAATGTATGATTCTTTGACCGTTTACCACTTTCGGATTTGTACCTTCGGCGTTGTTGATTTTGATGGCACCGGAACGATAGACCTCCTCGATAATGTAAGGACCTTCCCATTTAGAGAGAAGCTTTCCTATAAAAAATCTTAAAACGAGAGTTGTATAGCAAAACATGATCGCCTACATTAAACTCACGCTTTTGTATCCTCTTGTCATGCCATCTTTTAACTTTTTCTTTAAACAACTTGGTATTCTCATAGGCTTGGGTTCTCCATTCATCAAGTGAGCTAATGTCAAATAACCTCTTCTCACCGGCAAGTTTGAAATCATAATTGAGCTCTTTAATAGCCCAATATGCCTTATGTTCTAGTCCAAGAGGTAAGTGACAAGCCTTTTCATAAGCCATTTTATACGGAGACATACCCATAGGGTTCTTATAGGAAAATCTATAAGCCCATAATCCATCATCAAGTTTCTTAGACCAATTCTTTCTAGATCTATTAACAGTCTTTTGCAAAATCAACTTAATCTCTATTGCTCAATTCTACTTGACCACTAGACTGAGGATGATATGGAGATGCAATTCTATGGTTAACATCATACTTAGCAAGCATTTTACGGAAAGCACCACGAATAAAATGAGAACCACCATCAGTAATCAAATATCTAGGGACTCCAAACCTCATAAAAATAACTTCTTTAAGCATCTTAATAGAAGTGTTATGATCAACACTACTAGTTGGAATAGCTTCTACCAACTTAGTAACGTAATCAACATCAACTAAAATATGTGCATACCCATTAGAGGAAGTAAAAGGTCCCATATAATTGAAGCCCCAAACATCAAATGGTTCAATAACAAGTGAATAATTCATAGGCATTTCCTGACGTCTACTAATATTGCCAATTCTTTGACATTCATCACAAGACAAGACAAACTTACGAGCATCCTTGAAGAGTAGGCCAATAAAAACCGGATTGCAATACCTTCTGTGCAGTTCTATCTCCAGCGTGGTGTCCTCCATAAGGCTCGGAGTGGCACTTGCGTAGGATTTGTTCCTGTTCATGCTCAGGTACACAACGTCTAATAACACCATCTACTCCTTGTTTATAAAGGTGTGGGTCATCCCAAAAGTAATGTCTTAAATAATAGAAAAACTTTTTCTTTTGCTGGTATATGTGAAACTAGGTGGTATAAATTTAGCAACAATGTAATTAGCATAATCAGCATACCATGGAGTATTACGTGAAGCATTTATGACAGCTACTTGCTCATCAGGAAAACTATCATCAAGAGGCAGTGGGTCATCAAGAACATTTTCTAACCTAGACAAGTTGTCTGCAACTGGGTTCTCATCTCCCTTTCTATCAATAATATGCAAATCAAATTCTTTTAACAAGAGAACCCATCTAATAAGTCTAGGTTTAGCATCTTTATTGTCCATAAGATATTTAATAGCAGCATGATCAGTGTGAACAGTTACTTTGGAATCAACAATATAATATCTGAAATTATCACAAGCAAAAACAACTACTAAAAATTCTTTTTCAGTAGTAGCATAATTTCTCTGGGCACTGTCTAGAGTTTTACTAGCATAATGGATAACATTCAATTTCTTATCAACTCTTTGTCCTAGAACAACACCAACGGCATAATCACAAGCATCACACATAATTTCAAAGGGTAAATTCCAATCAGGTGGATGAACAATAGGTGCAGAAATCAAGGCTTTCTTAAGTTCTTCAAATGCTTCTACACAATCATCATCAAAAACAAAAGGAACATCCTTTTGCAAGAGATTAGTGAGAGTCCTAGAAATTTTAGAGAAGTATTTAATAAACCTCCTATAGAAACTAGCATGACCAAGGAAACTTCTTATACCTTTGATATCTTTAGGACATGGCATATTTTCAATAACATCTACTTTAGCTTTATCAACTTCAATACCTCTTTCAGAAATTTTATGCCCCAAGACAATACCTTCATTAATCACAAAGTGACACTTCTTCCAATTCAAAACAAGATTAGTTTCTTCACATCTCTGCAAAACTTGATCAAGGTTGATTAAGCAATCATCAAAAGAAGTTCTGTAAACGGAGAAATCATCCATGAAAACCTCAACAATCTTTTCACAAAAGTCAGAGAATATAGCAGTCATACATCTTTGAAAGCTAGCAGGTGCATTGCATAAACCAAAAGGCATACGTCTATTAGCAAAAGTACCGAAAGGGCAAGTAAAAGTGGTCTTTTCTTGGTCCTCTTTTGACACAGTATTGGGGAGAAACCAAAATAACCATCTAGAAAGAAAAAATGTGTATGTTTGGACAATCTTTCTAGCATTTGATCAATAAGAGGTAGAGGGTAATGATATTCTCTAGTAGCTTTTTGGAATCAAAAGAGGACCTGTAACAATTCTTTGTGGAATCAATTCATTCTTATCATTAGGAACAATAGTAATACGTCCCTTCTTAGGGACACAATGAACGGGACTTACCCATCTACTATTAGCAATAGGATAAATTATACCTATCCAGAAGCTTTAATATTCATTTCTTACCACTTCCTTCATCTTGGGATTTAACCATCATTGGTGATCAACAACTGGTTTAGCATCATGCTCCAAATTAATTTTGTGATGGCATAGAGTGGGACTAATGCCCTTAAGATCATCAAGAGTATATCCAATAGCGGCACAATGCTTCTTCAGAGTTTTAATAAAAAAAATTCTTCATGCTCTGAAAGGTTAGCACTAATAATAACATGATATATCTTCTTTTAATAAAGATAAGCATATTTCAAAGTATCAGGTAATTGTTTAAGCTCAAACACGGGATCGCCCTTGGGTGGAGGAGGATCCCCAAGGATTTCAACATGCAAATTGTGTTTCAAAACATGCCCTTGATTAAAGAATATTTCATCTATTTCCCTTCTTTCATTCATGAACATATCATTTTCATGGTCTAGCAAATATTGTTCTAAAGGATCCGTAGGAGGTACGGAAATAGAAGCAAGACCAATAATTTCATCCTTACTAGGCAATTCTTTATCATGGGGCTGTCTACGAAATTTAGAGAAATTAAAATCATGAGATATGTCCCCTAAACCAACAGTAACAATATATTTCTCGTAGTCTATCTTAGCATTAACAGTATTCAAGAAAGGTCTACCAAATATGATGGGACAAAAATCATCTTGTGGGGAAGCAAGAACAAGAAAATCAGTAGGGTATTTAATTTTCCCACACAAGACTTCAACATCTCTAACAATCCCAATTGGTGATATAGTATCTCTATTGGCAAGCTTAATAGTAACATCAATATATTCTATCTCAGCAGGTGCAATATCATTCATAATTTCTTGCTACAAGTTATAAGGAATTGCAGTCACACTAGCACCCACATCACATAAGCCATGATAACAATGATCTCCTATTTTAACAGAAACAACAGGCATGCCAACAACAGGTGTATGTTTATCTTTAATATCGAGTTTAGCAATCCTAGTAGCTTCATCACAGAAATAAATAACATGCCCATCAATATTATCAACCAAGAGATCTTTAACCATAGCAATACTAGGTTCAACTTTAATTTGTTCAGGGGGTGTAGGTGTTCTAGTATAACTCTTATGAACCACACTTAAAGCTTTAGCATGGTCCTTTATTCTAACAGGAAAAGGTGGTTTCTCAATATAAACAGTAGGAACAATAGGATCAACATTATTAGTAATGGTTTCTTCTTCAACTTTAATAGGTTCTACTACTTTAACTTTAATGGGGGGATGATATTTAAACCACTTCTCCTTAGGGAGATCAACATGAGTAGCAAAAGATTCACAGAAAGAAGCTACTATCTCAGAGTCAAGTCCATATTTAGTGCTAAAATCATGAAAAGCATCGGTATCCATAAAAGATTTAACACAATCAAACTTAAGGTTTATACCTGACTCCTTACCTTCGTCAAGTTCCCAATCTTCAGAGTTGCGTTTAATTCTTTCCAATAAATCCCATTTGAATTAAATAGTCTTCTTCATAAAAGAACCAGTACAAGAAGTATCGAGCATGGATCGATCATTATGAGAAAGCCGAGCATAATTTTTTTGAATAATAATTTCTCTTGAGAGATCATGATTGGGGCATGAATATAACAATGACTTAAGCCTCCCCCAAGCTTGAGCGACACTTTCTCCTTCGCGAGGCCAAAAATTATATATATAATTCCGATCACGATGAACCAGATGCATAGGATAAAACTTCTGATGAAATTCCAATTTCAATCGGTTGTATGATCCAATATCATCATAGCCTATACCATGTCAATTCCTTTCCCTTCAAAGATAAAGGGAAGACCTTCTTCTTGAAAAGATCCTTAGGAAAACCTGCAAGCTTAAATAATTCACACACTTCATCCACATAGATTACGTGCATATCAGCATGTAATGTTCCATCTCCTGCATAAGGATTAGCTAGCAGTTTATCTATCATACCCGAAGGAATTTCATAATAAATATTTCCAGTAGGTGCAGTTTGTTGAGGAACAACTCATTACTCTTCCGGTCGAGGTGAAGATACCCCAAACAAGCCCCTCAAAGGATTATTTTCCATAGTAACAAGTGACAGTAAATTTCCGCACACAATATAAATGTTTCCTTACCAAATTACACTTACCAAAGGCACTTCACTCCCCGACAATGGCGCCAGAAAAGAGTCTTGATGACCCACAAGTATAGGGGATCTATCACAGTCCTTTCGATAAGTAAGAGTGTCGAACCCAACGAGGAGCAGAAGGAAATGACAAGTGGTTTTCAACAAGGTATTCTCTGCAAGCACTGAAATTATCGGTAACATATAGTTGTGTGATAAGGTAATTCGTAATGAGTAACAAGTAACAAAAGTAATTAAGGTGCGGAAAGGTGGCCCAATCCTTTTTGTAGCAAAGGACAAGCCTGGATGAACTCTTATATAAAGCAAAGCGCTCCTGAGGACACATGGGAATTATTGTCAAGCTAGTTTTCATCATGCTCATATGATTCGCGTTCGTTACTTTGATAATTTGATATGTGGGTGGACCGGTGCTTGGGTGCTGCCCTTCCTTGGACAATCCTCCCACTTATGATTAACCCCTTGTTGGGGAACGTAGTAATTTCAAAAATTTCCTACGCACACGCAAGATCATGGTGATGCATAGCAACGAGATGAGAGTATTGTCTACGTACCCTCGTAGACCAGGAGCGGAAGCGTTGACGCAATGTAGAGGAAGTAGTCGTACTTCTTCACGATCCAACCGATCCAAGTACCGAACGTACGGCACCTCCGAGTTCTGCACACGTTCAGCTCGATGACGTCCCTCGAACTCCGATCCAGCCGAGTGTTGAGGGAGAGTTTCGTCAGCACGACGGCGTGGTGACGATGATGATGTTCCACCGACGCAGGGCTTCGCCTAAGCTTCGCAACGGTATAATCGAGGTGTAATTTGGTGGAAGGGGGCACCGCACACGGCTAAGGAAAGATCTCAAGGATCAACTTGTGTCCCATGGGGTGCCCCCTGCCCCTGTATATAAAGGAGGGAAGGGGAGGGGCTGGCCGGCCAACAAGGGGCGCGCCAGGGGGTCCTACTCCTACTAGGAGTAGGATTCCTCCCCCCAATCCTAGTCCAACTAGGGTTTGACCAAGGGGGAAGGGAGAGAGAGGGGGGCGCCCCCTTCTCCTAATCCTAATAGGACTAGGGAAGGGGGGAAGGTGCGGCCAGCACTTGGGCCCCTTTCTCTCCTTTCCACTAAGGCCCATCAAGGCCCATTGACCCCCCCGGGGGGTTCCGGTAACCCCCCGGTACTCCGGTAAAATTCCCAATTTCACCCGGAGTGATTCCGGAGTCCAAACATAGGCTTCCAATATATCAATCTTTATGTCTCGACCATTTCGAGACTCCTCGTCACGTCCGTGATCTCATCCGGGACTCCGAACAACCTTCGGTACATCAACATCATAAAACTCATAGTAACTGTCATCGAAACGTTAAGCGTGCGGACCCTACGGGTTCGAGAACTATGTAGACATGACCAAGACACCTCTCCGGTCAATAACCAATAGCGGGACCTGGATGCCCATATTGGCTCCTACATATTCTACGAAGATCTTTATCGGTCAGACCGCATAACAACATACGTTGTTCCCTTTGTCATCGGTATGTTACTTGCCCGAGATTCGATCGTCGGTATCCAATACCTAGTTCAATCTCGTTACCGGCAAGTCTCTTTACTCGTTCCGTAATACATCATCTCACAACTAACACATTAGTTGCAGTGCTTGCAAGGCTTATGTGATGTGCATTACCGAGAGGGCCCAGAGATACCTCTCCGACAATCGGAGTGACAAATCCTAATCTCGAAATACGCCAACCCAACATGTACCTTCGGAGACACCTGTAATGTACCTTTATAATCACCCAGTTACGTTGTGACGTTTGGTAGCACCCAAAGTGTTCCTCAGGCAAACGGGAGTTGCATAATCTCATAGTCATAGGAACATGTATAAGTCATGAAGAAAAGCACTTAGCAACAAACTATACGATCAGGTGCTATGCTAATGGAATGGGTCATGTCAATCAGATCATTCAACTAATGATGTGACCTCGTTAATCAAATAACAACTCTTTGTTTATGGTTAGGAAACATGACCATCTTTGATTAACGAGCTAGTCAAGTAGAGGCATACTAGTGACACTCTGTTTGTCTATGTATTCACACATGTATTATGTTTCCAGTTAATACAATTCTAGCATGAATAATAAACATTTATCATGATATAAGGAAATAAATAATAACTTTATTATTGCCTCTAGGGCATATTTCCTTCAGTCTCCCACTTGCACTAGAGTCAATAATCTAGATCACATCACCATGTGATTAACATCAATAGTTCACATCATCATGTGATTAACTCCCATAGTTTCACATCGATATGTGACCAACACCCAAAGGGTTTACTAGATTCAGTAATCTAGTTCACATCGCTATGTGTTTAATACCCAAAGAGTACTACGGTGTGATCATGTTTTGCTTGTGAGAGAAATTTAGTCAACGGGTCTGCCACATTCAGATCCGTTATGTATTTTGCAATTTTCTATGTCTACAATGCTCTGCACGGAGCTACTTTAGCTAATTGCTCCCACTTTCAATATGTATCTAGATTGAGACTTAGAGTCATCCAGATTAGTGTCAAAACTTGCATCGACGTAACCTTTTACGACGAACCTTTTTGTCACCTCCATAATCGAGAAAGATATCCTTATTTCACTAAGGATAATTTTGACCGCCGTCCAGTGATCTACTCCTAGATCACTATTGTACTCCCGTGCCAATCTCAGGGTAGGGTATACAATAGGTCTGGTACACAGCATGGCATACTTTATAGAACCTATGGCCAAAGCATAGTGAATGACTTTCATTCTCTTTCTATCTTCTGCCGTGGTCGTGCTTTGAGTCTTACTCAATTTCATACTTTGTAACACAGGCAAGAACTCTTTCTTTGACTGTTCCATTTTGAACTACTTCAAAATCTTTTCAAGGTATGTACTTATTGAAAAACTTATCAAGCGTCTTGATCTATCTCTATAGATCTTGATGCTCAATATGTAAGCAGCTTCACCGAGGTCCTTCTTCGAAAAAACTCCTTTCAAATACTCCTTTATGCTTCACAGAATAATTCTACATTATTTCCGATCAATAATATGTCATTTACATATACTTATCAGAAATGCTGTAGTGCTCCCACTCACTTTCTTGTAAATACAGGCTTCACCGCAAGTCTGTATAAAACTATATGCTTTGATTAACTTATCAAAGCGTATATTCCAACTCCGAGATGCTTGCACCAGTCCATAGATGGATCGCTGGAGCTTGCATATTTTGTTAACACCTTCAGGATTGACAAAACCTTCTAGTTGCATCATATACACCTCTCCATTAAGGAATGCAGTTTTGTTTATCCATTTGCCAGATTTCATAAAATGTGGCAATTGCTAACATGATTCGGACAGACTTTAAGCATCGCTACGGGTGAGAAAGTCTCATCGTAGTCAATCCCTTGAACTTGTCGAAAACCTTTTGCAACAAGTCGAGCTTTATAGATAGTAACATTACCATCAGCGTCAGTCTTCTTCTTGAAAATCCATTTATTCTCAATTGCTTGCCGATCATCGGGCAAGTCAACCAAAGTCCACACTTTGTTCTCATACATGGATCCCATCTCAGATTTCATGGCCTCAAGCCATTTTGTGGAATCTGGGCTCACCATCGCTTCTTCATAGTTCGTAGGTTCATCATGTTCCAGTAACATGACTTCCAGAATAGGATTACCGTACCACTCTGGTGCGGATCTTGCTCTGGTTGATCTACGAAGTTCTGTAGAAACTTGATCTGAAGTTTCATGATCATGATCATTAGCTTCCTCCCTATTTGGTGTAGGTGTCATAGAAACTGATTTCTGCGATGTACTACTTCTCAATAAGGGAGTAGATACAGTTATCTCATCAAGTTCTACTTTCCTCCCACTCACTTCTTTCGAGAGAAACTCCTTCTCTAGAAAGTTTCCGAATTTAGCAACAAATATCTTGCCTTCGGATTTGTGATAGAAGGTGTATCCAACAGTTTCCTTTGGATATCCTATGAAGACACATTTCTCCGATTTGGGTTCGAGCTTATCAGGTTGAAGCTTTTTCACATAAGCATCGCAGCCCCAAACTTTAAGAAACGACAACTTTGGTTTCTTGCTAAACCACAGTTCATATTGTGTCGTCTCAACGGACTTAGATGGTGCCCCTTTTAACGTGAATGCAGCTATCTCTAATGCATGATCCCAAAATGATATTGGTAAATCGGTAAGAAACATCATAGATTGTACTATATCCAATAAAGTACGGTTATGACGTTCGGACACACCATTATGCTGTGGTGTTCCAGGTGGCATGAATTTGTGAAACTATTCCACATTGTTTTAATTGAAGACCAAACTCGTAACTCAAATATTTGTCTCCGCGATCAGATCGTAGAAACCTTATTTTCTTGTCACGATGATTTTCACTTCACTCTAAAATTCTTTGAACTTTTCAAACGTTTCAGACTTATGTTTCATCAAGTAGATATACCATTATCTGCTCAAATCATCTGTGAAGGTTAGAAAATAATGATACTTGTCGCGAGCCTTAATATTCATCGGACCATATACATCAGTATGTATGATTTCCAACAAATCTGTTGCTTGCTCCATTGTTCCGGAGAACGGCGTTTTAGTCATCTTGCCCAAGAGGCATGGTTCGCAAGCATCAAGTGATTCATAATCAAGTGATTCCAAAATCCCATCAGCATGGAGTTTCTTCATGCGCTTTACACCAATATGACCTAAACGGCAGTGCCACAAATAGGTTGCACTATCATTATTAACTTCGCATCTTTTGGTTTCAATATTATGAATATGTGTATCACTACGATCGAGATCCAAATGAACTATTTTCATTGGTGTGTATGACCATAGAAGGTTTTATTCATGTAAACAGAACAACAATTGTTCTCTAACTTAAATGAATAACTGTATTGCAATTAACATGATCAAATCATATTCATGCTCAACGCAAACACCAAATAACACTTATTTAGTTTCAACACTAATCCCGAAAGTATAGGGAGTGTGTGATGATGATCATATCAATCTTGGAACCACTTCCAACACACATCGTCACCTTGCCCTTTAACTAGTCTTTGTTCATTCTGCAACTCCCGTTTCGAGTTACTAATCTTAGCAACTTGAACTAGTACCAAATACTGAGGGGTTGCTATGAACACTAGTAAAGTACACATCAATAACATGTATATCAAATATACTTATATTCACTTTGCCATCCTTCTTATCCGCCAATCACTTGGGGTAGTTCCGCTTCCAGTGACCAGTCCCTTTGCAGTAGAAGCACTTAGTCTCAGGCTTAGGACCAGACTTGGGCTTTTTCACTTGAGCAGCAACTTGCTTGCCGTTCTTCTTGAAGTTCCCCTTCTTTCCTTTTGCCCTTTTCTTGAAACTAGTGATCTTGTCAACCATCAACACTTGATGTTTTTCTTTGATTTCTACCTTCGCCGAATTTAGCATCGCGAAGAGCTTGGGAATATTTTCCGTTATCCCTTGCATATTATAGTTCATCACGAAGTTCTACTAACTTGGTGATGGTGACTAGAGAATTCTGTCAATCACTATCTTATCTGGAAGATTAACTCCCACTTGATTCAAGCGATTGTAGTACCCAGACAATCTGAGCACATGCTCACTAATTGAGCGATTCTCCTCCATCTTTTAGCTATAGAACTTTGTTGGAGACTTCATATCTCTCAACTCGGGTATTTGTTTGAAATATTAACTTCAACTCCTGGAACATCTCATATGGTCCATGACGTTCAAAACGTCTTTGAAGTCCCGATTCTAAGCCGTTAAGCATGGTGCACTAAACTATTAAGTAGTCATCATATTGAGCTAGCAAACGTTCATAACGTCTGCATCTGCTCCTGCAATAGGTCCGTCACCTAGCGGTGCATCAAGGACATAATTCTTCTGTGCAGCAATGAGGATAAACCTCAGATCACGGATCCAATCCGCATCATTGCTACTAACATTTTTCAACACAATTTTCTCTAGGAACATATCAAAATAAACACATGAAAGCAACAACGCGAGCTATTGATCTACAACATAGATATGCTAATACTACCAGGACTAAGTTCATGATAAATTTTAGTTCAATTAATCATATTACTTAAGAACTCCCACTTAGATAGACATCCCTCTAATCTTCTAAGTGATCACGTGATCCAAATCAACTAAACCATGTCCGATCATCACGTGAGATGGAGTAGTTTCAATGGTGAACATCACTATGTTGATCATATCTACTATATGATTCACGCTCGACCTTTCGGTCTCCGTGTTCCGAGGTCATATCTTATATGCATAGCTCGTCAAGTATAACATGAGTATTCCGCGTGTGCAACTGTTTTGCACCCGTTGTATTTGAACGTAGAGCCTATCACACCCGATCATCACGTGGTGTCTCAGCACGAAGAACTTTCGCAACGGTGCATACTCAGGGAGAACACTTCTTGATAATTTAGTGAGAGATCATCTTATAATGCTACCGTCAATCAAAGCAAGATAAGATGCATAAAAAGATAAACATCACATGCAATCAATATAAGTGATATGATATGGTCATCATCATCTTGTGCTTGTGATCTCCATCTCCGAAGCACCGTCATGATCACCATCGTCACCGGCGCGACACCTTGATCTCCATCGTAGCATCGTTGTCGTCTCGCCAATCTTATGCTTCCACGACTATCACTACCGCTTAGTAATAAAGTAAAGCATTACATCGCGATTGCATTGCATACAATAAAGCGACAACCATATGGCTCCTGCCAGTTGCCGATAACTCAGTTACAAAACATGATCATCTCATACAATAAAATTTAGCATCATGTCTTGACCATATCACATCACAACATGCCCTGCAAAAACAAGTTAGACGTCCTCTACTTTGTTGTTGCAAGTTTTACGTGGCTGCTACGGGCTTAAGCAAGAACTCATCTTACCTACGCATCAAAACCACAACGATAGTTTGTCAAATAGACTCCGTTTTAACCTTCTCAAGGACCGGGCGTAGCCACACTCGGTTCAACTAAAGTTGGAGAGACAGTCTTCCGCAAGCCATCTATGTGCAAAGCACGTCGAGGGAACCGGTCTCGCGTAAGCGTACGCGTAAGGTTGGTCCGGATCGTCTCGTCCAACAATACCGCTGAACCAAAGTATGACATGCTGGTAGGCAGTATGACTTGTATCGTCCACAACTTACTTGTGTTCTACTCGTGCAAATAACATCAAACCATAAAAACCTAGGCTCGGATGCCACTGTTGGGGAACGTAGTAATTTCAAAAATTTCCTACGCACACGCAAGATCATGGTGATGCATAGCAACGAGATGAGAGTATTGTCTACGTACCCTCGTAGACCAGGAGCGGAAGCGTTGACGCAATGTAGAGGAAGTAGTCGTACTTCTTCACGATCCAACCGATCCAAGTACCGAACGTACGGCACCTCCGAGTTCTGCACACGTTCAGCTCGATGACGTCCCTCGAACTCCGATCCAGCCGAGTGTTGAGGGAGAGTTTCGTCAGCACGACGGCGTGGTGACGATGATGATGTTCCACCGACGCAGGGCTTCGCCTAAGCTTCGCAACGGTATAATCGAGGTGTAATTTGGTGGAAGGGGGCACCGCACACGGCTAAGGAAAGATCTCAAGGATCAACTTGTGTCCCATGGGGTGCCCCCTGCCCCTGTATATAAAGGAGGGAAGGGGAGGGGCTGGCCGGCCAACAAGGGGCGCGCCAGGGGGTCCTACTCCTACTAGGAGTAGGATTCCTCCCCCCAATCCTAGTCCAACTAGGGTTTGACCAAGGGGGAAGGGAGAGAGAGGGGGGCGCCCCCTTCTCCTAATCCTAATAGGACTAGGGAAGGGGGGAAGGTGCGGCCAGCACTTGGGCCCCTTTCTCTCCTTTCCACTAAGGCCCATCAAGGCCCATTGACCCCCCCGGGGGGTTCCGGTAACCCCCCGGTACTCCGGTAAAATTCCCAATTTCACCCGGAGTGATTCCGGAGTCCAAACATAGGCTTCCAATATATCAATCTTTATGTCTCGACCATTTCGAGACTCCTCGTCACGTCCGTGATCTCATCCGGGACTCCGAACAACCTTCGGTACATCAACATCATAAAACTCATAGTAACTGTCATCGAAACGTTAAGCGTGCGGACCCTACGGGTTCGAGAACTATGTAGACATGACCAAGACACCTCTCCGGTCAATAACCAATAGCGGGACCTGGATGCCCATATTGGCTCCTACATATTCTACGAAGATCTTTATCGGTCAGACCGCATAACAACATACGTTGTTCCCTTTGTCATCGGTATGTTACTTGCCCGAGATTCGATCGTCGGTATCCAATACCTAGTTCAATCTCGTTACCGGCAAGTCTCTTTACTCGTTCCGTAATACATCATCTCACAACTAACACATTAGTTGCAGTGCTTGCAAGGCTTATGTGATGTGCATTACCGAGAGGGCCCAGAGATACCTCTCCGACAATCGGAGTGACAAATCCTAATCTCGAAATACGCCAACCCAACATGTACCTTCGGAGACACCTGTAATGTACCTTTATAATCACCCAGTTACGTTGTGACGTTTGGTAGCACCCAAAGTGTTCCTCAGGCAAACGGGAGTTGCATAATCTCATAGTCATAGGAACATGTATAAGTCATGAAGAAAAGCACTTAGCAACAAACTATACGATCAGGTGCTATGCTAATGGAATGGGTCATGTCAATCAGATCATTCAACTAATGATGTGACCTCGTTAATCAAATAACAACTCTTTGTTTATGGTTAGGAAACATGACCATCTTTGATTAACGAGCTAGTCAAGTAGAGGCATACTAGTGACACTCTGTTTGTCTATGTATTCACACATGTATTATGTTTCCAGTTAATACAATTCTAGCATGAATAATAAACATTTATCATGATATAAGGAAATAAATAATAACTTTATTATTGCCTCTAGGGCATATTTCCTTCACCCCTCTCACAAGCATCTGCAACTATGAAAGAAGAATTAAGATAAATCTAACCGTAGCATGAAACATATGGATCCAAATCAGCCCCTTACGAAGCAACGCATAAACTAGGGTTTAAGCTTCTGTCACTCTAGCAACCCATCATCTACTTATTACTTCCCAATGCCTTCCCCTAGTTCCAAATCATGGTGAAGTGTCATGTAGTCGACGTTCACATAACACCACTAGAGGAAAGACAACATACATCTCATCAAAATATTGAACGAATACCAAATTCACATGATTACTTATAATAAGACTTCTCCCATGTCCTCAGGAACAAACGTAACTACTCACAAAGCATGTGCATATTCATAATCAGAGGAGTATTAATTATCATTAAGGATCTGAACATATGATATTCCACCGAATAAACCAACTAGCATCAACTACAAGGAGTAATCAACACTACTAGCAACCCATAGGTACCAATCTGAGGTTTTGAGACAAAGATCAGAAACAAGAGATGAACTAGGGTTTGAGAGGAGATGGTGCTGGTGAAGATGTTGATGGATATTGAGCCCCTCTTGATGACAGGATCATTGGTGATGACGATGGCTTCGATTTCCCCCTCTCAGAGGGAAGTTTCCCCGGCAGAACAACTACGCCGGAGCCCTAGATTGGTTCTGCCTAGGTTCCGCCTCGAGACGGCGGCGCTTCCCCAAAAGCTTCCTTCTGATTTTTTTCTAGGTCAAAACACACCATATAACAGAAGATGGGCATCGGGGGCCTGCCAGGCAGCCCACAAGGTAGGGGGCGCGCCCAGGGGGTAGGGCACGCCCCCACCCTTGTGGATGGCAGGTGGCCCCCTCTGTTTCTTTCTTCGCCCAATATTTTTTATATATTCCAAAATGATTCTCCATGAAGTTTCAGGACTTTTGTATATGTGCAGAATATGTCTCTAATATTTGCTCCTTTTCTAGTCCAGTATTGCAGCTATCATCGTTCTCCCTCTTCATGTAAACCTTGTAAAATAAGAGAGAAAAGGCATAAGTATTGTACCATAATATGTAATAATAGCCCATAATGCAATAAATATCAATATAAAAGCATGATGCAAAATGGACGTATCAGAGCGCTCTGTGTTACCATTGATGGTGATAACGCCATTGGGCTCTGACATTTTAAATTTTAGGTAAGCATGGTGCGGTACCACGTTAAAGCGGGCGAATGCAGTACGACTGAGCAATGCATGATAGCCACTGTGGAAGGGGACTATGTTGAAGATTAAGTCTTCACTTAGAAGTAGTTGGGGGAACCGAAAACAACTTCTAGTGTTAGAGTGCCCGTGCACCGGGCTTCTATGCCGGGGATGTCACCCTTAAAAGTGGTGTGACTGGGTTGGATTCTTGACGAATCAATGCCCATTTTCCTGATCGTGTCAGCATAGATCAGGTTCGAGCTGCTTCCGCCATCCATGAGGACGCGGGTGAAACCCATCGACAATGGGATCTAGGCCTAGGGCTGTCGACCCGCCCTGACGGATACTAGCCGGGTGGTCCTTTTTGTCAAAAGTGATCGGGCAAGCCGACCATGGGTTGAACTTTGGGGCTACAGGCTCCAAGGCGTAGACATCCCGAAGTGCATGCTTCCGCTCCCTCTTGGGAATGTGCGTGGCGTAGATCATGTTAATGTCCTTGACCTCGGAGGGAAACTGCTTCTGGTCGCCGTTATTGGTCCTGTGCGGTTCATCCTCCTCGTCGCTTTGAGAGCGTCCATTGCTAGACTCCTTCGATACTACCTTGCCGGCCTGTTTGAACACCCAACAATGTCGATTAGTGTGGTTGGCGACCTTTTTCAAGGTGCCGTGAATCTGGCAGGATCTATCGAGTATCTTATCCAACGCGTTGGGGCCGTCCTTGTTCCCTTTAAAGGGCCTTTTGTTAGGTCTGCCCCGTTGGCCATTGAACCTTGCATTAATTGCGGGGTCTCCGGTGTTGTGATGTCTACTATGCAACCTTCTTCTTGTAGATGTTGTTGGGCCTCCAAGTGCAGAGGTTTGTAGGACAGTAGCAAATTTCCCTCAAGTGGATGACCTAAGGTTTATCAATCCGTGGGAGGCGTAGGATGAAGATGGTCTCTCTCAAGCAACCCTGCAACCAAATAACAAAGAGTCTCTTGTGTCCCCAACACACCCAATACAATGGTAAATTGTATAGGTGCACTAGTTCGGCAAAGAGATGGTGATACAAGTGCAATATGGATGGTAGATATAGGTTTTTGTAATCTGAAAATATAAAAACAGCAAGGTAACAAGTGGTAAAAGTGAGCGTAAACGGTATTGCAATGCTAGGAAACAAGGCCTAGGGTTCATACTTTCACTAGTGCAAAGTCTCTCAACAATAATAACATAATTGGATCATATAACTATCCCTCAACATGCAACAAAGAGTCACTCCAAAGTCACTAATAGCGGAGAACAAACGAAGAGATTATGGTAGGGTACGAAACCACCTCAAAGCTATTCTTTCCAATCAATCTGTTGGGCTATTCCTATAAGTGTCACAAACAGCCCTAGAGTTCGTACTAGAATAACACCTTAAGACACAAATCAACCAAAACCCTAATGTCTCCAATGTCACCTCAAGTATCCGTGGGTATGATTATACGATATGCATCACACAATCTCAGATTCATCTATTCAACCAACACATAGAACCTCAAAGAGTGCCCCAAAGTTTCTACCGGAGAATCAAGACGAAAACGTGTGCCAACCCCCCTATGCATAGGTTCATGGGTGGAACCCGCAAGTTGATCACCAAAACATACATCAAGTGGATCACGTGATATCCCATTGTCACCACAGATACGCACGGCAAGACATACATCAAGTGTTCTCAAATCGTTAAAGACTCAATCCGATAAGATTACTTCAAAGGGAAAACTCAATCCATTACAAGAGAGTAGAGGGGGAGAAGAAACATAAGATACAACTATAATAGCAAAGCTCGCGATACATCAAGATCATGCCAAATCAAGAACACGAGAGGGAGAGAGAGAGAGAGAGAGAGAGATCAAACACATAGCTACTGGTACATACCCTCAGCCCCGAGGGTGAACTACTCCCTCCTAATCATGGAGAACGCCGGGATGATGAAGATGGCCACTGGTGAGGGTTGCCCCCCTCTGGCAGGGTGCCGGAACAGGGTCCCAATTGGGTTTTGGTGGCTACAGAGGCTAGCGGCGGCGAAACTCCAGATATATTCTATTCCCCGATCGTTTTAGGGTATATGGATATATATAGGTGAAAGAAGTACGTCAAGGGAGCCACGAGGGGCCCACGAGGGTGGAGGGCGCGCCCTAGGGGGGTGGGGGCGCCCCCCTACCTCGTGGCTCCCTCGTTTCTTTCCTGGCGTGCACTCCAAGTCTATCAGGTTACTTTCCTTCCAAAAATAACTTCTCCAAAAGGTTTCATTCCGTTTCGACTCCGTTTGATATTCCTTTTCTTCGAAACACTGAAACAAGAGAAAAACAGGAACTGCCACTAGGCTCTGGGTCAATAGGTTAGTCCCAAAAATAATATAAAAGTGCATAGTAAAGCCCATAAACATCCAAAACAGATAATATAATAGCATGGAACAATCAAAAATTATAGATATGTTGGAGACGTATCACGTTGCTGCCGTTGTTCTTATTTCGACGCTTGTTTCTGTTGCGCCTGGATTTTCCATTGCCCTCACATACTTCTGAGGTGCTGGTATCACTCCTGTGGGAGCTGCGGGCCAACCAACTGTCCTCTCCCACACAAAAACAGGTCATCAAGGAGGTAAGGGCTGCCATGGTTCTTGGCTTATCCCGTCCGAGCTAACGGGCGAGCCATTCATCCCCGATGTTGTGCTTGGAAGCAGCGATTGCTTCTGCATAGGGGCAGTCGATGATCTGATTCTTTTTAGTTAAGAACCGATTCCAGAATTTCCGAGCTGATTCACCCTCCTTCTGGACTACATGGTTGAGGTTGTTAGCACCCTGGAAATTTGCACGAAAAGCTTCCTCGAGCTCCTCCCAGCTTCCGATGGAATTTCTAGGCAGGCTGTTGAAAGTGTGTTATATCGACTAGAGGGGGGTGAATAGGCGATTTTTATGAAATTCTTCACTGAGGAATTTGCTAGTGTGGAAATTCCTTAGCGAAGAACGACTTGCAGCGGAATAAGTACTCAGAAGTAAACATGACAGAATACATGCATGATCATCATGATGAAATGAAAACAAACACAAAGTACAGAAAGCTTAATCACAGGATAGCACAAGATGAAGACAAACAGACTGAAGAAATTGAACTGAGGAAATTGAGAAAGTCTTCAGTCAAAGTCTTCAAACACAAATATGAATGAGTACACAACACAGTAATGAGGAAATGGAAGTGTTGAGGAAATAGAACTAGTTGGCTTGGTGAAGACAATGATTTGGTAGACCAGTTCCAACTGTTGTCTCAGTTGTACATCTGGTTGGAGCGGCTAGGTATTTAAACCTGAGGACACACAGTCCTCACCGTATTCTCCTTGAGCTAAGGACACACAGTCCTCGACCAATCACTCGTGGTAAGTCTTCAGGTGACTTCCGAACCTTCACAAACTCGGTCACTCGGCGATCCACAATTCCTCTTGGATGCTCTAGACCATGATGCCTAACCGTCTGGAAGAAGCACATTCTCCAAAGGTAACAAGTGTCGGATCCATGCAGGATCAATCTCTTCAGTGATGCTCAATCACTTTGGGTTTGTAGGTGTTGGGGTTTGGGTTTTGGATTTTCCTCACTTGATGATTTTCGCTCAAAGTCCTCGGAGGATGGGATGCTCTCAATTGACTAGTGTTAGTTTCTCTCGGAGCAGCCAACCAGCTAGTGGTTGTAGGGGGCGGCTATTTATAGCCTAGGGAGCAGCCCGACATGATAAGACATAAATGCCCTTCAATAATATGACCGTTAGGTGGGTAAGATATTTTAGGACAGCTGGCGCGTAGCACAGCAACGGTCGGAAATTTGAGGTTCAAATTCCCCAGGGCTATCATGTTCCTCACTGTGTAGGCAGTCCGCACTGGCGAATTCCTAACTCCTCAGTCAGAACAAAGTCCTCAGTGACTAGAAGAACTGCGTCTCTGTCACTGAAGAAATTGACCGAGCTGTATGAGATTTCCAATGGCTTCACTCAAAGGGATTGGTAGGTGTAGGATTTGAGTTGAGCATCACATGGAAATTTTTCCTTAGTATTTCCTCGACCCCCTTTAACAATATGGTGTTTCCTATGACTCAAGAAAGAGAAAATGAAACTACGAAAACAAACGTCTTCACGCTTCATGTTCCTCGAATGAATACCAAGTCTTCAAGGTCACGCCAATTTCTTCAATTTCAAAGTCTTCAGAAGGTCTTCAGAATACCAAAGTCTTCAGATCGAAGAACTTCATTTTTAGGGGTCGACTTTCTTTGTAAATATGAAACTCCTCATAGACTTATAGACCTGTGTACACTCATAAACGCATTAGTCCCTTAACCTATAAGTCTTCAATACACCAAAATCACTAAGGGGCACTAGATGCACTTACAATCTCCCCCTTTTTGCTGATTGATGACAATATAGGTTAAGTTTTCAACAGGGATAAACATATGAAGTGTAAATACTGATATTGAGGAATTTGATTGCAAGATATAGAAGAACTCCCCCTGAAGATGTGCATAGTGAGGAATTTGCTTTTGAAGCAATGCACACTTGAAGAGTAGAATCATGGAGATCTCCCCCTATATCTTGTAATTCATACACGCATTTGATATATAATATGAAGAATTTGAAATGCATGATGAAAAATGGTAACTGACGAATTTCAGCATGCGTGCGATAATATTAATGAGGAATAAGCATGCAGAATAACGTAGCAGAAGTATCAGACCACCATCGGGTTTAAGTTTACAACTCGATCCAATAAAAGTTTTAGAAGAATGAGAGTTTTAACTTAGCAAAAAACGCCCATATAATAGACCCGCTTGAAGACTAACTCAGATTTCTCCCCCTTTGTCATCGAATGACCAAAAGGATCGAAACTGAGGACTAATGCCCCTGAAGATAATCAAGTTGAGGAAGGAGCGCCAGCGTTGTCGGGGTCGGTTGTTGAAGTAGGGCCTGCCGCTGTGTCGTCCAAGTCTTCATTTTCATCAGTGTCACACGATGAAGAATAGGAGCTGGCCACAAAGAAGGAACCTTGACCTTCTTGAATTTCTTCGGAGGAGGTGCAGACCAGTAAAAGTCTTCCTTGAGACCCATTTTCTTCAGATCTTCAACGATGTAGACATGAGAGAGGACAGCCCAGGTACGGTTGAAGGTTTCATGGAGGTAGTATTGGTTTTTCTTCACTGCATTGTGTGTTGAAGTCATGTTGTGAAGAATTGAACCAAACTGACGCTTGACCCATTTATGATTGCGATCAACCTTCTAATGAAGACTGAGGAGTAACTCACGATCAGTCATCACCCTGGGTGCTGTGGCTTGAGGATTTTGCTTGGCATTGTTGGCGGCAGAGTCATGTGTGGCAGAGTCATCATTGGTGGAGTAGGATGCAGCCTTGCGAAACTGACCATCCAATGGACGAATGCCTTCATCTATCACAGCAGCGGCCTTGCCTTTGCCATCAGCTGAGGAAAATGTCCTTTTGAGGACTTCAATTGGAGGCAAGTAGCTGCAGTGGTTCAGAGTGTCAGCTTTGTAGTTGAGTGAAGACCTTGTACTGATGAATCTCATAATCCATGGCGCATAAGGCTTCAGCTCAAATGGTGACATTGCAATATTGGCCAGAGTCCTCATGAAGAAATCGTGAAAGTTGACGGGAACGCCATGAATGATATTGAAAAGCAGATTCTTCATGATACCAATGACTTCTTCATCATTTGAGTCATGGCCTTTGATAGGACTCATTGTCTTTGTCAGAATGTGATAGACAGTCCGAGGCACATACAGTAATTCCTTGGCGAGGAAATTGGTTCGAGGGGCCTGCCCTGGCTTCAAAGGCTTCATCAAAACTTGCACGTAGTGATTTGAAAGCTCAGGTTCACTATAGACACAACGTGCATCTTCAAGGGGAGGACTGAGTGGTAGGGCACGAAGCAATTCAGACGTCGGTGCCTTATAATGAGTGTTCTCTGTCATCCAGTCCAGCACCCATGAATTCACATCTTCAGAGTCGCATGTGATGTGCAACGTTGCATAGAACTGAAGAATGAGTTCTTCATTCCAGTCGCAGATGTCAGTACAGAAGTTGAGTAGCCCAACGTCATGAAGAACACTGAGGACTGGCTCGAAGCACGGCAAGGACTCCATATCCACGTGAGGAATATGTGCATGATCGAAGACTTTGTCTTTGTTGAACAACACTGAGGAATAAAAGTTGGCTTGACTAGCAGTCCAGAAACGCCTCTTCCTTATGCAAGAGAGTCATAAGGATTGTAATCAGTGAAGAATACGTTCTCGCCAAAGAAGTCTTCAGCCTTGAACTTTTGCTCCCTTGAGAACGGATCCTTTGGCTTTGGCAGATGGGTGTCAGTGAGTTGCATCACAACGTCAGGGATCGCGAGCTCAGGTTCTTCAGGCTGAGGAATTTCTGGTTCCTCTATAGGTGCAGTTTGTGTTGTCACGTTTTCAGCAGCAGCAGTTTCTTCAGCACTAGTGGCTGGAATGTCTTCATGGACAGGTGAGGTGGGATGAGTTTCCTCAGAGCCCATTTGAACTATTGGTGCAGGGGTGTGAGGAATTTGCTGTAGTGGGGTGAAGAGTGGAGAGTTGGGATGCTGACTTTCCCAAAAGTCATCATTCATCACTGGCGTTGTGCTTCCAATGTCCACGTCTTCATCTTCTAATTCTTCAACACCAGCCTCTTCAGCAGTGAACTGAGGCATTGGTGAGGATACAACAAGTGTGGAAGGGATCGTATCCACTTCAATTTCCTCATCAATCTGCTCTGACGAAGCAGCAGATTGAGTTTCTTCATCAGATCCGCTTGGGATCTCATATTCTTCACCAAAAGGAACAAGGTCCTTTGATGGCATGGTGGAAATTGGAACATCATCGATCAGATTTGCAAAAGAGCTGGTCATAGGCTTCATCCTCTTTGGAGCTGAAGATTCTGAAGCACTTGATGCTTTCCTTTTCTTCACTTCAGCTCGTTCTGCAGCCTTGGTCTTTTTCACATCTGACGCAGATGGAAGGATAGGAGTTGGTGTAGGCGCAGGTGGAGCTGAGGAATCTGTTTGAATTTCCTCAGGAGCAACTAATGCAGTTGCCCTGACTTCTTCAATTTCTTTAGGCGCACCACTAGTGGATGCCCTGGCAATTTCTTCAGCGGCTGGAATGGAGTCATCAGCCCTGGAACTAGCATTTTCTTCAGCAGCCTGAAAGTCATCAGCGGTGCTGGCATGTTCTTTAGTGGGCTGAGCAGAAGCTTCAGCCTGAGGAACTTCTTGTTGCGATGGGGCTGCAACAGTTGTGAACTTCTCAGTCAGTTTCACAAACCTGACTTTAGATCCTTTCCAATCAGCATAGTAAGCATCAAATTCATCGCTGAGGGTTTTGATGTCAGCCTCCATCTTGACGAGTTCTTCAGGTGTCATCTTGACAACATTTTTCTTCGGCAGTTTCTCTTTTCTGTACTGCGATTTCTTGATCTGTCTGGCCCTATCATACTTCCATTTTTCTTCTTGAATGAAAGCAGTCAAGACGTGACTTTGACCAGGAGTGAGGTTCATCTTCGGCACAGGCGTATTGGGATCTTTGTGCCATAGATCAATGAAATCTAGGATCAACCATGGATCAAAAAGCAGTGGCACATTGCTTCCTTTGGCACTAGCGGCCTTAGCTTGCCTATCTCTGATGATTTCGGCAAGTTCTTCTTCATCAGCCTCATCATCGTCAGAGGGCACTTGGAAAGCCACCTGCTTTTTCTTTGGACTAGGGCGAGGACCTCGTCCAGCAGTAGCCTTTTTCTTCAGCAGAGAGGGTCCAGCTGAGGAACTTGGTGCAGCTGAGGAACTTGCAGAGACACCAGAGGCAATGGAGATGCATCTAGTCCTTTGGCATGAGGCCAGATGTGCAGGTGCTGAGGACTTGGTTGGAACAGCTGAGGACTTTGGAGGAGGTGCTGAGGATTTTGAAGGAGCAGGAGCAGCTTGAGGAATTGGTCGTGAAGATTTTGAAGTTCCTGGCCGTGAGGGCGCAGCTGAGGAACTTGGCCGTGAGAGCATTGTTGGTGAAGCACTTGGTTTACGAGCAGGCTTCTTAGGCATAGATTTCCTCGGCTTAACAGAGGCCTCAGTGGCAGCAGCAGCAGCAGCAGAGTCTTCATTGAATTTCCTCACTGCTTCTTTGGCTTGTCTTGCCAATTTGGCTTGGTGCTTTGCCCATTCTTCAGGAAAATCCTCACCGTGTTTGATGCTAGTGGGACATGCCTCTTGGCCAGGTGCCAATGGGGCTCTTGGGCATGGAGGATTTAGTGTGAATTTCTTCATATACTTTGGGGTTACATATCTGTATTCCCTCCATTCGCGTGTCCATCTCCGTTCAATCCTCTGAATGCGCACCTTGCGCTGATTTTTGTTTTCTTTGCTAAACTTGGCTTCATCAGGTGTGCAGTACTCTTTGTAAATGTCCTCAGGGATCTCAAAAGCAGTCATGACCTCAGGCCTCTTTCCTCCTTTCTATGGCTTCTTACCATCTGCCATGTTCTTCAGCTGAGGAATTTGAACAATTGAATTCTCTGGAAAAAGTATGCAATTTCTCTTCGAGGAACGCTGCAAATGAGTTAAGTTGATGAGAACCTAGTGATTCAGCAGCGGACATGAGTACCTGTGAACAGAGTATAGTTGCGAGGAATTTGGAGAGGTCATATGCGTTCTCAGAGGATTTTTCAAAAAGAACAAGTTTGAGGAATTTGACCAGATGTGTCTTGAGTAATTTCACTAAGCGTGCTTTGTCTTAGGTTCCAGAGTTGTATAGATCGAAGATCCACACAATTGAGGAATCTTGAAGAAAATGATGCTTAGAGAAATCAGTCAAGAACAGATGACATGTGAGGTGTTTAGTGTGTGAGGACTTGAGAAATAAAACACCTTTGAAGATTTTGTAGAAAACTTTCAAATCAAGGAGGGCAGTAAAAGTAACTTTTAATTACCCTGAAAGAAGAACACGACGAACAGTGAGGTGAAACAGTGAAGTTCGTCGGTGTAGATCTTCCACGCCCTAACTTGGCGGAGAAAGACGTCTACGGCGGCGGCGGAGGTGAAGATTTCCGCGTTCGGCGCGAGTACGACGGCCACGAGCTCGAGGCAGTGAAGCTCTTCCTCACCGGCGACGATGGAGTAGTGGCGGCGCTAGGGTTTGGGAAGCTTGAGCGGGAGAGAGAGAGATCGAGCGGAGTAAAGGAAGTGAGGAAGGGGTGAGGGGGTATTTATAGTGGCAGTGAAAAACTGTTCGCCCGAAGATTTGGGACGAACGTGCCCCTGACCCTTCTCCTTCGCATGGCATGTGTCACCCACGTACTGTGAAGTGGAGATCGTGTTAGATCGTGGGTGAATAGAATAATGCATCATGGGATGCGGAACGGTTTGAGCGGCAAAACCGAAAATTTGGATAAGATTGTTTTTAATGTTCTGTTCGCAATTTCTTCAGCTGACAAGGACACAGTGAAGAATTTGAATGAGTTTCAAATAGAACGCACATGAAGAATTTGTGAATAGATTGGGTTGAGTATAGCATAGAGGGGGAAGGGTCCAATCACATTCACTTAGCAGAAAAACTATATTGAAGAAATAGCCATAAGTGAATGCTGTAGAGGACATAAACTCATATATATATATATATATATATATATATATATATATATATATATATATATATATATATATATATAGCCAATGAAGAAAAACAACAGAACAAGTGAAGATTTTGCAAAGTTGAAGAATTTGAACAACTGAGGAATTTCAATGAGGAAAAACTCAAATTGAAGATTTTCACTTTTGTGGTGGCATGACCCACCGTATAAGAATACTGATTTCAGACACCGCGTACAATTATCGTAGGGTTCTGAGAATCAAATTCTTCGTTAATTTCTTCACACTTAGAGTGTTATTCTTCATTGATTGAAGAAGAACGTTTCTTCATGTGTTGCACATCTAAGTCATCAATTTTGCATCAGTGTTAGGATGAGTGCCCGGGTTGACTTTCTTTGTAAATATCAAACTCCTCATAGACTTATAGACCTGTGTACACTCATAAACGCATTAGTCCCTTAACCTATAAGTCTTCAATACACCAAAATCACTAAGGGGCACTAGATGCACTTACAGTTGTGAAGCCAATGCCTTGTTGGTCCTTTGAGCTTGAGGGGTAGATATTTTATAGCATGGAGGTCATCTCCTCGGGCCATGTGGATGTGGAGAAGGAAATCCTCTATCCAGACACCGGGTTAGTTGTCCCATCTCATTGATCGATATTGATGGGTTTAAACCCTTCTGGGAACTGGTGCCCCATGACTTCATCTGTAAAACATGCAGGATGTGCAGGCCCTCACAAATGAGCCGCGTTTGGTTGAGCATGAGCCATTGCTCTAGCTCGAACTTGTTCTAGAGTCCTCTCGTGCCTGTCCAGCCAAGCTTCATAGCCATCCAGACCGATTGGTGCGTGGCTCCGTGACCCGTAGATGGATCGGGAGGGAGCTTTATTGGCTTGTAGCTTATCACACAGGTCAGAGGTCTCAGGGTGCTCGATTGCAGTCTTGCCGTGAGGGTGGGTTTTGACAGGGAGTGCCTTAGGTGCCCCTGTTGGCCGATCTCGCCCTCTAGGGGGTTAGTCAGCTTGTCCTACATGTCCATGTATGAGTGGCTCGTTATCCGCGGCCTCGTCGTCGAAGTTAGGTAATAGTTGCCTCTTCGGGAATCATTTGGGGGGAGCGCTCGGGATTCGAGATCTGCTTCGAGCGTAAAGATTTTTAGCCGTTTGTCATTGAGCGCGTTCTCGTGGGTATACAACTCCTGCTGCTTCCTTTTCATGCTTTGCGCGGTTGCGATAGCTACCTTTGGAACCGTGTTGGTTCGGACGGGTTCATGGGCATGACGAACTCGTTGGGTCCGAGGCTTACATCATCTTTAGACTCCAGCATATAGTCCTAGTCTGATCCGTCGTTGAAGGTGCCCATGTCGTCGAGGTTGTCCTCATCGGGTGTTCCAGTGGGCCTGTTTTGTTGGCGGGGGAGGCTTGATTGTCCTTCCCAGGTTCTCCCCGGATTCGGGGGCAGCACCATCATCAACGGTGCCCGAAGTGATGGTCGTACTCCTGCTTCTGTTGTGGCCCTTAGACCGCTTTTTAGAGCGGCCATGCTTAGGGTTTTTGTTAGATTTATCCTTAGACTTGTCTTTGGGAGTATCGACCATGTAGACGTCGTAAGTGGATGTTGCGGCCCACTTCCCTATATGGGGTATGGCCGCGAGTTGGTCTGCTCTATAATCATCACCGACATCTTCGTCCATGTCGGTGGCCTCATCGGAGCCGTAATCGAGCGTGTCGGTTAGGTCTTCGACTGTGGCGACTAGGTGGGTGGTGGGTAGGATAAAAATATCCTGATCGTCGGCTTTACATCTGATCTGATCATAGATGGCGGATGAGATCGCCATGTTTTGGATTCGATCCAACACATCATTGATTTACGAGATCTCCCCAGTATCCAGGACCTAGGCATAGGTCGGGCTGATCTAGAACAATTTGTTTGGGCCAATTGACGTGGTGCCGGCCTCTTGCTCGCCCGGGGTTGATCCCTGGGTGGCGGGAGCAATTGCTGCGTCAGTTGCTGGTGGAATTATCGGCATTGTCGGATCCGAAGGCAAGCTCGGCGTTGAGGCATCCAAGGGCTCGGTGTTTGCGCCGGACAAGCTGACCACTAGATCTATCTCCGTAGTCGGCTCCGGGAGGAGAGCGGATCCGAGGCCCCCATCATAATCCGGCTTTGGAGCCATGGCACCGAAGGTTTGTGCTGGTCCGAGGTCCACCCCGAATGGACCAGATCGAGCGTCCGCGGTGTACTCCAGGCTTCCGAACGTAATGACTTGGTTTGGGGAGAATTCTCTGAAGGAAATATGCCCTAGAGGCAATAATAAAGTTATTATTTATTCCCTTATTTCATGATAAATGTTTATTATTCATGCTAGAATTGTATTAACCGGAAACATAATACATGTGTGAATACATAGACAAACAAGAGTGTCACTAGTATGCCTCTACTTGACTAGCTCATTAATCAAAGATGGTTATGTTTCCTAACCATAGACAAAGAGTTGTTATTTGATTAATGGGATCACATCAATAGATGAATGATCTGATTGACTTGACCCATTCCGTTAGCTTAGCACTTGATCGTTTAGTTTGTTGCTATTGCTTTCTTCATGACTTATACATGTTCCTATGACTATGAGATTATGCAACTCCCGTTTACCGGAGGAACACTTTGTGTGCTACCAAACGTCACAACATAACTGGGTGATTATAAAGGTGCTCTACAGGTGTCTCCGAAGGTACTTGTTGGGTTGGCGTATTTCGAGATTAGGATTTGTCACTCCGAATGTCGGAGAGGTATCTCTGGGCCCTCTTGGTAATGCACATCACTTAAGCCTTGCAAACATTGCAACTAATGAGTTAGTTGCAGGATGATGTATTACGGAACGAGTAAAGAGACTTGCCGGTAACGAGATTGAACTAGGTATAGGATACCGACGATCGAATCTCGGGCAAGTAACATACCGATGACAAAGGGAACAACGTATGTTGTTATGCGGTCTGACCAATAAAGATCTTCGTAGAATATGTAGGAACCAATATGAGCATCCAGGTTCCGCTATTGGTTATTGACCGGAGACGTGTCTCGGTCATGTCTACATTGTTCTCGAACCGTAGGGTCCGCACGCTTAACGTTATGATGATAGTTTCATTATGAGTTTATGTATTTTGATGTACCGAAGGTTGTTCGGAGTCCCGGATGTGATCACGGACATGACGAGGAGTCTTGAAATGGTCGAGACATAAAGATCGATATATTGAACGACTATATTCGGACACCGGAAGTGTTCCGGGTGATTTCGGAGGAAACCGGAGTGCCAGAGGGGTTACCGGAACCCCCCGGGGAAGTATTGGGCCTTAGTGGGCCTGAGGGGAGAGAGAGGGCAGCAGCCCAGGAGGTGGCACCCCCCATGAGGAGTCCGAATTGGACTAGGGAGGGGGGCGCGGCCCCTCTTTCCCTCTCCCTCTCCCTCTCTTTCCTTCCCCCTCTCTCTTCCTAGTTGGACTAGGAAACGGGAGTCCTACTCCCACTAGGAGGAGGACTCCCCCCTCCCTTTGGCGCGCCCCATAGGGCCGGCCGGCCTCCGCCCTTGCTTCTTTATATACGGGGGCAGGGGGCACCCTAGAACACACAAGTTGATCTTCGTGATCGTTCCTTAGCCGTGTGCGGTGCCCCCCTCCACGATATTACACCTCGGTCATATTGTAGCGGTGCTTAAGCGAAGCCCTGCGACGGTTGAACATCAAGATCGTCACCACGCTGTCGTGCTGACGGAACTCCTCCCCGAAGCTTTGCTGGATCGGAGCCCGGGGAGCGTCATCGAGCTGAACGTGTGCCAAGAACTCGGAGGTGCCGGAGTAACGGTGCTTGGATCGGTTGGACCGGGAAGACGTACGACTACTTCCTCTACGTTGTGTCAACGCTTCCGCTTCGGTCTACGAGGGTACGTAGACAACACTCTCCCCTCTCGTTGCTATGCATCACCATGATCTTGTGTGTGCGTAGAATTTTTTTGAAATTACTACGTTCCCCTACAGTGGCATCCGAGCCAGGTTTTTATGGTTTGATCTTATATGCACGAGTAGAACACAAGTGAGTTGTGGGTGATATAAGTCATACTGCTTACCAGCATGTCATACTTTGGTTCGGCGGTATTGTTGGATGAAGCGGCCCAGACCGACATTACGCGTACGCTTACGCGAGACTGGTTCTACCGCCGTGCTTTGCACACAGGTGGCTGGCGGGTGTCAGTTTCTCCAACTTTAGTTGAACCGAGTGTGGCTACGCCCGGTCCTTGCGAAGGTTAAAACAGCACTAACTTGACAAACTATCGTTGTAGTTTTTATGCGTAGGTAAGATTGGTTCTTGCTTAAGCCCATAGCAGCCACGTAAAATTTGCAACAACAAAGTAGAGGACGTCTAACTTGTTTTTGCAGGGCATGTTGTGATGTGATATGGTCAAGACATGATGCTAAATTTTATTGTATGAGATGATCATGTTTTGTAACCGAGTTATCGGCAACTGGCAGGAGCCATATGGTTGTCACTTTATTGTATGCAATGCAATCGCCCTGTAATGCTTTACTTTATCACTAAGCGGTAGCGATAGTCGTAGTAGCATAAAATTGGCGAGACGACAACGATTCTAGGATGGAGATCAAGGTGTCGCGCTGGTGACGATGGTGATCATGACGGTGCTTCAGAGATGGAGATCACAAGCACAAGATGATGATGGCCATATCATATCACTTATATTGATTGCATGTGATGTTTATCTTTTATGCATCTTATCTTGCTTTGATTGACGGTAGCATTATAAGATGATCCCTCACTAAATTATCATAGTAAAAGTGTTCTCCCTGAGTATGCACCGTTGCGAAAGTTCTTCGTGCTGAGACACCACGTGATGATCGGGTGTGATAGGCTCTACGTTCAAATACAACAGGTGCAAAACAGTTGCACACGCGGAATACTCAGGTTTAACTTGACGAGCCTAGCATATAACAGATATGGCCTCGGAACATGGAGACCGAAAGGTCGAGCGTGAATCATATAGTAGATATGATCAACATAGTGATGTTCACCATTGAAACTACTCCATCTCACGTGATGATCGGACATGGTTTAGTTGATATGGATCACGTGATCACTTAGAGGATTAGAGGAATGTCTATCTAAGTGGGAGTTATTAAGTAATATGATTAATTGAACTTAAATTTATCATGAACTTAGTACCTGATAGTATCTTGCTTGTCTATGTTGATTGTAGATAGATGGCCCGTGCTGTTGTTCCGTTGAATTTTAATGCGTTCCTTGAGAAAGCAAAGTTGAAAGATGATGGTAGCAATTACGCGGACTGGGTCCGTAACTTGAGGATTGTCCTCATTGCTGCACAGAAAAGTTACGTCCTGGAAGCACCGCTGGGTGCCAGTCCTGCTGCTGATGCAACTGACAACGTTAAGAACGTTTGGCAGAGAAAAGCTGATGACTACTCGATAGTTCAATGTGCCATGCTTTACGGCTTAGAACCGGGACTTCAACGACGTTTTGAACGTCATGGAGCATATGAGATGTTCCAGGAGTTGAAGTTAATATTCCAGAAGAATGCCCGGATTGAGAGATATGAAGTCTCCAATAAGTTCTATAGCTGCAAGATGGAGGAGAATAGTTCTGTCAGTGAGCATATACTCAAGATGTCTGGGTATTGTAATGAATTGATTCAACTGGGAGTTAATCTTCCGGATGATAGCGTCATTGACAGAATTCTCCAATCACTTCCACCTAGCTACAAGAGCTTTGTGATGAACTATAATATGCAAGGGATGGATAAGACAATTCCCGAGCTCTTTGCAATGCTAAAGGCTGCGGAGGTAGAAATCAAGAAGGAGCATCAAGTGTTGATGGTCAACAAGACCACTAGTTTCAAGAAAAAGGGCAAAGGAAAGAGGAAGGGGAACTTCAAGAAGAACAGCAAGCAAGTTGCTGCTCAGGAGAAGAAACCCAAGCCTGGACCTAAGCCTGAAACTGAGTGCTTCTACTGCAAGCAGACTGGTCACTAGAAGCGGAACTGCCCCAAGTATTTGGCGGATAAGAAGGATGGCAAGGTGAACAAAGGTATATGTGATATACATGTTATTGATGTGTACCTTACTAATGCTCGCAGTAGCACCTGGGTATTTGATACTGGTTCTGTTGCTAATATTGGCAACTCAAAACAGGGGCTACGGATTAAGCGAAGATTGGCTAAGGATGAGGTGACGATGCGCGTGGGAAATGGTTCCAAAGTCGATGTGATCGCGGTCGGCACGCTACCTCTACATCTACCTTCGGGATTAGTATTAGACCTAAATAATTGTTATTTGGTGCCAGCGTTGAGCATGAACATTATATCTGGATCTTGTTTGATGCGAGACGGTTATTCATTTAAATCAGAGAATAATGGTTGTTCTATTTATATGAGTAATATCTTTTATGGTCATGCACCCTTGAAGAATGGTCTATTCTTGATGAATCTCGATAGTAGTGATACACATATTCATAATGTTGAAGCCAAAAGATGCAGAGTTGATAATGATAGTGCAACTTATTTGTGGCACTGCCGTTTAGGTCATATCGGTGTAAAGCGCATGAAGAAACTCCATACTGATGGACTTTTGGAACCTCTTGATTATGAATCACTTGGTACTTGCGAACCGTGTCTCATGGGCGAGATGACTAAAACACCGTTCTTCGGTACTATGGAGAGAGCAACAGATTTGTTGGAAATCATACATACAGATGTATGTGGTCCGATGAATGTTGAGGCTCGTGGCGGATATCGTTATTTTCTCACCTTCACAGATGATTTAAGCAGATATGGGTATATCTACTTAATGAAGCATAAGTCTGAAACATTTGAAAAGTTCAAAGAATTTCAGAGTTAAGTTGAAAATCATCATAACAAGAAAATAAAGTTTCTACGATCTGATCGTGGAGAAGAATATTTGAGTTACGAGTTTGGTGTACATTTGAAACAATGCGGAATAGTTTCGCAACTCACGCCACCCAAAACACCACAGCGTAATGGTGTGTCCGAACGTCGTAACCGTACTTTACTTGATATGGTGCGATCTATGATGTCTCTTACAGATTTACCGCTATCGTTTTGGGGTTATGCTTTAGAGACGGCTGCATTCACGTTAAATAGGGCACCATCGAAATCCGTTGAGACGACACCTTATGAACTATGGTTTGGCAAGAAACCAAAGTTGTCGTTTCTTAAAGTTTGGGGCTGCGATGCTTATGTGAAAAAGCTTCAACCTGATAAGCTCGAACCCAAATCGGAGAAATGTGTCTTCATAGGATATCCAAAGGAGACTGTTGGATACACCTTCTATCACAAATCCGAAGGCAAGACTTTTGTTGCTAAATTCGGAAACTTTCTAGAGAAGGAGTTTCTCTCGAAAGAAGTGAGTGGGAGGAAAATAGCACATCACAGGAACCGGTTTCTGTGACGTCTGAACCAATTAGTGAGGAAGTTAATGATGATGATCATAGAACTTTAGATCAAGTTACTACAGAACCTCGTAGATCAACCAGAGTAAGATCCGCACCAGAGTGGTACGGCAATCCTGTTCTGGAAGTCATGCTACTAGATCATGATGAACCTACGAACTATGAAGAAGCGATGGTAAGCCCAGATTCCGCAAAATGGCTTGAAGCCATGAAATCTTAGATGGGATCCATGTATGAGAACAAAGTATGGACTTTGGTTGACTTGCCCGATGATCGGCAAGCAATTGAGAATAAATGGATCTTTAAGAAGAAGACTGACGCTGACGGTAATGTTACTGTCTACAAAGCTCGACTTGTTGCAAAAGGGTTTCGACAAGTTCAAGGGATTGACTACAATGAGACCTTCTCACCCGTAGCGATGCTTAAGTCTGTCCGAATCATGTTAGCAATTGCCGCATTTTATGACTATGAAATTTGGCAAATGGATGTCAAAACTGCATTCCTGAATGGATTTCTGGAAGAAGAGTTGTATATGATGCAACCATAAGGTTTTGTCGCTCCAAAGGGAGCTAACAAAGTGTGCAAGCTCCAGCGATCCATTTATGGACTGGTGCAAGCCTCTCGGAGTTGGAATAAACGCTTTGATAGTGTGATCAAAGCATTTGGGTTTATACAGACTTTTGGAGAAGCCTGTATTTACAAGAAAGTGAGTGGGAGCTCTGTAGCATTTCTGATATTATATGTGGATGACATATTACTAATCGGAAATGATATAGAATTTCTGGATAGCATAAAGGGATACTTGAATAAGAGTTTTTCAATGAAAGACCTCGGTGAAGCTGCTTACATATTGGGCATTAAGATCTATAGAGATAGATCAAGATGCTTAATTGGACTTTCACAAAGCACATACCTTGACAAAGTTTTGAAGAAGTTCAAAATGGATCAGGCGAAGAAAGGATTCTTGCCTGTGTTACAAGGTGTGAAGTTTAGTAAGACTCAATGCCCGACCACTGCAGAAGATAGAGAGAAAATGAAAGATGTTCCCTATGCTTTAGCCATAGGCTCTATCATGTATGCAATGCTGTGTACCAGACCTGATGTGTGCCTTGCTATAAGTCTAGCAGGGATGTACCAAAGTAATCCAGGAGTGGATCACTGGACAGCGGTCAAGAACATCCTGAAATACCTGAAAAGGACTAAGGATATGTTTCTCGTATATGGAGGTGACAAAGAGCTCATCGTAAGTGGTTACGTTGATGCAAGCTTTGACACTGATCCGGACGATTCTAAATCGCAAACCGGATATGTGTTTACTTTAAACGGTGGAGCTGTCAGTTGGTGCAGTTCCAAACAAAGCGTCGTGGCGGGATCTACGTGTGAAGCGGAATACATAGCTGCTTCGGAAGCAGCAAATGAAGGAGTCTGGATGAAGGAGTTCATATCCGATCTAGGTGTCATACCTAGTGCATCGGGTCCAATGAAAATCTTTTGTGACAATACTGGAGCAATTGCCTTAGCGAAGGAATCTAGATTTCACAAGAGAACCAAGCACATCAAGAGACGCTTCAATTCCATCCGGGATCTAGTCCAGGTGGGAGACATAGAAATTTGCAAGATACATACGGATCTGAATGTAGCAGACCCGTTGACTAAGCCTCTTCCACGAGCAAAACATGATTAGCACCAAGACTCCATGGGTGTTAGAATCATTACTGTGTAATCTAGATTATTGACTCTATTGTAAGTGGGAGACTGAAGGAAATATGCCCTAGAGGCAATAATAAAGTTATTATTTATTTCCTTATTTCATGATAAATGTTTATTATTCATGCTAGAATTGTATTAACCGGAAACATAATACATGTGTGAATACATAGACAAACAAGAGTGTCACTAGTATGCCTCTACTTGACTAGCTCATTAATCAAAGATGGTTATGTTTCCTAACCATAGACAAAGAGTTGTTATTTGATTAATGGGATCACATCATTAGATGAATGATCTGATTGACTTGACCCATTCCGTTAGCTTAGCACTTGATCGTTTAGTTTGTTGCTATTGCTTTCTTCATGACTTATACATGTTCCTATGACTATGAGATTATGCAACTCCCGTTTACCGGAGGAACACTTTGTGTGCTACCAAACGTCACAACGTAACTGGGTGATTATAAAGGTGCTCTACAGGTGTCTCCGAAGGTACTTGTTGGGTTGGCGTATTTCGAGATTAGGATTTGTCACTCCAAATGTCGGAGAGGTATCTCTGGGCCCTCTCGGTAATGCACATCACTTAAGCCTTGCAAGCATTGCAACTAATGAGTTAGTTGCAGGATAATGTATTACGGAACGAGTAAAGAGACTTGCCGGTAATGAGATTGAACTAGGTATAGGATACCGACGATCGAATCTCGGGCAAGTAACATACCAATGACAAAGGGAACAACGTATGTTGTTATGCCGTCTGACCAATAAAGATCTTCGTAGAATATGTAGGAACCAATATGAGCATCCAGGTTCCGCTATTGGTTATTGACCGGAGACGTGTCTCGGTCATGTCTACATTGTTCTCGAACCATAGGGTCCGCACGCTTAACGTTACGATGATAGTTTCATTATGAGTTTATGTATTTTGATGTACCGAAGGTTGTTCGGAGTCTCGGATGTGATCATGGACATGACGAGGAGTCTCGAAATGGTCGAGACATAAAGATCGATATATTGGACGACTATATTCGGACATCGGAAGTGTTCCGGGTGATTTCGGAGAAAACCGGAGTGCCGGAGGGGTTACCGGAACCCCCCGGGGAAGTATTGGGCCTTAGTGGGCCTGAGGGGAGAGAGAGGGCAGCAGACCAGGAGGTGCCCCCCCATGAGGAGTCCGAATTGGACTAGGGAGGGGGGTGCGGCCCCTCTTTCCCTCTCCCTCTCCCTCTCTTTCCTTCCCCCTCTCTCTTCCTAGTTGGACTAGGAAAGGGGAGTCCTACTCCCACTAGGAGGAGGACTCCCCCTTCCTTTGGCGCGCCCCATAGGGCCGGCCGGCCTCCCCCCTTGCTCCTTTATATACGGGGGCAGGGGGCACCCTAGAACACACAAGTTGATCTTCGTGATCGTTCCTTAGCCGTGTGCGGTGCCCCCTCCACGATATTACACCTCGATCATATTGTAGCGGTGCTTAGGCGAAGCCCTGCGACGGTTGAACATCAAGATCGTCACCACACCGTCGTGCTGACGGAACTCCTCCCCGAAGCTTTGCTGGATCGGAGCCCGGGGAGCGTCATTGAACTGAACGTGTGCCAAGAACTCGGAGGTGACGGAGTAACGGTGCTTCGATCGGTGGAATGTGATTATTAAAGACAGTGTGCACCTCTATTCTTAGGAACATAAATAAACTTAGGTTTCTTACTAGGAGGAATCATGTTCTAAAGTCAATGTTGTTTCATTAATAGTAATAGGTGGTGATCCCACCAAATTTCCCATTGCATTGAAAGCATCCATAGGGTGACTACTCAAAAATGCCCTCCGGTAATAGTGTCAAGAACAAATATATACCAAGTAGTAACACCCACATAAAAATTGCGAAGAAGGACGATAGTGGATTGCTTACGAGTTAACCTATTTGGAGCATCGCAAATTCTATACAAATCATCTTTTAAACTTTCTCCTCCCCTTTGTTTAAAATTAAGCACTTCATTCTAGGGGGTACAAGCAAGAAGCAAAGAACTAGCCATAACGGCGAAACAAGCAAACAAAAATATTTTTGTGTTTTTGTAAAAAAAATAGAAGTGGGGGAGATGAAAACGAGAGGCAAAGGCAAATAAAAATAAGAGCAAGTAGATGATAGTTTGTGCGAAGGTACTTGATAGGTTTTGATGACGTCTCCCCGGCAACTGCGCCAGAAATTCTTCCTACTACTTGTGAGTTGCGTTGGGATTTCTTCGAAGAGGAAAGGATGATGCAGTATAGTAGAGATAAGTATTTCCCTCGGTTAAGAACCAAGGTTATCAATCCAGTAGGAGAATCACGCAAAGCCTCGTGAACAACACCTACACACACACAAAGCAAATACTTGCACCCAACGCGAACAAGGGGGTTGTCAATCCCCTCCGCGGTTACTTGCAATGATTAAATCTTATAGTGATAGATAATAAAATAAATCGCAAAACAAAATAAAAGAAATAAAATTGCAGTAAGGTAATTTTGTGTTTTTATATGTGCTAAAAGCAGACCCGGGGGCCATAGTTTTAACTAGAGGCTTCTCTCTCGAGCACATAGCATACGTTGGGTGAACAAATTAATGTTGGGCAATTGATAGAAAAGTTCATAGTTATGATGATATTCAAGGCAATGATCATGTATGTAGGCATCACGTTCGAGACAAGTAGACCGACTCCTGCATGCATCTACTACTATCACTCCACCCATCGACCACTATCTAGCATGCATATAGGGTATTAAGTATAAAACAGAGTGGAGCCTTAAGCAAGATGACATGATGTAGACAAAGTAAACCCAATCAATATGAATAAACCCCATCGTTTTACCCTTAATGGCAACAATACAAATATGTGTCTTGTCCCCTACTTTGTCACTGGGATAGAGCACCGCAAGATTGAACCCATCACAAAGCACCTCTCCCATTGCAAGACAAGGCCAAACCAAATGGTTAAGTCGGAGAGAAATACAAAGCTATAGCAATCATGCATAAAAGAGTTCAGAGAAGATTCAATTAATACTCAGATCATGAATCCACAATTCATCGGATCCAACAAACACACCACAAAAGAAGATTACATCGGATAGAACTCCAAGAAGATTGAGAAGAACATTGTATTGAAGATCAAAGAGAGAGAGAGAGAGAGAGAGAGAGAGAGAGAGAGAGAGAGAAGAAGCCATCTAGCTAGTAGCTATGGACCCGTAGATCTGTGGTGAACTACTCATGCATCATCGGTAGGGCAGCAAGGATGATGTAGAAGCCCTCCATGATCGATTACCCCCTCCGGCAGAGTACCGAAAAAGGCCTCCAGATGGGATCACGGAAGAACAGAAGCTTGCGGTGGTAGAAAAAAGTGTTTCGAGTGGCTCTCTGGTATATTGGGAATATCTGGGAATTTATAGAGGTGGAATTAGATCAAGAGGTGCCACGAGGGGCCCACAAGCTCAAGCCCCCCCCCCCCTTGGGGCACGCCTAGTGAACTTGTCGCTACCTTGTGACTCTTTTGATCTTCTCCCGTACCTTTGTGGGTCCCTTCTGGTCCATAAAAATCACCATAAAATTTCATCATGTTTGGACTCTGTTTGATATTGATTTTTTGAAAACCCAAGACAAGAAAAAAAACAACTGGCAGTGGGCACTAGGTTAATAGGTTAGTCCATATAAATGCGTATAAAACATCCAAGATTGATACTATAATAGCATGACATAATCAAAAGTTATAGATACATTGGAGACGTATCAGCCGACCACGGGTTGTACTTTGGGATCACAGGCTCCAAGGCGTAGACATCCCGAAGAGAGCGCTTCCGCTCCTTTCTGAGGATGTGGGTGACATAGATCATTCATCACCTCATAACACCTCAATTCAGGGGCGGAGGCAGTGGGGGGACGAGCGGGGGCCAGGCCCCCGCCATGGTTCGGCCACCCCCATGGATGTTTTTTTTTGGGGGGGGGGGCTAGTACTAATCTACTGTGTATTTTTTATTTATCAGCGACCTATCTATTAGCAGCAATTAGTCTAATCACAGATGCCTACCTACTAGATTGGACTGTGTTGTTTGGCCCAAGTCCAAGACAATTAGCCCAAATGGCATTGATTTCCCTTGAGTGATCTACGCATCAGACAAATCACGGATCAATGCACATGGTTGTTCTATTTCCCTTCCACGTCGTTTGACCTAAACCTCCAATCCATCTGTTGCCGCCGCTGCCCACACGCCCAGCATAAGGCTTAATCAAGCGCTTCCATCAGCCGCCGGCCCCGTGCTAGTGCATAGGTGTGCACAATCTTTCGGAAGCACAGATGGCTGTCGCATCAAGCGAAGTTGACCAGCGTACGGCTATCGCATCTATGCCTACAAACTGGCCAGCCGTAGTGACCTGCAGAGGGGAATGGGAGGGGCTGGATTTGATACTCCAGGTATGTATTTCGGCGGCCTTGAGCCCTTGATTGTTTTTTTTCATACAGTGCAAATTGATTCTACTTGTTTAAGTATGTCTGCACGTTAGTAGTTATCAAGTAAAATTTGGTGTTGTCCCAACTCCCAGGGAGTGATGATTTTTCATACAAAACTGCATGAATACAAGCTAAATCAATTCCTTTAGTTATACAATGATTGGTCATGTTCATATATCTTAAACATACATATGATAATGTTCTGTATCAAGGTACTTTATGCCATATTTTTCAACTGTTTGATTGTCAACTTAATCTACCAGCCGTGTATGTGGAATTGTTCAACACTATTTGCAATAGCTAGACACACCCGACTGCAAATATTTTTTTGTCTATTCGAGAAAGCTAAATTAGAGTGAAAACTAGATATAACTCTTCAATAGTTTATGAGACACGAAATATTTTTGGCTTCGCCGTCATCTCGACCCCCCCCCCCCCTCCCCTATGTCTAAATCCTGGCTCCGCCCCTGCCTCAATTGACAGATGAAGTTTGCAGATATATCTCTAGTTAAACACCACAGTAGTCTTGATTTATAAGACTTCCAATGTTATCAATCATGACCTCATAACATAGAGAGAGCTATAAAGAGAGTTGATACCTTAGACTTAGACTATGAAATAGTAGGAATCAAAAGGAAGCTTCCGCACACTCATTGCTTTATTATGAAGCCTCACGCCAACGAATACAACTATACTCGCTCCTGGCATGCAATAGCACGCTTTGCAACTAAGTTTAGAAAATTCACATGCTACTAGATAGAGACAAGAAGTATACGATAAAGTAAATATGAGATTCTGCTAGATAGGGAGGTGTCAAATAACATAATTTTAGGTTTGATCATTGGATGGCAGTGGAGTATGTTGATGATGGCTTCATTCATTATAGGTTTACTTTCTTCTCATCACAGGCCCTCACATGATTATAGACCATTTACATGGTTTCAAAGAGTTCGAGATTGCTTTCATCAGATCGCCGTTGGTTGTACTTGCAGCCACATGTATCTGAAAAGTTGTTGACGACTTGAGGGAGAGACATGATTGGCGGATAATGCGCACATGGTACCCTTATGCTTTTTTACGAGAAAACTTTAAATCTATTTTATCTTCAATCATGGCAGTATTACATCCAAATCCGAAGACCACCTAACAACGACTACAAGCACTGAAGCGAGTCAAAGAAACGCCGCCGTCATTGCCCCTCCCTCGCCGGGGTCGGAAAATATTTGTTGTAGTACACAGTCAGGAAGTCGTCGTGCTAAGAGCCCATAGGACCAGCGCACCACAACAATAACCGACGCCAATGAAGAGTAGCGTAGATCGGAAGAATTCAACCTGATGACACACAAACGTAGACGAAAGATGAACATGTCCGAGCAGATCCACCAAAGATAGATCTGCTGGAGACCCTCCACACGCAGGGAGCCAATGAACTGACGATGCTAAACGCACCACCGGGACAGGAGTTAGGCGGTGAGAACCTGCAGGGAGCATCCGCGTCTCGACTTCCAGAGCAGGACACAAAGTCTAACAAAACTCAAAGAAACATCTAAAAACGGAGCCCTCCCGCCAGCAAGGACCGGGATCCCCATGCCCACATGGCCCTAAGGCCACATGAGACAAGGCGGGCCGGTGGCAACGCTACGGGAGGCAGAGGAACCGTAATGTTTTTGGGAGGAGGCATAAGATGGCGGCTACATATTACGCACTTTGGACTACTATTTTAATAGTATGGGACCCTTATGCTTTGATGTGCGCTGGGTTTGGCTGCTTCATGTGCACCTTCATGATGGTCCCTGAATGTCTTCAAGAGTTTTTTCGACGGATTGCCACTTCACCTTTTTCTTTTGGCGCGGGGTTTTCTTCAGTGACACTTCCTTTAGCACTGTCATGACCCCTTCATCCTAGTTTCATTTCCCTCTTTCTCGAGAAGTTGAGGTGTTGCGGAACCTCCAACTTCCACTCTTTGGAGGAGAGGGGTTGCTTTCCTCTGCTATGTGACTATCAACTTTGTCGGTTTTAGATTGCCAAGAGTTCATACCGAATAAACAACCCATGGCTTTCCGCGGAGCTTGTCGCAAGTGAACAATTTTCGTATTCACCTAAAAAAATTCTTGCAGGATTTTTGTTACATGGAAAGAACTTGGGTAATATTGTTTCAATCATAATATTTTTACGCCGCATTTTAGAAAAGTGTACGTGAATTTTCCATCGTACCAGACCCACACCTTATTTCCCCCTGCAACAGATGTCCCTTGGAACAGATTAGGTAGCTCATGAACAATCGCGCACTGACAGGGCCTTCCTTCCTCTCTCTCTCTCTCTCTCTCTCTCTCTCTCTCTCTCTCTTAAATCAAGTTCCAACATGTATGCACGCAGGGTACTCACAAGTCACAATCTCTTGCTCATAATGAAGTCGGCTTGCTTGATCTTGATTGTGATTTCGCTCGCCGTCGCCGCTCTGGGCCGTGAGCAGCCGGTGGACAGCCTCCTGCACCAGCGGGAAGCGGAGGGCGGCTGGCGGCGGGCGGCGGCCAACGAGACAAAGCTGGTCATCATCAGAGGCAGACAGGGGCGAGGGCGAGGGCTCAGGAAAGGCGCGCCGGCGAAGTGCGTCCCCGCGGCGACGTGCCGGCGGAGGATGGTGGTCTGCGGCAAGAGGTGCTACACGGCCCGGTCACGCCTCGTCCGCGTCCCGCCGGCCACCAAGTGCGTCATGGTCTGCAAGAAGTGCGTGCCAACCTGCTGAGTCCCTGTACGTGCGTCGGTGCGTGCATCTCGTTTTAATGCATTTTTCTCTTCTTCCTCTTCTGTATAGTAGTACCATTTTTCTAGCATGCCACCGATTTTGGAGCTTGTGCCTTCCGAACAACTCAAAAAAAAAAACGCGCAGGTTTTAATGCTATATTATCCGTCTGAAAAAAACCTGTAATACAGATGCAAAAATTGCTTTCATTGAGAGTTGAACTCAAGACCTCCCGCTTACTAAACGGGTGCTCTAACCAACTGAGCTATGAAAGCTTGGTGACAATTTATCCATGACACGTTATAAGATATCATCTGTACTGTCATTCTTTATTCGATTGCACCAAGCACATATCGATCCCAAAAGCTCCTCTTGTGAGTGTGCAAATTACAGATGGGTTCACTGATTTGCTAACTGCCACAAAATGAACTAGTGTGTACTTTTTGTAGAATGACACCGTGTTAACCTGAGAAGCAGAACAGTATGTAAAAATGACGATCTTCTGAAGCTTCTGCTGGTACACTAACTTTTGGGACACGTATATGCCAAATTGTGTTGCATAATGGGAAAGCAAAGCATCAGAAACCGGTAATCCAGAACCGATCATCGGATCAACAGGTCTACTGCGCCTGAATAGAGGATACAAGTTTGCTCCGAAAACAACATGTCTACATTTGAACTGCATCATCGCCAAACAACCCAACACAAAACAAACACTTTAAGATCTGGCCCTGAAAGCAGCAATCCGTCTTGCCGCTAGCAACACTACCATCTCATACATCTTGCCTAATCTCCCTCACTACGAGCTCGCGGAGACGCCACGGACGCCCGATCGGCCGCTCGCCACGCTGCCGCTGCCGCGGTGAGCGCTGCGTCCACGGTGAGCACTAATGCCGGAGCTGCCGGCGCGCGACCGGCCGCTGGGCTCCAGCTGCGCCACCGCCCTCTGCTTGCTCTGCCTGGGCCGGTTCACCGGGCTGCGCGCGCCACCATGGTGGCTAGGGACCTGCTCGACGACTTCGTCGCCGTTGTTCGACGACCGCGAGCCGCTCCACGTCCGGTCCGTGGACTCGCACGATGGCGTCCACAGGTTGCCGGAGAGGCTGTTGCTCCCCGCGGACTCTTGCAGCTCCATCTCCCCGCGGCCACGGATGTCCCGCACCGACACGTACCTGTGCACACTCGGCGCGTCAATGTCGTCCCCGCCGGCCGCCGCGTTGACAGAGGCCTTGTCGTCAACGCTCCGATCGGGCTCGCAGGTGCGGCTCTCCGACGATGAGGAGTTGAGGTCGGCGACGGCGTCGACGATGGACTGCGCCTTGGAGACGCAGGCCGGTAGCGTGAAGGACGGCGGCGTTCCGGGGGTGGCCGTAGCGGAGGTGTGGTAGTTCTGGATGTCCTCGAGGAGATGGCTGGCGTACAAGCCGGGGTTCTGGTCGAAGTCGCGCGAGGCCCGGCGCGAACGGCGGCCTGACCTCCGGCCTGGGGTCTCGGCCACGGTGCTCACCGTGCGCGTCTCGGTGGTCTTGGACGACGGTACTCTCGTCTCCGACGCCGCAACGATGGTCTCCTCCACCTTCTCCTTCTGAGAACTCTGCTCCTTTGCGCGCTCCGCGGTCTTCCGGGTCGGGGTGGCGACGGCAATCTCCGTCGATTTCTGAATCAGTTTGAAGATTGTGAGCGTCTGATCGGTTGTTAAGATGTGGAGTTACAAAAGAAAGGGCGTTAAAAATTCGAACATTGCTTGTTTCTTACCTTCTGGGGCTTGGTGTTGGTGCTGCTGTTGTTATTGCGGAGAGAATTCTCGTCGATCTCGGCCATGGGGCTGCGCCGGAGTGGCGACTGCTCGGCCTTCCTGGACGAGCTCCGGCTCAGCGCCGGTGTTTGCCCCGCCGTCTTCTGTCCCACTCCAGCATTCTCATTGGCCGCGGTCACCCTCGCAGGCGAGCTTGATCGCGGAGACGCGCACCTCTTCCCAGACGCGGCCGCAGGCGACGGGGCGCGCCCCTTCTCCCTCGCCGGAACGGAGACCATCTTCCCGGGCTGCTGTCTGGCAGCACCGGAGCCCGCCGAGGTCGCAGAGGGCGCGCCGCCCTCGCCACGCCGTCCGGGCGATCGGCTCGACCTGCGGCTCCCTCCGCCGGTCCTCTCCCGGCTCCCCGAGCGCTTCCTCTGCGGCGAGCCCCGGTGGGGCGACGGCCTCGACACGGGGACCCCGTTCCTCTCCCAGTCGCCCTCCTCGTCCGCGCCAGCGGCCCCGGACGGATCAAAGTCGGAGCTCCTCTTGGAGCGGTGGCCGCCCCTCGTCTCGCTCCCGGACGAGCTCCGGCTGAGGCGGCCGCACTGGATGAGGATAGCGTCCACCTCTTCCTTGGTGCAGCTGGACGTGCGCACCGGCATCGGCCCCTTGGCCACCACCACCACCGGCCTCGCCTGCTCCTCCTTCTTCTCCGCCTCCTCCCCGCCCGCGGCCGCCTTGTTAGCCTTCACGACGATCGGCGCCGCCTTCTTGCCGGCCGCGGCGGACTCGTCCGCGTTGGACGCCCTCCTCGGCTGCGGCGCCTTCTTGGCCTTCTCGTCGCCGGTGACCACCGCGGCGGCGGCGACCTTGGCGGGCTTCTTGGGCTTGGTGCTGGCCGCAGGGGCGCTCGGCTGCGGCGGCGGCGGCGGTGGCTTGTCCTGCTGCTTCTTGCTGAAACAGAGCCCCATGGCGACTCACTGGACGGGACGACGGATGGTTGGTGAGCTCCGGGCGCAAGCAAATGGAAAGTCTGGGGTTGGAAGGCGTGGAGCTGGTATTTATGCAGAGCTTCGGGGGGATTAAGTACGCGATCGGTGTGCGTGGTGCTTCGTGTTAGTACGTTGTGCTGTGCGTGTGCCGTTGAAATCCTCTCTCGATGACGGTCACAGCCGAGCCGAGGTGAGATTTGAATCCTCTCTGGCGGTGTGGTGCCCGTTGGAGGAAGCTTTGCTTACGTGGGGCCTGGCTCCGATTGGCTCATCATCTGGAATCCGTATCCGCCGGGATTCAAACGCCTCAACGGCTACGAGGGGGTGCTCGTGGAAAGATGGATCCCTTTTGCCGCCGTCATCCGCCGGAAGGATCCGACCGTTGCGCCCGGTAAAATTAGTTTTTCTTTCGAACCAACGAACCAACGGTGGGAGCAGGCGAGCCGACCGTTGGAGAGGAGCCCGTGTGCATGCATGCCATCGAGCTCTCTTGGCTGAAAACGCTTACACTTTTGATCGGATCGAATCGGATCGGAGCGCTAATTAATTGCGCGATCGCACCAGAGCCAGGGTAGGGGGTCAGATCGTGTCACCTAATCACGTGACGGGTGTGACAAATGGTGGGCACGTGAGCCATCGTACCAGTTGTACATCATCAGGTCATTGATCCATTTCGCTGATGCCTTCTTCTTAACTCTCGTCTCCGTGTGTTGGCCGTGCAAGAAGCATCAGCCCAGGTCGTGGGCCTGGTGCCCCAGGTGGCAATCATGGTTGGGATCGCCTAGAACTCAGCTGACTGAGACGTAATTTGGTCTCAGTCAGCTGACGTCAGCTGACGCGTCCCTCAGCCTTTCCATTGTTTTTCTGGACTGGGCGACATCCTTGTGGGCTGTCTATGCTTTGTTGTTCTTTCTTTTTTTGGCTGGGTGTGAGTTGATTTGCTGGGCCTCGTAGTACTTGTTGTTTGATGCTGGCTAGCTGCCTAGGCCCGTCTCTCTCTCTCCTTGGCTTGCAGTCTCATGCAGTTTTTTTTCTAGTTTCTCGAAAATAAATTATATTTGTTTTTCTTTATAAATCAACGGTGTGTTGTTTTTCTATGGGAAACACCGGTGTTTTTTTTTGAGAGCATACCGGTGTTGGGTTGTGACTATGTGTGGAGAGTAGCTAGAGCGCACCTACGAGTGAATATAATTTCATAAAACGAAACACACAAATAGGCCAAAATAGAAATTAAAATGTTCTATAAAAAGGGAAAATGATAGGAAATCTACATATCTGATGCTAAGATAAAACAAACAGACAAGTAATTGGTCAAACAACAAAAGTATCCTTCTGCTCCCGAGCTCAAATGAGATCGGGTGAACAGTAAATTCGAAAGAAAATGAAAAAAAATTCAAAATTTTTGAATTTTTTTGTGATAAACTTTAACAAAGTTTTTAAGAGCCTCCAAATTGTCACATAGAAATAACATTCGTGGAAGTCGCAGGAAAAAAAATCAGCACTTGACAATGCTTTTGAAAATGGCTTTTTTTGGAGAACCGATTTTTTTCACCACTTCCACAGATGTGATATAAAAATTTGCGAGCACTCGGAAATTTTGTCAAAGTTTCGCACAAAAAATTCATTTTTTAATATTTTTTTTATGATTTTACTGTTCATGCAGGGTCATTTGAGCTCGAGATGAGAATAGTTGCGTCCACCCGACAACCCCTTCATGCTCCTCATTGCGGTCACTATGCGCGTGTGGATTTGCAGTTAAGTAACAACGCTTGTAGTTGCATGTCGATGGTTGACATGCAACTGGGGACGCTTGACAAAAAGAGACACACACACACCCCTACTTGTGAGTCGATGGTTGACATGCAACTGGGGACCCTTGACAAACACACACATCCTTAGTTGTGAGTTGATGGGCGGCTTACAATCGGGGCCACAACAAAACACACACACACGCACCCCATAGTTGCGAGTCGATGGTCAACTTGCAACCGGGGGTCCTCAACAAACACACACCCCCTAGTTGCGATTCGATGGTTTACATGCAACTAGGGACTCCTGACAAAAGGACACACACACCCCTAGTTGCGAGTCGGTTATAGACATGCAACCAGACACCCTCTACACACACACATCCTTAGAACTGGGGCCACGACAAAACACACACACACACACACCTCCTAGTTGCGAGTCGATGGTTGACATGCAACTGGGGACCCTTGACAAACACACACATCCTTACTTGCGAGTCGATGAGCAACTTGCAACTGGGGGCCACGACAAAACGTACACCCCCTTGTTGTGAGTCGATGGTCAACTTGCAACCGGGGGTCCTCAACAAATACACACACACATCCTTAGTTGTGAGTCGATGGTCGACTTGCAACTGGGGCCACGACAAAACACACACATACACACCCTTGTTATGAGTTGATAGTCAACTTGCAACTGAGGGTCCTCAACAAACACACACCCTAGTTGCGAGTCGATGGGCTTCATGCAATTAGAGACCCTCAACAAACACACACCCCTAGTTGCGAGTCGGTTATCTACATGCAACTGGGCACCCTCGACACACACATACACATCCTTAGTTGCGAGTCGATGGACGGCTTGCAACTGGGGCCACGACAAAACACACACACACGCGCACCCCCTAGTTGCGAATTGATGGTTGACATGCAATTGGGGACCCTTGACAAACACACACATCCTTACTTGCGAGTCGATGGGCAAGTTGCAACTGGGGGCCACGACAAAATGTACACCCCCTAGTTGCGAGTCGATGGTTAACTTGCAACCGGGGGTCCTTAACAAACACACACACACACACGCACGCACACATCCTTAGTTGCGAGTCGATGGTCGACTTGCAACTAGGGCCACGACAAAACACACACACACACACACCCTTGTTGTGAGTTGATAGTCAACTTGCAACTGGGGGTCCTCAACAAACACACACACACCCTAGTTGCGAGTCGATGGGCTTCATGCAACTGGGGACCCTTGACACACACAAACGCACACACACGTTGCGAGTCGATGGGCTTCATGATTGACTTGCAACTGGGGCACAGATGCAAGTCGATGGTTGAGTTGCAACTCAGGCAAACTACAAGAAAACGAAACGAAAAATAACCTAGTTGCGAGTCAATGGTTACTTACAACTGGGGCAACTACAAAACTATGACACAACCCAGTTGCGAGTCGATGGTTGACTTGCAACTGGGGCAACTACAAAACTATGACACAACCCAGTTGCGAGTCGATGGTTGACTTGCAACTGGGGCACAGTTGCGAGTCGATGGTTGACTTGCAACTGGGGCACAGTTGCGAGTCAATGGTTGAGTTGCAACTGAGGCAAACTACAAAAAATGAAAAATAACCTAGTTGTGAATCAATGGTTGACTTGTAACTGGGGCAACTACAAAAATACAACACATACTCGTTGAGAGCCGATGTTTGACTTGCAACTGGGCACGATTATCAGACGATGGTTGACTTGCAACTTAGGCGAACTACAAGAAAATAAAAAATAACCTAGTTGTGAGTCAATGGTTGACTTGCTACTGCCCCCGCCCTCCTAGTTGCAAGCCAAAGATTGACTTGCAACTGGCGCAACTACAAAAAACCTAGTTGCGAGTCGATAGTGGACTCGCAACTGGGCCCGCTAGTTGCAAGTCGATGGTTGACTTGCAACTAGGGCGCCTTTAAACTGTGAAAAACTCGCTCCTAGTTGCGAGTCGAGGGTTGACTTGTAACTAAGCCGGCTACAAACTATGACCTAACCTTAGTTGTGACACGAAGGTGGACATGCAACTAGGGTACTTGCAAAAAATGCCCCAGCTGCGAGTTGAGGGTTGACTGGACACTGCGGGACAATTTTGACTTGATGATTGATTTGCAACTAGGACAAACTACAACTTTGAAAGAAAAAACCATTCGTGAATCGAGGGTGGATTTGTAAAACTGGGCAACTGAAACTATAAAAAAATCCGATTGCTAGATAGCTACTTGCAAATGAGATGACTACAAACTGCAAAAAAAACGCCAAATTCCAGAGTTAAAGGGTTTACACTTGCATAGACAGTAGAAATTTGATATGGAAAAAGTGCATCAAACAAAAAAGTAAAGGACAAAAATAAATTGGCTAGTAACAAAAAAGGACACTGATGACATGGGCAAAAAAATACATACCTAAAAATGGTTAAAAGAAAAAAAGTAAATGGTGAAATATATCTAGACAACTTCTCCTAAAAAATGACATGAACATGAGGATTGCAATATCAGAAAATAAAAACTCACAATCATTGGCCATTGTGTAAACTTCCTTCACTTCCGTATGCACAAGACTGAGCCTGTGACGAAGTGGGCGAGGCTACTAGCTCAATCTCATAACATTGCCCAAAACAAAGGCCAACACTTAGAGCTCAAAACAAACAAAGGCCGGCCCAACAAAAAAAACAGGAACCATCTCGCCCCGCTGTAGCCCTCCGTCCCAACGTAACAACGCGACCCACATAATCACGAGTCGAGCGGATCGCTCGTGCACGAAATTAAAGACACAGAGATCCGATGGTTAAATACTTAGATGCGAGATCACTAAAAAACATCAAGATGTGAGTTAGCCATTCCGTTAAAAAAAACCATCCGACTACACTTAGTTACAAGTATTTACATATGAGGATTTTTTTTAGCAAAAAGTAAAGAAAAGGTTAAAAAGAAAAATCAAATGATAACAACAACAAAAAATACAAAAAATAGGACAAAAGATAAGTCACATGAATCAAGATCGGCAGCGTAGCTTTCCCTATTAATCTGCAGACATGAAAAAAACAGACAAAAAACATGAGTATGGACTGTGGTAGCTGGTGCCTAGTAATGCGCTGGTGCATGTCGCTACAGCGTGGGCAAACAGGCCGACAAAACAAAACAATTGGGCTGCCGCGCCCGCGTCCCTGCACGAATCTCTGCATCTTTAGATCGGATGGCTAGAGATATGAATGAGACCAATTTATTTCTCAGCTAGCTGAGTTTTAGCAAACCCGATCATGGTTTGCATTTGCAACGGGACGGGACGGGACCACCCGCAGTGAATGGTGGTACGTTCGAACGAATTGCTGGCTTGCCGGTTCTTCCCACCCAGTATAGGTCAGTAGAACAGGGAAGAGCATGCACGGTAACAAATATGTCTGGCACAGAGACTCCATGGCTAAGGTAAACAAACAAGAGGATCCAAAGCTGATAGCTCCCTTCCTACTTCATAGAGCCTCCAAGTTGACCATTTTCGTAATGTCCCTCTCGCCCTTCTTCTTCTTTGAAAGCAGCTGAGCGTCAAAACATGTATAAAAGCGACGCAGCGGAAGCCAAAGGAAGACGTGTCAGCCGAACAATGAAACGCAGGGAAGTAGATTTGAGTGGTCACATGTTCTCATGACAGATTAAACCAGAGTCAGGAGGCCTCACACACAATGACAGGGCAGAGCCCCTTGCAGCAAACCTCATCAAAGGGCATCATCAGTACCGTAGTTTGGTCGAGTTGAACTTGAATACCGGACGGTACTGTGTGTGTTAATATAGGTGGCCCCTTCATTTGAATTCGGAGCCCTCTGCAAATAACAATGCTAAACGTGATAACAAGCACGAGTGAGTGAGGAGCACTGCTGCTGTATGTATCATTGTATTAGTTGGCCTGGTTAAATCCGGTACAACATATACCACAGGTCAAAAATGCTTGAACAAAAGCATACTGCTGGAAACATGGACGAGATCAAGTGACTGGCCACTGAGCCAACAAGACCTCAGGGGCTTTAAATGAAGGAAAACTAAAGTTCAGAAGCCGAGGATCAATCGTGTATACTCCCTCCGTCCCGAATTACATGTCTTAGATTTGTCTTTAGACTTGTCTAGATACGTTAGATACATCTGTATCTAGACAAATCTAACGTATCTAGACAAGTCTAAAGACAAATCTAAGACATGTAATTCGGGACGAAGGTAACACTATACTATTTGTGATTATGATAGATGTGCACATGGAAAGAGAAGAACCCATCTACACTCATTGCATAACTGGACACAAAAACACAGTAAAAAAAAGGTTGGGATAAATGATTTTTGGCAGTTATTCGGAATGCATTGACAGGATTTATGCTTGTTTGATGAAGAAGTGGATACACTGTTAGCTTCTTATAGTGAAGATATGGACAATACTGAGATCCTTTCTTTCTCTCAGGAACTCCATCTAAAATGCCATGAGCACCGTCAGTCTCATAGTGGACTGGAAATGAGATACACTTTTAGCTTCGCGGTACCAGACAGTCGTTACCGCCCTACTATGCAAAGGTGCACAATCATGTAAACATTACAAAATGTGGACTGGAAATGTATATGCCGCGGTATTATGACGGTCCATGCAAAAAAAAAAAAGAAGAAGAAAAATCCTAGTTTTGACAGAAGTATCAGTGGGACGACTCCAAGCTGCCCAGAAGCTAAGGCGTGCCAAATGTGCAATCTGAAGTTTAATTTGTCACACTCTGCATTATTCCTTAGCAAAATCATATATTCCTACTGAATAGGACTTTCCTGAATATCCCTACTGAATGAGGTATATTTCTTGTGGTTTCTACTGAATAATATGGCTCTGACTATACTGTTCATGAAGCGAAATTATCTGATCAACCAATGAGAAAATATCAACTTCGCTTTGGTTCATTTTTCCTTCACTACATTCAAGCATGGACAACTTCTGTAGAGTACAGTGATTTTTCTTGAATATTATGAAAACCTCATGAGCAAGTTTTAAATGCCAGATTTTAGCGCATTCGTCCGTCATCTACAATCCAAGATGGTATTGGAAAGGTAAAACTTCTGCACGCTCAGCATTCAAATCTTACACAGAAAGTTTTGCAAGGTCCAATCCTCTGTTCCGGCCATGTTTTTGAGTTTCAATGAATGGGTATAAGCGAACAAAAGTAGTTCTGTTGCAGATAACTTGGCAACTTCCCAAAACCTCCATCATATTGTCTTGCTAAATTCGGATTTGCCCTTTCCAACACTTACACCATGGAGGAATCCAACCACCCTTTTGGTGCAACATAGTTTGCGTACTGGGTATTGCTAACCCTATATTATCAATGTGTTAGAGAAATAGATTTTGCAATCAATAACAACACAAGAAATGGTGCATGCTATATAGTACTGAAGAATAACAGTTCACATGTACTCTTGTTAACTACTTCAACTTCAATGTCAGAAATTTTAAATTATAATGAAATTTCTGATGTGACTAAGTTCGCTAACAAATCCTAGAACATGCTCTTTTTTCATAACCAGGAGCATGGATGCTGAGAAGTGAGAACTGGTTGCTTAAGAAATACTGCTCTTATTAATTGTCGCAGCATTAGTACAAAGTTGTACTAAAGCTGCAACAATTAATTTGGATCGGAGGGAGTACCTGGCATAACAGGGTTAGTTAGAGAACCAAGTGTTGCCCTGTTGGCTCGCTGTGTGATTGCGCACTCTGCCTACCTTCGCATTCTCTTCTCTATATAATGAGCCACCAAGTAGTAGGGTGCCTCAGGCTCAGGGTATGTTTATAACTAGTTACTGTATGGCTGCATATATTTCTCTTAGAAGAATATTGATGTAAAGCTTTCCAATGTGCTGTTTTACATTGTTGTTCAATGTGGAAGTATGAGCTGATACAAAAAACTCCATGAGGTTACTCGGAACATTCCATTTCACTGAAAGTATATAGTACCATAGATTGATGATGAATGGAAGCAACTAAATTTTAGGATTACCTATGGTCAGCCAAGAACCTAGCTTAGAGACTTAGCTGTTTGTTCACTCTACAAGCCACAAGTTGGATTTAGAGAAGTTATTTCATGAATGTTCTTGTATCCAAATTCAGACGAACTTTAGCCATCCAAGTTCAAGTTTACAGGGTTACAGTAAGAACAAAATATATACCTCGCTGTATATATAGCATTACACTCCAAACACTTGTTCGGTAACCGAATTCCCTCGTGATAGAACATACATTTTATAAATAATAAAAGTAGCCTGGATTCAATAAATAAAGGACACACATTCCTAGAAGGAGCAACGTGACTATACTAATCAGATTAAGAGAAGCTCTTGGAACAGAATTATCAAGCATATAGGCTGCAAGGAAGAGCAAAATTATCGGTGTTATTTTAGAACTATCGATCATTATCCAAACAATTCCCCACATCTGAGAAAAAATAGATGTTGAATTAGAGGAGGAACAGGGGAACGACAGCAAGCAAGCAATCAACTTCCTGGTCATGCGTTCCTAATTCCTACCCTCTTCAGCCTTCATCCCTCTCACCACACACACACACACACACACCGGAACAATATACACACGCCTACGCTGCGGCCATTATTATTGTATATAAGGAAGGCGGTCGGCTTACTTGGCCATGTACAGGACAGTTACAGAGAGGTAGGTACAGTGGTCTCATTCGTCGCCGATGTACTCGAACTCGTCCTCGCGTAGGTGGACGAAGAGCTTGACCGGCTTGGGCTGGGTGTCCACGGCGACCTGGAACTCGACCTTGAAGGGGAAGTTGGCGGTGATGCGCTTGCCCTTCCAGACGCCGACGTACTGCTTGATGACGCCCTCCATGCCCTGGATGTCCAGGTCGGGCGCCTTGACGACGTGGTAGACGCGGAGGGGCGCCGTGACGCGCACGCGCCTGCCGACCTTGGGCGCGTGCTCGGCCTCCTCCTCGGCCACGTCGGACGAGGAGGAGACGTCGCTGGTGAGGGAGACCCGCGGGCGGGCCGTGCGGAGGCGGGGCGGCGGGCCGAGGCGGCAGCAGCGTGGGGCGGCGGAGGCCGGGGAAGGGAGGCGGCGGAGGAGGAGGACCGAGGAGGCGGAGGTGGAGGTGGAGGGGGGCGCCATGGCCGCGGCGGTCGTTGCCATTGGCGGCGAGCGAGCGACTGGAATGTGGGGCGCGTGTGGAGGGGCGGGGCGTCGGGTCGAACAGGTGGTGGGCGCGCGGGAGAGGAGTGCAGGATAGGAGCCCGGGCAACGAGAGGTGGAGGAACGGATAGACGAGCGAGTGAGGATGTGCGAGGCGAGGGTTGCATACTGTAATATTTCTGGCGCTTTCGGTTTTTGTTCCATCCGGCGCTTCGGAAACGTCCAGAATTTTGTAGCTCTGTTATCGTAAGCTTCCCAGGGCTGTTATCAATCTCAGAAAACGGTGCAAATTATTTGTGAAACTAGCAAGATGCCCACCTGTTGTGATTAACCCATGCGGGAGTAATCCCATGTGTAAAAACTAATGATATCTTGAAAAAGAGGAGAGATAAGGTGAGGAGGGGTGAGGCGTGGTGGTGATTGATGGTCGGACTGAGCGGAGGCATGGGGATGGACGACACCGACAGTGGCCACCATGCTAGATTATTCCAGAGACTTCCTTTTTTAATTACTCAACAATTAGGTTGTGGGAGATAAGGATGAACGAGGGAAGGGCTTATCTGCAAATGTGGAGAGAGGTGCGGGTATCTTTTTGCAAGATTGCCATAGTTTGCTTTCTATCCGTCAGATATAGATCGGACGGTCTATATTGCAAGATGGCAGACACACCATTATCACCAACTCGGTTTTTTTATAAGAGTAGAGATTCATGGGGCTGACGCCTTGGCTCCGCAGTCAAACAGTAAAAGGCATATTTAAAAGTAGAAAAAAATGAATTTGTTTGACAACATACATGTTCATGTCTTCTGACTGATTATAAAATGTCACAAAGAAATGTCATATGTTTTGATCGGGGAAAAAACAAAATCCAGTGCTGTAAAATCATTTTTTAAGCACTATAAACTTGTTTTCTTAGCAAAGGCCACAATACTTGTGTTTTTCTACTCCCTCCGATCCATGTTAATTGCCGTTGCTTTAGTACAACTTTATGAAACTTTACAAGCAACTGAAAGGGCAAGAACAAATACATGTTTAAAAAGGTATTTTTGGCATTTGTTTAAAAAAATGCTCCCAGGAGCCATTTCTAATATCTAGAATTTCTTAAGCTCATGTCGACTGTGAATGGTTCGATAAGATATAATTGTTCCTACAAATCAGTTCTGGTAAGAAATTGTCCTGTCATGTTGGTGTTCACACATACTGAACTTAATTATCCACAACAACAAAACACATTGGATATTAAGATTAGATCAACAAGCGGTTTTGCAATTCTACGCCAAAACAGACAGTACCGAAAGGAGAAGTCATTTTGTAAACAAAGTGCAAAGAATTTACGTAAGCTTGTGCTAAAGCATGAAAAGTGTGTGCTTACTGAAATAGCTGACGGCAGATTACCTTTTCATTACGGCACAAAAGGAGTATCACAGAAACCTGAGTGATTCCAGCAGCAACAGCCTACCAAGCATTTCTCAAGGTTCAACTAGAATGGTCCAAGCTTGACATGCCAACACACATTGTAGCTACACACTAGATACAGAACGACTATACGAGACTTTTCCGATAATCTCTGCTGCAGCAGACACTCTTTAGCATGCAACAGCATCACAGGATGTGTGCCACTGCTTCATTTCACAATGTCAAAGCATTCAGTTATGAGGACTGAAGGCCAGTTTCTGCTTTTGCATCCAAGACCTCACTCTTAGAAGCAGACCGGACAAGTGAAGCTGATGGCAAGGGAGATAACAACTTGGCTGCTGGAACTCTCATAAGATAGATGCGGTTGTTCTCAATCACTGCCTTCTCCAAGTTCTGGTTCATATCTTGTTCTAGCCTTGAAACAGAATCATAAAGGGAAGCGGGGGCTCCCCTGGCAGTTCTCTTGGCATCAACAACTGCATTAATCCCAAACTGCAGTCGAGCTATCTCCTCGCCAATTTCCATCTTGTCATGCAATTCAATAGCATACCGATAGCAAGCTTCTGCATTGAATTGAGCAGCCTTCAACTGGACGTGAGACAACCATGATCTTTCAAAGTGGTTCTGCAATGGAGGGATAACCAGTGCAGCATACGCTTCTTCGTAGTACAAGGCAGCCTGCATAAGGCCAGAGGCAAATGTTTTTCTGATGTCAAATTTTTTCTATGCATTTGAACAGAATTATAGTATTTAGAATGCTCAGAGATGCAAAATATATGTTCTATTATCTTTGCCACTTCAGCAGCAGAACCTTCCGTCAAATCCCTAAGCCCACGAACCTACTGACCCTCGTACTTTAATAGCGTATGGCAAAGATTCTGATTCAGTTTGGTGTTTTGCTAATCCAACAAGAAACATACTCCAGCACTTTTCTCATGGAATGCTGATGGGACATCATGCCAAAAATACAGGCATATAATTACACCAACCTTTGCACTCGGGTAGGTAATCTAAAATAAGAGGGCAAAAGATTGCTTGTGCAGTGCAGCCTGTTATGGAACTCTCTCGAAGATACATCCATATGCACAGCAAAACGAAAAACTGGACCAGGCCCCAGAAAAACTAGACAAGGAGGTGCTTAAGCCTGCTTTGGAACTCATAATTCAGTTTGCAATAACCAGTTTGCTAACAGGTTACTAACCTCACCCTCCCCCCACATGCCTATAACATGTGATCCTCCTCAAGCCATAATGGTAGGACATGTTGGAGTATCCTAGCAAACCAGACATGAGCAGCACAGGTATGGCGGACCAGTGGCAACCAGAAGCAGTTATAAACTGCCAAAATTCAGATCCAACATGATCCTAACTTCAATTCAAAAACCACCTCTAGATTGCACAAAAAATACATGGCGCTTCACCAGAACTAAAACCACGACAAGAATTATGGAACAGAGGCAGTACTAGAAATTATAACCAGATTGATTGGTTTGAACAAATTAATTTTTTGCGTATTTAGATTTAATAGCTAAGATGGAGGATGAGATGATAAGGCAAGATATGACCTGAGACATGCAAGCTAACATTTCATGACGGTTGTTCTGGTTTTGGGGTCCCTATGAAGCTCTTTCTCAACTTTCTTCCGACTAATTTTTATTTTTCCCTAGTATCCTCTATCTGAAGATGCATATTCTTGAAAATTAATTTGTATTTGACAAAAAATGATCTCAAAGCATAGCACACCGAATTAATCTGAAACATAAAACTATATCAGCATGGCAATGATAAAGCAAGCATAAAACATAGAATACACCGAATTCGTAAGGTGCTAGAGAAAATTATAATAATCAAAGCTAGTGCAAGCATTAAATAGAATCGAAACCTTGCGTGTGTGGGACGTGGGAGATAAAGTATGGCTAGGGAGAGTTGGATACTGCAACTGGCGTAAACCTTGGATTAGCCTCACAACCTCTACTTTGCACCTTCTAATGAAAAATGTCTGATGATGGCAGGGGCGTCTGCTATTTTCTGGACAGTTTGGAAGTTAAGAAATAGTGTGATGCTTGACAATCTTAAAGTCACTGATCCTTGCGTTCCTGTTAATATGATTGCGAGATTTCTTAATGATTGGATTATTCTGCAGAAAAACAGGGAGATCAAGAAATTCTGAAGTCGGGGGTAGGAATCTTCGAACTACTAGCAAATGAGGTGTTTCATGCGGTTCATGGATGGAGGATTGGACTGAACAGGATCTAGAAGTGAAGGAGTAGTTGCCCTTTTGAGATGTGATCTTATTCTCGTCAGGACTTTTGGTTCTCAGCCAGGGCCGGCCCTGAGGGGGGGTGGACGGGGCGGCCGCCCCGGGCCCCCGATGGCTTGGTTTTCATATACACATACGTAATGTTAGCCCGTTTAAGATCGATTGATTTCTAAGGAAAGGAAAAAAATAGGTAACAGATTGCAATCTTCTCGGCTTGCCGCACGGGCGTAATCTTCTCCGCTTCCCTGCCACTGGAGACGCTAATCACAGAAGCAAAACTGCCGGCCGGCTAGTGCGCTCGCTGCCTTTGAAGTCTAATCTTGTATGGAGAAAAAAGTGCAACTGCTCGACGCAATATCCTTCATGGATGCCACACATGACTCTGGGATCCGAGATTGCAACTGCTGAATGGCCAGGAAAACAATCCTGGCACCCTATATGGCAAACGAATCAGACCCAGGGTTGACTGTGCCCCCGTCCATGTCTTCTAATCATGGTTTTCGGCTGCTGCGCATGATTACTGGAAGAAGGTAATACAATTTTCAGATTCCAATCAACCTGCTCTCCGATGCAAATCTCTCCTTTTCTATAGTCTTTATAGGTCGTTCATTCGTTTCATGAAGATCATACCCATACATATCTCTTTCTCACTCTAATTTCTTATGTTGCGTAGGATCAGAAAAGGCGAGCTCTAATTTTTGTTCTTGACTAGTAAGCAGCAGAAATAACTTGCAATTTCTAATTTTCTAGCCATCCAGATCTTTTATTTTTTTATTAGACTAACAGTGGTTTTAATTTCTTGTATCATATTTTTGTGTGCTAATTAGCAAGATGTTATCTAGGAAGTATGCATCTGGTAATGATTAAAGAAAATAAACTTGCATATTAGTTGATTGAGATCAAGAAAGGAGATATTGAATTTTTTCTAGAAATTCCGTCGAATGCCTTTAGTTACTGTTGAAATTCTGTCGAATGCCTTTAGTTACTGTTGAGATCAAGAAAGGATAATACTAATAATTACTGTAGGCACGAACCTAATAGAAACATGGACGCCGATAACACCCACACGTGTGGGCGTTAAGGGGTCTGGCCACACGTATTGTGTGGTGTCTAAGAGAACCAGCCCACACGCCTACGTGTGGGCAAAACAAGTAATGCCCACACGCCTCTTTTTTTGCCTCGCGGTCCCTTCCACACGCCTGTGTGTGGGCAAAATAGATAACACCCACACACCCGTACGTCAGGCCTCCTACCTCATGGTCCCGCACGCCCCCGCGTGACAGTCACCACGCGTCCCCGCAGTTGCCATGGTTCGGACCCTCTTTCATGTTCGTTTAACTGCAGTTGCCATGTTGCTGAACTACAGTTGCCATGGTTGCTCAACTGCAGTTGCCATCTCAGGTCAAGTGCCAGATGCCATTTTTGGACAACTGCAGTTGTTGCCATGTGTGGTCTGGTCTACTACAGTTGCCATGTAGCACTACAAAAAGACATGGCAAAATAACATGTTCGGGTAAAGAGAGAGTTGCCATATGCTTACAAGCACATTAGGGGCAGTTGCCATGTACCCTGCAAAAACACATGGCAACTGACAGCTTTGGGTGTGGGAGAGGAGACGCGCGTGTGGGCGCGGTGGTATCTTTAGGAGTTGCCATCTACTAAACATTAGGCAGTTGCCATGTAGCACTACAAAAAAACATGACAAAATAACATGTTCAGGTAAAGAGGGAGCTGCCATCTGCTTACAAGCATACTAGGGCAGTTGCCATGTACCCTGCAAAATACATGGCAATTGATAGCTTTGGGTGTGGGAGAGGAGACGGGCGTGTGGGCGAACTGATAAACGCCCACACACCAGCCCCTCTGCGTGCGTTGGAAACTTGTGTGTGGGCGAACTGCTAAACGCCCAAACACCAGCACCTCCGCGTGTGGAAACGGACGTGTGGGCGACCGGATGAATGCCCACACACCAGCCCAATCCTACGTGGCAGCAAAAACATGACAAGATTCGTGCAAACTCAAACCGACGTTGATCCATGCGTGTGGGCGTGTGGGCGAGATGCAAACGCCCACACGTGTGGGCGTTAGTGTTTCCGTAGAAACACACTGTTAGAGTATGTAATGGGCCTAATGGCCTGGCTAGCGGTATAGCCTGTTAGTCTTAGGATTAATTAGAGATAAGGGTCGCTTGCTTAGGGGTCAAGTAAGCCTTGCTTGGGAGTCAAGTAAACCTCTCTATATAAAGAGATGAGATGTATCAATCTAATCAAGCAAGAATTAAGAAGGAAATCCCTTCCCTCTTGCCCGGCCGTGGGCAAAAAGGCCCCCGGCAGGCCCTCTCACGCCCTCCTTCTAGCAGCGCCATAACAATTTGGTATCAGCTAGCTTCGGTTCGATCATGTCTTCCTCCGTCGCGCCCGCCCCCGCCGTCCTCACCCCGGAGGAGGTGTCCGGGGTGCTGCGGGATCTAACCCAGGCGGTCCAGGAGATCCACCTGTTCTTGGTCGGGTCCTACGGGCCGCACCCGGCTGCGCCGCCCATCGCCGCCACCGCGCCATCGTGGCTGCCGTGGCAGCCGCCGCACCAGGCGGCCTTCGCCACGCTCGCCGGGTCGCACCAGGCTGCGCCGCCCATCGCCGCCATCGCGTCGCCGTGGCTGCCGTGGCAGCCGCTGCACCAGGCGGCCTCCGCCGCGCTCGCCGGGCCGCTGGAGCAGCCGCTGCAGCTGCCACCCACCGCCGCGCCCGGCGCTCCACTGCAGCAGCCACCGCCGTTCAGTTTCGGCCCCGCATCGACCGCGCCGGCGGGAGTCCCGATCCACCAGATCAAGTACCCGCCGTCGCCATTACCGCTTCCCCAGGGCGTCCCCATCCAGCAGATCAAGTTCCCGCCGTCGCCGTCGCCGTCACCACTTTCGGCTTGGATCACTACCCGCCACGTGTCGGCGGCGGTGAGGCTGCAGGCTGCTGCGCGCGGCCTCCTAGCGCGTCGGCGTGTGCGGGAGATGCGTGGTCTACAGCTGCCGCTCCTCCCAGCTGCGTTTCGATGCGCAAAGGACCTCGATCTCGTCCGCTGCGTCGGGGATCTTGGGCATGTTGTTTTCCCCGCGGGCAGCGACCTCAAAGTCTGCGACATCGGCGGTTGGGGGGCGCACCCCTCCTCGTCATTCTCCATCGCAAGCCCTCCACTCTTCCCTGTGCGGTGCAGACCAACAGCCATACACATGCACTCCTTTTGTCCAGGTGGTGTCCATGGGATCCAGGTGGTTGTACACGTGCACGTCCGACATGCGGATGGTGTCCACTTTTTGTTAAGGGGTCCAAAATAAATCGTCCTAGTCCATTTCAGGTTGAGAGTAATAAAACAAGCCGAGATGTAAAAGGCTTGTTTTTAGGTGTTAGGTTTGTGTTGCGTCGAGTCATGGTTATAAGTTGGTTAGGCTGCAGCTCGAGGACAAGCCGCATGTCCAGGTGGGGTGTAGTGTTAGAGTATGTAATGGGCCTAATGGCCTGGCTGGCGGTATAGCCCGTTAGTCTTAGGGTTAATTAGAGATAAGGGTCGCTTGCTTAGGGTCAAGTAAGCCTTGCTTGGGGGAGTCAAGTAAACCTCTCTATATAAAGAGAGGAGATGTATCAATCTAATCAAGCAAGAATTAAGAAGGAAATCCCTTCCCTCTTGCCCGGCCGTGGGCAAAAAGGCCCCCAGCCGGCCCTCTCACGCCCTCCTTCTAACAGCGCCATTGAAAAGAGCAACCAGTTTTTCTGTGAATGTCTGTGACCTTGGTTTGTTGGATGGTCGACATGACAATGCAACATAAAATATGGTGTATTGAGTATTAAGGTGCAATTGAGATAGGAAAAAATGTGGCTTCAGGGCCCCTTTGTGTTGTCTTGCCCCGGGCCCCCGAAATCCCAGGACCGGCCCTGTTCTCAGCTGTTAGTAGTCTAGTTTTGTTTTCTGTTGGTTCCAGCTGTGGTGATTGAGAGGTAGCGTCTGAACTGCTGTTTGGGATTTCCTGGGTGCTTATCCTGTGACGTTTTGAGGATCCGGCTTGTGGATTCCCAAAGATCGTGGAGTTTATCATGTGCGCTCTTGGATATCTTAGCTTATCGGTCGCTTTTTTTTGCTTTCTGTTGTAGCTTGTAAGGTAAAGACATTGTGGTTTATGATATACTCCCTCCGTTCCAAAATACTTGTCGTGGTTTTAGTTTAATTGTGGTTTTAGTCCAACTGAGTTAAAACCGAGGGTAAGCTAAGTGGAACCTAGAACAATCACAGATCGTATGGATGCAATGCCACTAGGAAAGAAGCACACGGCAGGCAAGGGTAGGCAATTGTTCAACTAAAACCGAGGGGAAGCTAAGTGGAACCTAGAACAATCACAGATCGTACGGATGCAATGCCACTAGGAAAGAAGCACACGGCAAGCAAGGGCAGCCAATCTCACCTGCCTGGCCACCTTGGAGCACGCCGCCGGCGACGTTCCTGCCGCGAGAGCGCGCTCGAAGCAGCACTCCTGCGCCTGCGCCAGCATGAGCCGCTCCAGCATCGCCGCGGCCTCCGGGCTCATATCCACCGTCCCCTCCTCCCCTTCCATCATCTGCCCCACCGAACGGAACGCCCCCGCCGCGCGCTGGAACTCCCCGCACGCCTCCTTGACCCCTCCCTCCGCCGGCCGGTCCACGGCCGCCGCGATCCTCGAGGAGGCCGCGCCGACGTTGAACACGACGGCGGCCTTCTCGAACCGGAGGGACGCGGAGGTGTGCTTGAGGTTGGGCCTGAAGGCGTCGTGCCAGGTGAAGGCTAGGTTGTCGTCGAAGGCGCAGGGGTCGTCGCGCGCGGAGGAGAGGAGGCGGTGGTAGCGGAGGAGGAGGGCGCGACTGGAGGAGGGGGGCTGGGTTTGAGAGTTTGGGGCAGAGAGGGAGGCGCGGGCGTCGCGGAGATCGGTGAAGACGGGGGAGTTGAAGAAGTGGCGGTCGCGAAAGAGCTCGGCGGCGGCCGTCTTCTTCTCCGGGACGGAGAGCATCGGGGGGAGCGGCCGCGACATAGATGGCGATGAGGAGGGGTACACGAAAAGGGACGACTTCCTCAGTTTTCCCCAGGTTTTCAGCAGTACTAGATGCGAATGTTTTTTCAATTCGAATTTCCTGTCGCTAGATTTACAGAGATCTTTTTGTTCCGGGAATGTCTAAGCATCAAATCAAACGCTTCTTATGACAAATTATGATGCCCTGAGGATGGCAATTTTCTTTAGCAAACACACCAAATCCTCGCAACAACATACTAGTTTGTTATCTTGGACATTCAATCTGACATGCTAAAAAAATCCGACGTTTGGTTTGTAGCGAAATCCTTCTTCAGGTGCTAGTCCAAATAAACTTCAGAATTGTCTTGGATTCATGCATTTGACGAGGTGAACCTCGTGTCGCTGACATGTCCAAACTAAGGGAAGTGGTTCAGAAAGAAAATCTTGTTGAAATGGTTAGCGATGATAATTGTTTAAACCTTTTGTCGGAGTATTTTTCGACAGATCCCTCGATAAGGCATCCGACGAGACTAATGGATTGGATGGCAACAACGGGTATAGTTTACCTAGGTTCAGGCCATTGATAGACAAGGTGATACGCTACTCATGCTCGTGTATATTGATTGTATAGGGGTTACAAAAATAAAGGATTAAGGCAAAAGCTATATGGTTTTAATGTTGTTTATTCGACTAGGATGGCCCCGGAATAATGGGTACCAGAGTCTAGGGTTACATGATCTAAGTCAGTAAGGATGAGTCCTCCGGACACCGCTTGCCTTGTCTTGTACTTCAAGTCTTTCGAGGCCACCATGTTGTAGGGCCATAGCGGGGGTTGATTGGCCCATGACATAAACGACCTAGGGGCCCCCATATCGTCCTAGTCAGGACGACTTCTGTAAGGTGGTGCACCCCTGTGTCGTAACACCGTCAGTAGCCTTCGAACTGGTCTTTGAATCTAGCTGCTTCTTGGTCGGGGTCGATCTGCCGGAGCCGGCCTGTGCAAGTAATAACCCACAAGTATCAAAAAGCTTGTCGAAACCGGTTCATGAAGCTCACTTAGTCCTAAATTGTTGATGTAGATAGCTGATCTCCATGATGAAGCCATCCCATGAAGGTGGCTTCTGCATGTCGGTTTCCCGCATGGTGCTTATGAAAATGTTGAAATCACAGAGCCTTGATCGTGAGGGGACCGGACCAGGATCTGACCTGTCGATAGAACTGGGCCACCTTAATCATGCAAAACGTCAACCAAAGCATCGTGTGTGAAGGGTCGAGGGCCTTGACAGTAAATAAAACCGTCAATACCCTCAGTAGGGTGGCAAATGCGACCGGAAGTGGTAGAACGGAGTTCACACGAGGAAGTTACACATGTTCGGGCTGTCATGGCGAGGTAATACCCTACGTCGTGCTTTGGATTTGTATTAATGGTGAGGCACCTGGTGCAAGGGGGTTACAAGGATGTGGATGTAATAGCTTCTGAGGGTATGGTTCTACGGGAGTAGATTGGAATAACTATCATCCCTAGCTCTGACATATATAGACAGCGGAGGCTAAGATTTACACGGGGATTTAACCGACCTCGCACCTCTGCCATCTTGGCTTGCACGCCAAGACGGCCCTCCGGTCTCTATCAGAACCCCGGGCTCCCCTTGTTATTGGGCCTTCATCCAGTCTTCTGGGCCCCGAGGCAGGCCTGTTGCCAGGCTTCCCATCAAGAGGTCATGCTTGCTCTTCCATAGGAGTGGTTCGGCAACCCCCAAGTGTAAGGGTCACTACTACAGTATGCTGCTAACGCGACACTTCAATGAGAGACCCTTTGATGAAACTGTCTGCGATGTAATAATCACAAACGATGATGTAAAAAAACCGTCAAAAATATGCAAAACATTTGCGATGGCGGATACATCAAGCACGGTTCAGATTTTAATTGCATGTGCGATGCGGGGCATACGGTTCAGTTCAATGAAATGTTTACGATGAGGTAGAAGAACAGAAACGGATAGCCAGATGAAGGTGTGTGCGATATACAACATACGGTTCACTCGAATGAACTGTTTGTGATTAGGTGGAACAAACGAAATGGTCAGCCAGATCAAGGTGTGTGCGATAGAGGGAAAATAGTTAACTCGGATGAATTGTTTGCGTTGAGCCAAGATAACAGAAACGGTTCAATTTAACAAGATGTGTGTGATACGTGGCAAACAGGTCTGTAATCAAAAATATGTGCGAAGACCGATAATAACACAGATGATTGATGCTAATAAGACGTGTGTGTTGTGCGTTGGGATTGCATACAGAACAACATATATATGACATGGTTGGGATTGCATAGACAACAACATATATATACACACACACTTATAAGGACATGGTTGCATAACCAAATTAAATATCCAATTACATAGGTGGCTACTACACACATGACATTTGCACACACCAAAGTAAACTATTACATGCATAATTACATATGTGGCTACTACACACATGACATTTCCACACATCAAAGTCAACTATATATTACATGCATAATTAACTAGGATAAACGATCATCTGATCATCATCTACTAATTGTGACGCTTGCCGCTACTGCTCTGCTTGTGGCTCGATCCGGCCTCATCGATTTAGGTAACGAGACACTTCCTCATGTCAACGATCCGCCTGTGCAACTCATAGCATGTGTACACGCTCTTGGCCGCGAACCTGAGGTGAGGTTCATCCAGTTGCTGCATCCAGGCCCCGTACCAGGATACGGGACTTGTTCTCTTGGCATCCTGCTTCATCTTTTCATAGTAGGGGTCGATGATGGCCGAGGCGAGTTCAACCAGGGAGTCCTTCTTCGTGCTGCCCCAGACCATGTAGTGCTCACGGATTTCGACAAGGTTCTTGCAGGACAAGCTCGTAACTCTAAGCGATTTTACATCGTCGGTGGTTTCCACCGCAGCGAACTTGTAGTCGGTGCTGTTGACAAACCTGGCAAAACGGTCGCCAGGTTCTGTGGCCATGCAGTAGTGGTAGATGAGGACATGATGGCGCACGCACAATTGGGTGACGGCAACCTTCTGATCTTTGCCGGGAAGAGCGGTGGTGTACTGGAGGTCGATGCTGACCACCTTGTACTTGTCTCCAGCAAGCAACTGCTCCACGGTGTTGATGTAGTCCTCCACCATGGCCGGGTCGATGGTGTACACCACCGTGAGATTCGTATCCCTCGCGTGGGTCTCGACTTTATGCTCGCCGAACTCCATTGGAGTGCCGCTAGATATCCTCCCTGTATGTGTCGTCGTGGGTGTGCTTGTTGTGTTGTGGGGCGAGATCGAAAGGTTGATGAGACTAAGGTTATAATGGCCGCGGGAATTAATGGGGAAGCTGGACGGACTGGAATATCCGCACGCCCGGATGGCAGTTCTAATTTGCAGCGCGTAACTCCATCATGCCACACGTAACTGCATCATGGCGACGCACGCGGCACAACCGCATGCATATGGGCCCCCAACGTGATCGTGCGCAGGCCCCAACCGCTGGCAGAGTGCGTGCGTAGGGACGCGAGCAGAGCGCTCCGCGGCGCCTCAACGTCGAGCAACCATATATATGCATATAGCAGTTGAACACGCAAGGAAAAATTGTCCAAAAGCCGAGCGCGTGGAGGTACGCGAGCAAAGCGCGCCGACGGACAGCAGAGCTCGCCGACGGACGCGAGCCGAGCATGCAGTAGTGCCTAACTGTGAGCACAACGCGCCGAGGGATGCGAGTAGAGGCCGGCACAGTGATACATGGCAAATAAGACGAACTGTGCGAGCGATGGTGGAGACATCAAGCACGGATCAGATTAGAGTTGCGTGTGCGATACATGGCATACAATTGATCCATCCGAGCTGTTTGTGATGGAATAAGCCGCGTGTGTTGTGGGAAAACGCTTGCTGGTATATAACCATTTGCGATTGATGAATTCATCACCGACGGGTTACCTAGTGTGGTCCGTGTGCGATGTGATATGCTCTGTCTGCAGAACACCTATGCTCTGTGTACAGAAGAACAATATATATATATATATATATATATATATATATATATATATATATATATATATATATATATATATATACTTGTAACAAGACATGATTGCAAGACCAGATTAAAGATCCAATTATGTTATATAACAAATACCATAAATATTGCAAGGTTCAAATTCCGGCATTACAAGGCCCAAATTCAAAGATTACAAGGTTCAAACTATCCAGACACATAAAATTCATCTTCTTCAGAATCTTTTTCATGCATTATTTCTGCAAAAGGATCAGCCACCGAGAAGTCATATAGCGGCTCGATACATGGACTTCCGAATAATCTATCATATGAAGTTACAAACTGAAATTCAGCTTATGCAAAGCCTTTTCCATTCAGCTGTAGACGCATGCGCTCTTTAGCAATTCATTCACTTCTGCGCAGTAAATATAGGGCAAACCTCATTACCTTGACCAACCTTGCTTTCTCAACAAAGAACCCGGCAAATCTAATTTCTAGTGTGGTGCCTCGGTACTCGTTAAAAGTAATTTCCATGAGATGAAGATCAAGGCATTCAATGGGATTGTTATATCCCCCAACATTTTCTACTTTCGGGCCTGCTAGTATCTGCAAACAAAGACAACATATTAGCACATAGCTGCAGATTTGAACACTTCGGGCCTCTTTGATTTGTAGGATTTCTAAAATACACGAAAAGAGTGAAATGCCACCTTCAATCTTTATCACGAAAGCATGTCGGGCGAAGGAATAAAACGCGTACAACACTAGCATATAAAAAATGTATTAAAATCCTCCAAATTTCCTTTAGAAATCATTCTACATTTATTGTAATCATGGGTAAAATTAACAAAAAACTGAGCTTCGTTGTGGTTAACAATTAACAAGAAAGGAGCATCTGAAGGAAATATGCCCTAGAGACAATAATAAAGTTGTTATTTTATATTTCCTTATTCATGATAAATGTTTATTATTCATGCTAGAATTGTATTGATCGAAAACCTAAATACATGTGTGAATACATAGACAAACACTATGTTCCTAGTGAGCCTCTACTTGACTAGCTCGTTGATCAAAGATGGTTAAGGTTTCCTAACCATGGACATGAGTTATCATTTGATAACGGGATCACATCATTAGGAGAATGATGTGATGGACAAGACCCATCCGTTAGCTTAGCATATTGATCATTCAGTTTTATTTCTATTGCTTTCTTCATGTCACAAACATATTCCTTCGACTATGAGATTATGCAACTCCCGGATATCAGAGGAATGCCTTGTGTGCTATCAAACGTCACAACGTAACTGGGTGATTATAAAGATGCTCTACAGGTATCTCCGAAGGTGTTTGTTGGGTTTGCATAGATCGAGATTAGGATTTGTCACTCCGAGTACCTGAGAGGTATCTCTGGGCCCTCTCGGTAATGCACATCATAAGAAGCCTTGCAGGCAAAGTGACTAATGAGTTAGTTACAGGATGATGTATTACGGAACGAGTGAAGAGACTTGCCGGTAACGAGATTGAACTAGGTATGAAGATACCAATGATCGAATCTTGGGCAAGTAACATACCGATGGACAAAGAGAATTACGTATGTTGTCATAACAGTTCGACCGATAAAAATCTTCGTAGAATATGTAGGAGCCAATATGAGCATCCAGGTTCTGTTGTTGGTTATTGATCGGGGAGGTGTCTCGGTCATGTCTACATAGTTCTCGAACCCATAGGGTCTGCACGCTTAACGTTCAATGGCGATAATGTATGATATGAGTTATGTGATTTGGTGACCGAATGTTGTTCGGAGTCCTGGATGAGATCACGGACATGACGACGAGTCTCGAAATGGTCGAGAGGTAAAGATTAATATATAGGACGATTGTATTCGGACACCAGAAGTGTTCCGAAGTATATCGGGTACTTATGGGAGTACCGGAGGGGTTACCGGAACCCCCGGGGGAATATATGGACCATATAGGCCATGAGAGGGGAGCACACTAGCCCACAAGGGGTGGCGCCCCCCCCTATGGCAGGTGGTCGAATAGGAGAAGGAGAAGAGGGGGTTCACCCCCCTTCCTTCTCTTCTTCCCCCTTCCTTTCATCTCCGGTGGAAAAAGGCAAGGGGGCGCCACTTGGGGAAACCCCAAGTAGGATTCGGATACTACTTGGGGCGCCCCCTGGCTGCCTCTCCTCCCCTCCCACCTATATATATATGTGGGGAGGGGGCGCCTAGAACACACAACATCAATTGTTAGCTATGTGCGGCACCCCCTGCACAGTTTACACCCCCGGTCATATCTTCGTAGTGCTTAGGCGAAGCCCTTCGCGGATCACTTCACCATCACCGTCACCACACCGTCGTGCTGACGGAACTCATCTACTACCTGAACACCTTGCTGGATCAAGAAGGGAGGGACGTCACCGAGCTAAACGTGTGTAGAACTCGGAGGTGACGTACGTTCGGTACTTGATCGGTCGGAGCTAGAAGAAGTTCGACTACATCAACTGTGTTGTCAAATGCTTCCGCTTACGGTCTACGAGGGTACGTAGACACACTCTTCCCCTTGTTGCTATGCATCAACATGGATAGATCATTGCGTGTGCGTAGAAAAAAATTGTTTTCCATGCAGCGATTCCCAACAGTGGCATCATGAGCTAGGTCTATGCGTAGATGATATGCACGAGTAGAACACAAAGAGTTGTGGGCGGTGATAGTCATACTGCTTACCACAAACGTCTTATTTTGATTCGGCGGTATTGTGGGATGAAGCGGCCCGGACTAACCTTACATGTCCACGCACATGAGACCGGTTCCACCGACAGACATGCAACTAATTTTGCATAAAGGTGGCTGGCGGGTGTCTGTTTCTCCTACTTTAATTGAATCGAATTTGACTACGGCCGGTCCTTGAAGAAGGTTAAAATGACAAACTTGATGAAACACCATTGTGGTTTGATGCATAGGTAAGAACGGTTCTTGATAGAAGCCCATAGCAGCCACGTAAAACTTGCAACAACAAAGTATAGGACGTCTAACTTGTTTTTGTGGGGCATGTTGTGATGTGATATGGTCAAGACATGATGTGATATACGTTATTGTATGAGATGATCATGTTTTGTAAAAGTTACCGGCAACCGGCAGGAGCCTTATGGTTGTCTCTTTATTGTATGAAATGCAAACAGCATGTAATTGCTTTACTTTATCACTATGCGTTAACGATAGTTGTAGAAGCAATAGTTGGCGAGATGACCACGACGCAACAATGGAGATCAAGGTGTCGAGCTGGTGACGATGGAGATCATGATGATGCTTTGGAGATGGAGATCAGAAGCACAAGATGATGGTGGCCATATCATGTCACATATTTTGATTGCATGTGATGTTTATCTTTTATGCATCTTACTTTGCTTAGTACGGCGGTAGCATTATAAGATGATCCCTTAACTAAAATTTCAAGGTATAAGTGTTCTCCCTGAGTATGCACCGTTGCGACAGTTCATGTGTTGAGACACCACGTGATGATCGGGTGTGATAGACTCTACGTTCACATACAACGGGTGCAAGACAGATTTGCACATGCGGAATACTCGGGTTAAACTTGACGAGCCTGGCATGTACAGACATGGCCTCAGAACACTGGAGACCGAAAGGTCGAACATGAATCATATAGTAGATATGATCAACATAGAGATGTTCACCATTGATGACTACTCCATCTCACGTGATGATCAAACATGGTTTAGTTGATTTGGATCACGTATCATTTAGATGACTTGAGGGGTGTCTATCTAAGTGGGAGTTCTTAAGTAATTTGATTAATTGAACTTAATTTATCATGAACTTAGTCTTGATAGTTTTTGCATATCTATGTTGTAGATTAATGGCCCGTGCTACCGTTCCCTTGAATTTTAATGCGTTCCTAGAGAAAGCTAAGTTGAAAGATGATGGTAGCAACTACATAGACTGGGTCCGTAACTTGAGGCTTATCCTCATTGCTGCACAAAAGAATTATGTCCTTGATGCACTGCTAGGTGAAAGGCCTGGTGCAGGAGCAAATGCTGATAGTTCAATGTGCCATGCTTTACGGCTTAGAATCGGGACTTCAAAGACGTTTTGAACGTCATGGACCATATGAGATGTTCCAGGAGTTGAAGTTAATATTTCAAGCAAATGCCCGAGTTGAGAGATATGAAGTCTCCAACAAGTTCTATAGCTGCAAGATGGAGGAGAATAGTTCTGTTAGTGAACACATACTCAAAATGTCTGGGGTATCATAATCACTTGACTCAGCTGGGAGTTAATCTTCCAGATGATAGTGTTATTGACAGAGTTCTCCAATCACTGCCACCAAGCTACAAAGGCTTCGTGATGAACTATAATATGCAAGGGATGGACAAGACAATTCCCGATCTCTTCGCAAAGCTCAAAGTTGCGGAGGTAGAAATCAAGAAGGGGCATCAAGTGTTGATGGTTAACAAGACCACTAGTTTCAAGAAAAAGGGCAAGGGAAAGAAAGCGAACTTCAAGAAGAATGGAAATCAAGTTGCCACTCCCGAGAAGAAGCCCAAAGCTGGACCCAAGCCTGAAACTGAGTGTTTCTACTGCAAAGGGATTGGTCACTGGAAGCGGAACCGCCCCAGGTATTTGGCGGATAAGAAGGATGGCAAAGTGAACAAAGGAATATTTGATATACATGTTATTGATGTGTACCTTACTAATGCTCATATTAGCGCCTGAGTATTTGATACTGGTTCGGTTGCTCATATTTGTAACTCGAAACAGGAGCTACGGATTAAACGAAGATTGGCTAAGGACGACGTGACGATGGGCGTCGGGAATGGTTCCAAGGTCGATGTGATCACCGTCGGCATGCTACCTCTACATCTACCTTCGGGGTTTGTTTTAGACTTGAATAATTGTTATTTGGTGCCAGCGTTGAGCATCAACGTTATATCTGGATCTTGTTTAGTGCGAGATGGTTATTCATTTAAATCAGAGAATAATGGTTGCTCTATTTATATGAGTAATATCTTTTATGGTCATGCACCCTTGAAGAGTGGTCTATTTTTGTTGAATCTTGATTGTGGTGATACACATATTCATAATATTGATGCCAAAAGATGCAAATTTGATAATGATAGTGCAACATATTTGTGGCACTGCCATTTAGGTCATATTGGTGTAAAGCGCATGAAGAAACTCCATGCAGATGGGCTTTTGGAATCACTTGATTATGAATCCTTTGATACTTGCGAACCATGCCTCTTGGGACTAAAACTCCGTTCTCCGGAACAATGGAGCGAGCCAATGACTTATTGGAAATAATACATACCGATATATGCGGTCCGTTGAGTGTTGAGGCACGCGGCGGGTATCGTTATTTTCTGACCTTCACAGATGATTTGAGCAGATATGGGTATATCTACTTAATGAAACACAAGTCTGAAACATTTGAAAAGTTCAAAGAATTTCAGAGTGAAGTGGAGAATCATGGTAACAAGAAAAAAAGTTTCTATGATCCGATCACGGAGGCGAATATTTGAGTTACGAGTTTGGTCTTCATTTTGAACAACGTGGAATAGTTTCACAACTCACGCCACCTTGAACACCACAGCGTAATGGTGTGTCCGAACGTCGTAACCGTACTTTATTAGATATGGTGCGATCTATGATGTCTCTTACCGATTTACTACTATCGTTTTGGGGTTATGCATTAGAGACAGCTGCATTCACATTAAATAGGGCACCGTCTAAATCTGTTGAGATGACACCATATGAACTATTGGTTGTCAAGAAACCTAAGCTGTCGTTTCTTAAAGTTTGGGGTTGCGACACTTATCACTACAAAAAAAAAGACACATCCGTGACATTTTGGGCCGAACAAAAATCTTTTTTGTCATACTTATGACACTTCTATGATGATAATTGTGACAAAACCCGGTATCATCATAGATGTGGTGGGGTCCTACTTCTATGACAAAATATCATGACAGAAAATGGGCTTTTCGTCCTGGGCGGGCCGGAGACGCAGTTGCATGCCATTCTTTGGGCCGTCCATGACGGAAAAAACCGTGGTAGAAGTGAGGGCGCAGAAAATATCGGGGAGTCCCTAGTTACGGTGGGTGGTCGGGGGCCGAGCGATGCGCGTTTCTCTCGTACGTACGCGTGTGTGTGCGAGGCGTTGGGCTCTAACTGAACCCGAGCGAGGCGTTGAGCTCTAACAGAACCGAGCAATTGCACTGCAGGCTACGCGTTATTGAACCCGAGCGATCGATCGATGGCTGTTAACTGAACCCGATCGAGCGATTCCTTCGCTACAGCTGCTAACTGAAACCGATCGATGTTGCCTCTGGATGAACAGTGAGCGTTGCTGGGGGGCTTTGGATGAACAGTTCCCGGTGGGGGTGGATGAACAGGACCCCGTGGCGTTGCCTCTTGATGAATAGGACCCCGATCGTTCGAGGCGGTTGGGGCTGGATGAACAGGACCCCGTGGAGGGCAGGATGAACAGGACCACCCCATGGAGGGCAGGATGAACAGTAGAAGGTGGAGGGCTAGATGAACAGGAGCCCGTGGAGGGGTGGTTGAACAGGAGCCCGTGGAGAGGGCTGGTTGAACAGTAGCCGGTGGAGTAGCGCGCGGTGGAGGCTGGATGAACAGGAGCCCGTGGATGAATAGTTGCAGGTGGAGGCTGGAGGAGGTCGACGGTGGATGAACAGTAGCCCGTGGAGGCTGGAGGGGGTCGACGGTGGAGATGAAAAGTATCCCGTGGAGTCCCCTTTTGCGGTACGCCACACCACTCCCGATGAACAGGACCCCCGTTTCGACCGTAGCGCTCCAACACAAGTCCGTTTCCTCCGTTTTGCAGTACGCCACACCCCTCCCAATCAACAGGACCCCCGTTTCAACCATAGGAGGTCCATTTCCTCCATTTTGCGGTACGCCAGACCCCTCCCGATGAACAGGATCCCGTTTCGAACATGGCCGGTCGAACACAAGGCCGTTTCCTCCGTTCTGCGGTACGCCAGGCCTCGTTTCCATCGGCTGTTCCGTCCAAGCCCTCCCGATGAACACGACGACACATTCCGTTCCGACCAAGCCGGTTGTCTTCCCATGAGCACGACGACGACGTTGTTTCTCCGTTTCGACCCAGCCATGTACATGAGCCCTGGCCGTACTTATGTGCGAGTAGGCGTTCGAGACCCTACCCGTATGTACGTACGTGGCCGTATTTTCTTTCTTGCACACTGGCCACTTTACGCACGTGCACATGCTACGTGCGCGCCTCTACTACGATATGTGCGCGCCTCTACATCGACCAGTATGTACGTACACGTTCGCGACCAGAATGACAACGCTACGTACGCTTCGACCAGGTGGGTCCCGACTGTCAGGCACTTCCTTGCCTGCGAAGATGTAGCTGGTGGGTCCCAGCAGTCAGGGGGGCGGATCGTTTTTTTTTGCCCGGACGCACTCCCTTGCGTTCGAAGATGTAGCTGGTGGGTCCCAGCAGTCAGGGGAAATGTTTTTTCGCGAAATACGGTGGCATGTCCGGTGGGTCCCCACTGTTAGGTGGAGGAATAATTATTTTGCGCATAATAAGGAGGCACTTCCTTGCTGCAGCTGTGGACCCAACTGTCAGCCTCTCCACGTACAGTCCATGTTCGATGGAAGCCGTTCCTTGACCACATTGACCACGCCGCGCCGAGAGCACCAGGGCGGTGGACGATGGCGAGGCCTAGGAAGGGGAAGACACGGAGCCGGGGAAGACGCGACACTGGATGCCCACGCGTAGAGGAGTACGAGGGTTCACTGGTTCGCTGCGGTGTGAGGCTGCCGTCGCCGCAGAATAACAGGGGGTGTGGGTGAGTAGAGGGATGGCCTGGCCAGCGGTGGGAATAGTAGGGGCGGTGAGGCCTCCGCGGCAACACAGCCAGCCACGGGAGGTAGGAGCATGCGGCACGACCGGTGTTGCTTTGAGCGGCTGGAGCAACAAGACCAGAGGTTGAAGAAGCACTACGGCCGTTGGATGGACATCGAACGGTCACTGGTGCTAGAATCGTTCATATTGACTAAGTTGACAAATCACTCCGTCCCCGTCAACTTAGTAGGCCCACAAGTCAGCCTCCAACCAAGGTGGGTCCCAACTAGCAGGGGGAGTATTCATTTTTTTGTGTAATAAGGAGGCACCTCCGATGGGTCCGAGCTGACAGCGGGGGGAATGTTTTTTTGTGAAATACGTTGGCCCGTCTGGTGGGTCCCAGCAGTCAGGGGCGAAATGTTTTTTTCGCCAAATACGGTGGCCCGTCCGGTGGGTCCCTGCTGTCAGGTGGAGGAATAATTATTTTCCGCGTAATAAGGAGGCACTTCCTTGCGGCTGCCGTGGACCCACCTGTCAACCTCTCCACATACAGTACTCTTCCGATGGAAGTCGTTCCTTGACCATGTTGACCACACCACACCGAGAGCACCAGGGCGGTGGACGACGACGAGGCCTTGGAAGGGAACGACACGGAGGCAGGGAAGACTCGGCAGTTGTTTCCCACGCGAAGGGGAGTACGACTGTACGAGGGTTTACTGGTTCATCTATCGTCGTCGGGGAATAACAAACAGGTGTGGGTGAGTAGAGGCATGGCTAGGCCAGCGATGGGAGTACGATAGGGCGATGAGGCCTGCGCGGTAGCACAGCCGGCCGCGGGAAGGAGGGAGCAGGTAGTCCCTCCGACGCTTGTTTAAGCGGCTGGAGCAGGAAGAGCAGAGATTGAAGAAGCACGACGATCATTGGATGGACATCCAAAAGTCAGTGCTTGTGCGTCAACCTTTTTTTAGGAAAGCCTCAAATCTGTGGAAAACAACATACAACCCATCTTCCATTATTTCTAATAATTTACAGCCCATTTGCTAATTCTTAAGGTTTTTTTGGATCCCATATTCTTTTTGTTAGCATTACAGCCCATATTGTGGCCACGATTAATAATTATAAGAAATTTTGCATATTTCGGTGCAGTCCGAACTGTTTTTAATCCTGAAATTTCGAGTCACATTCAAACTGATTGAAAAAATAAATGTATATCAATATAAAATCCAACAAATTGTCCACGCATAAAAACTAATGCAATTTAAAATCTCGAAATGAAAAAAAGAAATTTGAAACTAATTGCCGGTTTGATGTGTTTTAAAAATGTACAACCCATTTCTCATTACTGATAGGCCATTTTCTCGGCCAGCCGAATGAAGCTCTCCTCGTCTTGAAAGATTTGCAGCCCAACAGGCCTGACAAAGTGACTTACTTGGCAAATCACAAAAAGACTGGGTTGTGGCCGTGGACCCAACTGTCAGCCTCTCCACGTACATTACTCTTCCGATAGAAGTTGGTCGTTGACCACATTGACCACGCCGCGTCGAGAGCACCAAGGCGGTGGACGACGGCGAGGCCTAGGAAGGGGACGACGCGGAGCCGGGGAAGATGCGACAGTGGATGCCCATGCGGAGAGGAGTATGAGGGTTCACTGGTTCGGCTGCGGTGTGAGGCTATCGTCGCCGCAGAATAACAGGGGGTGTGGGTGAGTAGAGGGATGGCCTGGCGAGTGGTGGGAGTAGTAGGGGGCGATGAGGCCTCCGCGGCATCACAACCGGCCACGGGAGGCAGGAGCATGCAGCACGACCGGCGCTGGTTTGGGCGGCTGGAGCAAGAAGACCAGAGGTTGAAGAATGTCGTTCGATGAACATCGTACGGTAACTGGAGCTAGAATCGTTCATATTGACTAAGTTGACAAAGCCCTCCGTCCCCGTCAACTTGGTAGGCCCACAAGTCAGCCTCCCACGATGCTGGGTTCCAGCTGGCAGGGGGAGTATTCATTTTTTGTGCGTAATAAGGAGGCACTTCCTTGCGTGCGAAGATAGCTAGTGGGTCTGACCTGTCAGCGGGGGGCACGTTTTTTCACAAAATACAGAGACCCTTCCGGTGGGTCCCAGATGTCAGGTGGAGGAATCAAAGACTTGAGAAGGCGTACAGAACAAGCTAGTGTACCAGTAAAGAGACGTTGGTGAGTTTTAGAAGAAAAAAAGACGTGCTCCTATAGCTGGTTCGAATCCAAACCTAGACTATGACTATATATGGTGCTATGCTACTCTGCAAGTAATGAAACTGACATATCCAACATTCGCGTCTCCTCTTCTCTACTTACTCTGCCTAGCATCAGAAGCTCTGGACGCAGCAACCATGTCCGCTGGCTGCTCGTCCACCTGCTCTTCAGCAGGCAACAACCAAATATGCGCCAAGTCCCCACCCGTACCATCGCCTGTGGGTCTCATCACACCCCCGCCGGCATGCGCACCGCAGCCGATTGCTCATCGCAACCCGCTGCCATTGATGTGGTGCCACTGCTGCAAATCACGCAGAGTCATCCGTCGCGTCTCAACCACAATCCTCAACCCTAGCAGAGTCTTCTACAAATGCCAGAATCATGGGGTAATAATATGTTTAAGTGTTGTTCTGCTGCTTTCAGTTGCTGTTTTTTTATAGTTTTGTTGATGATCTTCCAATTTGATTCGTGCAGAAAAGGGAAGATCCGTGTGATTTGTATTTCTGGGAAGTTTCTGATGTGGGGGAGTGCAACTATACTGATTATTTGGTTAGCCGAGGAATCCCAATACCAGCAGGTTGGGGTGTTGGACAAGTAACTGAAGGAACGACAGAAGAGGAAGATGCAGAGCAGAAGGTTAAAGATGCAGTTCCTCTGATCATCGCCAAGCAATAGCTGCTGAACGGCCTTGACAGCAATGAGGAGATGAAAGAGCTTGTGAAGATAATGGGCAAAATTGATGTGCTCTGTAGGATGATTGTCTCTTTATTTGCAGTGTATGTAACACTCATGATGTATTCAGTGGCTATGACATGAGCACTTTGCTGAAACTAGTAATGAATGAAACCTGTGTAGCAGGCTGGGCGTAGTGTTGTGAACATCTAATGATTTCTATTAACGGAAATCAGGGGGTATCCCCTTTTGCTCATAAATAAATAATTAGTAGAGGCCCTTTTGGTAATAAATAAATAAATTAGCAGAGGACCTGTCGGGTCAGCTTTGTTCTCATTCAAAGACGTCGAGCAAATTGCAGTCCACAACAAACTATGTCATCAAATTCAAGTTTCACAGCCAAATATGAGTACAACTAAGCAACAATGTCATCATGTTTTAGTCGTCATACAATCACCAAACACAAATCAGCATACATAACAAGTGATGTTCTCACAGGAAAATACTAAACAACATGTTCATCAGGTTTCAGTTGTCATACCAAACACAATTTCACATAGTAGATAAAAAACGTCTTCTGGCAGGCAAATACGACAAAAGCAATGTAATCATCATCGCAGCAGAAGCGTAAACATCTTCGCCATGTGTATCAGTCTGAATTGTAATTCCCCATGGTGTCATCTTCTTATTCGTCCTCGAATGTTGGCTTCTTCTCGATCAACTCTTGTATGTCCACAGCACGACAAGCAATCTTTTCGCCGGCGTCATTGACGTGATGGTTCTCAAAGATATTAGGAACATCTGTGTTATCTTGTACATCAGGAGCAGTGTAAGCATCATCTTGTTGTGCAACTTCATTAAACGAATTCCTCTGCTCAAACCTTTGCACTACTCTCCAGTCATCGCTACGTTCAAATGTGTCTTCCAAGAAAATATCTGTGTTGCTTGATTTGCCAAAATAAAAGGCTCGTTGTTTGGTACGCCGCCTTGACATTGATGGATTTGAAATAATCATCAGCTCTTGGTTTTGCGATCCAGGAAAACAGGTTATACCAACGACAGCACAACAGAACCACACACTGATGATCCTCGAAACTGGAGATATACTGTAACTGAACAATGTCTGTTATGTTAGCATACATTTCAGTTATCTCTTTGTCATATGTATCCGTGCTCATGAGGCACTGTTTTGTGTCTTCCTGCCTTCGTCTCGTGCAAGGGTGTTGTAGCGCACATCTCCAACAACGCAAGATTCATAATGTCTTACTCGAGTATCAGGACCCATTGCTAGTGAGTAAAGGGCATCATCAACTGCCCGTCCATCATCCCCCATCTTCTTAACCTATGGTTAGAAAATAGACAAGCTGATCATCTTATGTACTCAATATATTTAAAAAACTGACAGTGCAATTCAAAAGCTTACATGGCTCTTGAACCATTTCACAAATCCTGCCATAACCAGTTTGTCAATGTTTCTTGGATTTTGCGGTAGTAACTCCTTTTTGTAGATGCTTCACAACATAGTGATCGCATCAAACATCTAAATATATAAGAATGTGCTGCAAGTTTAGTAGATTACGATGTATAAGCCGCAATACTTAGTACTTACTTGATATAAGGTAGTATCTCAGGACAGTTATTCAACACATACCAAACCATTTTGTCCAAATATTTAGGTTTTTCCTCTTGTCGACTCTTCCATGTAACTCGAACAGAATAATCGAAAACATTAAGCCCGGGATTGTCTTCATCCACGGCTTTGCTAAGCTGATCAGCTGTTTCAATGTATTTTGAGCAGAATGTCAATGTTTTTGTAGCAATGTAGGCCTCTGCAATGGAACCCTCGGGTCTAGATCTATTCCTAACATAGCCCTTGAAAGTGCCTAGCCGCCTTTCAATAGGGTACATCCAGCCATACTGTACTGTACCTCTAAGTAATGCCTCATCAGGTAGATGAATAGCCAAATGCACCATCACATCAAAGAAGGCTGGAGGATATATCTTCTCAAGGTCGCATAGGATAGTTGGTATCTTGTCTCTAAGATGCTCCAAAGCATCTATCCTGATATTTCTACTGCAGAGTTCCCTGAAGAATTGTCCCAACTCTGCAACTGCTCTGTATAAGTCAGGGCGGCCTGTCGGCGTTCTCGGAACGGGGGTCCCCAGACTTTCCTGCCTGCGGCCCACAACGTGGCTAAGTTAGCGGGCCGTACGGTCCATCTTCGTCAACAAGGCATCCAAGACCCTCGCGAGGGGCCCTCGCGAGGCGGACGGCGCAAGACCTCCTCAGGAGCGGCCTAGTCAGGCAGGCTCACGAGGAGCGGAGATATCAAGGCGGGGCAAACCTCACGAGGCTCGCATGACGTGAGCCATGACGATCGGCGCTAGGCGGGCGCCAGCGCGCGCAGCGTCCTTATTTCCTCTTGGTGCTAAGGAGGCCAGCGCAGGCGAAGAGTGCCTAGGCATCAGGCAAAGGTTTCTATATTGGTGCAACAAGACCAAGACCAGGAGGACGGCGAGACGGAGGTCATCGTGGAGCCCAACACGGCGTCACCACCAGAGCTTTTCACAGGCGAAGACCGCTTTTGTCAGGATAGCTTGTACTAGTTGTCCCCTTTAAATTTGCCCGTCGTTGTTGGCTCCCTTCCCGCTCGATATTTGGGAAGAGGATCAGGGCCTCTATAAATAGGTCTAGCCACCACAGTAGTAGCCATCGGATCTAGAAACGTGCACAAGCTCGTACGCACAAGAACACCTCAACCTCAGGAGGCTGTTCTTCCCCTATACTGTTCATTATCAGCCCAAGAGGCAATCCACCACCACCACACTGGAGTAGGGTATTACACCACAACGGTGTCCCGAACTAGTATAAACCCCATGTCTTTCTGTGTTGCGAGTTCGTCCGCGAGATCTTAGCGAGCTAGGGCGTAGAACGGTAGGAGGGAAAGACTTCACGCGCACCCAGTGTTCGAACCTTAAGGGTTTGCCGGAACACCACATTCGACATTTGGAGCGCCAGGTAGGGGTGTGCCGGAGCTCCTCTCCACCAACCTGAGCCCCGTGCCGCCGCACTTTGCTCCCATGGCGGGTGCCCCGCCATCCACCTCCGCGACCTACGTCGACAGCGGGGCATCTGGGTATCGAGCCCTGGCCCCCGCCCTTCGCCGAGTGCGGTGGCCGACCAAGTTCAAGCCACAGATGCCGCCGCGTTACGATGGCGCGGCAGACCTGACGCCGTTCCTGCCGGTGTACGAGGAGTCTGTCCTCGAAGCCGGAGGCGACGACAAGATCATGGCCAACTGGTTCCCCATGGCCCTTGCCGGCGAGCCGCGTGCCTGGCTGCTCGACCTCCCAGGATCCACAGTGGATTCCTGGGGGGAACTCCGTGACCTCTTCATCGATCGCTACGCGGTGCCGGCGCACTATGCGGTCGCGGCCCTGCTGGGCGGCTCTCAAGCACCGCCTTCAGATCGCCACGTCAAACCGTTCCTCCGTCAGATCGGGGCCGCCTCCAAGCGCCCGGGGGCTCCGCCAGGTTGGGCTGCCCGACCTCACCTTCGGCTCTGAAGACCACCTCGGCTCCACCGCCGGCTCCGGCATGCTCCCAATGCTCTGCACGCCCACCGTCTGCAATGTGGCCGTCACCAAGACCCTCATCGACGGCGGTGCCGGCCTCAACTTGCTCTCCGTAGAAGCCTTCAGCCTTCTCCACGTGCCGCTTGAGCGGCTCAACCTCAACAAGCCCTTTTAGGGAGTGGGTGGTGGAGCTACCCACTCTCTGGGGCAGATCCGCCTCCCTGTCACCTTTGGCACGCGCGACAACTACCGCACCAAGCTGGTGGACTTTGACATCGCCCGCATCGGTATCCCGCACAACGCCATCCTCGGGTACCCGGCTCTCGCTCAGTTCATGGCGGCGACTCACCCGGCCTACAACCTCATGAAGATGCCAGGGAGCAAGGGCGTCCTCACCATCAATGGAGACACTAAGGAGGCCGTGACGGCACTCAGGCTCGCCTTCAGGACCGCGGCAGCAGCACAGCCAGCCGGCGCCGGTACCCCCGAGGCCAAGGAGACCGCGCCCACCAAAAGAAGCAGTTGTTCACCCAGGACAAGGCGGAAACCAAGCAGGTGCCGGTCAACGAGGACGGGTCTTCAGGAGCCACCTTGACCATAGGAGCCGGCCTTGACCTGGGACAAGTGGAAGCTTTGGTGAGGTTTTTACGCGCGAACAAGGAGATATTCGCGTGGGAGCCCAATCAGCTAGTAGGGGTTCCGAGAGAGGTGATCCAGCATCACCTAAGGGTATGCCCCAACGTATGCCCCGTGAAGCAGCGAGCAAGACGACAGTCCACAGAGAAGCAGGCCTTCATCGTCCAAGAGACACACAAGCTGGAGGCGGCAGGTACCATCCGAGAAGTACGATATCCCGAATGGTTGGCGAACCCCGTCGCAGTACCGAAGAAAGGCAGGAAGGAACGGATGTGCGTCGACTTCACCAACCTTAACAAAGCTTGCTCCCAAGATCCGTTCCCGCTTCCACGCATCGATCAAATCATCGACTCCACCGTCGAGTGCGACTTGATATGTTTCCTGGATGCATTCTCAGGATACCACCAAATCAAGATGGCGGTGGAGGATGTGGAGAAGACAGCCTTCCTGACACCATGCGGGGTGTACTGCTACACCTGCATGCCCTTCGGGCTGCGCAACGTGGGCGCAACCTTTCAGCGGTTGATGCACATCGCCTTAGGGCGGCAGCTCGACAAAAACACAGAGGCCTACGTCGATGACATAGTGGTCAAATCTCGCGAGGCGAGGACATTGATTCAAGACTTGGAGGAGACCTTCGAGAGCTTGCGCCAAGTGAACTTGAGGCTTAACCCGGAGAAGTGCGTGTTTGCTGTCCCCTCCAGCAAGCTACTGGGGTTCCTCGTATCCCATAGAGGGATCGAGGCGAACCCGGAGAAGATCAAGGCCATCGAAGACATGAGCCCACCGCAGACCCTCAAGGAGACGCAGAAGCTAGCAGCGCGGGTGACCGCGTTAGGGCGTTTCATCTCCAAGCTAGGTGAGCGCGCATTACCCTTCTTTAAGCTCATGAAGAAGAAGGGCCCGTTCAAGTGGACCCCGGAGGCCGACCGGGCCTTCCAAGACCTCAAGAAATACCTCACCAGCCCCCCGGTGATGGTGGCACCACGGCCTCTCGAGCCTCTGGTACTCTACCTTGCCGCCACCCTGTACTCCGCCAGCACGGCGCTGGTGGCGGTTCAGGAGGAGCGCCAAGACAAGGGTGTGCCACGCCAAGCCCGAGTTGATGCAGCGCAGGGTCAGCAAGGCGCAGCAGAGCCATCAGCGGTGGAAGACCAAGCTCAGCAGGGCAACATCGCAGAAGCTCCTGAGGACGGTCAGGTCTCAGGAAAACCACCACCTCAGGATATGCCACAATCTTCGCAGGACCCGAGCCTTGACAGTGTGCCAACCCTCGTCGAGCACCCGGTGTACTTCGTCAGCACCGTACTGCGGGACGCGAGGGCGCGCTACCCCATGCCGCAAAAGCTCCTGCTCGCACTCCTGGTGGCCTCGCGCAAGCACTACTTCCAGGGCCACCCCATCAAGGTCGTCTCAGCCTACCCATTGGAGAGGGTACTCAGGAGCCCTAACTCAGTCGGAAGGGTCGCTCAGTGGAACATCGAGTTGCAAGCATTCCAGTTGGAGTTCAGCACTACCAGGGTCATCAAGGGAACCGCGCTCGCCGATTTTGTGGCAGAATGGACGGATGCCCCGGCTCTTGAGGAAGGAGAAGACCGGTCCACCTCTCCAGGGAGGAGCTCCAGACGACTGGGTCATGTATTTCAGTGGCGCCTTCGCGCACCAAGGCGCGGGGGCTAGAGCAGTGCTCATCTCGCCCACTTAGGACAAGCTCTACTACGCCGTGCAACTCTGCTTTCAGCACGGCGAGAAGGTCTCCAACAATATCGCAGAATACGAAGGCCTCATAGCTGGTCTGAAGGCTGCGGCGGCTATAGGGGTGAAGCGCCTCACCGTCAGAGGCGACTCGCAACTCCTCGTCAACTTCTCCAACAAGGTGTACGAGCCAAAGGACGAGCATATGGAGGCGTACCTTGCGGAGGTGCGCAAGATGGAGAAGCAGTTCTCGGGCCTGGAGCTGCAGCACGTGCCCCGGGGCACCAACAAGGAAGCCGATGACATCGCCAGGAGATCATCCAAGTGGCAACCGTAGGAGCCCGTCGTCTTTGAGGAGCGTCTCTTCAAGCCATCAGCTACGCCACCTCTTTCAAGCACGACTCAGCCTCGGGAGGAGCTCCCACAGCCTCCGGCCACGGGAGCCCTGACCTGTGGCCCGACCTCAGGAGCCCGACTGCTCTTGGCGCTCGAGCCCCAGGAGGAATGCTGGACTAAGGAATTCGAAGAGTACCTGATGCACGGGACGCTGCCGAAGAAGGAAGAGGACGCGAAGCGCGTGGCGTGGCAAGCCATGGCATAATGTATCCAAGACGACGAGTTATACAGGAAACGACCGAACGATGTCACGCTGCGCTGCATCTCCAGTGATCAAGGAAGGGAGTTGCTGATTGACATACACGGCGGTGACTGCGGACACCACTCGTCGTCACGGACCCTCGTCGGCAAGGTGTTCCGCAATGGGTTCTATTGGCCTACAACACTCAACGACGCGACCGAGCTGGTGAAGTCCTGTGAAGCTTGCCAATTCCACGCCAAGCAAATCCATCAGCCTGCTCTGGGTCTCCAAACCATCCCGCTCACATGGCCGTTTGTGGTCTGGGGGCTGGACATCCTAGGCCCGTTCCCACGGGCGCCATGGGGCTACCGCTATCTCTACGTCGCCATCGACAAGTTCACCAAATGGGGGGAAGTGGAAGCCGTGCGTACCATCCCAGCCGGCTCTGCTGTCAAGTTCATCAAGGGCCTCGTGAGCCGCTTTGGGGTCCCCAATCGTATCATCATAGATAATGGCTCGCAGTTTACTAGTAACCTCTTCAAAACCTACTGTGCTAACCTTGGAACGCAGATCTGCTATGCTTCGGTGGCGCACCCCAGGAGTAATGGCCAGGCCAAACGCGCCAATGCGGAGGTCCTGAGGGGCCTCAAGACCAGGACCTTCAGGAAGAAGCTAGAGGCATGCGGCAGGGGCTGGCACGACGAGCTTCAGTCCGTGTTGTGGTCCATCCGCACCACCGCCACCAAGCCAACGGGCGAGACTCCATTCTTCCTCGTCTACGGAGCTAAAGTAGTCCTTCCTCACGAGGTCAAGCATCGCTCTGCACGGGTCCTAGTGTTCGACGAAACACAGCAGGACGCCATGCGGGGGATGGATCTCGTGCTGGGGGAGGAACACCGTTGCGAAGCTGCATTGAGGGCGGCAAGGTACCAACAAGCGCTGCGGCGATACCACTGTCGCAACATCCGCTCCGGGACGCTCGAGGGGGGCGACCTCATCCTGAGGCGGGTCCTCTGGAGATAAGGGTTGCACAAGCTTTCGCCCATGTGGGAGGGCCTGTTCAGGGTCGTCCATGTCTCCAGGCCGAGTGCAGCGCGCCTGGAGACGCAGGATGGGATACCCATCCAGAACGCCTGGAACATCCAGCACCTCCGGAAGTTCTATCCATGAAGCAAGGCCTAGAGCCTGAGAAGCAAGGCCCAGAGCCCGAGAAAAAAGGCCCAGAGCCTGTGAAGAAGGCCCGGTGCCTGTGAAGAATCGCCGCCAGTGACACACTCACATAATAATGAGTGGGGCTGTACATGCCCCGGAGTCTCAGGAGCGCCGGCCTCAGGCCGTGGGGCTCCCTCCCACACCTAGTGGACAACACTTAGCTCCGCGCTAGTGAGAAGACTCGAAGACTAGATTAGGTGCCGGACGCGGCTTTTCATTTGCTTTCCGTAGTTGGCTCGCTTTTCCTTAATCAAAGTTTGCCTTTGGCGTTCCTTGCTGATTTGATTCCCTCGCCTGTCACTACATTTTTCCGACTCGAATTTTCTCGTGTTCTCTCTCTCGCATGCCTCACGAGGGGGCTAGGCAGGTGCCCTCGCAAGCATTTCCCCCCTTTCTGCCTTCTCGCAAGCCACCCTTGTTCGAGCCCAAAAGCCGGCGCACCTCTCCTAGTCCGTGCCCCTTGGGTACTGCAATACAAAGCGCTAGGTCAGGGCCAGGATGAACGGCAAATCTTTTAATGCACTTCCTAACGAGTTTTTCGCAGTTCCTGAGCGAATGCAGGCCACCAAGGCAAGATGGATGCAAGGAAATAAATGCCTCGCGAGGAAGAGGGCGTCCTGAGTATACCAGGTTAAGTTATCTTTGTGCAAAATAACGACACATCACGAGAACAACACGCATACTGTTATAACCGAGGAACCATAGTTCGATACACGCCCCCCTGGGCCGATATTGGTTTCATTCTTGATGCAGGAAAATAGTAAAACAAAAGTAGCGCTGCAATGATCTGCGAAGATGCGCCCCTAGCGCTACCCCAGGCCTAGCCAGATCCTTCCTCACACTTCACAGAGGTGCGGTGACGAGATGACCCACTGCCGCCTTCAAAACGGGCGCGACAGCTGGTCATAGCCGCCACTGCTGGAGCTGTTGCCGGAGGAAGAGCCGCCGTAGCTGGACGAGACACGGTCGCCGCCGAGGGCGGGCTCGCCCTCGTCCTTGTCGCGACCATCCCCAAGGTACCTCCTCACCGTCGTTCGCCTTGGGGCAGCACCCGGCGCGGCGACCATCTTCCCCAAACACCCTCACGTATAGGGTTGATCCACCATCGTACCTGAAGTGGAGGGTGCACCGCCTGCCCAGGTCGCGCACGCGGGCGAATGTCTGCCAGCCGCGGGCCAGGGCTATGTTGCCCATGGAGGAAGTATCGACTGCAACCCAAGAGGCCTTGCTGCATTAGCCATCCGCCTGCAGCTAGAGTCCGCCTGGACCAGAGGCCGGCAGTTCGCCGGCGAAGAAGCGCGGAAGTTGGAGCCAGTTGCCGGCCAGGTTCTCCGACCAGACGACAAACTCTGGCGACACCTCCGCTGAATGGAAGCGCGGGCGGGGAGGCCGCGCCAACATCCGAGGCAGCATGGGGAAGCGGAGACGCCCACGTCCAATCAACTGCCATGCGTCAACCGAGGCCGCAGGCTTTTGGGGCCCGCGGTGCTCCGAACTTGACCCTTGGCTTCGCCGCGAAGCTAAGCCCGAGCGCACCTTGGGCCCAGGGGCTACTGTCGACGTTCTGGGAACGGGGGTCCCCAGACTTGCCTGCCTGCGGCCCACAGCGTGGCTAAGTTAGCGGGTCGTACGGTCCATCTTCGTCAACAAGGCATCCAAGACCCTCGCGAGGGGCCAAGCCTCATGAGGTGGACGGCGCAAGACCTCCTCAGGAGCGGCCTAGTCAGGCAGGCTCACGAGGAGCGGAGATATTAAGGCGGGGCAAACCTCACGGGGCTCGCGTGACGTGAGCCATGACGATCGGCGCCAGGTGGGCGCCAGCACGCGCAGCGTCCTTATTTCCTCTTTGGTGCTAAGGAGGCCAGCGCAGGCGAAGAGTACGGAGGCATCAGGCAAAGGTTGCTATATTGGTGCAACGAGACCAAGACCAGGAGGACGGTGAGAAGGAGGTCATCGTGTAGCCCAAGACGGTGTCACCACCAGAGCTTTTCGCAGGCGAAGACCGCTTTTGTCAGGATAGCTTGTACTAGCTGTCCCCCTTTAAATTTGTCCGCCATTGTTGGCTCCCTTGCTGCTCGATATTTGGGAAGAGGACCAGGGCCTCTATAAATAGTTCTAGCCACCACAGTAGTAGCCATCAGATCCAGAAACACGCACAAGAACACCTCAACCTCAGGAGGCTGTTCTTCCCCTGTACTGTTCATTATCAGCCCAAGAGGCAATCCACCACCACCACACTGGAGTAGGGTATTACACCACAACGGTGGCCCAAACCAGTATAAATCCCGTGTCTTTCTGTGTTGCGAGTTTGTTGAGTTCGTCTGCGAGATCTTAGTGAGCTAGGGCGTAGATCGGCAGGAGGGAAAGACTTCGCGCGCACCCTAGTGTTCGAACCTTAAGGGTTTGCCGGAACCCCACATCCGACACGGCCCAATCCTCTAAGGATAATAGGTAAAACCCTTTGAAGTAGGACATGGCGGTCATGAGTTTTCAACCCTTGTACCTTGTCTCCATCTGCACTGACTCTCCTTTCAGGGTTGGAAGCAAATCCATGTGGGAATCTCACACGTGACAGGACCTTGCAGAATTCTTTTCTTTTTACCTTGTCCAAGATGTACACAACTGGTGCTTTATCCCATGGTTTACCTTCATCTTGCACCTGCAAATCCTTTCTGATACCCAGGTGTGTCAAATCAATTCTAGATTTTAAGGTATCTTTCGTCTTGCCTTCAATATTAAGAAGTGTGCCGATAATGCTGTCACATATATTTTTCTCGATGTGCATCACATCAAGATTATGCCGCAGATCCAAATCTTTCCAATACTCCAAGTCCCACAAAGTGGACCTGCGGGTAAACAATAATCTCTCTTCTGCCCTGCCACGCTTCCTTTTCTCGCTACCATTATCAGGATGGTTTCCTGGTGTAATATGCCTGACCTTCTCTAATTCCACTTGCAACTCATCGGCGGTGAGCCTCTTTGGCGCATCACATTTTTCATGCTTTGCATTGAACACATGTCTTCGGTATTTTCTAGGATGCGACTTGTACTTGGCAAGGAAACGACGGTGTCCAATGTAACAGATCTTGCTAAGTATTGCGTATGACAGCGGATTCCTGTCACAGCGAACACATGCATTGTAACCATGTGTCGTTCGCCCTGACATAGTGTCCAAAGCCGGATAATCATGGATGCACCAAATTATAACACCACGTAGAAAGAAATCAGCTGATGGGCTGCTATATAGGTCTCGAGTGAGAACACCCCTCCATAGTTGTTGAAGTTCCTCCACAAGAGGCTCCATGAACAAATCAAAATCCTTTCCAAGACTTTTTGGGCCTGGGATGAGCAAGGCCATCATGTAGTTTGATTATTTGGTGCAGACATTTGGAGGCATGTTGTAAGGGATAACAAGCACTGGCCACATGCTATATGTGGCGCTCTGGTGGCCAAATGGGTTAAATCCATCTGAAGCTAAGCCAAGTCTAATGTTTCTCGGGTCAGCGGCAAACATTTTGTGCTTCTGATTGAAGCTTTTCCACTCACTACCATGAGATGGATGGCTCATTACATTCTGATCTCTGAAATCCTGGTTCCTAGAATGCCATAGTACATCCTCTCTTGTTTCAGCATCATGAAACAACCTCTGCAATCTTGGTGTAATTGGAAAATGTCTCAGAACATTATGAGAAATCCTCTTCACAGCATCGCCATCTTTCCATCTTGATGATTTGCATTTCGGGAATTCACTTAAGTTGGCATAATCCTTCTGGAACAGAACACAATTATTCTTACAAACATGGATCATATCATATCCAATTCCAACTGCACGACGAAAATTCTTCATTTTACTGTAGGTGTGTGGCAGCTCAGATGCATCTGAGAAAGCTTTGCGGAAAGCAGCCAACATCGCATCGAATGATTTGTTGGTCATCCGCTCAGATGTCTTAACCTGAAGAAAGGTGACCATAGCTGAGAATACTGACAGCTTATTTCCTGGGGTGACAGCCACGTTGCATTGTTCCAACATGCGGGCCCATGTTTTTCTTCTGCAGGTGAAAGTTCACAGAATGCACGAGCATTTCATAGCATTGTTTCAATGTTGGTCAAACTCACTGGCTCCGCCACCACCTCCTCCTCCTCCTCTTCCATGTGAGTATCAGGTAGATCAAGATGGTGATCTGCTGCTTCCACGTAGTCAATAATATTGACGTTCACAGCTTCACCATGATGAACACACCTAGTATATGTGACCGACATCCCATACAAGTGTAGATGATTTTGCACAGTTGACTGGGGTCTTGTAACTGAATTCATACAACTGCTACACGGGCAGAGCACATCTGATTTCGGACCACCGTACTCAGCTCTGATAAAGTTCATGAAGTTTTCAACCCCCTCGACATATGCAACGGAGAATCTTCGAGCAGAAGTTATCCAAGTCCTGTCCATCTGTTAGACATACAAATTAGTTCTTCTACTAGATATTACAGGGAAAAAATATGCTTTTTTATGAAGTCCAGAAGAAAATACCTAGGTCGATGTCTAAAGCTATGGCAAGATATTTGGACAAGCAGATCTAAGTAACGAAATATATGTAAAGCTAATTCAGCAAACAGATTTGAGTGCTAAATTATGGCAGGCTGTTTCAGTAGTCAATGAGGCCGAGCACACAGCCATCAAACTATCGAAGGCCAACGCAACAACAAAGATCGAGTATAAAATGGTGTAGAGCTACTTCACCTAACAGATTGGCTACTAGACCATGGCAATCTACATCACAATAAATATATGGGAAGGTATTTTAGCAACTAATTGGCCCTGGCATGCCATCTCAGTAAGCAGATTGAGTGCAGAACAGGGCAAGGAAGCTTCTTAAGCAGAGCATATTGACTGTAAACTACTTCCACAAACAGTGAGATTAACAGCGTCTATCAGCTAACATTCAACGCTACACCGACATGCACGGGGCCTTAGTCTAGAATGCACGTACCGTGGGAGAAGCTGACCGCCGTGCGTCTCCACATGAACGTCGCCAGCGGTGGCGGCGCTGACCGCCGTGCCTCCACAAGAACATCGCCAGCGGTGGCGGCGCGGCTAGAGGACGGCAGTCTACGATAGCGTACAGTGGGAGCGAGAGGATCGCCGTGCGTCCCCTCGATGAACCGCGGCACCGACGTATCGGCGTGGCGGGGAGGGCGGCTTTGTCGGAGTGAATGGAGTGGAGGGGACGGGGGGGGGGAGGGGGATTTGGGGAATATTATTCGCTAGTTGCCCGAAGGGCGGTTGAATCTAGGATGGGGGTAATTTTTGGGTGGGGGGGGGAGGGAGGATTTTCGCGCGATGGGCGGGGGGAGTTTGGCGCATGGTCGGTTTCTCCAAGTGCAGTCCCAGGTGTCAGTGAAGAGGCAAGCCGAAGCGCGTTCCGTTTGCATGAGCCGTGTGCAGGACCGAACGTGTGTGGGGTGCAATGATAGGGGTGCTGTGAGTGTACCGCCTTTTTTCCTTTTAAACTAGGTGCTTCGCCCCCCTAAAAAGAACTTTTTGCTTCACGCGATCCATCGATACTCCTACTAGTAATCTGGTAATCCCGACTAAAACGGCGCGGCCGGGTCTTTTTCCGCGCAATATGCTGGGAGTTTGGCTTAGTTGGGTTTTTTAGGATGAGTAATGCTACACCTACTTAGTCCTAGTTACGTAATTAACATAATGTGAAACGCGTGAGCTGTTGATTGTAGATTGGGGGGAGGGAGGGGCCCACCATGAAAATCAGGGGAGGAGAGAGAGAGGCAATTTACGTTAACCCTTTCATAGGTTCCCGTAGATGTAGAAAAATGTGAAATGCGTGAATGTGCATTTGTAGATAAGGCCTTCCCTCGTTCATCCTTTTCTCCCACAAGATCTTGATCTTCCGTGCAACGCACGGGCATCTTGCTAGTACTCCTACAATATACTATATTATTGTGAAAGTTCATATACACCGGCCGAGATTAATGCAAACACGACAGATTTTCATTACATTTTGAACTTTTATAGGACAGAAAAATAAAAGAAACCCGAACCTAAACCTATTCTACGGCGGCGACCGACGTCCTCCATCTGTGATCTCCATGTATGGGGGCGGGGTTCAAGACCCGTGAAGTGAAGGTGCGGTCTCCGGCGAGGAAAAGTAGAACACGGGAGACGGACCGGCCAGTTGGCACACCATGCCCTGCCGCCTCCCATGCCCTACTCATCCACGGAGGAGTCCCCGACCTCGTTGGTGCCGGACGTTGGACGGCGGCAAGTAGGACGCGTGGCTGACGGTGCTCCCGTCGTCGGCCGCCAGCGTGGCCACCGCTTGTGCGGCGACTTGAGCGAGGGTGGCGACCTCGAGCTCCATCCCCGAAGACAAGCTCTCACGCAGAGTGTTCGCGCTTGCGGTCATGGCGGATGTGGTGCCAGGTAGGAGGACGATGCGCTATGGTGTGGAGGTTAGCTGGGTGTTGCCGCTTTGAGTAGCGCATTCCGGTGAGGCCAAGCGTCCTGGTGCATCATTAAGTCGCCGGAGTTGGTTCCTCGGGCACCAAGCCTCTTAACGACGGCATACGGACGGACGACATGAATGCGGGCAGCTGGCGCCGGCTGGGAATGCATCGCGCGACAGCGCGAGGGGCGAGGGTTTTTGGTGTGCCAGGGTAGTCAGCTGCGGTCGTGGCAAGGTTGGAGATGCCCTTTGCTCACATGCGATCGACGCATGTCACTGAAAAAGGAAGACGACCCGGCATGGTCTCAGGTCCTGAGTAAGCAGTTGACCGCGCTACATCACTTCGCGGACGCGTCCCGGCGCCCCGTGCATCCTCGACGAGCCGGGTGTTGGGGTGTGTTCGGATTGTGGCCAAAGTGCACCTTACCAAAATTTTGGTCATGACCCAAAGATTGGTCTTTGTTTGGATGGTTGCCATTTTTTTTGAGGTTTTGGTCATGACCCAAAAATGGATGGTTGCCATTTTTTTGGCATGCCAATGAACTCTGGCCAACTCTAGTTCATTTTTCTTGCCGATGTCGGCCAAATCATGGGCAACCAAAACCTTAACCCAAATTTTGGCTACCCAATGCTTTGATGGGGCAACCTTTGGAACAAACCAAACATACTAGCTGTTGGTCGTGCCACAGCACTAACGCCACCCTCGGCACACTGAAACCTACCGTGTCTAGCGACGATGAGCGTGTCGCTCACCGCGGTCGCCGTGTCCAGAGGCGGTGCTGGAGCTGCGCCACGTTGTTGGCCCCCACGACCCACATGAACGGTTGCCGATGGCGAGGAGGTCGTGGGCCAGCTCCTCCATTGGACTAGTTTACGCTAGGTCGTCCTGATAGGTGTGCCCCACATGTCGGTTTCCCTATTTTCCCGGCCATATTCGAGCGTCGGTGCTCCGCATTGCGCATTAGGCCTTTCACTATGTAGGCCAAGCGAGACAACTTATTGTTTATTTGAGCTGGTCAAGTATAATCATGTGGCGTTTGCTTATTTCTCATTCATCTCCAACCCTCTTCTTCATCGATCATGTCGCCCTCCGGTCGAGTCCATCCTCCCGCATGCCTCATTTGAACATTCTGCCGAGTATCATTCGCATGTGGGCCTAGACCATGCTTGCATTTCCAATGTTTATTTGTAATTTGTCCGACATGCATACAAACAAACGGTTCGTTTGAAGTTTCACTTTGCCTCCACTACGTGTCGCTTTGCGTCTTAGTTTTGGCATCCCATTCGGTTCATGCATGCCCCGACACATGTTGACGAGATCGATTGATGTTCAGAGATCAATTGCATGTCGTGCAAGGAGATAAAGGTTTGGTCTGTTTCTATGATAGAAATGACCCGCGAGAGGGGGGGGGGTCTGTGTGGATCATAGGGAGTATATTGTATGTTCATAAGCGAAACGAATGTATTGTACCCACCCTAGTCCTCTTTCAATCGATCTCCGGACCCCGAGATGAAATCGAGAGAGAACGAGTGGGGGCATGTGTGATACCTAAGGCGGATTCAAAATTTTGGACCGGTGATCATAGCATCCGCAAATCATATATAAAGGGTATTCAATGTTCGTTTCATTTTTGAACGTACAATATACTCCCTCCTATCCTTTCTAGTTTACATATAAGTTTTATGTGTAGTCAAAGTATCTCTACTTTAATAAAAAAGTATCAACATTCAACAACGCCCAAACAATATTGTTAGATTCGTACGCACTCCTAGGTTTGTACTCGAGATGGTTTCCAATTTGTTTTCAACCACGTGAATGTGCTTTTTCTCGCGCATGCGCTTCCTAATAAGATTTCGCCACGTATAGCCAGTCCAATAGTAACTTTTTTAAGCTCCCTGTCCAATAGTACTAGTGGAGTACTGACAACATCTGTACTAGAGTATGCAGTGATCATAGTTGTACTCCCTCCTTCCATTTATATAGGGCCCATGTGGAGGAGAGAGATGTGAAAAAGTAAGGGGAGTGAGCTCTCATGCAAGAGCCTAGCTATATACGCATTCCTAGTTAAATACGTACAATAAATATGAAGAAAGAGATGGATAGGAGATGGAAAAAAGTACTAATACAATAGCCAACCTTATAATTTTTTTTGCGGGAAATAGCCAACCTTATAGCCCACACTACTGTATGAGTGCATATAATAGATGATTGTCGCAGCCCTAGAATTTGATTGCAATAAGTTTCATAAGCATCCATGCATCATGTCTATATTTGTTTGAAATTTGAAATGGGGATGACAAACCCTAGCACCAAATGGAATGCAATTAGGATCAAAATAAAAATACTTTCAATAATCCCAAATGCCCTTTAGAAAAGTTCATGATTTTTGTTAAAGGTGAAAACCCTCTGCCAAAAGTCATGCACATAATTCTAGGCCATTCTGGATTTTTGAATTAAATCATAAGTATTTGAATTTGGACATTTAAATTCTATAAAATATTTTAAATGTCTAAATAATCCTAAACTGAAATGTTCCATGTTGGATATATTCCAAACACTGGCCATGAGTAGTTTGGTGATTTTTTAGTATGCCTAAGTATTTTTAATAAAGCCAACCACAATTATAGAAAATAGAAAAGAGAAATAAAAGGTAAGAACAAAAACTTACCTGGGCCAACTCACCTGTGCAGCCACCTGGCAGCCCAAGTGGCCGGCCCAGCCACCTGGCCCAGCCCACCAGGCCCCTCCCCCTGTCGTCTTCCTCCTTGCCAGGAGGATGGGCGCGTGGCCGACGCGCACGGCCACCGCACGCCACCTCCTGCTTGCCGCCGAGGGCCTGGGCGCCTCTGGCGTTGCCACGCAGACCCCCTGGACCTCCCTCGACGCTCTCTCACTCTCCCCATGCTCATCCCCTTCTCTGGCTCCCTCCCTCTCTCTTCCCGAGCGCCGACGTCACCGCCGCTTGCCATAGCCGTGCCCGCCGAGCTCCCCTTGGCTCGCCGACCCACCCAGGAAAACCGTAGGATGGTCTTCGTCATCTACGAGGAGCCACGCGACGCCGGATGCCCCGCATCGCCGGCTACCTCGTCTTCTTCCTCCTCCGTCGCCGGAGATCGCCGGCGCCCGTCCGTCGTCCATGGCGCCTCCTCGAGCCCGTTGAGACCTCCGTTGGAATCCCAGTGAGCTCCTCCGTCTTTCCCATCACTCCCCGCGCTCTAACTTGCGCGCTAGCGCTAAACCCGCGAGCACCCAAACTTCGGCCGTCGCCGTGAGCTTGTTTCCGGCGAGCTCCGGTCACCCCGCGACCTGTCGCTGCCTCTGCTGGATGCGCGGGCGCAAGGGCTATGCCCTGGTACCCTCAGCAAACCAAACCGCCGCCCATAGCGTGTTTCCGAGCCGTGCTGCCGTCGTTTTGGTCGCCGTCGACGAGATCCCGGTGACGCTGACGTGGCGCCGTCATTAGGGGCTAATAGCCCAGCTAATTAACCTTCTCTCACACTGACTGCTGGGTCCCACTTCCTAACTAAACACAGTTTATTTTTCTGTTATAATTTAACTAACCCCAGTGGGCCCACGAGTCAGCTTTGACCAAGCTGACGTGGCCGTTGACTGGGCCCACATGTCAGTGACTCTAGCTAGCACCGTGACACTGACCAGTGGACCCCACCGGTCAGGTTTGACCTGGACCCGCCTAGTTGACATGCTGACATCACCATGACACAGTGCTGACGCAATAAACACCTTTTCTGGATTATTTCCAATTTAGAAATATCTGAAAATTCCAGAAAATAGCATAAACTTCAAAAATTCATATAAATTCAACCGTAACTCAGAATGGGACAAATTATATATGAAAAATGATCAGAAAAATGCAATCTATCCATCTGTACAATTTTCATGCATGTTATAACAACATAACCTTGCTGTTTAGATGAAACATGATAATGCACTTATATGAGTTCATAGTTTAGGCTTGTATTTGAATCCTTGATTCAAATAAGCTCAAAACCTTCTGGTTGTAGTTCCATTAGCCCAACACACTCATTTTACCATGTCATGATCATGCATCATATTGTGCATTGCATTGATTGTGTTCTTTCTCTATGTTGCCGGTATTTGTCCCCTCTCAGTAGACGATGTTCCGACGATGAGTTCGATGACACCGATGAAGAGCTATATTATCTTCAGAAGTGCCAGGCAAGCAAAACCCCCTTGTTCATTCCGATACAATCCCACTCTCTCGCTCCTGCTCTCTTTTACTGCATTAGGACAACAACGATTCAACTGTTACATGCTGCGGTAGTTGAACCCCTTATCCTCTGCATGACCTGTCATTGCCACAGTAAATAGATGAAACCCACTAGCATGAGTAGGAGTTGTCTGAGCCCTGATGTGCCTACTCATTCATGCTTGTTTGTCATGCCTGCTACTGCTTAGAGTTGAGTCAGGTCTGATTCATCGGGGATGAATTGGAATGTGGTGAACATGTCCTACTATTGAGAGCTAAGTGTGTGAACACGATTTGGTAAAGGTAGCGGTGAGAGGCCATGTAGGAGTACATGGTGGGTTGTCTCATTGCAGCCGTCCTCAGGAACTGAGTTCTGTGTTTGTGATCCATGAACAGTTACTACCACACATTGGGCTCCGGGCGCTCCAAGCTCTCTCGACTTATTAATCAACTTGATCTTTGTCCAGGAGTTGCAACTAGTTTCTGGTGTTTGTAGGTAGTGTTAGTAGTCTACCAAGTGGCACCCGGTACAGGTGGGCTTGGGACAGACTAGGCACCATGGCACGGTGTACCAAGCGTAGATCTACCCGTCGAGGTGGGCTTGGGAACCCTCCACACATCGTTTGGGGCCGTGAGCGACACCCCGGTCGGATCTCCTTGCGGATGGAACCCGAATAGGCGATAAACCTGGACTAGAGACTTGTGTGGTTAGTCAGGTCGTGGCCGACTCCCTCGCCAGGCTGCCGCTTGAAGGTTGCCGAGGTACATGACGTGTACATGGTGGTAAGTGGCGAAAGCGTGTGTGAAGAAGTACACCCCTGCAGGGTTATCATTATCTATTCGAATAGCCGGATTCCTCGGATATGGAAACTTGGACCCCTTGCATAGTTCATAGACAAGTGAAAGTGGATACTCTAAAATGCGCAAGATAAGTGTGAGTGCTATGGATGGCCTTCTCGTAGGGAGACGGGAGCGGATCCATAGTGGTGTATTGATATGGTGAATATGTGGACTCGTGTGCGCCACCTCAAAAGAGTTACTTGCAGTCGTAGTTTAGGTTAGCCACTGAGTCAAAGCTGGCTTGCTGCAGTTAAACTCCACTACCCCCTTTGTTGATACCGATGCATATGTAGTTAGTTCTGATGTAAGTCTTGCTGGGTACATTTGTACTCACGTTTGCCTATTTTATGTTTTTGCAGAGAGACGTCAGTCTCGCTAGTAGTTCCGCGTGGGCTTCGACGTTTAGCTTGTTACCTCAGCTACGATCTTGTGTCCTCGGCAGGATCTAGTGGATAGTCAGGCTTCTCAGCCTTTTTCATTTGTAGATGTCTGTACTCAGACATGTTAAGCTTCCGCGTGTGCTTTGACTTGTATGCTCTGAATGTTGGGTCATGAGACCCATGTTTGTAATATCTCGCTCTTCGGAGCCTAATGAATAAATACTTTGAGTCGTAGAGTTATGTTGTGATGCCATGTTGTATTTACACATATCGAGCATATTGTGTGTATGATTGAAATGCTTGGTATGTGTGGGATCCGACAATCTAGTTGTTTATCCTTGGCAGCCTCTCTTATGGGGAAATGTAGTCTAGTGCCTCCTTGAGCCATAGTAGTCCGCTACAGCCCGGTTCACCGGAGTCCTGCTAGCCCAGCACTACTGTTCAGGACACTTGACTGGCCGGCATGTGTTTCACTTCGTTCCTGTGTCCGTCCCTCCGGGGAAATGTCACGCGGTGACATCCGGAGTCCTGCCTAGCCTGCTATAGCCCGGGTTACCGGAGTCCTGTTAGCCCAGTGCTACAGCCCGGATTCACACGCTGTTGACCGACATGCTCGAGGTTGATTCATTTATGCCTGTCCCCATGGGTTAGTGCCGCTTTGGGTTCACGACTAGCCATGTCGGCCCGGGTTCTTTGTCATATGGATGCTAGCGACACTATCATATACGTGAGCCGAAAGGCGCAAACGGTCCCGGGCCAGGTAAGGTGGCACCCGCGGGAATACCGTGCGTGAGGCTGCAAAGTGATATGATGTGTTACATGCTAGATCGGTGTGACTTAGGATCGGGGTCATGACAGTTTTGGTATCAGATTCTGACTGCCTGTAGGATTACCAAGCCAAACTGGTCGAAGTTGTGTCTAGAAATGCTTTAGTTATGTAGGGGAATTGATTGTGGAAGGGAACGTAAGGCTCTTTTTACTCCTTTACCTCATGGCCTTCTTATCTGAGTCAACCTCTTCTCTTCTACGGGGATTAAGAACTAGGCCTTCTCATCTATCTATCAGGTTGACGTGTTACTAATCCATAGACTTTTAGGACTGATGGATTCAAGCCCAGTTCAGTTTCTACTACTTTTAGTGTGTTCTCAGTTGATCTCAGAACATTGATATTCTGCTGTTGAGTGGTTTTGCAAACTGTTGTGAATGTCTCAAATCTTTTCTGAACATTTACAGCCGTTATGCTGTCCGAGTCATCCCAGGTTTCTAAATAGTCTGATGCATTTGTAAATCCCTTCTTCCCGTTCTCGATGTTCCTTTGGGCCAGATTAAGCACACTACATGGTCTGTGAGGTACTCCGTTGCCTCAGCGTATATGTTGGAGCTACTATTGTGACTCTAGGTGTCTTATGAAACCATCCAATAATCTATCCATGTTTTGTGTTTCCGGTGTGATGATTCTGGCCCCCATTCTCGAAAGCATCCCGTGTTGCCGTTTAGTTAGTAGGCATTCTATTCCTGGGTTCTTGAACCCGAGATTCACCCTACTTACCTTGTGTTGATAGTGTTGCTCGTACCTTTAGGATATTAGTAACCTTTGCGATAGTCCTTAAGGTACGTGGTATCTCCTTCTTCCAAATACCATGAACCATTAAGGCAAAAGTTCTTTGAACCAAAAGCTCACAATCAGAGTACTCTTGAGGAGCACTCCATTCTATATTGTGAATCTGCCAGTCCTACCTTTCTGCATGGGTTGTCCGGACGAAATGTTGAGCTTTGCTCGACATACTAATCTATGCATCCACAACTCAGAAAATTATATGTTCCTTGAGTTGTTCCTCTTCAATGGTATCCCGACCATCCTCTATCAGTTGATAGCCAAGAGTATGTGTGCATTTGTGTTCATCGATGCCTTTTATTCTTGTGGTCCGTCAAGCCATTCTATTCCAGAATGACTAGGAGAAACAAACTCCAGTACCTCATCCATATCTAGAATTGGGTCAAAGCAATAGTATTCCACAGATCAAATTGCCAATCCAGCTTTTGTTCTGTTCTACCCCGGAGTGTTACCATCTTTACGTCAAGAGTGTCATGAGAATTGCACCACCTCTTATGAATTCTTGACGCAGTAATACTTCTTGCCATCATTACTCATTCCTCGGTCCCCGTGTTATTGTAACCGGATCACCGACAAGTGAACCATGATGTGTGAAATCTATACTCCTAGCAACTAGTTGCTTGGTAGTAAATGGACAATATTCTCATTCTTAGCGTGTTGGTTATTGAATCATCATTCTAAGATTGATCGTGCTACCTAGTCCTTATTTCTGGTGCACTTTTCGATCAATGAGTTAGGATTATTCAACCCCTTGCTTATTTGATCATATCGTCTTGCTCTGAAGAGCAAGATTGTTCTCGAGCTTAGTAACATATAGGTGGTTCGTGATGTTCCGAATATCTTCTCGGAAGTATTACCAGGTTGTCACCTGACCGCTATGTTGAGTTCGTGACCATGCTGGTTTTTTTCCTACAAACCACCCATTCTCCAAGAATCTGTGTTGGATATCCCTGAGTTAGTTGGTTAAGCTAAACAACAACTTGGAGAGTTGGAAGATAAAAGCTTGTCTGACTTAGTTCATGTTAAGGGATATCCTTTTACTATGTGTGTGTGTGTGTTGAAGAAAGATGATATCTTCATCGACTGGTCCCCGTGATTAGTTGTTGGATCTATTGTCTTATCAGAATTTCGATTTGAGTATGGGTTATCATCAAATCAAATCAGAACCAACGATGTTCGTAATGTTGTCTTACTCGTGGTTGTTTCCTCGAGCATACACCATTATATCCTTGGGTCTGACCAATGCTATCATCTTGTTCACATAATTATGGAATTCCACTTTTATGGAAACCTGGATAAGTTGTTGTTGAGCCCATCAACAACATCCTTATCTTCTCCACGATTTTGCTGGACATTAAGCTAGTGTTGGAAACTTTGTAAACAATGCCTTCGAGTCCCGTCCCTGAGGTATATGTTTGGATGAAAGAAGTGACTTCCTCTAATTCACGTGCACTTGATGTAAGTTGCCGCCGTGAATTCGAGAAAGATTGTTTTTTGCTTCCTCCGGAATCATCCCAAGTCAGTCATGCATATGTGCGAAGTATTCTGTGGTTTGGAGACTTGCAACCTTCATTCCATATGTATTCCCTAGCACCCCAAGCCACTAATTGATTTGTTCAAGGAAAAGGAGTTAAGTGCTAATCCATGGTAATGCACAAGACTCCGATATCCTCGATGATGGTTCCCAATCAGAACTCGGTAGTGTTTTATTGCAAGACTACCATGCGATCATGCTTGTCTGGGACAGCATGTTCACATGTGTGTAGCAGAACCAGCTCATGTTTTGGAGCTAGCTATCGTAGTCATTTCCCGAGAATCCCGCAACTCCATCTCATCGAATTGTGTTGCAAACTTTCTTTTCCAGACATGTTGTCTGAATTATCCTCTTACCAACCAGATTTGAATCTCAGGCAGATATGATGGTTGAAACTTCTTCCAATAACTATGATATAGATTCCAGTGAAGTGGACGCACCTAGCTGGAAGCACTATTATTGTAGTATCTTGATTAAGCCGTTTGGTCACTTCCCATGAGGATGTCGTATGACTTATTCCACAAGTTGATCCTTATGGATTTTTGTGCTCCCGAAGTCCGACCTTTACTTGATGGCCATGTTGATGCTTTCAAGCATTGACCGTGGTACCTAGCACATCCAGGAGAACATTAGAAGCGGAGTGCTAAATATCTCTCGGTCGATCACCCAGAATTGCTTCTTTGGCATTGCTAAGGAAAATCTGAGAAAGTGATGTCCTTCTTTGCATCTGCATCCTCCATCACCGTCTGTCATGGTAGTATGATGTGTTGCCAGGATCCTTGACACGGATGTTGGTAAAACCTTGATGAATATGGAAATGCTCAAGTTCTTGAGAGCACGCACAAGTAAAATCATCCATTGCTTTGTCTTCAACAAGGTAGTCCACGTCATCCATTCTAGTCCGAGTATGCCATTTCTTCGAGCTATTTCAAACGATCAATTGTAAATTACCTTAAGCTGGTATGAAGAGTTTCCATGACCTTTGTATCAAAAGTAATTCTTTTTGCCACTTAAGGGAATAACTCTACGAGTCACCTTTCCTAAGGTGTCCCATTATGGAATCATGGCAATCATCTCCTTGCTACTTTGAAACCATGCACCATTTTACTTAAGCGTGGAATGGTTGCCTACCAATTTGAACCTTTGTCATATGTTTCTCATCCATCATCTCCGATGGTGTTTTGCGTCTCAGCTCAAGGGATGCTTCTACGTCTCATTCCGTGAGTTGATCTTGTATAGCTCGATCTTCGAGAAGATCAATCCTAGTAGAGTTTCTTTTCGTCGTCATCGCGTGGATGGAGATCTCAAAAGCGAGGATGTCAAGATCAACGTATGCAACGAATCAACAACTTTATGAGGTGCAACCTGGATCATGAAGATTGTGTTGGTCTTGTGTCCCCTCTGTCTTCTTACCTCATGTCTTGAATCTCCAGACGAGATTCTTGTTTAATAGGGGTGAGTTGTCACAGCCCTAGAATTTGATTGCAATAAGTTTCATAAGCATCCATGCATCATGTCTATATTTGTTTGAAATTTGAAATGGGGATGACAAACCCTAGCACCAAATGGAATGCAATTAGGATCAAAATAAAAATATTTTCAATAATCCCAAATGCCCTTTAGAAAAGTTCATGATTTTTGTTAAAGGTGAAAACCCTCTGCCAAAAGTCATGCACATAATTCTAGGCCATTCCGGATTTTTGAATTAAATCATAAGTATTTGAATTTGGACATTTAAATTCTATAAAATATTTTAAATGTCCAAATAATCCTAAACTGAAATGTTCCATGTTGGATATATTCCAAACACTGGCCATGAGCAGTTTGGTGATTTTTTAGTATGCCTAAGTATTTTTAATAAAGCCAACCACAATTATAGAAAATAGAAAAGAGAAATAAAAGGTAAGAACAAAAACTTACCTGGGCCAACTCACCTGTGCAGCCACCTGGCAGCCCAAGTGGCCGGCCCAGCCACCTGGCCCAGCCCACCTGGCCCCTCCCCCTGTCGTCTTCCTCCTTGCCAGGAGGATGGGCGCGTGGCCGACGCGCACGGCCACCGCACGCCACCTCCTGCTTGCCGCCGAGGGCCTGGGCGCCTCTGGTGTTGCCACGCAGACCCCCTGGACCTCCCTCGACGCTCTCTCACTCTCCCCATGCTCATCCCCTTCTCTGGCTCCCTCCCCCTCTCTTCCCGAGCGCCGCCGTCGCCGCCGCTTGCCATAGCCGTGCCCGCCGAGCTCCCCTTGGCTCGCCGAACCGCCCAGGAGAACTGTAGGGTGGTCTTCATCATCTACGAGGAGCCATGCGACGCCGGACGCCCCGCATCGCCGGCTACCTCGTCTTCTTCCTCCTCCGTCGCCGGAGATCGCCGGCGCCCGTCCGTCGTCCATGGCGCCTCCTCGAGCCCGTTGAGACCTCCGTTGGAATCCCAGTGAGCTCCTCCGTCTTTCCCATCACTCCCCGCGCTCTAACTTGCGCGCTAGCGCTAAACCCGCGAGCACCCGAACTCCGGCCGCCGCCGTGAGCTTGTTTCCGGCGAGCTCCGGTCACCCCGCGACCTGCCGCTGCCTCTGCTGGATGCGCGGGCGCAAGGGCTATGCCCTGGTACCCTCAGCAAACCAAACCGCCGCTCGTAGTGTGTTTCCGAGCCGTGCTGCCGTCGTTTTGGTCGCCGTCGGCGAGATCCCGGTGACGCTGACGTGGCGCCGTCATTAGGGGCTAATAGCCCAGCTAATTAACCTTCTCTCACAGTGACTGCTGGGTCCCACTTCCTAACTAAACACAGTTTATTTTTCTGTTATAATTTAACTAACCCCAGTGGGCCCACGAGTCAGCTCTGACCAAGCTGACGTGGCCGTTGACTGGGCCCACATGTCAGTGACTCTAGCTAGCACCGTGACACTGACCAGTGGACCCCACTTGTCAGGTTTGACCTGGACCCGCCTAGTTGACCTGCTGACATCACCATGACACGGTGCTGACGCAATAAACACCTTTTCTGGATTATTTCCAATTTAGAAATATCTGAAAATTCCAGAAAATAGCATAAACTTCAAAAATTCATATAAATTCAACCGTAACTCAGAATGGGACAAATTATATATGAAAAATGATCAGAAAAATGCAATCTATCCATCTGTACCATTTTCATGCATGTTAGAACAACATAACCTTGCTGTTTAGATGAAACATGATAATGCACTTATATGAGTTCATAGTTTAGGCTTGTATTTGAATCCTTGATTCAAATAAGCTCAAAACCTTCTGGTTGTAGTTGCATTAGCCCAACACACTCATTTTACCATGTCACGATCATGCATCATATTGAGCATTGCATTGATTGTGTTCTTTCTCTATGCTGCCGGTATTTGTCCCCTCTCAGTAGACGATGTTCCGACGATGAGTTCGATGACACCGATGAAGAGCTATATTATCTTCAGAAGTGCCAGGCAAGCAAAACCCCCTTGTTCATTCCGATACAATCCCACTCTCTCGCTCCTGCTCTCTTTTACTGCATTAGGACAACAACGATTCAACTGTTACATGCTGCGGTAGTTGAACCCCTTATCCTCTGCATGACCTGTCATTGCCACAGTAAATAGATGAAACCCACTAGCATGAGTAGGAGTTGTCTGAGCCCTGATGTGCCTACTCATTCATGCTTGTTTGTCATGCCTGCTACTGCTTAGAGTTGAGTTAGGTCTGATTCATCGGGGATGAATTGGAATGTGGTGAACATGTCCTACTGTTGAGAGCTAAGTGTGTGAACACGATTTGGTAAAGGTAGCGGTGAGAGGCCATGTAGGAGTACATGGTGGGTTGTCTCATTGCAGCCGTCCTCAGGAACTGAGTTTTGTGTTTGTGATCCATGAACAGTTACTACCACACATTGGGCTCCGGGCGCTCCAAGCTCTCTCGACTTATTAATCAACTTGATCTCTGTCCAGGAGTTGCAACTAGTTTCTGGTGTTTGTAGGTAGTGTTAGTAGTCTACCAAGTGGCACCCGGTAGAGGTGGGCTTGGGACAGACTAGGCACCATGGCATGGTGTACCAAGCGTAGATCTACCCGTCGAGGTGGGCTTGGGAACCCTGCACACATCGTTTGGGGCCGTGAGCGACACCCCGGCCGGATCTCCTTGCGGATGGAACCCTAATAGGCGATAAACCTGGACTAGTGACTTGTGTGGTTAGTCAGGTCGTGGCCGACTCCCTCGCCAGGCTTCCGCTTGAAGGTTGCCGAGGTACATGACGTGTACATGGTGGTAAGTGGCGAAAGCGTGTGTGAAGAAGTACACCCCTGCAGGGTTATCATTATCTATTCGAATAGCCGGATTCCTCGGATTTGGAAACTTGGACCCCTTGCATAGTTCATAGACAAGTGAAAGTGGATACTCTAAAATGCGCAAGATAAATGTGAGTGCTATGGATGGCCTTCTCGTAGGGAGACGGGAGCGGATCCATAGTGGTGTATTGATATGGTGAATATGTGGACTCGTGTGCGCCATCTCAAAAGAGTTACTTGCAGTCGTAGTTCAGGTTAGCCACTGAGTCAAAGCTGGCTTGCTGCAGTTAAACTCCACTACCCCCTTTGTTGATACCGATGCATATGTAGTTAGTTTTGATGTAAGTCTTGCTGGGTACATTTGTACTCACGTTTGCCTATTTTATGTTTTTGCAGAGAGACGTCAGTCTTGCTAGTAGTTCCGCGTGGGCTTCGACATTTAGCTTGTTACCTCAGCTATGATCTTGTGTCCTCGGCAGGATCTAGTGGATAGTCAGGCTTCTCAGCCTTTTTCATTTGTAGATGTCTGTACTCAGACATGTTAAGCTTCCGTGTGTGCTTTGACTTGTATGCTCTGAATGTTGGGTCATGAGACCCATGTTTGTAATATCTCGCTCTTCGGAGCCTAATTAATAAATACTTTGAGTCGTAGAGTTATGTTGTGATGCCATGTTGTATTTACATATATCGAGCATATTGTGTGTATGATTGAAATGCTTGGTATGTGTGGGATCCGACAATCTAGTTGTTTATCCTTGGCAGCCTCTCTTATGGGGAAATGTAGTCTAGTGCCTCCTTGAGCCATAGTAGTCCGCTACAGCCCGGTTCACCGGAGTCCTGCTAGCCCAGCACTACTACTCAGGACACTTGACTGGCCGACATGTGTTTCACTTCGTTCCTGTGTCTGTCCCTCCGGGGAAATGTCACGCGTTGACATCCGGAGTCCTGCCTAGCCTGCTACAGCCCGGGTTACCGGAGTCCTGTTAGCCCAGTGCTACAGCCCGGATTCACACGCTGTTGACCGACATGCTCGAGGTTGATTCATTTATGCCTGTCCCCATGGGTTAGTGCCGCTTTGGGTTCACGACTAGCCATGTCGGCCCGGGTTCTTTGTCATATGGATGCTAGCGACACTATCATATACGTGAGCCAAAAGGCGCAAACGGTCCCGGGCCAGGTAAGGTGGCACCCGCGGGAATACTGTGCGTGAGGCTGCAAAGTGATATGATGTGTTACATGCTAGATCGGTGTGACTTAGGATCGGGGTCATGATAGTTTTGGTATCAGACTCTGACTGCCTGTAGGATTACCAAGCCAAACTGGTCGAAGTTGTGTCTAGAAATGCTTTAGTTATGTAGGGGAATTGATTGTGGAAGGGAACGTAAGGCTCTTTTTACTCCTTTACCTCATGGCCTTCTGATCTGAGTCAACCTCTTCTCTTCTACGGGGATTAAGAACTAGGCCTTCTCATCTATCTATCAGGATGACGTGTTACTAATCCATAGACTTTTAGGACTGATGGATTCAAGCCCAGTTTAGTTTCTACTACTTTTAGTGTGTTCTCAGTTGATCTCAGAACATTGATATTCTGCTGTTGAGTGGTTTTGCAAACTGTTGTGAATGTCTCAAATATTTTCTGAAATTTACAGCCGTTATGCTGTCCGAGTCATCCCAGGTTTCTAAATAGTCTGATGCATTTGTAAATCCCTTCTTCCCGTTCTCGATGTTCCTTTGGGCCAGATTAAGCACACTACATGGTCTGTGAGGTACTCCGTTGCCTCAGCGTATATGTTGGAGCTACTATTGTGACTCTAGGTGTCTTATGAAACCATCCAATAATCTATCCATGTTTTGTGTTTCCGGTGTGATGATTCTGGCCCCCATTCTTGAAAGGATCCCGTGTTGCCGTTTAGTTAGTAGGCATTCTATTCCTGGGTTCTTGAACCCGAGATTCACCCTACTTACCTCGTGTTGATAGTGTTGCTCGTACCTTTAGGATATTAGTAACCTTTGCGATAGTCCTTGAGGTACGTGGTATCTCCTTCTTCCAAATACCATGAACCATTAAGGCAGAAGTTCTTTGAACCAAAAGCTCACAATCAGAGTACTCTTGAGGAGTACTCCATTCTATATTGTGAATCTGCCAGTCCTACCTTTCTGCATGGGTTGTCCGGACGAAATGTTGAGCTTTGCTCGACATACTAATCTATGCATACACAACTCAGAAGATTATATGTTCCTTGAGTTGTTCCTCTTCAGTGGTATCCCGACCATCCTCTATCAGTTGATAGCCAAGAGTATGTGTGCATTTGTGTTCATCGATGCCTTTTATTCTTGTGGTCCATCAAGCCATTCTATTCCAGAATGACTAGGAGAAACAAACTCCAGTACCTCATCCATATCTAGGATTGGGTCAAAGAAATTGTATTACACAGATCAAATTGCCAATCCAGCTTTTGTTTTGTTCTACCCCGGAGTGTTACCATCTTTACGTCAAGAGTGTCATGAGAATTGCACCACCTCTTATGAATTCTTGACGCAGTAATACTTCTTGCCATCATTACTCATTCCTCGGTCCCCGTGTTATTGTAACCGGATCACCGACAAGTGAACCATGATGTGTGAAATCTATACTTCTAGCAACTAGTTGCTTGGTAGTAAATGGACAATATTCTCATTCTTAGCGTGTTGGTTATTGAATCATCATTCTAAGATTGATCGTGCTACCTAGTCCTTATTTCTGGTGCACTTTTCGATCAATGAGTTAGGATTATTCAACCCCTTGCTTATTTGATCATATCGTCTTGCTCTGAAGAGCAAGATTGTTCTCGAGCTTAGTAACATATCGGTGGTTCGTGATGTTCTGAATATCTTCTCGGAAGTATTACCAGGTTGTCACCTGACCGCTATGTTGAGTTCATGACCATGCTGGGTTTTTTTCCTACAAACCACCCATTCTCCAAGAATCTGTGTTGGATATCCCTGAGTTAGTTGGTTAAGCTAAACAACAACTTGGAGAGTTGGAAGATAAAAGCTTGTCTGACTTAGTTCATGTTAAGGGATATCCTTTTACTATGTGTGTGTGTGTGTTGAAGAAAGATGATATCTTCATCGACTGGTCCTCGTGATTAGTTGTTGGATCTATTGTCTTATCAGAATTTCGATTTGAGTATGGGTTATCATCAAATCAAATCAGAACCAACGATGTTCGTAATGTTGTCTTACTCGTGGTTGTTTCCTCAAGCATACACCATTATATCCTTGGGTCTGACCAATGCTATCATCTTGTTCACATAATTATGGAATTCCACTTTTATGGAAACCTGGATAAGTTGTTGTTGAGCCCATCAACAACATCCTTATCTTCTCCACGATTTTGCTGGACATTAAGCTAGTGTTGGAAACTTTGTAAACAATGCCTTCGTGACCCGTCCCTGAGGTATATGTTTGGATGAAAGAAGTGACTTACTCTAATTCACGTGCACTTGGTGTAAGTTGCCGCCGTGAATTCGAGAAAGATTGTTTTTTGCTTCCTCCGGAATCATCCCAAGTCAGTCATGCATATGTGCGAAGTATTCTGTGGTTTGGAGACTTGCAACCTTCATTCCATATGTATTCCCTAGCACCCCAAGCCACTAATTGATTTGTTCAAGGAAAAGGAGTTAAGTGCTAATCCATGGTAATGCACAAGACTCCGATATCCTCGATGATGGTTCCCAATCAGAACTCGGTAGTGTTTTATTGCAAGACTACCATGCGATCATGCTTGTCTGGGACAGCGTGTTCACATGTGTGTAGCAGAACCAGCTCATGTTTTGGAGCTAGCTATCGTAGTCATTTCCCGAGAATCCCGCAACTCCATCTCGTCGAATTGTGTTGCAAACTTTCTTTTCCAGAAATGTTGTCTGAATTATCCTCTTACCAACCAGATTTGAATCTCAGGCAGATATGATGGTTGAAACTTCTTCCAATAACTATGATATAGATTCCAGTGAAGTGGACGCACCTAGCTGGAAGCACTATTACTGTAGTATCTTGATTAAGCCGTTTGGTCACTTCCCATGAGGATGTCGTATGACTTATTCCACAAGTTGATCCTTATGGATTTTTGTGCTCCCGAAGTCCGGCCTTTACTTGATGGCCATGTTGATGCTTTCAAGCATTGACCGTGGTACCTAGCACATCCAGGAGAACATTAGAAGCGGAGTGCTAAATATCTCTCGGTCGATCACCCAGAATTGCTTCTTTGGCATTGCTAAGGAAAATCTGAGAAAGTGATGTCCTTCTTTGCATCTGCATCCTCCATCACCGTCTGTCATGGTAGTATGATGTGTTGCCAGGATCCTTGACACAGATGTTGGTAAAACCTTGATGAATATGGAAATGCTCAAGTTCTTGAGAGCACGCACAAGTAAAATCATCCATTGCTTTGTCTCCAACAAGGTAGTCCACGTCATCCATTCTAGTCCGAGTATGCCATTTCTTCGAGCTATTTCAAACGATCAATTGTAAATTACCTTAAGCTGGTATGAAGAGTTTTCATGACCTTTGTATCAAAAGTAATTCTTTTTTCCACTTAAGGGAATAACTCTACGAGTCACCTTTCCTAAGGTGTCCCATTATGGAATCATGGCAATCATCTCCTTGCTACTTTGAAACCATGCACCATTTTACTTAAGCGTGGAATGGTTGCCTACCAATTTGAACCTTTGTCATATGTTTCTCATCCATCATCTCTGATGTGTGTTTTGCGTCTCAGCTCAAGGGATGCTTCTACGTCTCATTCCGTGAGTTGATCTTGTATAGCTCGATCTTCGAGAAGATCAATCCTAGTAGAGTTTCTTTTCGTCGTCATCGCGTGGATGGAGATCTCAAAAGCGAGGATGTCAAGATCAACGTATGCAACGAATCAACAACTTTATGAGGTGCAACCTGGATCATGAAGATTGTGTTGGTCTTGTGTCCCCTCTGTCTTCTTACCTCATGTCTTGAATCTCGGGACGAGATTCTTGTTTAGTAGGGGTGAGTTGTCACAGCCCTAGAATTTGATTGCAATAAGTTTCATAAGCATCCATGCATCATGTCTATATTTGTTTGAAATTTGAAATGGGGATGACAAACCCTAGCACCAAATGGAATGCAATTAGGATCAAAATAAAAATATTTTCAATAATCCCAAATGCCCTTTAGAAAAGTTCATGATTTTTGTTAAAGGTGAAAACCCTCTGCCAAAAGTCATGCACATAATTCTAGGCCATTCTGGATTTTTGAATTAAATCATAAGTATTTGAATTTGGACATTTAAATTCTATAAAATATTTTAAATGTCCAAATAATCCTAAACTGAAATGTTCCATGTTGGATATATTCCAAACACTGGCCATGGGCAGTTTGGTGATTTTTTAGTATGCCTAAGTATTTTTAATAAAGCCAACTACAATTACAGAAAAATAGAAAAGAGAAATAAAAGGTAAGAACAAAAACTTACCTGGGCCAACTCACCTGTGCAGCCACCTGGCAGCCCAAGTGGCCGGCCCAGCCACCTGGCCCAGCCCACCTGGCCCCTCCCCCTGTCGTCTTCCTCCTTGCCAGGAGGATGGGCGCGTGGCCGACGCGCACGACCACCGCACGCCACCTCCTGCTTGCCGCCGAGGGCCTGGGCGCCTCTGGCATTGCCACGCAGACCCCCTGGACCTCCCTCGACGCTCTCTCACTCTCCCCATGCTCATCCCCTTCTCTGGCTCCCTCCCCCTCTCTTCCCGAGCGCCGCCGTCGCCGCCGCTTGCCATAGCCGTGCCCGCCGAGCTCCCCTTGGCTCGCCGACCCACCCAGGAGAACCGTAGGGTGGTCTTCATCATCTACGAGGAGCCACGCGACGCCGGACGCCCCGCATCGCCGGCTACCTCGTCTTCTTCCTCCTCCGTCGCCGGAGATCGCTGGCGCCCGTCCGTCGTCCATGGCGTCTCCTCGAGCCCGTTGAGACCTCCGTTGGAATCCCAGTGAGCTCCTCCGTCTTTCCCATCACTCCCCGCGCTCTAACTTGCGCGCTAGCGCTAAACCCGCGAGCACCAGAACTCCGGCCGCCGCCGTGAGCTTGTTTCCGGCGAGCTCCGGTCACCCCGCGACCTGCCGCTGCCTCTGCTGGATGCGCGGGCGCAAGGGCTATGCCCTGGTACCCTCAGCAAACCAAACCGCCGCCCGTAGCGTGTTTCCGAGCCGTGCTGCCATCGTTTTTGTCGCCGTCGGCGAGATCCCGGTGACGCTGACGTGGCGCCGTCATTAGGGGCTAATAGCCCAGCTAATTAACCTTCTCTCACACTGACTACTGGGTCCCACTTCCTAACTAAACACAGTTTATTTTTCTGTTATAATTTAACTAACCCCAGTGGGCCCACGAGTCAGCTTTGACCAAGCTGACGTGGCCGTTGACTGGGCCCACATGTCAGTGACTCTAGCTAGCACCGTGACACTGACCAGTGGACCCCACTTGTCAGGTTTGACCTGGACCCGCCTAGTTAACCTGCTGACATCACCATGACACAGTGCTGACGCAATAAACACCTTTTCTGGATTATTTCCAATTTAGAAATATCTGAAAATTCCAGAAAATAGCATAAACTTCAAAAATTCATATAAATTCAACCGTAACTCAGAATGGGACAAATTATATATGAAAAATGATCAGAAAAATGCAATCTATCCATCTCTACCATTTTCATGCATGTTATAACAACATAACCTTGCTGTTTAGATGAAACATGATAATGCACTTATATGAGTTCATAGTTTAGGCTTGTATTTGAATCCTTGATTCAAATAAGCTCAAAACCTTCTGGTTGTAGTTGCATTAGCCCAACACACTCATTTTACCATGTCATGATCATGCATCATATTGTGCATTGCATTGATTTTGTTCTTTCTCTATGTTGCCGGTATTTCTCCCCTCTCAGTAGACGATGTTCCGACGATGAGTTCGATGACACCGATGAAGAGCTATATTATCTTCAGAAGTGCCAGGCAAGCAAAACCCCCTTGTTCATTCCGATACAATCCCACTCTCTCGCTCCTGCTCTCTTTTATTGCATTAGGACAACAACGATTCAACTGTTACATGCTGCGGTAGTTGAACCCCTTATCCTCTGCATGACCTGTCATTGCCACAGTAAATAGATGAAACCCACTAGCATGAGTAGGAGTTGTCTGAGCCCTGATGTGCCTACTCATTCATGCTTGTTTGTCATGCCTGCTACTGCTTAGAGTTGAGTCAGGTCTGATTCATCGGGGATGAATTGGAATGTGGTGAACATGTCCTACTATTGAGAGCTAAGTGTGTGAACACGATTTGGTAAAGGTAGCGGTGAGAGGCCATGTAGGAGTACATGGTGGGTTGTCTCATTGCAGCCGTCCTCAGGAACTGAGTTCTGTGTTTGTGATCCATGAACAGTTACTACCACACATTGGGCTCCGGGCGCTCCAAGCTCTCTCGACTTATTAATCAACTTGATCTTTGTCCAGGAGTTGCAACTAGTTTCTGGTGTTTGTAGGTAGTGTTAGTAGTCTACCAAGTGGCACCCGGTACAGGTGGGCTTGGGATAGACTAGGCACCGTGGCACGGTGTACCAAGCGTAGATCTACCCGTCGAGGTGGGCTTGGGAACCCTGCACACATCGTTTGGGGCCGTGAGCGACACCCCGGTCGGATCTCCTTGCGGATGGAACCTGAATAGGCGATAAACCTGGACTAGAGACTTGTGTGGTTAGTCAGGTCGTGGCCGACTCCCTCGCCAGGCTTCCGCTTGAAGGTTGCCGAGGTACATGACGTGTACATGGTGGTAAGTGGCGAAAGCATGTGTGAAGAAGTACACCCCTGCAGGGTTATCATTATCTATTCGAATAGCCGGATTCCTCGGATTTGGAAACTTGGACCCCTTGCATAGTTCATAGACAAGTGAAAATGGATACTCTAAAATGCGCAAGATAAGTGTGAGTGCTATGGATGGCCTTCTCGTAGGGAGACGGGAGCGGATCCATAGTGGTGTATTGATATGGTGAATATGTGGACTCGTGTGCGCCACCTCAAAAGAGTTACTTGCAATCGTAGTTCAGGTTAGCCACTGAGTCAAAGCTGGCTTGCTGTAGTTAAACTCCACTACCCCCTTTGTTGATACCGATGCATATGTAGTTAGTTCTGATGTAAGTCTTGCTGGGTACATTTGTACTCACGTTTGCCTATTTTATGTTTTTGCAGAGAGACGTCAGTCTCGCTAGTAGTTCCGCGTGGGCTTCGACGTTTAGCTTGTTACCTCAGCTATGATCTTGTGTCCTCTGCAGGATCTAGTGGATAGTCAGGCTTCTCAGCCTTTTTCATTTGTAGATGTCTGTACTCAGACATGTTAAGCTTCCGCGTGTGCTTTGACTTGTATGCTCTGAATGTTGGGTCATGAGACCCATGTTTGTAATATCTTGCTCTTCGGAGCCTAATGAATAAATACTTTGAGTCGTAGAGTTATGTTGTGATGCAATGTTGTATTTACACATATCGAGCATATTGTGTGTATGATTGAAATGCTTGGTATGTGTGGGATCCGACAATCTAGTTGTTTATCCTTGGCAGCCTCTCTTATGGGGAAATGTAGTCTAGTGCCTCCTTGAGCCATAGTAGTCCGCTACAGCCCGGTTCACCGGAGTCCTGCTATCCCAGTACTACTACTCAGGACACTTGACTGGCCGGCATGTGTTTCACTTCGTTCCTGTGTCTGTCCCTCCGGGGAAATGTCACGCGGTGACATCTGGAGTCCTGCCCAGCCTGCTACAGCCCGGGTTATCGGAGTCCTGTTAGCCTAGTGCTATAGCCCGGATTCACACGCTTTTGACCGACATGCTCGAGGTTGATTCATTTATGCCTGTCCCCATGGGTTAGTGCCGCTTTGGGTTCACGACTAGCCATGTCGGCCCGGGTTCTTTGTCATATGGATGCTAGCGACACTATCGTATACGTGAGCCAAAAGGCGCAAACGGTCCCGGGCCAGGTAAGGTGGCACCCGCGGGAATACCGTGCGTGAGGCCGCAAAGTGATATGATGTGTTACATGCTAGATCGGTGTGACTTAGGATCGGGGTCCTGACAATGATGGCTATAGATGACATGGCAGTTCCTTATAGCCATCGACTGGCTATATTATTAACCATGCTATGTTGCGTTTTTCAAAACCGCATTTGACTATTGACAAGATTAATAGTACATGAGATGTATAATGTGAAAATTATATCATGGGAAGCTCCTTTCACATACGTATCCCTGCCTTACCCTCCCTTTCGGTCACTTACTGGCGAACCCCATGCTTGATAGGCCCCGCATGTCAGTTACTCAATGGGTTCGTCCATGTCAGGGGATCCTCATCCATAGTATACTCCCTTTGTTTTTATTTACTCCGCATAAAATGACGCGGGCGGGGGAGGGGGAAGGACGTCGGTTTGCTCTCAACTGCAGTCCCACAAGTGAGCGAAAATGCAAGACGAAGCGCGTTCCATTCGGTGAGCGACGTGGAGGGTCCAGCATGCCAGGCTGTAACGCGAAGGCGACAAGAGCGATGTACAGTCAAAACCGATTGACCGGTCGTCACCGGAACCACTATTCACACAAGAACCTTCGCTGCTCGGCCTACGCCAGCCACTGCCCTAAAACCACACCTAGTCTCTAGCCGCTTCCCCCACCTTTCGATCGCCAAGCCCGCATCAAGCGTCCCCTAGTTCGCCGGAAAGCCATGGTGCGCCGCAAGATCACGTACTACAAGATGCTGACGCCTGAGCGCCGCGTAGAAATCGCGGCGGCGGTCGTCGCCAGAGACCTCCGTTCCCAAGCTCGCTTTGCGGCTAGCCGATCCCCGAGTTGGCTGGAGCCAAACTACGAGGAGGAGGAAGCCGATCCAATGTTCACGGCGGAGGTGGCGGTGCAGAAGGCCCCCGATGGGTATGAGACGATGGGCGTCGACTTCGTGCCAGCGTCCGAGTCCCTCATGGTGCAGGCGGACCAGCGGTTCAACCTGGCGATACTAAACGAGGACTGGGAGGCAGAGGCTCAACTCGACGCGGAGCGTGCGCATGCCGCTGCCATTGAGGCTCTCCTGCAGGTGGAACCGGATGTCGTGGATGTGAACCGGGCAGCGGAGGCTCAACTTGAGGCGGAGCGCGCGGATGCCGCTGCCATCGAGGCCCTCCTGCAGGCGGAATCGGACGTCCTGGACTTGAACCGGGCGGCTGAGGCTCAACTCGACGCGGAGCGCGCGGATTCCACTCTCATCGAGGCCCTCCTGCAGGTGGAACCGGACGTGCTGGACTTGAACCGGGTGGAGGAGGCTCGACTCGACGCGGAGCGCATGGATGCTGCTACCATCGAGGCCCTCCTGCAGGCGGAACCAGACGTCCTCGACTTGAACCGGGTAGTGCTCTCATCCGTGTAGAGCGCCCGCACGCTCCGCGTGAACGAGTAGCTGGAGGCCGAGGACAACCACAGTGCGGAGACACACGTCGGCAGCTACGGCTGTTTCGCGCTGGTAGCCAAAGACGACATGGCCGTCTCGTTCCGCGAGCAGTTATAGTTTTCCTTTATGTTGTTGTTTTTGTGGATCTTTTGCTGTGTAAAAACATATAATGTTATGCAAGTCGCCTGACTTGGGTTAGTCTACCATTCTAGGTGGTCGGATGTATATCCTACGTCTCCTTACCTTTCTTCCTCACCTCTTCTTCTTCCCCAACAGACCACTGCCCGCGCCATACGGATACTCCCCAACATGTGGTTGGATAAACATACTCTATGGACGAAAATTATGTGTCAGCGGTAGGATGGCTGAGTTTGGTTTGTTCACATGCGACAACACGTATCAGTGAGGGTGCATTCCCTTGGTTGGGTTTGCGGCGTGCAGGAGCGACTATGCATGTGAGGGTGCGGTGCGACCGCGGCGTGCAGGAGCGACCGTGTGAGGGTGCGGTATGACCGCGACAGCCGTGCGCAAGTGTACCTCCTTTTCATTTTGAAAACTTTAGGCAAGCTTGGCAAAAATGTGTGGCGAAGTATGGCAATGCAAGGCCTAGACCCAAAGAGGATAAGTACGTAGTACTACGTAGTAGGAGTACTAGTGTTAAAAAAGAAATGCGGGGTTTTCCTTTGCGGGATTAATCGATACAATTCCTCGTTTCACGTGTCAATTAATGCGTATTTTTTCTCCAAAGCCCAAAGAGCTAACCATCTCACTCCTCATCGCGTCATTAATGCAGCACCATGCAAACCAACCTTCTCACTTCCGCATGCATGCAGGGGATATTAATGTCCTTGGTTGCTAGTACGAGGCATACCCCATCAATTTGGCCTCGATTAGTGTTAGTGGCCTTTTGCAAATTGTAATTTTGATATACTGGCATTGTGTACAAAAAATGGAGGTAGTAACTATATTTGACTTCCTTAACCATTGCGGTGACATCGACGATATCTCGAACATTGTGGTTTGGCGAAGTGCGTTCGACGTCGAACACCATTGAGGGAGACCACGGTAAGTCATTCGCAAGTGCCGCCTGCAAGCCGAGACAACCGCCTTATTTGCATCCAGGAAGTCCGTTGAACCAAAGGACGCGTAAATGTACTAGTACTACTCGTACACAATAGAGTCGTCCGTCCAGCTTAGTGCGGTGAGATGGTTTCTCGAAGAAGACGATGGAGAAGCGGAGTTAGCGAAGAGTGAAATGATGGTTGCTTCATCTGTGCTTTGTGATTTGACGCCTCACTGCTTTGTGATTTGTGATAGAAAGGACAGGGGAGTAGACGCTGTCCTCTATACTGTACATGCGTCCAAGCACGGGAGAAAGAGGAGAGACGTTGCATTTTTCTATTCCTTCAATCAATCAATCAGGGAGCTTCGGTTCCATCCTTTTGGCTTTGGCAACACCGTCCACAATGGTTCCCACGATGCCAAAAGCTATTTTCACATTTGGCTACACATTGTGGATGCCCTTAACCGTACCACTTGGTTTTGCTCCTGTGTGCTATCTATACAAATCTCAATTATATTGATCTAAAAAATTATAGAATCAAGATTAGTAAAAGGAGCTGATTTTGCTGCGCGGATGTCGGGGAGGTTTATTATATTTAGAGGACGTTGTCCTGGCGGTTTGCTAACATGCGGTCCCACGTGTCAGTGCTTTACCAAGCCGATCCGCTTCCCACATGAGGCAGAACAACTGCAGAAGCAACACGTGGTTAACTTGAAGAAGATGAGGGAGAAGCGGATTCAGCAACGAGTGAAATGATGGTTGCTTCGTCCCTCCAACTTCTGTTTTAGCATTATTACTTCGTCCCTCCAACTTAACTGCGGGAAAGGTGCAGCTTTGTGATTTCACGCCTCATTGCTCATTACTACGCCGGCGCCATGACTGGGTGCTTCACCCCGGCTGCTCTACACTGTACTCCGGTATGGCACGTGGACCCGGTAGCTTGATGCCCCACATGTCGGCGAAAGGGACTAAAAGATTTATGAAAGCGAGCGCTCCACTCTTACGACGGAGGAGTACACGACATGACGGCCCAGTGAACTGTCACTTGTACTGTATATAGTGCTACAGTTTTGCTGTTTCGCACGATCCATCGGTACAAACCCGATTAAACAGGAAAGGGCAAGATTTTTCCAGCGTGGTATATGATACTGGCCATACATTTCAAAGGCAATTTTAATGTATGCAAACTGAATGATTAAGTAACAATATGATATCTAGTAAAACTAAAACACATATGGTTTATTGTGTTAGAGTGTAGTAGTAGTGCTGTATTGCATAGTTGTTAGATGTAACATGCGAGAACGTGTAGAGATGTAGTTTTGGAGGGCCTACAGAGAGAAAAGTGTAATACGTTCACCGAACTTCAGAATTAGCTGATTACGGTCACTATATACGTTTTGCGGTGATTATACGGTCACTTGCTCACGGTTCAGCATCAGATTGCACTCTGTTGACCGGCCAAATAGTCTGCGTGGCACCATGTTGACTAGTTAAATTGACCACATTCCTTGTGGGTCCCACCTGTCAGTTCGCATAGGGAAAAGGTCAGATAAACACAAATTTATGCAGGCACGACAAGACTCCACCCCGTGCGTGGGAATCACCTGGTTGTGTATGTGTCTGTCAATGCCTGATGTGTGCGCATGCACGTGTAGGTTGAGCACTTGAGCGTGAGAGTGTGTGTTGGTCGTGTGGTGTACTGGTGTGTGCATGCATGCGTGCGTGTGTGCGTGTGAGTGTTGCGTGCGTGCGTGGCTGCGTGTGTACGTGTGAGTGTTGCGTGCGTGCGTGGGTGCATGTGTTCGTGTGAGTGTTGCGTGCATGCAGTTCGTGTGCATGCGTGCATGCAGTTCGTGTGCATGCGTGCGTTTGTGTATAATCACCACAACAACTCATGTGTGTTAAAACAGAGGGCTCAACATACCAATACAAGGCCACCTTGTCCATTGTGCCCGCGGTCATGACTTCGAACCACCGTCCAATATTTTTTTGTCGCTTGTTTTCATTCTTACTAGCAAGATGCCCGTGCGTTGCACGTAACATCAAGATGCATTTGTATGACTAGTTTATCTTGTGAGAGAAAAGAATGAACGAGGGAAGGCCTTATTTGCAAATGTGGAGAGGTGTGTGGGTACATCTTAGGCAAAATTGTCATAGTTTCTTTCCTATCCGTCAGATATAAATCGGACGACCTATATTGCAGGATGGCAGGCACACCATCATCACCAACTCTGTTTTTTTATAAGAGTGTATTTTATCCCTACTCTTATAAAAAGCATAGTCTGTGATGATCGTGTGCCTGCCATCCTGCAATATAGGCCGTCCGATCTATATCTGACGGATAGGAAGGAAACTATGGAAATTTTGCAAAAAGATACCCACACCCCTCTCCACACTTGCAAATAAGGCCTTCCCTTGTTCACCCTTTTCTCCCACAAGATAAACTACTCATACAAACGCATCTTGATGTTCCGTGCAACGCATGGGCATCTTGCTAGTATTTTATAAGAGTGTAGATGTAGAGTAGATACAAGCCGACAGGTGGGCTCGATGGTAGTGAGATAATGTGATGCAACACTAGAGGTACCACGTGGAGCGTTTAACTGGTCAACTAGTCGTGTCTTGAGCAAATACAGAGTTGTACAGTGATCCCGTGACTGTATAATGACCACAAAACGTAAATGGTGACCGTAATGAGTGGATTCTGAAGTCCAATGTACGTATCGCGCTTCCGCTGCAAATACAATGATCGTCACTGTATATATCGCGAGAGAAAGATGAAACATGTGTGAATGTGCTGGGGCTTACTTTTAGAGTACCTGGAGATAGTTTGTGTGCGTGCCTGAAAGGGGCATAGAGGGGGGGATATGCGATGGAGAGAGAGATGCTCTTCGTTTCTCTTTATTATGACTACCTTTATATATAGTATAAAAATATACAAATTCACAGTGCAGAATAAATATCATTGTGGGCACCATGCAATGCAAGCGTTCATACTCCTCCATATAACTTTGTAATGTTGCATATATGCAGAAATTCTAAAATATTTTTTGGCCACACTTTATTCTAAAGGAATGTTGTATGCGAAATAAACATGAAGAGAGGGCTTTTTAAATCAATGGGGTACGTGATGTAACATGTGTGAATGTGTAGTTGATGCATTTGGCAGGGCCTAGAGAGGTATGTGTGTGTATTACATATTCGAGAGAGGCATGGATAGAGGGGCCGACAGGGGGGCGTGGGAGAGATAGCACGAGAAATGAGAGTGGTCTACAGAGAGAGAGACGAATATGACATCATGGCGAGAGATTCCCTTGAGTGTGTATATGCAAGGGGGGAGTGGATAGAGGCACTAGGAGAATATATTTTGTGTGTGTGGTGTCTGTGTTGGTATGTGTGGGTGTGAGAAGATAACGAGACATGGGGGCAGAGGGTGTGTCACCGCGTGAGGTCCGGTGGGTCGAGGTGAGGCCCTTCGTTCGGTTCCGTCCCGCGCCACATTGGTCGGCCCGTGACGCATTTAGGGAGACCCATGGATGACTAGTCGTACAAGACAAAGATAGCATAATTGTGAAGGACTCTATGTCCACTAACAAAGCCGGCTAGGATTTGTAACCCTGGGTTCTCGGACTAAGGTAACCCATTTACCTCTGATATTACTATTCATCCAACCTAACTTTAAGGGGCATCCTACAGAATGCTCTGCTATAATCATACTCATCGATTAGGAAGAGAGGCGTGAGACAATGCGTGAGAGACATGCCAAAAGATAATGTGCGTACAGGGGACACGTAGGCAGGTCTATGTATATAGAAAGGGTCGATGGGGATTGTGCGTGTGTATGCTTGCGAGAGGAAGAGTGCTTGTGATAAAGGTTAGTGAAAACAGTCATAAATGGTTACGAGAGGTCGGGAGGGTTATATCGAGAGCATGTGTGTGAGAAAGACACCTCGTGAGAGAGTGTGTGAGCATGTGTGAGAGACCACCGATGGAGAGTGAAACTACACGTATAAGACTGTTGTACACATTGATTAAAGATATAAATTGTATCCAAATATTAGGATGAGATCATGATATTTGCAATTCGCGTAAGGAACAGTCATTGATCCATCAGACATATAGATTCTATCGAATTTGACCATGTCTATGATCCACATAGTTAGTAGTTTGAACTCCAGACAATGCATCACTTTAGTAATCGAATATAAACGTGAGTATAGTTCATGTTGTGTGTGTAAAGCACATTATACATACGAAAGTTACACAATGAACATTATAAATAGCTACCTATGAACTAGCATACATTTGAATTCAACTTGAGGTGGTTTTAAAAAATCAAATTCAACATGAAGTCCATTCAATTATTTGAATTTGATATCATGGCCTTTGTAAATCATACCTAAATTATGAGGGCACCAATCTTTGCTCTGATTTTGTACATAATAGCATATGTAGTCGTGTACAAAATAGATTCTAATTTAGCTCCTCCATTCCAAAATAATCATAGTTATACGATTTTCAAGTGTCAAAATTTCAAAAAGAAGCGGATAATTTAATGAGGTTTTCAAACATACAAGGTCAAATTTAACGTTGTCTATTTAGGTCAATCCTCAAAGTTCAAGAGTACTCTAAACGTGAATGCTTGTGTTTCAACATTTCGAACGAAGAGCCAAAAGAGCCTCTACTCGCCCGAAACCGCGTGAGACCAATGTTTGGTAGTACAAGGAAATTACTTTTCTAATAACTCCGACCCGTGAAACCTACCGGCCCGACATCCAAAGGTCTAAACCAGGGTAGGTTTGTAGCTTCATCTAGACGCCACGCAACCGCCTCCGAAAAACATTCATACACAATGGCCACCTAAGCACACATGCGCGCGACCGAAATCGCTCCCGCCCACAATTTGGGACTCCTGGGATTGCCATCCTACCTCCGACCCGCAGTACGTCCGAAATTTAAGAGGGGGGCAAAGTTTGTACTTTTAAATTTCAAACAAGCGCGTCCCATCTTCTGTTCAAAAAAGCCAAAAACAAGCGCGTCCCAGAACGAAACATGGTTCTCCCCTCCCCCCCGACCACCCGTCGATTCCCCATTCGTACTCCATGGGCGCAAAAACTACCTCTCCACCAGCCGCGAAACCCCGGCGTCCTCCGTCCGCCACCCCATTCCATCCATCAACCGCCGCCCTCCTCCATCACGCTGGAGCTGATATCCCGACGTCGTCGTCCACCGCAACCTCAACCGCAACGCCCTCCTCGGCTAGTAGTTGAAGCCGAGGCCGAGCCATCCGTACCCGAGCTAGTTCAACCACGCCGTCCTGCGCCTCAACGCTGCCGCTCCAACTTCGCCACCCTCCACCGCACCGGAGCTGTTCCTGCTATGTCGTCCTTCGCCGTCTCAGATCTGCTTCCCCTCCGCCGGCATACGGCCACGACAACACAGTCAACAATTTGGCCATGGGTTCGTCCAAGAATCCACGGTTCTCCAAAACATCGGTTCCCCCGGGAGAAAAAAGAAGATTGCCGCGACATAAGGAGGAGACCACACTGGCAACCGATAAGAGTACTCCTCTTCCCTTATTCGTGCAAATCTTACGTGTCTGCTTGCACAGTATTCATCCCATAGAAGACACTAGTTGACCGCTTCTTCTTGATACTAGATGTTCCTAGAAACTCGCGATGCACAAGGATTCTCCTCATATACTATTTCACCTTAGCTAGAGGTCTGTTGCCCCCCCCCCCCCCGAATTTCAATTCCTGGTCAGTTGATTCCCAATTAACGGAAGCATTCCCCGGTGTAACAGGCGCTAGTCCACCTATTATGCCGGGGAAGCAGCGCCCAGGTGTTTATCTTAGGGGCGTGTGGGGCCTAGAGCTACTGGCGCCCGATCTGGAGGTCGACCGGGATTAAAGGGATGGCCTGGGGGCGCTGCCAAGCACGGTGGTGGTGTGAGGTCGAGGGGAGGGCGGAGCGGCGGAGGCAGGGGTCTGGGCCGATGGTCGCTGGCGGTTCGAGAAAGATCGTCAACAGTGACTGGTGGGAGGTAGACGAAGGCCATCTGCCCGTTCCTTATAGATCGGACGGTTCATTAAAAAAATCGACTAACCTATTTATTTTCAGTCGACTGTTATCTTGACATGACCACATCTGGTGGTGTGCTGGAGGAGTACCTGCATTTCCTGTGCTCATATATTAGAAAATCATACGGAGTAGAATCTAATTTTGTTTGCCATGCAATGTTGTAGAGCTATCATATGTCTCCTGTCATTTATTTTTCAACCACCTGCTATCTGCTGCTTTTACAGTGCACTAGTTCTGCACACACTTCACCCATACTCTCACTATTGTGTTTTTATGCAAGTGTATTTCATACCCTGCCTTGACAGAAGCAGAAAATATAAGAGAGAAGTCGCTCCTGCGTGGTACGTGGCTAAGCCAGACACGTTTCAAGACTATAAAGGGTGTAGTGTCAGCAGATGGAGACGGGGAGTGTAGCTCTGGAGTTGATGATCTCACTCGCCATGAACCACCATCCTAGGTGCTTGCTTTAACTTCACGGTGTCATATGTGGTTGCATGTTCCATAAGGTGTCTAGCTTGTATTCGAAAGGCCGAAGTCGGTCTTTATTAAGATAAGGAAAGATATTTTTTACATGAACCACCATCCCGTGAGCACCAGAAGACAAATAGCTAGTCAGGGCACTGGCCAAGCCAGTGACAAGCCCAGCAAAGAGAGGCATCACATGAAAGCCAACTAAAAATCCGCGATGGTGGTGAAGCAGCCTGCCTCCCACTAGGCTCTCAGGTCCTAGATGATCATGCTTACCACTCCAGTCGGATGTCTAGCTTGTATTGCTTCCATTTTGGTTAAATTGTATCTGCTTAGCTTACACATTATACCTTTGAATATGACATGCCTTTCTGATTTTGGTACATACTAGTACATCTGTGTATTAACCATGTTCTTACATCAAACTAATGTTCTTGTGTATCCCTCATCAATCACTTATGATGAGGCAGTCAGGCAAGCGAAATAATCCTCATTTAAAGAATGCAGCGTTAGCCTCCCGACATGATTCTCAAGAAACAACAAGGCTAGATGAAGATAGTGAACGTAGCTCTGTAGTTGATTACCGCAATTCCCCTACACTACCATCACAGGTGCTTGCTCTAACTTGGCAGCGTGATATGTGGTTGCATGTTGCATATGGTGTCTAGATTGTAATTCTTCCAATCTGGTTAAACTACATGTGCTATTCTGCTTAGGTTATACATTATACCTGTTAATGTGACATGCCTTCCTATATTTAGTACATCATACATCTGTCTATTTAACATGTCCTCACATAAAACTATTGTTTTTTTTGTATCCCGCATAAATCAATATGACGAGACACCTTCAGTATATGCAGTGTGATATTAGTTGCATCTTTGATATGATTTATAGCATGCGCTACTTCTAATTTATTGAAATGCCATTTATGATGGGACACTTTTAACTTGGCAGAGTCATATTGGTTGCATCTTTCATGTGGTGTCTAGCTTGCATTGCTTCTTATTTGGTGAAATGGTTTCTGCTTAGTTTACACAAATAGTTGTGAATATGCCATGCCGTCCTGTTTTTCGTATTATTCCATCCTGGAATCATGTGTTTGCCTTACATCAAAGTTTTGATTGTCAGTATCATGCACGAATGAGTTGTGAAGAGTGAATTTTATTGCTTTTTCTTGTCGGTTTTACTTGACAATTCAAAATCAATAAAGAGGAAGGAAGTTAGCAAGGCAGTGGATGAAGGTGCTCCTTCCAAATGGAGGGCCTCTACATATTCTACTCCTCCATCCCCCCAAGATGATTTCCAAGACAACACATGCATAGACACTCAACATAGTTGTGTTGGTGATGATCACGTCTCCCCTAGTGCACCATCACAGGTGCTCCCTCTAACTTGGCACTGTTATATGTGGTTGCATGTTATGTATGATGTCTAGCTTGCATTGCTTCTAATTTTGTTGAATTGCATCTGCTTACTTTACACACTATACTTGTGACTAAGACACGTGTTCCTGTTTCTAGAACATACAATATCTGTCTATCACACCATGTTCTTACATCAAAGTACATTTGTTCTGAAGAACTAAATTGTTATTCATTTTTCTTGTCATCTTGACTTAACATGGCACAGAGAAAGAGGAAGCAAGATAGAACGACAAGGAAAGGGAAGCGGAACAATCCTGCAGATTCTGCTGGTACTAATGGTGCAATAGAAGGTCAAAGTCCGGCGGAAAATTATACGGACAGGGTATCCCATGCTACACGAGCTGCAGAACATACAAGGCAGAAACAAATAGCTGCTACCAAACAAGCAGAGACAACCCTAGTTGTTGCAACACCTTCCACAATACCACCAGCTGCACGATTTACTCGTTCGTCAACTCAGCTAGCAGCATGTTCCCAAGCTCCCTTGCCACCTGACACTACTTCCGAAGCACTCTTGACACAAGATGATTTGGCAAGATCAGATGAACTTTGTGAGCTTCAACAGCAAGAAGGTAGTTGCTGGAGTCAAGCTACAGTTGCATGCTTCTTTATATGTAGTCTCACAGTTTGATGTACACTAACACTTCCTATGTTTGTTGTTGGACTAGCACCTAGGCGCAAGAGGAAACAAACATCAGGGATAATGCTCGATAGGTTAACTAAATCTAGAGGAGGAAGAATGGAGATCCATTTTGAGGCAGGTTTAAAAAGGCCACGTGATGCTACAGAGTCAGCCAAGTTAGTATCAGAGGCAGCGGTTGCTGTTAGGTGTCATGTACGTATCCTCCCAACATGAATTCAGTACAGGAATGACAAAGAAGAAACCCTGTTCAACACTTTCCTCGACCATTTATCTATAAGTATGGTTCTGTATGGAAACTAGTAATATCGTCTTGCTCTGTCCAATACTTTCTAGGTTGCTGATAATGAGACTCCGATATTTTTCAACAGATGAGGTTCAAGTTGGATAGCCAAAATGATGCAACTAGACAAGCTTGCACCCATGTTTTCAAGTCTGCTCTACGATAGTATCGGCATAACTTGAGGAAAACTCACTTTGAAGGCAAGGCTAACAGCGAACTTGCCCAAACATCTCTAGTGGAAAATATATCTAATGAAGACTAGAGAGGCCTCGTTAAACACTGGTCCGATCCGAAGTATCAGGTACATTATATATATGTGATCAGATCACATGTTGAAGTCCTATTTACGCATGTGCCACACAAATCTATCATCTTGTAGGTGAACTGTTCAAAGAACAAGGCCAACCGTACGAAAGTGAAATTCCAACAGACGACAGGATCTCGTAACTATATTGCACACTGCGAGGCTCTTGTAATTAGCTGCTGTTTCACTCTTTTCGTTGTAACATATTATCAGATCTATATTGACTTGTTCCAAATGCAGAGGAAAGCCTGCAAGGACCAAAAAGTACCTGAACCAAATGCCATGGAAATCTTCAAGGACTGTCACACCAGCAAGAAGAAGGGCATGACTACACCAGTCAAAGCCGCTGTTGTAAGTCCTTAATCCTCATGCCTTTTAACTACTACTTACTCTGACTTGTGCCTTGAACTGCATGGTTTGGAGCCAATGTCTATTACTCTTTTCAATTTTATACACAATTGTCTTAGCATATCATTGCACCTTACAAGGTTTAAAAGAGAGGAGTGATGTTCCTTTGATCTTGACCTGTAATCTAGTTCCGTGCTGGACTTGCCCACACAATGTTACAATTGCCTGTTTGTCTGTTCTCAGTTGTTTTGTGATATGAATGATGTCATACTATGCTTACCGTATTATAAACTTCGTCTCTTTATCCTTAGCCCTCAATACAATGTGAAGAAATAGACAATACATTAGCGATGGTACATGGTCATATGTTTGGAACCTGGTTTTATTATGTACTTTGCAATAAAATACAACTATTATTTTACATGGGTTCACCAGAATAAGTTATGTATATAGACCAAAGCTATTTTGTTTGATTTTACTGCCTCCTTAATATCTTCTGTTTTGGTACTACTAATGTAAAACCACAACTTTTCAGTGAGCTATGGAAAAAATGGTGGAACCACCACCTTCTGAAGGAGGCGAGGCAACTATAACCGCAATGTCAGCTGTTGCTGCAGTGGATCAGTACCTGTCCACTAACAGTGCCAAAAGCACGTTCCTGCGTAATACTGGGTTGGTTGTTAAGGAAATCTCGTCCAAACTGCGATATGCAAGCTCAAAACAATGTTGTATCTGCGCTCCAGACACAAGTCCATTCCCTAACAAAGACCCTTTGTGAAACAAGGGGAGACATTGTTCGATGTTGTCAAGATATGCATGGTTTTGAAACCAGACTATCAAACATTTGCTATGTTGTTCAGGAGCCTAGGAGAACTGAAGGCCAAGGTTATGGTGCTGCATTGGACAATACATCATGAAAACGTAACAGTCAGGTCAAATGAACCGAGCTTCTGAACTTCTGGTGGTGCATTTATTTGCTAGACTGTTAACTTTTATGCCAACCTTCCTTTTGTTTTATAGTTGTAATTTCTTTTGGTGCGATACAAAATTTGTTCTTAACGTGCAGCCACCGGCTGAAGAAAACAGCAAGCCATTTTTGTATAGTGTAGGGTGTTCCCTATATTTGCACTAGTGGCGAACTTTGATTCCCACCGGCTGTAGTTTACATGGGACTCCTATGGGCCGTAGAAACAATGGGCCTTCTAAGGGCCGTAGAAACAATGGGCCTTCTACGTGGCGTTGAAACAATGGGCCTTATACGGGCCGTAGACACAATGGGCCTTCTATGGGCCGTATCATCAATGGGCCTTCTACGGGCTTATGATCGGTTGGCCAAACATGGGCCAATAATAGACCACATTATGGCCGTAAATGGGCTAGAGTTGAAATCGTCCATTCAGGGGCCGACCATAAAGGGCCGTCGTTAATTGGCCGTATTTTGATGACGCTATCAAAATGGCCCAACGTATTAACGAGCCACAAAGGGGCCGACTGTAACCATGGGCTGAATTTTGCCCACAAGCAGAAAATGACAGTAACGGGCCGTAAGTAAACGAATGTGGAAATGAGCCCAAGAATAAATGGGCCTCGAGAAGGCCGAAAGATAACATGGGCTGGAAACGGCCCAACTGAATAATGGGCCGTTAATGGGTATAAAGTGATACACTGTTCATTACGGGCCAGTTTCACCACAGACCGTTAATGGGTATAAAGTGATACACTGTTCATTACGGGCCAGTTTTACCACGGGCCGTTAACGGGCTGAGAGTAATAAGGGACTCATATGGGCCGAAAGACGTCATGGGCCATACATCTTGTCGGGGAGGCTACTGATGAAGTCCACTTTCCCCGGAGGCTCTGGCGGTTCTGGCTCGACCCGTCCCCGCTTGTTGGCCGACTCGTCCTCCATCTCGCAGCAGGCGGCGATCCTTGGCGGCGGTGCTTGTAGATGAGAACGGAGGACTGTTCTACATACCTTCCCGAGGCGGCCGAAACAAAAGTCCAAAACCAGCAATAAATTGCAGCGCTCGCAGCGTGCGCCGCGGACTGCTCACAGTCGTCCCATCTAATGAAACAACTGCCCGCGGTAGTAAACGGTTAGTTGAACGCCCACGGTTGGACTAATACGACCGTTTGCGATAATAACATGGTGGCTATTTGTTAAAAATGCCTAGGAAAATCAATGCATAAAAGGCGAAATGAACCCTGAATAATTTCATATGTTTAGCATAGTTGCATGTTGCCTCTATAAAATAAATCAAGGCAGGAAGATACATCGTATGTCGTTTCGCACACAGATCATGTGACCAGGTTTCCTCTCGGAACCATGAGGCTTCTTGATAGAAGCTCCGGTTTGTATGAAAGAAAATATGGATCAAACCCTAGTTGAAAAGTTCAGCAATATCTAACCCCAACTTACAGAAGGTACAAAAGTACAATGAATAATTGTTCATTAGGTTTACACAAAATCCAGACTGAACAGGACAATAACTGTTGGGAAACATAGCATGCAATTTCACAAAAATTCCTACGCCCACGTAAGATCAATCTAGGAGATGCATAGCCACGAGAGGGCGAGAGTGTGTCCACGTACCGTCGTAGACCAAAAGCGGAAGCGTTTGACAACATGGTTGATGCAGTTGAACTTCTTCTCGTTCCGACTGATCAACCACCGAACGTACGACACCTCCGAGTTCTGCACATGTTCAACTCGATGACGTCCCTTGAACTCTTGATCTAGCAAAGTGTCGAGGGAGAGTTCCATCAGCACAACGGCGTGGTAACGGTGATGGTGAAGTGATCCGTGCAGGGCTTCGCCTAAGCACTACGTGAATATGATCGGAGGCGTAAACTGTGGAGGGGGCATCACACACAGCTAGGAATCAATGTTGTGTGTTCTAGCAGTGCCCCCCATGTATATATAGGTGGGAGAGGGAGAGGGGCTGCAAGGGGCGCCCCAAGTAGGAGTAATCTTACTTGGGCGCCTCCCACAAGTCGGCCTCCCCCTTCCATAATTGTCGGAGGGGGAAGGAAAGAGAGGGGGAGAGAAGGAAAGGGGGAGGCCGAATCCTCCCCTTTTCTTCTCCCTTCCCCTCCTTCCTTCTCCTCTTATTTCGGCCTATATGTACTCATTGAAAATCTTATCAAGCGTCTTGATCTATCTCTATAGATCTTGATGCCCAATATGTAAGCAATTTCACTGAGGTCTTTCATTGAAAAATTCTTATTCAAATATCCTTTTATGCTATCCAGAAATTCTACATCATTTCCAATCAACAATATGTCATCCACATATAATATCAGAAATGCTACAGAGCTCCCACTCACTTTCTTGTAAATACATGCTTCACCATAAGTCTGTATAAAACCATATGCTTTGATCACCTTATCAAAGCATATATTACAACTCCGAGATGCTTGCACCAGTCCATAGATGGATCGCTGGATTTTGCACACTTTGTTAGCACCTTTAGGATTGACAAAACCTTTTGGTTGCATCATATACAACTCTTCTTTAAGAAATCCATTAAGGAATGCAGTTTTGTCATCCATTTGCCAGATTTCATAAAATGCGGCAATTTCTAACATGATTCAGACAGACTTAAGCATTGGTGCGAGTGAGAAAATCTCATCATAGTCAACACCTTGAACTTGTCGAAAACCTTTTGCGACAAGTCAAGTTTTGTAGATAGTAACACTACCATCAACGTCCGTCTTCCTCTTGAAGATCCATTTATTCTGAATGGCTTGCCGAGCATCGGGCAAGTCCACCAATTAAAGTCCACACTTTGTTCTCATACATGGATCCTATCTCAGATTTCATGGCCTCAAGCAATCCGTCGGAATCTGGGCTCATCGTAGCTTTTTCATAGTTCGTAGGTCGTCATGGTCTAATAACATGACTTCGAGAACAGGATTACCATACCACTCTGGTGCAGAACGTGCTTTGTTCGACCTACGAGGTCCAGTAGTAACTTGATCCAAAGTTTCATGATCATCATCATTAGCTTCCTCTCTAGTTCGTGTAGGCATCACGGGAATGGATTTCATTGATGTGCTACTTTCCAATTCGAGAGAAGGTACAATTACCTCATCAAGTTCTACTGTCCTCCCACTCACTTCTTTCGAAAGAAACTACTTCTCAAGAATTGTTCCATTCTTGGCAACAAAAAATCTTGCCTTCGGATCTATGGTAGAAGGTGTACCCAATTGTTTCCTTAGGGTATCCTATGAAGACGCACTTCCCCGATTTGGCTTCGAGCTTATCAGGCTGAAGCCTTTTGACATAAGTGTTGCAACCCCAAACTTTAAGAAGCGACAGCTTAGGTTTCTTGCCAAACCACAGTTCATATGGTGTTGTCTCAAAGGATTTAGACGGTGCCCTATTTAACGTGAATGCAGCTGTCTCTAATGCATAACCCAAAAACGATATTGGTAAATCGATAAGAGACATCATAGATCGCACCATATCTAATAAAGTGCAGTTACGATGTTCGGACACACCATTACCCTGTGGTGTTCTAGGTGGCGTGAGTTGTGAAACTATTCCACATTATTTTCAGTGAAGGCCAAACTCGTAACTCAAATATTCGCCTCCGTGATGAGATTGTAGAAACTTTATTTTCTTGTTATGATGATTCTCCACTTCACTCTGAAATTCTTTGAACTTTTCAAGTGTTTCAGATTTGTGTTTCATTAAGTAGATATACCCATATTTTCTCAAATCATCTGTGAAGGTCCGAAAATAACAATACCAGCCGCGAGCCTCAACACTCATCGGACCGCATACATCGGTATGTATTATATCCGGTAAGTCATTGGCTCGCTCCATTGTTCCGAGAATGGAGTTTTAGTCATCTTGCCCATGAAGCATGGTTCGCAAGTATCAAATGATTCATAATCAAGTGATTCCAAAAGTCCATTTGCATGGAGTTTCTTCGTGTGCTTTACACCAATATGACCTAAATGGTAGTGCCACAAGTATGTAGTACTATCATTATGAAGTTTGCATCTTTTGGCATCAAAATTTATGAATATGTGTATCACTAAGATCGAGATTCAATAAACCATTTTGGGCGTATGACCATAGAAGGTTTTATTCATGTAAACAGAACAACAATTATTCTCTGACTTAAATGAATAACCCTATTACAATAAACATGATGCAATCATATTCATGCTCAACGCAAACACCAAATAACATTTATTTAGGTTCAACACTAATCCCGAAGATAGAGCGAGTGTGCAATGGTGATCGTATCAACCTTGGAATCGCTTCCAACACACGTCGTCACCTCGCCCTTAACTAGTCTCTGTTCATTTTGCAACTCTTGTTTCAAGTTACTAATCTTAGCAACTGAACCGGTATCAAATACCCTGGGGCTACTATGATGAACACTAGTAAAGTACACATCAATAACATGTATATCAAATATACCTTTGTTCGCTTTGCCATCCTTCTTATCCGCCAAGTATTTGGGGCAGTTCTGCTTCCAGTGACCATTTCCTTTGCAGTAGAAGCACTCAGTTTTAGGCTTGGGTCTAGATTTGGGCTTCTTCATGGGAACGACAACTTGTTTGTTGTTCTTCTCGAAGTTCCCTTTCTGTCCCTTGCCCTTTTTCTTGAAACTACTGGTTTTGTTAACCATCAACACTTGATGCTCTTTCTTGATTTCTACCTTCCACTACAAAAAAAGACACATCCTGACTTTTTGGGCCGAACGAATTTTTTTCCTATCATACTTATGACACTTCTATGACGATAATTGTGACAAAACACGGTATCATCATAGATGTGGTGGGCTCCTAGTTCTATGACAAAAAATCATGACAAAAAATGGGCTTTTCGTCCTGGGTGGGCCGGAGACACAACTGCATGACATTCTTGGGGCCGTCCATGACGGAAAAAACGATGCGCGAAAAATATCCGGGAGATTCTTGGTACGGTGGGTGGTCGGGGGCCGAGGGATGCGCGTTTCTCTCGTACACGTACGAGCACGGGTGCGAGGCGTTGGGCTCTAACTGAACCCGAGCGGGGCGTTCGCCTATTGAACCCGAGCGATTGCACTGCAGGCTACGCGTTACTGAACCCGAGCAATCGATCAATGGCTGTTAACTGAACCCGATCGAATGATTCCTTCATTCGCTATTGCTGCTAACTGAAGCCGATCGAACCTGCTGCCTCCTTCCCTTGATGAACAGTGAGCGTTGTTGGGGGGTTTGGATGAATAGTTCTCGGTGGGGGGTTAGATGAACAGGACCCGATGGTAGTAGAGCCCGTTGCCGCTGGATGAACAGGACCCCGATCGATTGAGTCGGTGGAGGGGTGGGTGAACAAGACCCCGTGGAGGGATGGATGAACAGGACGACCCCGTGGAGGGCTGGTTGAACAGTAGCCGGTGGAGGGCTGGATGAATAGTAGCCCATGGAGGGGTGGTTGAACAGGACCCCGTGGAGAGGGCTGGTTGAACAGTAGCTGGTGGAGGAGCGCGTTGTGGAGGCTTGATGAACAGGAGCCCGTGGATGAACAGTCGCAGGTGGAGGCTGGAGGAGGTCGACGGTGGATGAACAGTAGCCCGTGGAGGCTGGAGGAGGTCGACGGTGGAGATGAACAGTATCCCGTGTAGTCCCGTTTTGTGGTACGCCACACCCCTCCCGATGAACAGGACCCCCGTTTCGACCGTAGCGCTCCAACACAAGTCCGCTTACTCCGCTTTGCGGTACGCCACACCCCTCCCGGTCAACAGGACCCCGCTTCAACCATAGGAGGTCCAACAGAATTCTGTTTCCTCCGTTTTGCGGTACGCCAGACCCCTCCCGATGAACAGGATCCCGTTTTGACCATGGCTGGTCGAACACAAGGCCGTTTCCTCCGTTTTGCAGTACACCAGGCCTCGTTTCCATCGGCTATTCCGTCCAAGCCGGTTGGCTCCCGATGAACACGACGATGCATTCTGTTTCGACCCAGCCGGTTGGCTCCCCATGAACACGACGACGACACAGGTTTTCCGTTCCCGCCCAGCCATGTACATGAGCCCTGGCCATATGTATGCGCGAGTAGGCTTTCGAGACCCTGCCTGTATGTACGTACATGGTCGTATTTTCTTTCTTGCACCCTAGCCGCTGTACATACGTGTACATGCTACGTGCGCGCCCCTACTACAACACTTGCGCGCCTCTACTACGACACGTGCCCTTCCTTGCACGGCCACGGTTCATCGCTGCAGCCTGCAGACAGACCTATCGAACAGTATGTACGTACACGTTCGCGACCATAATGACAACGCTATGTATGCTTTGACCAGGTGGGTCCCGACTGTCACGCACTTCCTTGCATGCGAAGATATAGCTGGTGGGTCCCAGCAGTCAGGGGGTGAATCATTTTTTTGCCCGTAATATGGACGCAGTTCCTTGCGTGCGAAGATGTAGCTGGTGGGTCCCAGCAGTTAGGGGGAAAGTTTTTTTTCACGAAATACGTTGGCCCATCCGGTGGGTCCCTGCTGTCAGGTGGAGGAATCATTATTTTCCGTGTAATAAGGAGGCACTTCCTTGCTGCGGCCGTGGACCCAGCTGTCAGCCTCTCCATGTACAGTACTCTTTCGATGGAAGTCCTTCCTTGACCATGTTGACCACGCCGTGCCGAGAGCACCACGGCGGTGGACGACGGCGATGCCTAGGAAGGGGAAGACGCGGAGACGGGGAAGACGCGGCAGTGGAAGCCCACACGGAGAGGAGTACGAGGGTTCACTGATTCGGCTGCGGTGTGAGGCTGCCGTCGCCGCAGAATAACAGGAGGTGTGGGTGAGTAGAGGCGGATGGCCTGGCCAGTGGTGGGAGTACTAGGGGCGGTGAGGCCTCCGTGGCATCACAGCCGGCCACGGGAGGCAGGAGCACGCGACACGACCGGCGCTGCTTTGGGCGGCTGGACCAAGAAGGCCAGAGGTTGAAGAAGCACTAAGGCCGTTGGATGGACATCGTACGGTCACTGGAGCTAGAATCATTTGTTGACGTATATAATAAGTAGAAAATCTTGCATACGCGTCAACTTCATAGGCCCACAAGTCAGATCATTCCCTATTTTTTAAAATAATTTACATATAGCTCATTGCAACTTCTTATGCAATTTATTGCAGTCCGTTTTTTTGTTGGCCAGGGCCAGGGTTAAAAATTTAAACGAAATTTTGCATATTTCTGTGTTTTCCAAACTATTTTTAATACCGAAATGTCGAGCCAAATTTAAAGTACTTTGAAGATGTATTTAAATTAGGTTAAAGCCCAATGAAATAGGAATCTAAAAATGTGAAAAAAATTCAGATATTATAAAGTAATTGCCAATTTGTCATCTGTTTTTATATTTACAACCCATTTCATGTTACTTTCAAGATTTGGAGGCATCTTGAAAGAGTTGCAGCCCATCAGGGCGTACAAATATAAGTAGGCCTGGATTGGGTATTCTTCAGAAAAAATAAACTGGGCTCGTTTTCACAAAGAAAAAATAGCCGGGCTGGTCATATGGTGAACATAAAATATAAGCCTGGGCTAGACGGGCCACATCCCAGTTGAAACCCTGCTCCTTCTCAACAATAACAAAAATAAAAAATATTGCTCGAGCAGCTACGTCCCAGGTGTCAGCCGATCTTGTGCTGTTCTCTTGTCTATTGACTATATACGCTCACAATGTCATGGGTCCCAGATGTCACGAAACCACTAGGAGGAAGCATTTTCTTTTTCCATACGCTGACATGGTGGCCCCCTACTGTCATCCTCTCCACGTACTTCTGCCGATTCTTGTTGTTTATTGACCATGTTGACAACGCGAGAGGGCGGCGCCGCGGCGAGCGCACCAAAGCGCGCGGAGGACGACGACGAGGCCTCGGACATCAACGTTAATGATTTAGGAGACGGTGGGGCGGCGATGTGTGCGCTGAGGCGCAGCCAGCCATGGGAGGCCGGAGCAGGCGGCCCCGCCGGCGCTGGTTTGGTTTTGGCGGCTGGAGGAAGACAGGACTAAGGAAACACGACAGACTGTAAAAGCAGCAGGAGTACTTAACAACCGTGGCATGATCGTCGAACTACGCGTGGCATGCAGGGCCCCCGCCTACTCCCACAAGCAGGACAGTCCGAAGGTCCTGACAAATCGTATGGGCCGAACATCCAAGGGACTGGAAATCCTGGTGGGTGCGATAAAACCCTGCAATGCATACAGATATTGGAGTGTAACCATAATTGATAAACCGTCCTCACAAAAAAGATGATCTGGATACTTCAAAATATACAGACTAAATTGAGTGGACAAACATTAACATAGACTGTTCTAAGGACTCACCACACACCAAAAGTGGCAACACTAAACAATACAGGGTTCACAAACACAAATCAAGTACTGAACAATAATACTTACTACAGACAAGCAAAGTTGCACTAATTAAACTCTGCAGACTATTTCTTGCCACCGACCTACGGGATGAACCCCACATAACTGACTAGGCCGTGGACTTCGTGAGAGATGTCTACCGGAACCATCACCATCTCGTCATCCTTGGAGAACCTAACATAGTGGTCTTTCCACTCATAAACATGACGATAAAGACAGGCCGCATCAGATTTGCCAGGAAGCTTTACCAGAACCACACCCTTCGTAATCGAAGGCACAGCCAGGAAATTTTTGTGGTCAAGTACAGCCTCAAGAACACGCCTGACAACAATGCTATAGGAAAACACTAGTGTAGGACATGTGGCGACAAGGACACAACAGCTGGATAGTTTAGCAATAGAACTCATCCTCAGGTCTTTCAGTTCACACAGCATGACTTTGAGAACTTCATCTCCACCATAGACCTGGTTATAATTCAAACATAAACCAAATATTTTATTACTACCTCCATTCAGAAATATAAGATGATTTTCGATATTATACTCCATATATGACTACATATACGCATAGAAATGAGTGAACAAAGACACTACAACATGTCTTCAAAGGCATGAGAGTAGAGGGATTACTTGCAATATCCATAACACAAGTTACTGAGGCAAATATACCCTCTTCAAATATACCCTCTCGCATGTTTTGGTCAAAAGAGGAATTTAGAACCGTCACTTTGCACACAAAAATCACATGCAAGATCACCCAGAAAGTTGTACTACTAGTACTAGTACTGCGTGTTAGATGAAAAATACGATCAAGATCGATAAAAAGATCTCAAGAAGAGATATTACCTAGACTTGCTTAATGAGGGATCCCGGAGAGGGGGGCTTGGTCAGGGCGATGGCTTTGAGCTTGTCTGCGGTAGTCTCGGCGGGGTGCTTGCGCTTCTTCATACCATGAGCCTCGACGGTTTTGGCCAGAGCCATAGACATCACTTCGGCCGGTGCTCCAGCGTCCATCAAGAAACTGTCAAATAGAAATAAAAGAAAAGAAATCATAATCACAAACCCAAAAGAAGAACAGAGAGGGAGTTATAGGATCAGTCTCGGGGTTGCAAGACCGGGCCTTGGCAGAATCAACACCATTGATGCGCTCACCTTTCCTTCTTTGGGAGAGAAGAACAATGGCAGAAGCAGGTCGGGGTTTTCTTGAAGAAATGAGGAACAAGAAGAGGGAGAAGCGAGTGGGGGTTTTCTTCAAGAGAGGAAGCTGAGAGAGAAGAGTGAAATGATGGTTCCTTCGTCCATCCAACTTACTGCTAGAAAGGAGGGGGTTTTGTGATTTGATGGTTCATTGTGCATTACTGCGGCGCTTCAATCGGGGTGTGTGGGTGCGTGGCTGCGTGTGTAAGTGAGAGTGTTGCGTGCGTGCGTGGGTGCATGTGTTCGTGTGAGTGTTGCGTGCATGTAGTTCGTGTGCATGCACGCGCGTGTGTATAATCACCACACCAACTCCCGTGTGTTAAAACAGATGGCTCAGCATACCAATACAAGGTCACCTTGTCCGTTGTGCCCGCGGTCATGACTTCGAACTACCGTCCAATATTTTTTGGTCGCTTGTTTTCATTCTTACTAGCAAGATTCCCGTGCATTGCAAGTAACATCAAGATGCATTTGTATGACTAGTTTATCTTGTGAGAGAAAAGGATGAACGAGGGAAGGCCTTATTTGCAAATGTGGAGAGGTGTGTGGGTACATCTTAGGCAAAATTGTCATAGTTTCTTTCCTATCCATCAGATATAAATCGGACGACCTATATTGCAGGATGGCAGGTACACCATCATCACCAACTCTGTTTTTATAAGAGTGTATTTTATCCCTACTCTTATAAAAAGCATAGTCGGTGATGATCATGTGCCGGCCATCCTGCAATATAGGCCGTCCGATCTATATCTGACGGATAGGAAGGAAACTATGGAAATTTTGCAAAAAGATACCCACACCCCTCTCCACACTTGCAAATAAGGCCTTCCCTTGTTCATCCTTTTCTCCCACAAGATAAACTACTCATACAAATGCGTCTTGATGTTCCGTGCAACACATGGGCATCTTGCTAGTATTTTATAAGAGTGTAGATGTATAGTAGATACAAACCGACGGGTGGGCCCGATGGTAGTGAGATAATGTGATGCAACACTAGAGGTGCCACATGGAGCGTTTAACTGGTCAACTAGTCGTGTCTCGAGCAAATACAGAGTTGTACAGTGATCCCGTGAGTGTATAATGACCACAAAACGTAAATGGTGACCGTAATGAGTGGATTCTGAAGTCCAATGTACGTATCGCGCTTTCGCTGCAAATACAATGATCGTCACTGTATATATCGTGAGAGAAAGATGAAACATGCGTGAATGTGCTAGGGGCTTACTTTTAGAGGACCTGGAGATAGTTTGTGTGCGTACCTGAAAGGGGCGTAGAGGGGGGGGATATGCGATGGAGAGAGAGATGCTCTTCTTTTCTCTTTATTATGACTACCTTTATATATAGTATAAAAATATACAAATTCACAGTGCGGAATAAATATCATTGTGGGCACCATGCAATGCAAGCGTTCATACTCCTCCATATAAATTTGTAATATTGCATATATTTAGAAATTCTAAAATATTTTTTTGGCCAGACTTTATTCAAAAGGAATGTTGTATGCGAAATAAACGTGAAGATAGGGCTTTTTAAATCAATGGGGCACGTGATGTAACATGTGTGTATGTGTAGTTGATGCATTTGGCAGGGCCTAGAGAGGTATGTGTATGTATTACATATTCGAGAGAGGCATGGATAGAGGGTCCGACAGGGGGGCGTGGGAGAGATAGCACGAGAAATGAGAGTGGTCTAGAGAAAGAGAGACGAGTATGACGTCACGGCGAGAGATTCCCTTGAGTGTGTATATGCAAGGGGGGAGTGGATAGAGGCACCAGGAGAATATATTTTTTGTGTGTGGTGTCTGTGTTGGTATGTGTGGGTGTGAGAAGATAACGAGACATGGGGGCAGAGGGTGTGTCACCGCGTGAGGTCCGGTGGGTCGAGGTGAGGCCCTTCGTTCGGTTCCGTCCCGCGCTACATTGGTCGGCTCGTGATGCATTTTGGGAGACCCATGGATGACTAGTCGTACAAGACAAAGATAGCATAATTGTGAAGGACTCTAGTCCACTGATAAAGCCGGCTAGGATTTGTAACCCCGGGTTCTCGGACTAAGGTAACCCCTTTATCTCTGATATTACTATATATCCAACCTAACTTTAAGGGGCATCCTACAGAATGCTCTGCTAGAATCATACTCGTCGATTAGGAAGAGAGGTGTGAGACAATGCGTGAGAGAAATGCCAAAAGATAATGTGCGTACAGGAGACACGTAGGCAGGTCTATGTATATAGAAAGGGTCGATGGGGATTGTGCATGTGTATGCTTGCGAGAGGAAGAGTGTTTGTGATAAAGGTTAGTGAAAACAGTCGTAAATGGTTACGAGAGGGAGGGAGGGTTATATCAAGAGCATGTGTGCGAGAAAGACACCTCGTGAGAGAGTGTGTGAGCATGTGTGAGAGACCACCGATGGAGAGTGAAACTACACGTACAAGACTGTTGTACACATTGATTAAAGATATAAATTGTATCCAAATATTAGGATGGGATCATGATATTTGCAATTCGCGTAAGGAACGGTCATTGATCCATCAGACATCTAGATTCTATCGAATTTGAGCATGTCTATGTTATTATTCGACACAATTGATCCACATAGTTAGTAGTTTGAACTCCAGACAATGCATCACTTTAGCAATCGAATATAAACGTGACTATAGTTCATGTTGTGTGTGTAAAGCACATTATACATACGAAAGTTACACAATGAACATTATAAATAGCTACCTATGAACTAGCATACATTTGAATTCAACTTGAGGTGGTTTTAAAAAATCAAATTCAACATGAAGTCCATTCAATTATTTGAATTTGATATCATGGCCTTTGTAAATCATACCTAAATTATGAGGGCACCAATCTTTGCTCTGATTTTGTACATAATAGCATATGTAGTCGTGTACAAAATAGATTCTAATTTAGCTCCTCCATTCCAAAATAATCATAGTTATAGGATTTTCAAGTGTTAAATTTTCAAAAAGAAGCGGATAATTTAATGAGGTTTTCAAACATACAAGGTCAAATTTAACGTTGTCTATTTAGGTCAATCCTCAAAGTTCAAGAGTACTCTAAACGTGAATGCTTGTGTTTCAACATTTCGAACGAAGAGCCAAAAGAGCCTCTAGTCGCCCGAAACCGCGTGAGATCAATGTTTGGTAGTACAAGGAAATTACTTTTCTAATAACTCCGACCCGTGAAACCTACCGGCCCGACATCCAAAGGTCTAAACCGGGGTAGGTTTGTAGCTTCATCTAGACGCCACGCAACCGCCTCCGAAAAACATTCATACACAATGGCCGCCTAAGCACACATGCGCACGACCGAAATCGCTCCCGCCCACTATTTGGGACACCTGGGATTATCATCCTACCCCCGACCCGCATTAGGTCCGAAATTTAAGAGGGGGGGCAAAGTTTGTACTTTCCCCAAATTTCAAACAAGCACGTCCCATCTTCTGTTCAAGAAAGCCAAAAACAAGCGCGTCCCAGACCGAAACATGGTTCTCCCCCTCCCCTCGCCCACCCGTCCGATTCCCCATTCGTACTCCATGGGCGCAAAAACTACCTCTCCACTAGCCGCGAAACCCCGGCGTCCTCCGTCCGCCACCCCATTCCACCCATCAGCCCCCGCCCTCCTCCACCACGCCAGAGCCGATATCCCGACGTCGTCGTCCACCGCAACCTCAAACGCAATGCCCTCCACGGCTAGTTGTTGAAGCCGAGCCGTCCGTACCCGAGCCAGTTCAACCACGCCGTCCTGCGCCTCACCGCTGCCGCTCCAACTTTGCCAACCTCCACCGCACCGGAGCTGTTCCTGCTACGTCGTCCTTTGTCGCCTCGGATCTACTTCCCCTCCACCGGCATACGACCATGACAACACAGTCAACAATTTGGCCATGGGTTCGTCCAAAAATCCATGGTTCTCCAAAACATATGTTCCCCGCGAGAAAAAACAAGATCGCCGCGACATAAGGATGAGACCACACTAGCAACCGATAAGGGTACTCCTCTTCCCTTATTCGTGCAAATCTTACATGTCTGCTTGCACGGTATTCATCCCACAGAAGACACTAGTTGACCGCTTCTTCTTGATACCAGATGTTCCTAGAAACTCGTGATGCACAAGGTTTCTCCTCATATACTATTTCACCTTAGCTAGAGGTCCGTCGCCCCCCTGAATTTCAATTCCTGGTCAGTTGATTCCCAATTAACGGAAGCATTCCTCGGTGTAACAGGCGCTAGTACACCTATTACGCCGGGGAAGCAGCACCTCGGTGTTTATCTGAGGGGCGTGTGGGGCCTAGAGCTACTAGCGCCGGATCTGGAGGTCGGCCGGGATTAAAGGGATGGCCTGGGGGAGCTGCTAAGCACGGCGGTGGTGTGAGGTCGAGGGGAGGGCGGGGCGGCGGAGGCAGGGGTCTGGGCCGGTGGTCGCTGGCGGTTCGAGAAAGATCGTCAACAGTGACTGGCGGGAGGTAGACGAAGGCCATCTTCCCGTTCCTTATAGATCGGACGGTTCATTAAAAAATCGACTGACGTATTTATTTTCAGTCGACTGTTATCTTGACATGACCACATCTGGTGGTGTGCTGGAGGAGTACCTGCATTTCCTGTGCTCATATATTAGAAAATCATACGGAGTAGAATCTAATTTTGTTTGCCATGCAATGTTGTAGAGCTATCATATGTCTCCTGTCATTTATTTTTCAGCCACCTACTATCTGCTAATTTTACAGTGCACTAGTTCTGCACACACTTCACCCATACTCTCACTATTGTGTTTTTATGCAAGGGTATTTCAGACCCTTCCTTGACAGAAGCAGAAAATATAAGAGAGAAGTCACTCCTGCGTGGTATGTGGCTAAGCCAGACACGTTTGAAGACTATAAAGGGTGTAGTGTCAGCAGATGGAGACGGGGAACGTAGGTCTGGAGTTGATGATCTTGCTCGCCATGAACCACCATCCCAGGTGCTTGCTTTAACTTCACGGTGTCATATGTGGTTGCATGTTCCATAAGATGTCTAGCTTGTATTCGAAAGGCCAAAGTCGGTCTTTATTAAGATAAGGAAATATATTTTTTACATGAACTACCATCTCGTGAGCACCAGAAGACAAATAGCTAGTCAGGGCACTGGCCAAGCCAGTGACAAGCCCAGCAAAGAGAGGCATCACATGGAAGCCAACTAAAAAGCCGAGATGGTGGCGAAGCAGCCCGCCTCCCACCAGGCTCTCAGGTCCTAGATGATCATGCTTACCACTCCAGCCGGATGTCTACCTTGTATTGCTTCCATTTTGGTTAAATTGTATCTGCTTAGCTTACACATTATACCTTTGAATATGACATGCCTTTCTGATTTTGGTACATACTAGTACATCTGTGTATTAACCATGTTCTTACATCAAACTAATGTTCTTGTGTATCCCTCATCAATCACTTATGATGAGGCAGTCAGGCAAGCGGAATACTCCTCATTTAGAGAATGCAGCGTCAGCCTCCCGACATGATTCTCAAGAAACAACAAGGCTAGATGAAGATAGTGAACGTAGCTCTGTAGTTGATTACCGCAATTCGCCTACACTACCATCACATGTGCTTGCTCTAACTTGGCAGCGTGATATGTGGTTGCATGTTGCGTATGGTGTCTAGATTGTAATTCTTCCAATCTGATTAAAATACATGTGCTATTCTGTTTAGGTTATACATTATACCTGTTAATGTGACATGCCTTCCTGTATTTAGTACATCGTACATCTGCCTATTAAGCATGTCCTCACATAAAACTATTGTTTTTTTGTATCCCGCATAAATCAATATGACGAGACACCTTCAGTATATGCAGTGTGATATTAGTTGCATCTTTGATTGATTTATAGCATGCGCTGCTTCTAATTTGTTGAAATGACATTTATGTTGGGACACTTTTAACTTAGCAGAGTCATATTGGTTGCATCTTTCATGTGGTGTCTAGCTTGCATTGCTTCTTATTTGGTGAAATGGTTTCTGCTTAGTTTACACAAATAGTTGTGAATATGCCATGCCGTCCTGTTTTTCGTATTATTCCATCCTGGAATCATGTGTTTGCCTTACATCAAAGTTTTGATTGTCAGTATCATGCACGAATGAGTTCTGAAGAGTGAATTTTATTGCTTTTTCTTGTCGGTTTTACTTGACAATTCAAAATCAATAAAGCGGAAGGAAGTTAGCAAGGCAGCGGATGAAGGTGCTCCTTCCAAATGGAGGGCCTCTACATATTCTACTCGTCCATCCCCCCAAGATGATTTCCAAGACAACACATGCATAGACACTCAACATAGCTGTGTTGGTGATGATCACGTCTCCCCTAGTGCACCATCACAGGTGCTCCCTCTAACTTGGCACTGTTATATGTGGTTGCATGTTATGTATGATGTCTAGCTTGCATTGCTTCTAATTTTGTTGAATTGCATCTGCTTACTTTACACACTATACTTGTGACTAAGACACGTGTTCCTGTTTCTAGAACATACAATATCTGTCTATCACACCATGTTCTTACATCAAAGTACATTTGTTCTGAAGAACTAAATTGTTATTCATTTTTCTTGTCATCTTGACTTAACATGGCACAGAGAAAGAGGAAGCAAGATAGAACGACAAGGAAAGGGAAGCGGAACAATCCTGCAGATTCTGCTGGTACTGATGGTGCAATAGAAGGTCAAAGTCCGGCGGAAAATTATACCGATAGGGTATCCCTTGCTACACGAGCTGCAGAACAACCCAAACATAAACAAATAGCTGCCACCAAACAAGCAGAGACAACCCTAGTTGTTGCAACACCTTCCATAGTACCACCAGCTGCATGATTTACTCGTTCGTCAACTCAGCTAGGAGCACGTTCCCAAGCTCCCTTGTCACCTGACACTACTTCCGAAGCACTCTTGGCCCAAGATGAGTTGGCAAGATCAGATGAGCTTTGTGAGCTTCAACAACAAGAAGGAGTTGCTGGAGTCAAGTTACAGTTGCATGCTTCTTTATATGTAGTCTCATAGTTTGATGTACACTAACACTTCCTATGTTTTTTGTTGGACTAGCACCTAGGCGGAAGAGGAAACAAACATCATAGATAATGCTCGATAGGTTAACTAAATCTAGAGGAGGAAGAATGGAGATCTGTTTTGAGGCAGGTTTAAAAAGGCCACGTGATGCTACAGAGTCAGCCAAATTAGTATCAGAGGCAGCGATTGCTGTTAGGTGTCATGTACGTATCCTCCCAACATGGATTCAGTACAGGAATGACAAAGACGAAACCCAGTTCAACACTTTCCTCGACCATTTATCTCTAAGTATGGTTATGTATGGAAACTAGTAATATCGTCTTGCTCTATCCAATACTTTCTAGGTTGCTGATAATTAGACTCCCATAATTTTCAACGAATGAGGTTCAAGTTGGATAGCCTAGATGATGCAACTAGACAAGCTTGCACCCATGTTTTCAAGTCTGCTTTGCGATAGTATCGGTATAACTTGAGGAAAACTCACTTTGAAGGCAAGGCTAACAGTAAACTTGCCCAAACATCTCAAGTGGAGAATATATCTGATGAAGACTAGAGAGGCCTCATTAAACACTGGTCCGATCCGAAGTATCAGGTACATTATATATATGTGATCAGATCACATGTTGAAGTCCTATTTACGCATGTGCCACACGAATCTATCTTCTTGTAGGTGAACTTTTCAAAGAACAAGGCCAACCGTACGAAAGTGGAATTCCAACAGACGACAGGATCTCGTAGCTATATTGCACACTGCGAGGCTCTTGTAATTAGTTGTTGTTTCACTCTTTTCGTTGTACCATATTATTAGATCTATATTGACTTGTTCCAAATGCAGAGCAAAGCCCACAAGGACCAAAAATTACCTGAACCAAATGCCATGGAAATCTTCAAGGACTGTCACACCAGCAAGAAGAAGGGCATGACTACACCAGTCAAAGCCGTTGTTGTAAGTCCTTAATCCTCATGCCTTTTAACTACTACTTACTCTGACTTGTGCCTTGAACTTCATGGTTTGCAGCCAATGTCTATTACTCTTTTCAATTTTATACACAATTGTCTTAGCATATCATTGCACCTTACAAGGTTTAAAAGAGAGGAGTGATGTTCCTTTGATCTTGACTTGTAATCTAGTTCCGTGCTAGACTTGCCCACACAATGTTACAATTGCCTGTTTGTCTATTCTCAGTTGTTTTGTGATATGAATGATGTCATACTATGCTTACCGTATTATAAACTTTGTCCCTTTATCCTTAGCCCTCAATACAATGTGAAGAAATAGACAATATAGTAGTGATGGTACATGGTCATATGTTTGGAACCTGGTTTTAGCATGTACTTTGCAATAAAATACAACTATTATTTTACATGGGTTCACCAGAATAAGTTCTGTATATAGACCAAAGCTATTTTGTTTGGTTTTACTGCCTCCTTAATATCTTCTGTTTTGGTACTACTAATGTAAAACCACAACTTTTCAGTGAGCTATGGAAAAAATGGTGGAACCGCCACCTTCTGAAGGTGGCGAGGCAACTATAACTGCAAAGTCAGCTCTTGCTGCAGTGGGTCAGTACCTGTCCACTATCAGTGCCAAAAGCACGTTCCTGCGTAATACTGGGTTGGTTGTTAAGGCAATCTCGTCCAAACTGCGATATGCAAGATCAAAACAATGTTGTATCTGCGCTCCAGACACAAGTCTATTCCCAAATAGAGACCCTTTGTGAAACAAGGAGAGACATTGTTCGATGTTGTCAAGATATGCATGGTTTTGAAACCAGACTATCAGACATTTGCTATGTTGTTCAGGAGCCTAGGAGAACTGAAGGCCAAGGTTATGGTGCTCCATCGGACAATACAACAAGAAAACGTAACAGTCAGGTCAAATGAACTGAGCTTCCAAACTTCTGGTGGTGCATTTATCTGCTAGACTGTTAACTTTTATGCCAACCTTCCTTTTGTTTTATAGTTGTAATTTGTTTTGGTGCGATACAAAATTTGTTCTTAACGTGCAGCCACCGGCTGAAGAAAACAGCAATCCATTTTTGTATAGTGTAGGGTGTTCCCTATATTTGCACTGGTGGCGAACTTTGATGCCCACCGGCTGTAGTTTACATGGGCCTCCTACGGGCCGTAGAAACAATGGGCATTCTAAGGGCCGTAGAAACAATGGGCCTTCTACTGGCATTGAAACAATGGGCCTTATACGGGCCGTAGACACAATGGGCGTTCTATGGGCCGTATCATCAATCGGCCTTCTACGGGCTTATGATCGGTTGGCCAAACATGGGCCAATAACATACCACATTATGGCCGTAAATGGGCTAGAGTTGAAATCGTCCATTCATGGGCCGACCATAACGGGTCGTCGTTAATCGGCCATATTTTGATGACGCTATCAAAACGGCCCAAAGCATTAACGGGCCACAAAGGGGCTGACTATAACCACAGGCTGAATTTTGCCCACAAGCAGAAAATGACAGTAACGGGCCATAAGTAAACAAATGTGGAAATGAGCCCAATAATAAATGGGCCCCGAGAAGGCCGAAAGATAACATGGGCTGGAAACGGCCCAACTGAATAATGGGCCGTTAATGGGTATAAAGTGATACACTATTCATTACGGGCCAGTTTCACCACAGGCCGTTAATGGGTATAAAGTGATACACCGTTCATTACGGGCCAGTTTTACCACGGGCCGTTAATGGGCTGAGAGTAATAAGGGGCTCATATGGGCCGAAAGACGTCATGGGCCATACATGGGCCGAAAGTTAAAACGAGCTGGAATTATATTGGACGGCCGAGATGACGCTACTGGGCCTAATTTGGTTAGGACGTAAACGGGCCCTGGGTTAGCGGATTGTAAATGGGCTATATGTGAACACGCCATTAACAGGCTTGCCGTGGCCCGGCCCGCCACCTTTTGACCAAGTCAAACAGGTCGGCCTTTTCACAGGAATGGGCCTCTGTTGGGCCGTGCCATGTGTCAACGTATCATGGGCGCTTTGTGTCCAATGAGTGGATGGCATCTGTCCCAACAGTGAGCTGACACGTGTTTCCTCCAGCCAATGATGATTTTACACATGGAAAATCCCCATTGGTCGGGGCTGTTAACGGGTTATCGGATCCAAAACTGGACCCGATAGCTTAACGGCGTTCCGTTATGATGGATGCCACGTGTCGGTCACCGTTGACGAAAGCACTTCTGTGACGCGCGATTTATCATCATGGAATTGGACACTTCTGTGATGATAATTTTGGTAATGTCATGGAACACTTCTACGACAGCACATGTATGACTATCTTGATTCTTTCATAAAATTGTCATGGATGTACATGCATGACAAAAAATGCGACCTACTATGACAAACACGTATCATCACGGAAGTGTATTTTTTTTGTAGTGTATGTCAAAAGGCTTCAGCCTGATAAGCTCGAACCCAAATTGGAGAAGTGCGTCTTCATAGGATACCCTAAGGAAACAATTGGGTACACCTTCTACCACAAATCCGAAGGCAAGATCTTTGTTGCCAAGAATGGAAACTTTCTAGAGAAGGAGTTTCTCTGGAAAGAAGTGAGTGGGAGGAAAGTAGGACTTGATGAGGTAATTGTACCTTCTCTCGAATTGGGAAGTAGCTCATCAGAGAAATCCGTTCCCGTGATGCCTACAACAACTAGAGAGGAAACTAATGATGATGATCATGAGACTTCGGATCAAGTTACTACTGGACCTCGTATGTCGAACAGAGCACGTTCCGCACCAGAGTGGTACGGTAATCCTGTTCTGGAAGTCATGTTACTAGACCATAACGAACCTACGAACTATGAAGAAGCTATGATGAGCCCAGATTTCGATAAATGGCTTGAGGCCATGAAATCTGAGCTCTCATCCATGTATGAGAACAAAGTGTGGACTTTGGTGGACTTGCCCGATGATTGGTGAGCCAAGAGAATAAATTGATCTTCAAGAAGAAGACTGACTCTGATGTTAATGTTATTGTCTACAAAGCACGACTAGTCGCAAAAGGTTTTCGACAAGTTTAAGGAGTTGACTACGATGAGACTTTCTCACCCGTAGCGATGCTTAAGTCTGTCCGAATCATGTTAGCAATTGCCGCATTTTATGATTATAAAATCCAGCAAATTGATGTCAAAACTACATTCTTTAGTGGATTTCTTAAAGAAGAGTTGTATGTGATGCAACCAGAAGGTTTTGTCGATCCTAAGGGTGCTAACAAAGTGCGCAAGCTCCAGCGATCCATCTATGGACTCGTGCAAGCATCTCGGAGTTGGAATATACGCTTTGATGAGGTGATCAAAGCATATGGTTTATAGAGACTTTCGGTGAAGCCCGTATTTACAATAAAGTGAGTGGGAGCTCTGTAGCATTTCTAATATTATATGTGGATGGCATATTGTTGATCGGAAATGATGTAGAATTTATAGATACCGTAAAAGGATACTTGAATAAGAGTTTTTCAATGAAAAACCTCGGTGTAGCTGCTTATATATTAGGCATCAAGATCTATAGAGATAAATCAAGATGCTTAATAGGACTTTCACAAAGCACATACCTTGATAAAGTTTTGAACAAATTCAAAATGGATCATTCAAAAAAAGGTTTCTTGCCTATGTTACAAGGTGTGAAGTTGAGTCAGACTCAATGCCTGACAACAACAGAAGATAGAGAGAAAATTAAAGTCATTCCCTATGCCTCAGCCATAGGTTCTATCATGTATGCTATGTTGTGTACCAGACCTGATGTGTGCCTCGCTATAAGTTTGGCAGGGAGGTACCAAAGTAATCCAGGAGTGGATCACTAGACATTGGTCAAGAATATACGGAAGTACCTGAAAAGGACTAAGGATATGTTTCTCGTTTATGGAGGTGACAAAGCGCTCGTCGTAAATGGTTACGTCGATGCTAGTTTTGACACTGGTCCGGATGACTCTAAGTCACAAACCAGATACGTATTTATTTTGAATGGTTGAGCTATCAGTTGGTGTAGTTCCAAGCAGAGCGTCGTGGCGGGATCTACGTGTGAAGCAGAGTACATAGCTACTTTGGAAGCAGCAAATGAAGGAGTCTGGATGAAGGAGTTCATATCCGATCTAGGTGTAATACCTAGTGCATCGGGTCCAATGAAAATCTTTGTGACAATACTAGAGCAATTGCCTTAGCGAAGGAATCCAGATTTCACAAAAGAACCAAACACATCAAGATACGCTTCAACTCCATCCGTGATGAAGTCAAGGAGGGAGACATAGAGATTTGCAAAATACATACAGATCTGTACGTAGCAGACCCGTTGACTAAGCTCTTCCACGAGCAAAATATTATCAACGCCAAGACTCCATGGGTGTTAGAATCATTACAATGTAATCTAGATTATTGACTCTAGTGCAAGTGGGAGACTGAAGGAAATATTCCCTAGAGGCAATAATAAAGTTGTTATTTTATATTTCCTTATTCATGATAAATGTTTATTATTCATGCTAGAATTTTATTGATCGGAAACCAAAATACATGTGTGAATACATAGACAAACACTATGTCTCTAGTGAGCCTCTACTTGACTAGCTCGTTGATCAAAGATGGTTAAGGTTTCCTAACCATGGACATGAGTTGTCATTTGATAACGGGATCACATCATTAAGAGAATGATGTGATGGACAAGACCCATCCGTTAGCTTAGCATATTGATCGGTCAGTTTTATTGCTATTGCTTTCTTCATGTCAAATACATATTCCTTCGACTATGAGATTATGCAACTCCTGGATACCGGAGGAATGCCTTGTGTCCTATCAAACGTCACAACATAACTGGGTGATTATAAAGATGCTCTACAGGTATCTCCGAAGGTGTTTGTTGGGTTGGCATAGATCGGGATTAGGATTTGTCACTCCGAGTATCGGAGAGGTATCTCTGGGCCAAGCCTTGCAAGCAAAGTGACTAATGAGTTAGTTGCAGATGATGTATTACAGAATGAGTGAAGAGACTTGCTGGTAACGAGATTGAACTAGGTATGAAGATACCGACGGTCGAATCTCGAGCAAGTAACATACCGATGGACAAACGGAATTACGTATGTTGTCATAACGGTTAGACCGATAAAGATCTTCATAGAATATATAGGAGCCAATATGAGCATCCAGGTTCCGCTATTGGTTATTGACCGGGGAGGTGTCTCGGTCATGTCTACATAGTTCTCGACCCGAAGGGTCCGCACGCTTAACATTCGATGACGATAATGTATTATATGAGTTATGTGATTTGGTGACTGAATGTTGTTCAGAGTCCCGGATGAGATCACAGACATGAAGAGGAGTCTTGAAATGGTCGAGAGGTAAAGATTAATATATAGGACGATAGTATTCGGACACACGAAGTGTTCCGAAGTGTATCGGGTATTTATCAGAGTACCGGAGGGGTTACCGGAACCCCCGGGGGGAATATATGGGCCATATGGGCCATGAGAGGGGAGCACACCAGCCTACAAGGGGTGGCGTGCCCCCCTATGGCAGGTGGCCGAATAGGATAAGGAGAAGAGGGGGTTGGGCCACCCTTGCTTCTCTTCTTCCCACTTCCTTTCATCTCCGGTGGAAAAAAGGAAAGGGGGGGGGCGCCACTTGGGGAAACCCCAAGTAGGATTCGGATCCTACTTGGGGCACCCCTTGTCTGCCTCTCCTCCCCTCCCACCTATATATATGTGGGGAGGGGGTGCCTAGAACACACAACATCAATTGTTAGCCATGTGCGGCGCCCCCCTCCACAGTTTACACCCCCGGTCATATCTTCGTAGTGCTTAGGCGAATCCCTGCGCAGATCACTTCACCATCATTGTCACCACGCCGCCGTGCTGACGAAACTCATCTACTACCTCGACAGCTTGCTGGATCAAGAAGGTGAAGGACGTCGCCGAGCTAAACGTGTGCAGAACTCGGAGGTGCCGTACATTCGGTACTTGATCGGTCGGAGCTAGAAGAAGTCTGACTACATCAACCGCATTTTCAAACGCTTCCGCTTACGGTCTACGAGGGTACGTAGACACACTCTTCCCCTCGTTGGTATGCATCTCCATGGATAGATCATTGCGTGTGCGTAGAATTTTTTTGGTTTTCCATGCCACGATTCCCAACAACATCACCTCGATGTATAGCTTCTCCATGCAAGCGAAGCATCTAAGGAATCTTGCAACTTCATCTAGATCGGGGTCGACATATTGTAGTGCCAAGATCTTCACTGTGTGCAGAGGCCGGGTCAAACTTGTGGGAATCATTTTTTGGATGACAGGCGAACATATAGATCAACAACAATTAGATAAAATGTGTTGTCCAATAATATATAAGAAGGATGTCGGCGTTCTGGGAACGGGGGTACCCAGACTTGCCTGCCTGCGGCCTGTGGCGTGGCTCAAATAGAGGCCCAGGGTGGCCCATCTGCATCGACACAAGACTCAAAACCCTCGCGAGGGGCCAAGCCTCGCGAGGCGGACGACACGACGCTTCCTCAAGCACGGCCTCCTTAGGCTGGCTCGTGAGGAGGCGGAGAGATCAAGGCGGGTACCTCACGAGGTGCCCATGACGCAAGCCATGACGACCAAGGGTGCTAGGCGGGCGCCAGCCCGCGCAGTGTCCTCCCTTTCCTCTTTGGTGCAAAGGGGGCAAGCGCAGGCGAGAGGATCAAGCAAAGGCACCCATTTCGGTGCAACGAGACCAAGACCAGCTCCGCGACGATGAGGAAGTCACTATGGAGCCCAAGCCGGCGTCACCACAGGGCCTTTGGCAGGCGAAGACCAGCTTTAGTCAGGATAAGTGTACCAGATGTTCCCCTTCAAATTGGCCAATTGTTGGCGCCCTTCCCGCTCAATATTTGGGAAGAGGCCCATGGCCTTTGCCTATAAATAGGACTATCCACCCACAGGATAAAAAGGAGGATCCAGCGTCTAGAGAGAGGGAGGAGGACGGTCGAACTCCCCCTAGCAGCTCATCCCCTAGCCAAGAACAGGTCCTCGCGAGGCCGTTCACCTGTACTATTCTTCCTCATCAGCCCAAGAGGCAATCCACCCGCCACAAACTAGAGTAGGGTGTTACACCACAATGGTGGCCCGAACTAGTATAAATCTTGTGTCTCTCGCATTGTTCTTGCAGTAGCTAGATCCTGATGAGACGGAGAGGTAGAGGGCACGATCTCCGTGCGCACCCCAGAGTTCGAACCTTAAGGGTCTACCGGAACCCGGAATCCGACATTTGGCGCGCCAGGTAGGGGTGCGCCGGAATCTGCCTTCCACCGCTCCGCTCTCCTCCGATCGCCGCATCCATGTACGGCGCACGTCGAGCTCGCGCCACGCCAGCGGCCCTCGCTGGTGGACGTCCTCGCCGTTCCCCGTCGCTCGCCGTCAACACCGCCACCGGCCCGGTGGGAGGCGAGCAACAAGCACCACCCCAGCGCCTGCCTATGCGACCGGGCTGCCGCACAGCAACGTCGACGCTCCCGGTCGTCACGGCCCTCCTGGGCGGCTCGTAGGCGCCACCAACGAGCCGCCACGTCAAGCCGTTTGCCCGCCAGATCGCGTCGTTTCCGCGCAGCAGGGGGCTCCCACGGACCGGGCGGCACGCGAGGTTGGCCTGACCTTCAGCTCGGAAGACCACCCAGCTAACTTGGCCGGCTCGGGCGCGCTCCCCCTGTTGTGCACCCCCACCATCTGCCAGGTGGCCGTCACCAGAACCCTCGTCGATGGCGGCGCGGGCCTCAGCGTGCTTTCGGTCGAGAACTTCAACCTCCTCCGCATACCCCGGGAGCGGCTGCAGCCCAGCCGATCCTTCTTAGGCGTCGGGGGCGGGTCGTCCGACTCCTTGGGACAGATCCGGCTCCCGGTGACCTTCGGCACCTACGACAACTTCCGCACGGAGATGGTCGACTTCGACATCGCCCCCATCGGCCTCCCTTACAACGCCATCCTCGGCTACCCGGCACTGGCTCAGTTCATGGCCGCCACGCACCCAGCGTACAACCTCATGAAAATGCCCGGGAGCAACGGTACCCTCACCGTGCACGGAGACACCGGGGACGCCCTGCGAGTACTCAAGCTCGCCTTCAAGACGGCGGCATCGGCGCAGCCCGCCGACGCGGGGACCCCTTAGCCCCAGGGGGCTGCGCCTACCAAGAAGAAGCAGTTGTTCACCCAGGACAAGGCAGAAACCAAGCAGATACCCGTTGACGAGGACGGGTCCTCCAGCGCCACTTTCACCATTGGCGCCAACCTGGGGCCTGAGCAGGAGGGGGCCCTGGTCAAGTTCCTGCGTGCAAACAAGAAAGTGTTTGCTTGGGAACCCGATCAGTTGGCAGGGATCCCCAGGGATGTCATCGAACACCACCTCAACGTATGCCCAAATGTGCGCCCCGTGAAGCAGAAGGCCAGGCGGCAGTCCGCAGAGAAACAGGCCTTCATCGTCCAAGAGACCCGCAAGTTGGAAGCCACTGGAGTTATTTGCGAGGTCCGGTACCCAGATTGGTTGGCCAACCCTGTCGTTGTACCCAAGAAAGGAGGGAAGGAACGCATGTGTGTCGACTTCACCAACCTCAACAAGGCATGCCCGCAAGATCCGTTCCCGCTCCCTCGCATCGACCAGATCGTCGATTCCACCGCCGAATGCGACCTTCTGTGCTTTTTGGATGCCTTCTCAGGATATCACCAGATCAAGATGGCGATAGAAGACGTTGAGAAGACTGCCTTCTTGACCCCGTGCGGGGTATACTGCTATACATGCATGCCGTTTGGACTACGCAACGCAGGGGCAACCATTCAGCGGTTGATGCACATCACCTCGGGCCCGCAGCTCGGGAAGAATGTTGAAGCATACGTCAATGACATTGTGGTGAAATCTCGAGAGGCCAGGACCCTGATACAAGACCTGGAGGAGACCTTCGCGAGCCTCGACGCAGTGAACCTGCGGCTCAACTCGGAGAAATGCGTGTTTGGCGTTCCCCCGGGCAAGCTTTTGGGATTCCTCGTGTCTCACCGTGGCATCGAGGCCAACCCCGAGAAGGTCAAGGCAGTCGAGGACATGAGTCCGCCAAAGACCCTCAGAGAAATGCAGAAGCTCACTGGGCGTGTGACCATGCCAGGGCGCTTCATCTCCAAGTTGGGGGAACGAGCGCTGCCTTTCTTCCAGCTTATGAAGAAAAAGGGGCCCTTTGAATGGACTGAAGAGGCAGATAAGGCATTTCAAGATCTCAAGAGGTACCTAACCAGTCCCCCGGTCATGGTGGCTCCGTGCCCTCAGGAGCCTCTGCTGCTTTACCTTGCCGCCACTCCCTACTCTGCCAGCGCAGCACTGGTGGCGGTTAGGGAGGAGCGCCAGTCCAAGACCACAGCGACAGCCCGAGGTCAGACAAGATGGGAACAGGGAAAGCTCGAGAAAGCCGAAGCTACAGATGAAGAGAGTCAGCCGCCGAGGGACGCACAAGAGACAGGAGAGGCAGCATGCCCGGATGGTCCACCTCCCGAGGCCACAGCATCTCGCGAGGTGTCCTCACCTCCCGAGGGCGCCACGACCCAAGCTGCCCACAACCTTGTTGAGCACCCGGTCTACTTCATTAGCACGGTGCTACGGGACGCGAGGGCCCGATATCCGATGCCCCAGAAGCTCCTCCTCGCGCTGCTGGTGGCCTCGCGCAAGCTGCGGCACTACTTCCAAGCTCACCCGATCAAGGTCGTCTCATCGTACCCCCTGGAGAGGGTGCTCAGGAGCCCTAACTCAGCCGGAAGGGTCGCTGAGTGGAACATAGAGTTGCAAGCGTTTCAGCTCGAGTTCAGCACAACTAGGGTCATCAAAGGAGCTGCGTTGGCGGATTTCATGGTGGAATGGACAGAGGCGCCGGGCCTCAAGGATGACGAGGATCGCTCCCTCTCCCCAGGGAGTGAGGCGCCAGAAGGCTGGGTCATGTACTTCGACGGGGTATTCTCCAGGCACGACGCGGGGGCTGGTGCTGTGCTGATATCACCCACTCAGGATAAGCTTTGCTATGCAGTACAACTCTGTTTCCAGCAAGGAGAAAAGATCTCCAACAACATAGCAGAATATGAGGGACTGATAGCAGGGTTGAAGGCCGCAGCAGCCCTGGGAGTGAAGCGCCTCACCGTCAAAGGTGACTCGCAGCTCCTAGTCAACTTCTCCAACAAGGTGTACGAGCCGAAGGACGTGCATATGGAGGCCTACCTAGCAGAGGTCCGCAGGATGGAAAAGCAGTTCTGGGGGCTGGAGCTGAAGCACGTGCCCCGTGGCACCAACCAGGAAGCTGACGACATAGCTGGATGGGCGTCCAGGCGGCTGCCGCAGAAGCCCGGCGTCTTCAAAGAGCGGCTCTTTAAGCCTTCAGCGCAGCCAACGCTATCAAGCACAGCTCAGCCTCGAGAGGAGCTCCCTCAGCCGCCAGCCTTAGGAGCCCCGGCCTGCGGGCCGACCTCAGGAGCACGTTTGCTCCTGACGATGGAACCTCAGGAGGAACGCTGGATCACCGAGCTCCGGAATTACCTGATACATGGGACCCTGCCAGAGAAGGAAGAGGAAGCAGAACGTGTGGCGCGGCAGGCCACGGCATACTGCATCAGAGACGGAGAACTCTACCGGAAGCGACCCAACGACGTATCTCTGCGCTGCATCTCCAGGGAGCAAGGGAGGGAACTACTGGGGTACATACACGGTGGAGACTGCGGACACCACTCGTCATCACGAACCCTCGTCGGCAAAGCATTCCATAGTGGGTTCTATTGGTCCACCGCGCTCAACGACGCGACCGAATTGGTAAAGGCTTGTGAGGCCTGCCAGTTCCATTCCAAGCATATCCATCAGCCGGCGGGGAGCCTGCAGACTATACCCCTCTTGTGGCCATTCGCAGTTTGGGGGTTGGATATTCTGGGCCCGTTCCCTCGGGCGCCAGGGGGCTACCATTACCTCTACGTCGCCATTGACAAGTTCACCAAGTGGGCAGAGGTGGAGGCTGTCCGTACCATCCCCGCAGGCTCCGCGGTCAAGTTCATCAGGGGCATCGTGAGCCGGTTCGGGGTGCCAAACCGCATCATCACAGACAACGGTTCGCAATTCACCAGTAACCTCTTCAAAACATACTGTGCTAACCTTGGAACGCAGATATGCTACGCTTCGGAGGCACACCCGCGAAGCAATGGGCAAGCCGAACGAGCAAACGCGGAGGTCCTGAGAGGCCTCAAGACCAGGACGTTCAAGAAGAAGCTGGAGGCCTGCGGCAGGGGTTGGTACGATGAGCTCCAATCCGTGTTGTGGTCCATCCGCATGACCGCGACCAAACTAACCGGGGAGACTCCGTTCTTCCTGGTCTACAGAGTCGAAGCAGTCCTTCCTCATGAGGTCAGGCGTCGCTCCGCGCGGGTCCTGGCGTTCGACGAGGCGCAGCAGGACGCCATGCGGGGGATGGACCTCGTGCTGGGGGAGGAACGCCGCCGGGAAGCCGCACTGCGAACGGCAAGGTACCAACAGGCGCTACGACGATATCACTACCGCAACATCCGCCCCAGGACCCTCGAGGTAGGAGACCTCGTACTCAGGCGGGTCCTCTCCAGGGAAGGGCTGCACAAGCTCTCTCCCATGTGGGAGGGCCCGTTCAAGGTTGTTCATGTTTCCAGGCCAGGCTCCGTGCGCTTGGAGACTCAAGAGGGGGAGCCGATCCAGAACGCGTGGAACATCCAGCACCTCCGGAGGTTTTACCCCTAAAAGGCCCTGAGCCTGTGAAGAAGGCGAACGCCTGTGAAGATCATCTCTTTTTGGAAAAGGCCCTGAGCCTGTGAAGAAGGCGAACGCCTGTGAAGATCATCTCTTTTTGGAAAAGGCCCTGAGCCTGTGAAGAAGGCGAACGCCTGTGAAGATCATCTCTTTTTGGAAAAGGCCCTGAGCCTGTGAAGAAGGCGAACGCCTGTGAAGATCATCTCTTTTTGGAAAAGGCCCTGAGCCTGTGAAGAAGGCAAACGCCTGTGAAGATCATCTCTTTTTGGAAAAGTCCCTGAGCCTGTGAAGAAGGCGAACGCCTGTGAAGCTCATTACCTCTAAGGAGAAAGGCCCGGAGCCTGTGAAGAAGGCCAATGCCTGTGAAGCTCGCCGCCCCGTGACACTCTCACGTAATAATGAGTGGGGCTGTACACGCCCCGGAGTCTCAGGAGCGCCGGCCTCAGGCCCTGGGGCTCCCTCCCACGCCCAGTGGCAGCACTTAGCTCCGCGCTGGTGAGAAGACGTCGAAGACTAGACTAGGTGCCGGACGCGGCTTTTTCATCTGCTTTCCGCATTTGGCGTGTTTTATTTGCATTTGAAGTCTTATCGAAGCTACCGCCGTTGTTGATTTGTGGTTTGTCGATTTTTGCTCCTCTTTTCGATTTTCTCCCATGAAGGCCTCGCGAGGGATGGGGCTCGAACGCCCTCGCAAGCGTTTTTGCTCTAGCCATTTAAAGGTTTCACGGCCCAGGCTCTCTACAGGAGCACCCCTCTGGTCCATGCCCCTCGGGCACCGCAACATACACACAGGGCCTGGGTCGGTCGCCCCCCGGCTGGGGCCGCAAACTACCTACGCGAGGGCAAATAGTTGTGAAACGCGACAACAAAATTAAGGTAATGGCAATAACTCTTAAACACGCCCCCACGGGGCTCCACACAGTTGTCTTATCTTACACAGGAAGCAAAAGGAAAAGGAAAGGGTGAGCCCGGCGCGGCCCGCCCCGCATCGGTCTACGGAGGCGACACCAGATGCTTCCGGAGCTCAGGCGGACTCCCTCTCGCGCTTCACCGGAGCGCGATGACGGGCGGCTGAACAGCCACCCCCCAAGCAGGCGCGGAGGCGAGGGGGCTGGCTGCAGCCACCGCTGGAGGAGCCGCCTGAAGGGGAGTAGGCGAAGCTCGGGGAGCCTCGGGTTCCGCCAGCAGAGCGAGCGCTGTCTCCTTCATCGTCGTCCTCAGGGCAGCATCCTGCACGGCGACCGTCTTCCCCAAACACCCTCACGTAGAGGGTGCTGTCGCCGTCGAACTTGAAGTGCAGGGTGCACCGCTCGCCTAGGCCGCGCGCGCGGGCAAACGTCTGCCAGCCGCGTGCCAGGGCCCCATTCCCAGAAGGGGAGACCTCGAGCGAGACCCAAGAGGCCCTACTGCAGCAGCCGTCGGCCTGGAGCCAGAAGCCACACCGAGCGCCGGCCGGCAGCTCGCTGATGAAGAAGCGAGGGAGCTGGAGCCAGGTGCTGGCCGGGTCCGCCGACCACACGACGAACTCCGGCAGCACCTCCGCCGAGCAAAAGCGCGGCCTGGGAGGCCGCGCAGCCACAACCTGCCTCTCCATGGCGGCCGAGCGCTCACCACCGCGTGGAGAACCACCCCTGTGTCCGCGGGGAGCCACAGCGGGGACCACGGGATGCTTGCGGGGACGACCCCGGCCGCGCTTGGTCGGAGGGGAGTCGGGCCCCGCCCGACTAGCCTTCCCCTTCTCCGTAGCTGAGAACCTCTTCGGAGCCATGCGAGCGGCGGCGGCGAAGGAGAGGAGGAAGAAGAGAAGCGGGAAGGGATGGTCTGGCGGGGCTTGTGCGGCCTCGCACTTATAGCCGGAAGAGGCCAACCGTCAAGCACCACGATCGCAGGTAATAATGACCCATATCTATGCATGTAGGGACTAGTCAAGTCACGCAGTTGCCGAGGCGTCGTGGGGAAGTGGAGACGCCCACGTCCTGTCAAACCGCCACGCGGCGCCCAAGGCCGCAGGCTGTTAGGGCCCGCGGCGCTTCGCCCTTGCCCTTTCGCCTCTCGGCACGGCCAAGTCCATGCGCACCTTGGGCCCGGGGGCTACTGTCGGCGTTCTGGGAACGGGGGTACCCAGACTTGCCTGCCTGCGGCCTGTGGCGTGGCTCAAATAGAGGCCCAGGGTGGCCCATCTCCATCGACACAAGACTCAAAATCCTCGCGAGGGGCCAAGCCTCGCGAGGCGGACGACACGGCGCTTCCTCAAGCACGGCCTCCTTAGGCTGGCTCGTGAGGAGGCGGAGAGATCAAGGCGGGTACCTCACGAGGTGCCCATGACGCAAGCCATGACGACCAAGGGTGCCAGGCGGGCGCCAGCCCGCGCAGTGTCCTCCCTTTCCTCTTTGGTGCAAAGGGGGCAAGCGCAGGTGAGAGGATCAAGCAAAGGCACCCATTTCGGTGCAACGAGACCAAGACCAGCTCCGCGACGATGAGGAAGTCACTGTGGAGCCCAAGCCGGCGTCACCACAGGGCCTTTGGCAGGCGAAGACCAGCTTTACTCAGGATAAGTGTACCAGATGTTCCCCTTCAAATTGGCCAATTGTTGGTGCCCTTCCCGCTCAATATTTGGGAAGAGACCCATGGCCTTTGCCTATAAATAGGACTAGCCACCCACAGGATAAAAAGGAGGATCCAGCGTCTAGAGAGAGGGAGGAGGACGGTCGAACTCCCCCTAGCAGCTCATCCCTTAGCCAAGAACAGGTCCTCGCGAGGTCGTTCACCTGTACTGTTCTTCCTCATCAGCCCAAGAGGCAATCCACCCGCCACAAACTAGAGTAGGGTGTTACACCACAATGGTGGCCCGAACTAGTATAAATCTTGTGTCTCTCGTGTTGTTCTTGCAGTAGCTAGATCCTGACAAGACGGAGAGGTAGAGGGCACGATCTCCGCGCGCACCCCAGAGTTCGAACCTTAAGGGTCTGCCGGAACCCGGAATCCGACAAAGGAGAAGAAGAAGACTGTTGTGCCTGAACAGATAATGATCCAGTAACAAGTTCATTGAAGTTAGTACACGAGTAGCCCAACACTGTCAATTTCGGTGCGTGAATGACCCTGATTCTTGCTCGACCTAATTTATCTAGTACATACAATCTCTCGAGGAAAGGCACTTTCTCAATGACAATATCGTGAAACACCTCAACTGACAGCCTTGGGTGGCGCCAGCAATGCACATAAATCGCACGGACATTCGTCGAGGTGATGTGGAGGCTACTTAACCCATCCATCGCATGAAGACAAACGTAATCGAGCGCTGTACAGCCGACGAGCAGGCGCTCCAAATCCTCCTTCGAGGTGCGGATGACAATGAGCCCGAGGTGCTTAAGTTAGGGATATGAAGAGCACGCACGACATCAATCCAGGGGAAAATGCACCGCCTGAATGTAGCATGGCGCAGCGTGGGTACGAGGCGGAGCACGGACGGCGGCAACGAGTCAGGAAGTCTAGCATGAAGGCTGAGCTCCTCGAGCCAATCCAGGGTTGGGGATAGGAACCAGTAGTGCTACCTGGGTTTGGTCTTGTTGTATGGATTGAGCCTACCGATAGCAAGACGTCTGACCGACCCAGGGTGCATGGCGAGGATGTGGGACAATGCATCCAAGCGTTGCTGCTCCCCGCTGCAAAACTCATGGTCGACGATGATGTCCAGGGGGGTGGTGTGCCAGAGGGGGCGCCACCACGGTGAGAGGACAGTGGTCCGCACGCCATATTTGATGGGAAGTTGGGATATGATGGTTACCAACACATCTCGTCGGGGAGGCTGCTGATGAAGTCCACTTTCGCCGGAGGCTCTTGCGGTTGTGGCTCGACCCGCCCCCGCTTGTTGGCCGGCTCGTCCTCCATCTCGCAGCAGGCGGCGATCCTCGGCGGTGGTGCTTGTAGATGAGAACGGAGGACTGTTTTACATACCTTCCCGAGGCGGCCGAAACAAAAGTCCAAAACCAGTAATAAATTGCAGCGCTCGCGGCGTGCGCCGCGGACTGCTCACAGTCATCCCGTCTAATCAAACAGCTGCCCGCGGTAGTAAACGGTTAGTTGAACGCCCACGGTTGGACTAATATGACCATTTGCGATAATAACATGGTGGCTATTCGTTAAAAATTCCTAGGAAAATCAATGTATAAAAGGCGAAATGAACCCTGAACAATTTCATATGTTTAGCACAGTTGTAGGTTGCCTCTATAAAATAAATCAAGGCAGGAAGATACATCGTATGTCGTTTCGCACACAGATCATGTGACCAGGTTTCCTCTCGGAACCATGAGGCTTCTTGATAGAAGCTCCGGTTTGTATGAAAGAAAATATGGATTAAAGCCTAGTTGAAAAATTCAGTAATATCTAACCCCAGCTTACAGAAGGTACAAAAGCACAATGAATAATTGTTCATCAGGTCTACACAAAATCCAGATTGAACAGGACAATAACTGCTGGGAAACATAGCATGCAATTTCACAAAAATTCCTACGCCCGCGCAAGATCTATCTAGGAGATTCATAGCCACGAGAGGGCGAGAGTGTGTCCACGTACCCTCGTAGACCAAAAGCGGAAGCGTTTGACAATGTGGTTGATGCAGTCGAATTTCTTCTCGTTCCGACCGATCAAGCACCGAACGTACGACACCTCCGAGTTCTACACATGTTCAGCTCGATGACGTCCCTTGAACTCTTGATCCAGCAAAGTGTCGAGGGATAGTTCTGTCAGCACAATGGCGTGGTGACGGTGATGGTGAAGTGATCCGTGCAGGGCTTCGCCTAAGCACTACGTGAATATGATCGGAGGCGTGAACTGTGGAGGGGGCGCCGCACACAGCTAGGAATCAATGTTGTGTGTTCTAGCGGTGCCCCCCCACGTATATATAGGTGGGAGAGGGAGAGGAGCTGCAAGGGGCGCCCCAAGTAGGAGTAATCCTACTTGGGCACCTCCCACAAGTCGGCCTCCCCCCTTCTATAAGTGTCGGAGCGGGAAGGAAAGAGAGGGGGAGAGATGGAAAGGGGGAGGCCGAATCCTCCCCTTTCCTTCTCCCTTCCCCTCCTTCCTTCTCCTCTTATTTCGGCCTATATGGGGGTGCACCAGCCCACCAGGGGCTGGTCTGTCCCTCTCTTGGCCCATAAGGCCCATATCTTTGCCGGGGGGGGGGGGGGTGTGCCCGGAACCCCTTTTTGGTGACCCGATAGGTACCCGGTACCCTCGGAACACTTCCAGTGTCCGAATATCAACATCCTATATATGAATCTATACCTCTCGACCATTTCGAGACTCCTCGTCATCTCTGTGATCTCATCCGGGACTCCGAAAAATATTTGGTCACCAAATCATATAACTCATATAATACAAAATCGTCATCGAATGTTAATCGTGCGGACCCTACGGGTTCAAGAAGTATGTAGACATGACCGAGACACCTCTTCGGTCAATAACCAACAATGGAACTTGGATGCTCATGTTGGTTCCTACATATTCTACAAAGATCTTGATCGATCATACCGTAATGACAACATACGTTATTCCCCCTTTCATCGGTATGTTACTTTATCGAGATTCGATCGCTGGTATCTTCATACCTAGTTCAATATCGTTACCGGCAAGTCTCTTTACTCGTTCCGTAGTACATCATCCCGTAACTAACTCATTAGTCACATTGCTTGCAAGGCTTATTATGATGTGCATTAACGAGAGGGCCCAGAGATACCTCTTCGATACTCAGAGTGACAAATCCTTATCTCGATCTATGCCAACCCAACAAACACCTTTGGAGATACCTGTAGTGCTTCTTTACAATCTCCCAGTAACGTTGTGATGTTTGATAGCACACAAGGTATTCCTCCGGTACCCGGGAGTTGCATAATCTCATAGTCAAAGGAATATGTATATGACATGAAGAAAGCAATAGCAATAAAACTTAACGATCATTATCCTAAGCTAACAGATGGGTCTTGTCCATCACATCATTCTCCTAATGATGTGATCCCGTTCATCAAATGATAACACATGTCTATGGTTAGGAAACTTAACCATCTTTGATTAATGAGCTAGTCTAGTAGAGGCTTATTAGGGACATTGTGTTTTGTCTATGTATCCACACATGTATCAAGTTTTCGGTTAATACAATTCTAGCATGAATAATAAAAATTTATCATGACATAAAATATAAAATAACAACTTTATTATTGCCTCTAGGGCATATTTCCTTCAATCTCCCACTTGCACTAGAGTCAATAATCTTGTTCACATCGCCATGTGATTTAACACCAATAGTTCACATCTTTATTAACACCCATAGTTCACATCGCCATGTGACCAGCACCCAAAGGGTTTACTAGAGTCAATAATCTAGTTCACATCGCTATGTGATTAACACCCAAAGAGTACTAAGGTGTGATCATGTTTTGCTTGTGAGAGAGGTTTAGTCAACGGGTCACTCACATTCAGATCGGTATGTATTTTACAAATTTCTATGTCTACAATGCTCTACATGCAGCTACTCTAGCTAATTGCTCCCACGTTCAATACATATATAGATTGAGACTTAGAGTCATCTAGATCAGTGTCAAAGCTTGCACCGATGTAACTCTTTATGCCGAATTCTTTATCACCTCCATAACCGAGAAACATTTCCTTAGTCCTCTTTAAGGTAAATAAGGATAATTTTGTCCGTTGTTCAGTGATCTATTCCTGGATCACTATTTTCCCCCTTGCCAAACTCATGGCAAGGTACACAACAGGTTTGGTACATAGCATGGCATACTTCATAGAACCTATGGCTGAGGCATAGGGAATGACTTTCATTCTCTCTTTATCTTCTGCCATGGTCAGGTTTTGAGTCTTTACTCAACTTAACACCTTACAATACAGGCAAGAACTCCTTCTTTGACTAATCCATTTTGAACTCCTTCAAAATCTTATCAAGGTATGTACTCATTCAAAGTCTTATCAAGCGTCTTGATCTATCCCTATAGATCTTGATGCCCAATATGTAAGCAATTTCACCGAGGTCTTTCATTGAAAAATTCTTATTCAAATATCCTTTTATGCTATCTAGAAATTCTACATCATTTCCAATCAACAATATGTCATCCACATATAATATCAGAAATGCTACAGAGCTCCCACTCACTTTCTTGTAAATACATGCTTCAACATAAGTCTGTATAAAACCATATGCTTTGATCACCTTATCAAAGCTTATATTTCAACTCCGAGATGCTTGCACCAGTCCATAGATGGATCGCTGGAGTTTGCACACTTTGTTAGCACCTTTAGGATTGACAAAACCTTTTGGTTGCATCATATACAACTCTTCTTTAAGAAATCCATTAAGGAATGCAGTTTTGACATCCATTTGCCAGATCATAAAATGCGGCAATTTCTAACATGATTCGGACAGAATTAAGCATCGGTGCGAGTGAGAAAATCTCATCATAGTCAACACCTTGAACATGTCGAAAACATTTTGCGACAAGTCGAGCTTTGTAGATAGTAACACTACCATCAACGTCCATCTTCCTCTTGAAGATCCATTTATTCTGAATGGCTTGCCGAGCATCGGGCAAGTCCACCAATTAAAGTCCACACTTTGTTCTCATACATGGATCCTATCTCAGATTTCATGGCCTCAAGCAATCTGTCGGAATCTGGGCTCATCGTAGCTTCTTCATAGTTCGTAGGTTCGTCATGGTCTAATAACACGACTTCCAGAACAGGATTGCCGTACCACTCTGGTGCAGAACATGCTCTGTTCGACCTACGAGGTCCAGTAGTAACTTTGATCCGAAGTTTCATGATCATCATCATTAGCTTCCTCTCTAGTTCGTGTAAGCATCACGGGAATGGATTTCATTGATGTGCTACTTTCCAATTCGAGAGAAGGTACAATTACCTCATCAAGTTCTACTGTCCTACCACTCACTTCTTTTCAGAGAAACAACTTCTCAAGAATTGTTCCATTCTTGGCAACAAAAAAAATCTTGCCTTCGGGTCTTGAAAGTGCGTTATATCGACTAGAGGGGGGGTGAATAGGAGATTTTTATGAATTCTTCACTGAGGAATTTGCTAGTGAGGAAATTCCTTAGCGAAGAACTACTTGCAGCGGAATAAGTACTCAGAAGTAAACATAACAGAAGACAAGCATAGTCATCATGATGAAATGAAGACAAGCACAGAGTACAAACAGCGTAATCACAGGATAACACAGGGTGAAGACAAACAGACTGAAGAAATTGAACTGAGGAAATTGAGAAAGTCTTTAGTCAAAGTCTTCAAACTTAGATATGACAAGCACACAACACAATACTGAGGAAATGAAAGAGTTGAGGAAATAGAACCAGTTGGCTTGGTGAAGACAATGATTTGGTAGACCAGTTCCAACTGCTATCTCAGTTGTACATCTGGTTGGAGCGGCTAGGTATTTAAACCTGAGGACACACAGTCCTCACCGTTTTCTCCTTGAACTAAGGTCACACAGACCTCGTCCAATCACTCGTGGTAAGTCTTCAGGTGACTTCCGAACCTTCACAAACTCGGTCACTCGGTGATCCACAATTCCTCTTGGATGCTCTAGACCGTGATGCCTAACCATCTGAAAGAAGCACAGTCTTCAAAGGTAACAAGCTGAAAGTGCAACTATCCCTGGGTGGTTTTGGTAATTCCTAACAACATATAGCTCATTGAGCTAACATTATTCCAAGATCAATATTTCAGGAAAAGCTCAATGAATGGCATGGCATGGATGAGGAAAGTGGATCCCTCAAAATTCTAAGGACAAAGGATTGTCTCAAGCTTCAAGATCAAGACTCTACATTTTACATTTTTAGTGATCCAAGATCACATTGAGTCCATAGGAAAAGCCAATACTATCAAGGAGGGATGAGGTGTTGCTTAATGAGCCTCTTGCTTCATGTGCTTAGTGATATGCTCCAAAATCCTCAACTATCTTCCTACATCCACATTTTACCTAAACCAAAAGTCAAACTCGGCCCCACCGATTCTTTCTATCCGGCGCCACCGAGTTTCAGATGTCATAGCCACTGCCACAAACCCTAGCCAAATCAGTCTCACCGATAGGGATCTCGGTCTCACCGAGATGGGATTGTAATCTCTCTGGTTCCCTTCATAATGATTTGGTCTAACCGAAGTGAGCAATCGGTCCCAACGAGATTGCAATGTAAACTCTTTGTTTCCCTTTCGTAACATTTCGGTCTCACCGAAATGAGCGAACCGGTCCCACCGAGTTTACCTGACCAACTCTCTGGTTAGCTTATTACCAAAATCGTTCCTACCGAGTTTGTGTAATCGGTCACACCGTGATTACGTTATGCCCGAACCCTAACCATATCGGTCCTACCGAGTTGCATCTCAGTCCCACCGAAAATCCTAACGGTCACTAGGTTTGCTGAATCGGTCCGACCGAGTTTAACCATTCGGTCCCACCGAGTTTGGCAAATTGTGTGTAACGGTTAGATTTTGTGTGGAGGCTACATATACCCCTCCACCCACTCCTCATTCGGGGAGAAAGCCATCAGAACACATCTACACTTCCAATACACATGTTTTGAGAGAGAACCACCTACACTTGTGTTGAGGTCAAGATATTCCATTCCTACCATATGAATCTTGATCTCTAGCCTTCCCCAAGTTGCTTTCCACTCAAATCTTCTTTCAACCAAATCCAAATCCTGTGAGAGAGAGTTGAGTGTTGGGGAGACTATCATTTGAAGCACAAGAGTAAGGAGTTCATCATCAACACACCATTTGTTACTTCTTGGAGAGTGGTGTCTCCTAGATTGGTTAGGTGTCACTTGGGAGCCCCCGACAAGATTGTGGAGTTGAACCAAGGAGTTTGTAAGGGCAAGGAGATCGCCTTCTTCGTGAAGATCTACCGCTAGTGAGGCAAGTCCTTTGTGGGCGACGGCCGTGATGGAATAGACAAGGTTGCTTCTTCGTGGACCCTTCGTGGGTGGAGCCCTCCATGGACTCGCGCAACCGTTACCCTCCGTGGGTTGAAGTCTCCATCAACGTGGATGTATGATAGCACCACCTATCGGAACCATGCCAAAAACATCCGTGTCTCCAATTGCGTTTGAATACTCCAAACCCTTCCCTTTACATTCTTGCAAGTTGCATGCTTTACTCTCTGCTGCTCATATACTCTTTCGCATGCTTGCTTGAATTGTGTGGAGATTGCTTAACTTGTGCTAAAATAGCTAAAATCTGCCAAGGACTAAAATTGAGAAAAGTCTAGATTTTTATTTGGTCAAGTAGTCTAATCACCCCCCTCTAGACATACTTCCAATCCTACAAGTGGTATCAGAGCTTTGGTCTCCATTTGCTTTGATTTCCATAGCTTTTGGTGGTCATAGCCTTGGTTTCACAACCTAGGAGAGTATGGCATCTAGCGAGGAAAATTATCACCGTAGAGGTCCTTACTTTGATGGTACTAATTTTGCTAGTTGGAAGCATAAGATGAAAATGCATATTCTTGGACATAACCCCGTCGTTTGGGCTATTGTGTGTATTGGTTTGCAAGGTGAATTCTTTGATGGGAAAGAACCGAACCGTGAAGCTACCGCGGAAGAGTTGAAGATGCTGCAATACAACGCTCAAGCTTGTGATATTCTCTTCAACAGATTGTGCCCCGAAGAACTCAACAAAATCGTCCGTCTTGAGAATGCAATGGAAATTTGGGATACTTTGATTGATATGCACGAAGGTACCGACTCCGTCAAGGAATCCAAATTAGATGTGCTTCAAAGTCAACTTGACAAGTTCAAAATGAAGGATGGTGAAGGTGTCGCTGAAATGTACTCTAGGCTTGCTCTTATCACAAATGAGATTGTCGGCTTAGGGAGTGAAGAGATGACCGATAGATTCATCATCAAGAAGATCCTAAGAGCCTTGGATGGAAAATATGATACCGTGTGCACATTGATCCAAATGATGCCCAGTTACAAAGATCTCAAGCCAACGGAAGTCATCAGAAGAATTGTTGCTCATGAGATGTCACTCAAGGATAAAGAGGAACTTCACAACAAATCAAGTCGTGCTTACAAAGCCTCATGTGAAGCCCCCACATCATCAAGTGAGAAACAAACCTTCAGTGAAGAATTGAGCTTAATGGTGAAGAACTTCAACAAGTTCTACAAGAGTAGAAGCAAAGATAGAAGCTCCAAGTCAAGGTCCTACAATGACAAAAGATCTTCTAGTCGAGAGCAAAACTGCTACAATTGTGGAAGGCCCGGACACTATTCCAATGAGTGTACGGCCCCCTACAAGAGAAGAGAAGATTCTCCCAAGAGAAGAAGTAGAAGAGAAGAATCACCATCTAGAGAAAGAATGAGTAGAGATGATCGTTATGAACGAAGACCCTCATGGAGAAGCAAGGATTCACAAAGAAAGGACAAGTCATCAAGGAGGTACACAAAACGAAGACATCAAGCTCATGTTGTGAATGGGTATCCAGCTCTGACTCCGACAACCACTCCGAGAGAAGCTATCACTCCGATTCCGAATATACTCAAGATGAAGGTGTTGCCGGTCTAGCACTTGTGACAACCAACTCCTACGACATATTTGACTCACCAAATGAAGGAGTTGGAACATGCTTCATGGCTAAAGGCCCAAAGGTATCACACCCCGAGTATGTTGATTTCAATAGTGATGAAGATGACTTGTTAGGTGATGATGATTTACTTGTTGACAACTCTAGTGATGAATACTATGATGAAATGTCAATTAATCATGCTAATCAAGATAAAACGAATGACAATGATAAGGAGAATATTGAGTCTCTAACTAAAGAACTAAACACTCTTAAGTTAGCTCATGAAACTATCTTAGGAGATCATCGAGAACTTTTAAGGACTCATGAGAAATTACGCTTTGAAAAGCTCAACCTTGAGCAAGAGCATGAGTTCTTAAAAGCAATCAATGATGATCTTCGTAAGAAAAGTTCTTCTTACATTGCCAAGCGTTTACTCTTATCCACTTACATGCCTCAAGTTAAGTCTAGTAACAAGAACAAGAAAGATTCTTCCTCCAGTAGTAACAATGATCATGCTAAATCCAATATTGTTGCTTCTAGTAGTTCTCTTGATTCCACTAATGATTCTCTTAGCCAAGTTACACTTGAGCAAGAAAATAGCTTATTGAAGGGAATTATAGAGAAAGGTGTTTACAAGATCCTTGCCGGAAGTAAGCAATTCGAGGAAATTGTATGCAAGCAAGGAAGGCACCGGAAGAATCAAGGTGTTGGTTTTGAACGAAAGTTCAATGACAATGGAGTTGAGTTGGAAGAAGATCAATACCCCAAGATGAAGTTTGTTCCTCAACAAGAGAAGTATGATCCTACTTCTTTCAAGGGGACACAAGCTCAAGATGATCTTCCACCACAAGACCACAAGAAAAAAGGCAAGGACAAGCTTCAAGAGGAAATTGATGCATTTGAAGAAGCTCCTAAGGCCTTGGTCAAATGGGTTCCCAAGACTACTTCAAGTTCCACTTCATCGAGTACAACTACAACTCTGAGGATTCCCATCAAGATGGTGTGGATCCATAAGAAGAAGAACTAGTGAGTTCTTGAGGGTGACTCCGCCAACATATTTCACTCTTATCATCTTGGCAAGAACAAGTGAAATCAACTTCCACATCTTGCACTAGTTCAAGGAGTCACAAAACCTCTTGTTGGTAAGACAAGGGACAAGGTAACCTAAAAGCTTTCATAGACATCATCTTGTGTGTGCATCACTCTAAGTCTATGGATATCCTTGTTTGTTCCTTGTGGGACTAACCCGTGTAGGTACTGAAAGTGCAACTCACTCCAATGGATAGCTCCAAATGATCTACATCAACATTGAGCATCCACATCTTCAACATCTACATGAAGTCATCATCGACAAAACCCAAGGTTAGTTCATCCCTCTTAGGGGGGATCTCACATCTAGGGGGAGCTTTACTCAAAAAATTGATTTAAAGCAACTCTAATGGTGTGAACACAACAATGCTTTATGTAAAAGTGGTAACCCCACTTGTGCTTAAACGATGAGTATGACCTATGATCAGATGTTCTCATTTGACTCCTAAGTCAATATACTCATATATGGATGACCTAGTCATCGCAAATTGTTTGATAGATGCTAGAATTGGTTGTGCATGCTTTGCCACATATTTCAATTGCCATTTTATTGTGTGAGCATGTTGATTGCATATTTTACTCATTCGAGGACATCCACTTGTTGTTTTGATTGATTGGTTTTCTTTTCTTTTGCCAAGTGGATGGACAAGAATGCCTAAGAACCCTCTCTAGCTATCTATGCTTTTCTCGTCTCAAACTCTATTCATGCTACATCACAAAATTTGATCAAGTCAGATCCGAACCACTCTGTGTGAGGAGCACTCGGAGTCCCCGATTTGTCATAGACTTAAACTTCCAAAACTTCTTTGTGCGTTTCGGTCTGACCGATTCCTCCATTTCGGTCATACCGAGATCACTAAGTCGATCTAGGTTTTCATCTCGGTGCAACCGATTTGAACTTTTCGGTCACACCGAGTTGCTGTAACTTTCAACAGTTATGCATCTCGGTGCCACCGAGTTGTTCCACTCGGTCACACCGACAGGGTCGGGCTATATATACTCACAGGCAAAATTTTGGAAATTTCTCCGAAACCCCTTTGCCCGCGCATAAGCTCGCTCTGCCTCCTGGGTCTCCGGATCGTCCTCCTCGTCGCCAGCCGCCTCCTGTCGCTGGTCTCCGCCGCTGTCAACGGATTTCGTCTCCGCTGTTGCCGCCGTAGTGAGTTCATCACTGAACTAGGGTATGGACTCGATCACAGTGCTATCCTCGTCCGATTCCTAGCACATTGTGTTCATTATGAATCTTGCCACGATTGAAACACTTCTATCCAGTCAAAACGCTCCGTCGATTAGAATTGAATCGGAAATTTAGGGTTAGGTTTCCGCCGAAACCATCTCGGACCCACCGGGTTGCATAACTCGGTTCCATCGATTCAGCCAAGGCCATTGCACATGTGATTCTCGGTCTTACCGAGAATTGCAAATCGGTGTGACCGAGTTCAGGACTTTGTGAAACCCTAGCAGTCTCGGTGCCACCGAATTGTGACCCGGTATGACCGAGTTCACTAGTTTTGGTTCCAACAGCTGCTTCGGTATCACCGAGTTTGCAAATGATCCGAAATGCTTTCTGTGGAAAAATAAAACTAAGTTTTTGACTCATTCTTTTGCAAAAATCTCTGCATCTTGTGATGCCCATCCACTCTATCTCATCTACAATCTATTCATAGGGTCTGCAGTCAGTGTTTGCAACATGTCTGACCAAAGTGACAGCCAGAACAAGTCATAGGAGCAGGTTCACTTGAGTGAGGGCACTAGTCCCTCTAGCAGCTCAGATGAGGGTAGCAGAAGCACCCCAAGCAACTTGCCCAAGGCTGCCACTAGAGCAAGCAAGAAAAATACTTTAGAATCTGAAGATGAAGATTATATTGCAGAGGAAGAGGAAGCCACCTTAAAGAAGAAAGTGCTCAAGAAGGAATATGGCTGAGCTGCAGCCACAAAGCCCGGCATGCAGAAGAAGGTACCTGCAAGGAGAGTTCCCACTTCTAAACCTAGGAAGGTTGCCACTAGAGAAACCCTGAAGTTTACCATGGAGTCAGAAGAGGAAGCTGTTGGCCAAGACAAAAAGAAAAAGAGAGTCAGAACCACTACTGCCAGAGTTCTTGGCAAACCCTCCATGAGGAGAGATTCAGAAGAAGAAGAGGAAGAAGAGGTTGCCGCACCAGCACCCAAGGTACATAAGCTGATGGGTGATGCTATAAAGTCAGGAGCTGCAACATCAAAGCCCAAAGAAGCACCCAAAGCTGCTGCTAAGTCTACTGCTTCAGCTCCAAAGCCAAAACCTAAGAGGAATACGAGGAACATACCTGCTGCTGAGAAGAACAAGGCCCCAGTGCCTGATGTTGCTGCCGAGGAAGATGATGAAGGACAAGTTCTGAGGAAGCTCAAACCCAAGATTCCAGACCACAACGATGCTCATCCTGTGGCTGAGAACATGAAGCTTAGAAAAGATTCAGGGCTGAGGAAATGGAGAGAAACAAATCCATATGCTACCAGGAGAAGGACTGCTGTTGACTACAGGTTCCACACAAAGGAACAACAAGACTTCAATGAGACAGTGCTGCTGGACAAGAAACCAATAGTGTGTGATATGAGGTGGGTCGATTGGACCTATATCAAGGAAAATGAGGCACACTATCCTGGTGTGTATGACAGCTTCAATGCTTATGGAGTTGCAGACTTTGTTGGGCAGAAGCTCACAAAGTGGAATGAGGAGCTCATAATGCAATTCTACTCCACAGCACATTTCTATCAGATGGTAGGATAGTTTGGATGTCTGAAGGTACAAGGTACAACTCAACTACTGAGGAATGGGCCAGTCTGATCAATGCCCCAAAGGAAGAAGAAGATGACTTGGATGTCTATGCCAAGAAGAAGATGGATCACAATTCCATGTCAAACATGTATAAGGAGATCCCAGACAAAGCTCTTGAGACTTTCAAGTTTGGATCAGTCCACTATCTTCTTTCAGGGCTGCCTACAATCAACTGGATGCTAAGGCACACTCTTTTGCCCAAGTCAGGTGATCACAACATGATCAGAGGGCATGAAATTAACTTGCTACATATATTTGATGTGCCACAGTAGTTCAAATTCATGAGCCTCATTGTTGAGACTACCAAGAGGACAGCAGCCGATCAAAAGAGAAGTTGTGGGTATGCCCCACATATTCAGGAGTTGATTAACTCGAAGATGGGCACATGCACATACCTGTTGGATAAGGAACACTTGCCCATCCATCCAGATTTTGAGGACAATCAAGTTGTGATGAATGAGAATGAACCATCATCAGTGCAAGCTCAAGCAAAGAAGGAGAAGGCAAAATGGAGAAAGCTGCCAAGATGCCAACTCAAGAGGAGGCATCTGAGTACTTTCTGAAGAACAAGCAGGAGCAGCTTAGTTATCTGATAGCATCAACTCTGAGAATTGAGAAAGGACTGGCCACCCTGACTCGAAACCAAGAGAGCTTGGAAAGAATCATGGAACAAAAGTTCTATGACTTAGATGTGAAAGTAACTGAGATTCAGTCTGTTGTGGAGCAATTACAGGATGACATGCAGGAGACGAAGGGCAAAACAACAATTGATGCATTTGCCAGAGTGCCTAGAGCTCAGAGATCATCTGCAGTGCCAGTAACTGACACTAGAGCCACTTCATCTGCACCAGCTACAGCGTCAGTGCCACTAGCTCCAGCACCTACCCCAGCAGCTCCATCTACTTCAACTGAAGCCTTCGTCCTTGGCGTTATCCGGACTCCACCACCTGAAGACCAAGCCTGAGAGTCGTTTTAGTGCTATGCATTTTCTATGAACTTTTTGGTAACTTGTTGCCAAAGGGGGAGAAAAATGTATAGATCATAGGCTTCGAGAGAGAGAGAGTTTGATTTTGTTCTCTCTTGTCTTCTGGTTGAACTTTATTTTCTTTTGATTGCTTGAGATACTATGCTATTATCTGTGAGACATTGATGATCATGTGGTTGATCATAAGCTACACTTATGCTTGTTGGATGATACTATCATGTTATCCCTATTTGATCATTCACTTTGCTTGGTGATGAGTGCATGTATTTTATTCTTATCATTTTGAGCGCTCCACCAAGATGTATGTGACATGGAAGAGTAACCCATGATCCTAACTCATTGTGCATTTGCAGTCCAAAGCAAATCTTAAGATATGCACAAATTTAGGGGGAGCTCTTGCTTTTCACATACTTCTCAAAGCAACAATATCTTTCACTTTTATTATCATTTGTCGAAGCTTTGATCTATATGTTGCCATCAATTACCAAAAAGGGGGAGATTGAAAGTGCAACTATCCCTGGGTGGTTTTGGTAATTCCTAACAACATATAGCTCATTGAGCTAACATTATTCCAAGATCAATATTTCAGGAAAAGCTCAATGAATGGCATGCCATGGATGAGGAAAGTGGATCCCTCAAAATTCTAAGGACAAAGGATTGGCTCAGGCTTCAAGATCAAGACTCTACATTTTAGATTTTTAGTGATCCAAGATCACATTGAGTCCATAGGAAAAGCCAATACTATCAAGGAGGGATGAGGTGTTGCTTAATGAGCCTCTTGCTTCATGTGCTTAGTGATATGCTCCAAAATCCTCAACTATCTTCCTACATCCAAATTTGACCTAAACCAAAAGTTAAACTCGGCCCCACCGATTCTTTCTATCCGGCGCCACCGAGTTTCAGATGTCATAGCCACTGCCACAAACCCTAGCCAAATCGGTCTCACCGATAGGGATCTCGGTCTCACCGAGATGGGATTGTAATCTCTCTGTTTCCCTTCGTAACGTTTCGGTCTAACCGAAGTGAGCGATTGGTCCCACCGAGATTGCAATGTAAACTCTATGTTTCCCTTTCGTAACATTTCGGTCTTACCTAAATGAGCGAACCGGTCCCACCGAGTTTACCTGACCAACTCTCTGGTTAGGTTATTACCAAAATCGATCCTACCGAGTTTGTGTAATCGGTCACACCGAGATTACGTTATGCCCGAACCCTAACCATATCGGTCCTACCAAGTTGCATCTTAGTCCCACCGAAAATCCTAACGGTCACTAGGTTTGCTGAATCGGTCCAACCGAGTTTAACCATTCGGTCCCACCGAGTTTGGCAAATTGTGTGTAACGGTTAGATTTTGTGTGGAGGCTATATATACCCCTCCACCCACTCCTCATTCGGGGAGAAAGCCATCAAAACACATCTACACTTCCAATACACATGTTCTGAGAGAGAACCACCTACACTTGTGTTGAGGTCAAGATATTCCATTCCTACCATATGAATCTTGATCTCTAGCCTTCCCCAAGTTGCTTTCCACTCAAATCTTCTTTCTACCAAATCCAAATCCTGTGAGAGAGAGTTGAGTGTTGGGGAGACTATCATTTGAAGCACAAGAGCAAGGAGTTCACAATCAACACACCATTTGTTACTTCTTGGAGAGTGGTGTCTCCTAGATTGGTTAGGTGTCACTTGGGAGCCTCCAACAAGATTCTGGAGTTGAACCAAGGAGTTTGTAAGGGCAAGGAGATCGCCTACTTCGTGAAGATATATCGCTAGTGAGGCAAGTCCTTCGTGGGCAACGGCCGTGATGGAATAGACAAGGTTGCTTCTTCGTGGACCCTTCGTGGGTGGATCCCTCCGTGGACTCGCGCAACCGTTACCCTTCGTAGGTTGAAGTGTCCATCAACGTGGATGTACGATAGCACCACCTATCGAAACCACGCCAAAAACATCCGTGTCTCCAATTGCGTTTGAATACTCCAAACCCTTCCCTTTACATTCTTGCAAGTTGCATGCTTTACTTTCCGCTGCTCATATACTCTTTTGCATGCTTGCTTGAATTGTGTGGAGATTGCTTGACTTGTGCTAAAATAGCTAAAATCTGCTAAGAACTAAAATTGGGAAAAGTCTAGATTTTTATTTGGTCAAGTAGACTAATCACCCCCCTCTAGACATACTTCCGATCCTGCACAAGCGTCGGATCCACGCAGGATCAATCTCTTTAGTGATGCTCAATCACTTTGGGTTTGTAGGTGTTTGGGTTTGGGTTTTCCTCACTCGATGATTTTCGCTCAAAGTCCTCGGAGGATGGGATGCTCTCTAATGACAAGTGTCAGTTTCTCTTGGAGCAGCCAACCAGCTAGTGGTTGTAGGGGGCGGCTATTTATAGCCTAGGGAGCAGCCCGACATGATAAGACATAAATGCCCTTTAATGATATGACTGTTAGGTGGGTAGATATTCTGGGACAGCTGGCGCGTAGCACAGCAACGGACGGAAATTTAAGTATCAAATTCCTTAGGGCTATCATGTTCTTCACTGTGTAGGCAATCCGCACTAGCGAATTCCTAACTCCTCAGTCAGAACAAATTCCTTAGAGACCAGAGGAACTTCGTCCCTGTCACTGAAGAATATGACTGAACTGTATGAGATTTCCAATGGTTTCACTCGAAGGGATTGGTAGGTGTAGGATTTTGAGTTGAGAATCACATGGAAAATTTTCCTTAGTATTTCCTCGACCCCCTTTAACAGTACGGTGTTTCCTATGACTCAAGAAAGAGAAAATGAAACTACGAAAAAAAAGTCTTCATGCTTCATGTTCCTCGAATGAATACCAAGTCTTCAAGGTCACACCAATTTCTTCACTTTCAAAGTCTTCAGAAAGTCTTCAGAAATCCAAAGTCTTTAGTAGAAGAACTTCTTTTTTAGGGGTCGACTTTCTCTATAAATATCAAACTCCTCATAGACTTATAGAGCTGTGTACACTCACAAAGTCCCTTAACCTATAAGTCTTCAATACACCAAAATCACTAAGGGGCACTAGATGCACTTACAATCTCCCCCTTTTTGGAGATTGATGACAATATAGGTTAAGTTTTCAACGGGGATAAACATATGAAGTGTAAATACCGATATTGAGGAATTTGATTGCAAGATATAGAAGAACTCCCCCTGAAGATGTGCATAGTGAGGAATTTTCTTTTGAAGCAATGCATACTTGAAGAGTTGAATCATGGAGAGCTCCCCCTATATCTTGTAGTTCATACACGCATTTGACATAATATATGAAGAATTTGAAATGCATGATGAAATATGGTGATTGATGAAATTCAGCATGCGTGCAATAATATTAACGAGGAATAAGCATGCATAATAACATGCAGAAGTATCAGACCACCATCGGGTTTAAGTTTACAACTCGATCCAATAAAGTTTCAGAAGAACGAGAGTTGTAACTTAGCAAAAAAAACACCCATATAGTAGACCCGCTTGAAGACTAACTCAAATTTCTCCCCCTTTGTCATCGAATGACCAAAAGGATCGAAAATGAGGACTAACGCCCCTGAAGATAATCAAGTTGATGAAGGAGCGCCAGCGTTGTCGGGGTCAGTTGTCTTAGTAGGGCCTGCCGCAGTGTCGTCCAAGTCTTCATGTTCATCAGTGTCGCGCGATGAAGAATAGGAGCTGGCCACCAAGGAAGGAACCTTGACCTTCTTATATTTCTTCGGAGGAGGTGCAGACCAGTCAAATTCTTCCTTGAGACCCATTTTCTTCAGATCTTCTTCGCTGTAGACATGAGACAGAATAGCTTAGGTACGGTTGAAGGTTTCATGGAGGTAGTATTTGTTTTTCTTCACTGCATTGTGGGTTGAGGTCATGTTGTGAAGAATTGAACCAAACTGACACTTGACCCATTTATGATTGCGATCAACTTTCTGATGAAGACTGAGGAGTAACTCACGATCAGTCATCACCCTGGGTGCTGTGCCTTGAGGATTTTGCTTGGCTGTGTTGGCGGCAGAATCATGAGTGGCAGAGTCATCATTGGTGGAGTAGGATGCAGCCTTGCGAAATTGACCATCCAATGGACGAATGCCTTCATCTATAACAGCAGTTGCCTTGCCTTTCTCATCTGCTGAGGAAAATGTCCATTTGAGGACTTCAATTGGAGGCAAGTAGCTGCAGTGGTTCAGTGTACCAGCTTTGTAGTTGAGTGAAGACCTTGTTCTAATGAATCTCATAATCCAAGGTGCATAAGGCTTCAGCTCAAACAGTGACATAGCAATATTGGCCAGAGTACTCATGAAGAAATCATGGAAGTTGACGGGAATGCCATGAATGATATTGGAAAGCAGATTCTTCATGATGCCAAGGACTTCTTCATCATTTGAGTCGTGGCCTTTGATAGGACTCAATGTCTTCGATAGAATGCGATAGACAGTCCGAGGCACATACAGTAGTTCCTTGACGAGGAATTTGGTTCGTGGGGCCTGCCCTGGCTTCAAAGGCTTCATCAGCACTTGCATGTAATGATTTGTAAGCTCAGGTTCGCTGTAGACGCAACGAGCACCTTCAAGGGGAGGACTGAGTGGTAGGGCATGAAGCAATTCAGTTGCTGGTGCCTTGTAGTGAGTATTTTCAGGCATCCAGTCCAACACCCATGAGTTCACATCTTCAGAATCTCCTGTGATGTGCAGCGTCGCATAGAATTGAAGAATGAGTTCTTCATTCCAATCACATATGTCAGTGCAGAAGTTTAACAGCCCAGCGTCATGAAGAACACTGAGGACTAGCTCGAAGCACGGCAAAGATTCCATGTCCTCGTGAGGAATGTGTGCCTGATCGAAGACTTTTTCTTTGTTGAATAGCACTGAGGAATAGAAATTGGCTTGACTAGCAGTCCAGAAACGCCTCTTCCTTATGCGAGCAGAATCATACGGGTTGTAGTCAGTGAAGAATACATGCTCGCCGAAGAAATCTTCAGCCTTGAACTTTTGTTTGCATGAGAATGGATCCTTTGGTTTGGGCAGAGGAGTGTCAGTGAGTTGCATCACAACCTCAGGAATCACAATCTTAGGTTCGTTAGGCTGAGGAATTTCTGGTTCCTCTTCAGTTGCAGTCTGCGTTGTCATATGATCAGCAACAACAGTTTCTTCAGCACTAGCGGCTGGAATTTCTTCATGCACAGACGAGGTGGGGTGAGTTTCTTCAGAGCCCATTTGAACGGTTGGTGCAGGTGACTGAGGTATTAGCTGTAGAGGGGTGAAGAGTGGAGAATTGGGGTGTTGACTTTCCCAAAAGTCATCATTCATCACTGGTGTAGTACTCCCAATATCCACGTCTTCATCTTCCATTTCTTCAACGCTAGCCTCTTCAGCTGTGAACTGAGGCATTGGCAAGGAAACAGCTGGAGTTGAAGGGATCGTATCCACTTCAATTTCTTCATCAATCTGCTCTAACGAAGCAGCAAAATGATTTTCTTCATCAGATCCGCTAGGGATATCATATTCTTCACCAAAAGGAACAAGGTCCTTTGATGGCATGGTTGAGATTGGAACAACATCAGTTGGATTAGCAAATGAACTCGTCATAGGCTTCATTTTCTTCTAAGCTGAAGAATCTAAAGCAGCTGATGCTTTCCTTTTCTTCACTGCAGCACGCTCTGCATCCTTGGTCTTCTTCACATCTGCTGCAGATGGAAGGATTGGAGTTGGTGTAGGCGCAGGAGGAGCTGAGGAATCTGGTTGATTTTCTTCAGGAGCAGCTGATGCAGTTGCCTTGACTTCTTCACTTTCTTCAGGCGCACCACTAGTGGATGCCCTGGCAATTTCTTCAGCGGTTGGAATAGAGTCATCAGCCCTGGAACTACCATTTTCTTCAGCAGTCTCAAAGTCATCAGCGGTGCTGGCATGTTCTTCAGTTTGCTGAGCAGAAGCTTCAGCTTGAGGAACTTCTTGTTGCGATGGGGCTGCAACATTAGTGAACTTCTCTGTCAGTTTAACAAACCTGAGTTTGGCTCCTTGCCAATCAGCATAGTTGTCATTGAAGTTGTCGCTGAGGGTTTTGATTTCAGACTGGATTTTGATAAGTTCATCAGTTGTCAAAGAGACAACGTTGGTCTTCAGAAACTTCTCCTTCTTGTACTGAGCTTTCTTGATCTGCCTGGCCTGCTCACACTACCATTTCTCTTCTTGGATGAAATGAGTCAGCATGTGATTTTGACCAGGTGTCAACTTGAAGTCAGGCATAGGAGTGTTTGGGTCCTTGTTGAAAGCACAAGTGCTCCCCTGGTGGTTTTGGTAATTAATGTCAACATATCTCTTGTTGGACTAACGTTTCTATCTAGTATGTTTCAGATAAGTTCAACAATGGAGTGGCATGGACTAAAGGTTGTGGGAACTCCTTCAAGATGCTAAGGACAAAGGATTGGCTAAATCTTCAAGCTCAAGACTCTTCATTTTACATTTTAGTGATCCAAGATCACATTGAGTCCATAGGAAAAGCCAATACTGTCAAGGAGGGGTGAGGTGTTGCTTAATGAGCCTCTTGCTTCATGTGCTTAATGATATGCTCCAAAATCCTCAGCTACTTTCCCATATCCATATATGACCTAAACCCTAAGCCAAACTCGGTCCTACCGATTCTTTCTATCCGGCGCCAAAGAGTTTCACATGTCATAAGACACTGCCAAACCCTAGCAAATCGGTTCTACCGATAGGGATCTCGGTCTCACCGAGATGGGATTGTAATCTCTCTGTGTATGTCCATTATCAAAATCGGTCTCACCGAGTTTGAGCAATCGGTACTACCGAGATTACAATGCAAACTCTCTGGTTAACTTATTACCAAAATCGGTCCAACCGAGTTTAGTAATCGGTCCCACCGAGTTTGCCTGACCAACTCTCTGGTTAGCTTATTACCAATTCGGTCTCACCGAGTTTGTGTAATCGGTCTCACCGAGATTACGTTATGCCCTAACCCTAATCATATCGGTCCTACCGAGTTGCATGTCAGTCCCACCGAAAATCTCTAACGGTCACTAGGTTTACTATTTCGGTCCGACCGAGTTTGTTGATTCGGTCCCACCGAGATTGGTAAACTGTGTGTAACGGTTGGATTTTGTGTGGAGGCTATATATACCCCTCCACCTCCTCTTCACTTGTGGAGAGAGCCATCAGAACACATCTACACTTCCAACTCATATGTTCTGAGAGAGAACCACCTACTCATGTGTTGAGACCAAGATATTCCATTCCTACCATATGAATCTTGATCTCTACCCTTCCCCAAGTTGCTTTCCACTAAAATCTTCTTTCTACCAAATCCAAATCCTGTGAGAGAGAGTTGAGTGTTGGGGAGACTATCCTTTGAAGCACAAGAGCAAGGAGTTCATCATCAACACACCATTTGTTACTTCTTGGAGAGTGGTGTCTCCTAGATTGGCTAGGTGTCACTTGGGAGCCTCCGACAAGATTGTGGAGTTGAACCAAGGAGTTTGTAAGGGCAAGGAGATCGCCTACTTCGTGAAGATCTACCGCTAGTGAGGCATGTCCTTCGTGGGCGATGGCCATGGTGGGATAGACAAGGTTGCTTCTTCGTGGACCCTTCGTGGGTGGAGCCCTCCGTGGACTCGCGCAACCGTTACCCTTCGTGGGTTGAAGTCTCCATCAACGTGGATGTAGGATAGCACCACCTATCCGAACCACGGGAAAAACATCCTTGTCTCCAATTGCGTTTGAATTCTCCAAACCCTTCCCTTTACATTCTTGCAAGTTGCATGCTTTGCTTTCCGCTGCTCATATACTCTTTGCATGCTTGCTTGATATGTATTGTGTATGTTGAAATTGTGCCTAAAACTCCACTCAAACCAAAAAAGTTTAAAAATTGCAACTTTAACACTAAGTGTCTAATCACCCCCCTCTAGACACACCTACTTCTAGATCCTACAAGTGGTATCAGAGCATTAGTCTCCATTGCCTTGGTTTAATCACCATTGGTGGAAGATGGATGTGTCTACTTTAGGGAGTCTTAGACATAGAGTGCCTATTCTTGATGGAGAGTATTTTCATGAGTGGAAAAATGAGATGCTTGTAATTTTCAATCAATATCATTTGAACAAGTACATTGCTAGCCCTTGTGCACCTAATATTGATTCTTTGCATCCAACCCTAGATGAAGATGTTGACATGATTCACAATCTTAGAACTATTGAGCTCATCATTAGAGGATTGCCCAAAAACTGACCTACTCTTAATTGTGCCTATACTATATGGAAATTTCTTGAGGAACGATTCCCCGATTATTCCTTGAAAAATTTGGATGAAATTCTCCATAAATCTATTGCCTTGAGTAAAATGAACTCTAGTGAACCTATTTTTGGTAATTGTCTATTTGAGCTTACTAATCTCATGCATGCTAAAGGAAATGTTGGAATCATTAGTGATATTATATCCAAAGCTATAAGAATTCATAAAAGTGACCACTTTGATGATCATTTATCTAATGAATCACTCTCTCTACAAAATGATGAGTCACAAGATCATGTTGAACATGGATACTACGATGAGAATGATGATAGTGACTTCGATCTTGATGATGCAATGAGACACTTTGGTCTTATGGCTAATCTTCTAGGATATGTGTCAGGAGGAAAGGAATGGGTTCTCGACAGTGGATGTACTGATCATATGACTGAAGATGAAGAGATGTTCCGTGAGCTTGCTGAAAATGACGGCCCTCGAAAATATGTCACTTTTGGTGATAATTCAAAGGGTAAGGTGGTTGGCCTTGGTAAGGTGGCCATCTCACACGATAGCTCCATTCAAAATGTCATGCTCGTTGAGTCTCTTGGCTACAACTTACTTTCAGTATCTAGACTTGCTGATTTCGGTTCGAATGTCCTATTTACTGAGGTAGATTGCCAAGTGTTTCGTCGAGACAATCATAAAATGGTTTTTACCGGTATACGTAGAGGTGACCTTTACATTGTCGATTTCTCTAAAAAGGCACAACCTAAAATTTGCTTTATTGCTAAATCCTCAAAAGGTTGGTTGTGGCATAGACGACTAGGTCATGTTGGCATGAGAAACCTTGACAAGCTTATTAAAGGAAATCATATCCTTGGAGTTAACGATGTCATATTTGATAAGGATAGACTTTGCAGTGCTTGTCAAGCAGGAAAACAGGTTGGAGGAAGGCATCCCGTGAAGAACATCATGACCACAAGGAGGCCACTCGAGCTACTTCATATGGATCTTTTTGGTCCCAATGCCTACAAGAGTCTCGGTGGAAATTCTTTTGGTCTAGTTATAGTTGATAATTTTTCAAGATTTACGTGGGTGTTCTTTCTTGATGATAAATCACAGGTCAAAAAGATCTTCAAAAACTTTGCTAGGAAGGCCCAAAATCAGTTTGATGTGAAGATCAAGAAGGTTCGGAGTGACAACGGAACGGAGTTCAAGAACGCAACCTTTCTTGACGAAGAAGGGATTTCACACGAGTTCTCGGCTACGTACACACCTCAACAAAATGGAGTTGTTGATAGGAAGAACCGGATGCTCATCAAAATGGCAAGAACGATGCTTGATGAGTACAAGACGCCGAAGCACTTTTGGGCAGAAGCGGTTGAGACAGCTTGTCATGCAACAAATCTCTTGTATCTTCACAAGCTACTCGGCAAGACGGCATACGAGCTCCTCACCGGTAACAAACACCAAGTTGGATACTTTCGAGTATTCGGCTCAAAGTGATACATTCTTGATAAGCATCGTCGTTCAAAGTTTGCTCCTAAATCTCATGAAGGTTTCCTACTAGGTTATGGCTCAAACTCTCACACTTACCGTGTCTACAACAATTTCACCCAAAAGGTTTAAGAGATGGTAGATGTGAAGTTTGATGAATCTAACGACTCGCAAGTAGAGCAATTGCCAATTGATGTAGGAGACAAAGACCCTTCAGAAGCAATCCAAGACTTGTCCATTGGCAAAGTTCGTCCAACGGTGGTGAAGGAGAGTACTTCATCCGTCCATGTGGAAGCCTCTACTTCACGACAAGGTGAACCAAGAATCGACACGGAAGCATCCACAAGTGGGACACACCAAGATGAAGAAAACGAGGAAATGCATCAAGACGAACATCAACAACCTCCTTCTCCACCACGACAAGAGAACGACAACGTCAACAATGAAGAAGACCAAGAAGAAGAACAAGATGAAGAAGATGTTCAACGAACACCCAAGCAAAAGCTTTCACGAGTTCGAGCAAGAATTGCCAAAGATCATCCCATCGAGCAAATCTACAATGATATTCAAACTGGGAGAATTACTCGCTCAAAAACTCGTTTAGCTAATTTTTGTGAAAACTATTCATTCATCTCTAGCATTGAACCTATGAAGGTTGAAGAAGCATTGGAAGACCCGGACTGGATAAACGCTATGCATGAAGAGATACACAACTTTGAGAGAAACCAAGTTTGGACATTGGTTGAGAAGCCCGACAACAACCACAACATCGTTGGTACCAAATGGGTGTTTCGCAACAAGCAAGATGAAGATGGACAAGTGGTTCGCAACAAGGCACGTCTCGTCGCCCAAGGGTACACACAAGTCGAAGGTATGGACTATGGTGAGACATATGCTCCCGTTGCTAGACTTGAGTCCATTCGCATCTTACTTGCCTATGCTAATCACCATAATATCACCTTATACCAAATGGACATTAAAAGTGCTTTTCTAAATGGTGAAATAGAGGAGGAAGTTTATGTCAAACAACCTCCTGGATTTGTCAATCCTAAGAAACCAAATCATGTTTACAAACTTCACAAAGCCCTTTATGGTCTTAAACAAGCTCCTAGAGCATGGTATAAATGCTTGACCAAGTTCCTTATTGCAAGTGGTTTTGAAATTGGAAAAATTGATTCCACACTTTTTACTAAAAGGGTTAATGGAGAACTATTTGTATGCCAAATTTATGTTGATGATATCATATTTGGATCAACTAACCCTCTTTTTAGTGAAAAGTTTGGAAAACTTATGTCGGAGAAATTTGAGATGTCCATGATGAGTGAACTCAAATTCTTCCTCGGTTTGCAAATCAAGCAAACTAAGGAAGGTACATTTGTCTCTCAAACGAAGTACACCAAAGACTTATTCAAGAAGTTCAATATGCAAGAATGCAAAGGTATGCCTACACCCATGCCTACTAGTGGACATCTTGATTTGACCAAAGATGGTGAACCGGTTGATCAAAAGGTTTATTGCTCTATGATTGGTTCATTGTTATACCTATGTGCTTCATGTCCCGACATTATGCTAAGTGTGTGCATGTGTGCACGATATCAAGCTGCTCCTAAAGAATGTCATCTTAAAGCGGTGAAAAGGATAGTGAGATACCTAATTCATACACCAAATTTTGGCATTTGGTATCCTAAGAGGTCCTCTTTTGATCTTGTTGGCTATTCCGACTCGGATTATGCCGGAGACAAGGTTGATAGAAAGTCCACTTCGGGTACTTGTCAATTTCTTGGTAGATCTCTTGTGTCTTGGTCCTCCAAGAAACAAAACTTGGTATCCTTATCCACCGCTGAAGCGGAATACATTGCCGCTGGTTCATGTTGTGCTCAATTACTTTGGATGACCCAAACTCTTAAAGATTATGGGGTCTATGTGAAACATGTTCCATTGCTTTGTGACAATGAAAGTGCTATCAAAATTGGTCATAATCCTATACAACATTCTCGAACTAAGCATATTGAAGTTCGTCATCATTTCATTCGAGACCATGTTGCTAAGGGTGACATTGATCTTAAGCATGTTTACACCGATAAGCAATTAGCGGATATATTCACTAAACCACTTGATGAGAAAGTGTTTTGCAGGTTGAGAGGAGAATTGAACATTATTGATGCTTCAAATTTGGAGTAGAAACTCCATTGGATACATGCAACACATGAGCTTATGACTAATCCATGATATATCTCTTACGATAACTATCTTGTGTCTTGGATATATTTTGTAAGTTGCATGTTATCTAACCCATGTAGGTACTTGGTTGAATCTAATTCTATGAGATTGCAACTTACTCACATCTTGAGCAATCTCTACATCACCAAGTCTCTACACAACGGTGGTTGACGACAAGGAAGCACGAAACCATTCGAACATATCCTTTGACAAATTCTATGTTGAGCTTCATGATTGTCATTTTCGGATATACAAGTGCTTTTCCTTGCAAGAACTAACCCATGTAGGTAGATGAACTCAAACTCCAAGTGGTGCTCCCAACTCTTGATGAGCTACATCAACCTTGAGCACCCACACAAGTTCCACTACATGAGCAAGACCACACCACCACCCAAGGTATGATATTCCATCTTAGAGAAGCTTTACTCAAAGTCATGAGTCAAAGCAACTCAACAAGATGAGAATATATCAAGATGCTTAAACGAAAAATGGTAACCCCATTTTGAGCTTAAACTATGAGTATGACCTATGATCAAGTGTTCTCACTTGACTCCTAAGTCAATATACTCTAACATAGGTGACTATGTCACCGCCCAACTCTAGATGAAGTTCTCTTGTGTTCTCTTCTGTGTTATTGCATTTGACCCCTGCATATTTGTTTCCCTCTTTTTCAAACAAAAGAAAACTTCATCTAGAACTTTCATTCTTTTCTGTTTTTCTTTGTTCTGCATTTTCTGCATCCAATTCCTTGCAAATCTTTCAGTTAATTCATTGCAAATCTCTGTGAGATCTTATTTGACTAGTGAGCTGAGGTGACAAGTGTTTTCTCTGTAATGAACTCGGTTTCACCGAATTGTAGTTTTCGGTCCAACCGAATCCTTTCGGTACCACCGAAACATACCAACTCGGTGCCACCGATTTCACAACAGGAAAAACAGTTTGTCACTTGTTCTATATTTCTTCTGATCCAGCTTCACTCAATGAATCTTTTCCTCTACAAGCATAACAGTTTTATCTACTGCTTTGTGCCGAGTCTCAAGGACCAAACCCATTCGACGGATTCCAGAAAAACCTTCTTGGAAATTGATGTCAAAGGGGGAGATAGAGATCACATCAAAGCTTAAGTATTAAGGGGGAGAGAATACTCAAGGATCCCAAGTATTAAGGGGGAGAAAGAGATCTCCAAGGGGAGAGAATACTCAAGGATCCCAGATGCTTGATGTTCAAGAGGAGAGATGCCACATGTCTTTTTGGGGGAAAGACATGTTCATATGTGCTTATTTGCATTAAGTTCTATTCATTTATATCTTTCAGCTCTGATTTTCTGTTCCCTATCTTCTCCCAATATCCCATGTCAGATTCAGGGGGAGCAAGACATCTAAGGGAAAGAAATCACTCAAATTCATTGCATATCTTTACTCTTGGGGACATGTCTAATCCAATGTGGTACCTTGTACTCACTATCTACATGTCATCCCAGTCTTGGTATTCTTGTAGTTTCTTTTGTTTGCTCTGGCTAGTGGATGTACCTGTGTTATCTAACCTTGTTTGTGCAGGTTCATTCCATCCTAAGCCAACTCAAAACTACAAGGTAAGTATATGCATCAAAATCATGAGTATGAGAAATTCTTGCTTATGTACAAACTGTTTGCAAGAATGACTCATAAGTATGAAGGTATTTCTTTAATAATCTTTTGCTCTGATGCATATGGCCAAGATACATGTAACACATTGCCTACTCTGTCATGGTTGTGCTCTCACATGCTTCTATATTTTATATTCACATGATTGCATACATGTAGGGGGAGCCTATGTTTGTTACATGTCTTTCCAAAGCTTTACTAGCTATTCTTTGTATCTTTATCTAAAGCTTTGATGTATGTTGCCATCAATTACCAAAAAGGGGGAGATTGAAAGCACAAGTGCTCCCCAGGTGGTTTTGGTAATTAATGTCAACATATATCTTGTTGGACTAACACTTTTATCTAGTATGTTTCAGATAAGTTCAACAATGGAGGGCATGGACTAAAGGTTGTGGGAACTCCTTCAAGATGCTAAGGACAAAGGATAGGCTAAAGCTTCAAGCTCAAGACTCTTCATTTTACATTTTAGTGATCCAAGATCACATTGAGTCCATAGGAAAAGCCAATACTATCAAGGAGGGATGAGGTGTTGCTTAATGAGCCTCTTGCTTCATGTGCTTAATGATATGCTCCAAAATCCTCAGCTACTTTCCCATATCCACATATGACCTAAACCCTAAGTCAAACTCGGTCCTACCGATTCTTTCTATCCGGCGCCACCGAGTTTCACATGTCATAAGCCACTGCCAAACCCTAGCAAATTGGTTCTACCGATAGGGATTTCGGTCTCACCGAGATGGGATTGTAATCTCTCTGTGTATGTGCATTATCAAAATCGGTCTCACCGAGTTTGAGCAATTGGTACTACCGAGATTAGTAATCGGTCCCACCGAGTTTGCCTGACCAACTCTCTGGTTAGCTTATTACCAAATCGGTCTCACCGAGTTTGTGTAAACGGTCTCACCGAGATTACGTTATGCCCTAACCCTAACCATATCGGTCCTACCGAGTTGCATGTCAGTCCCACCGAAAATCTCTAACGGTCACTACGTTTACTATTTCGGTCCGACCGAGTTTGTTGATTCGGTCCCACCGAGATTGGTAAATTGTGTGTAACGGTTGAATTTTGTGTGGAGGCTATAAATACCCCTCCACCTCCTCTTCACTTGTGGAGAGAGCCATCAGAACACATCTACACTTCCAACTCATATGTTCCGAGAGAGAACCACCTACTCATGTGTTGAGACCAAGATATTCCATTCCTACCATATGAATCTTGATCTCTAGCCTTCCCCAAGTTGCTTTCCACTCAAATCTTCTTTCTACCAAATCCAAATCTTGTGAGAGAGAGTTGAGTGTTGGGGAGACTATCATTTGAAGCATAAGAGCAAGGAGTTCATCATCAACACACCATTTGTTACTTCTTGGAGAGTGGTGTCTCCTAGATTGGCTAGGTGTCACTTGGAAGCCTCCGACAAGATTGTGGAGTTGAATCAAGGAGTTTGTAAGGGCAAGGAGATCGCCTACTTCGTGAAGATCTACCGCTAGTGAGGCAAGTCCTTCGTGGGCGATGGCCATGGTGGGATAGACAAGGTTGCTTCTTCGTGGACCCTTCGTGGGTGGAGCCCTCCATGGACTCGCGCAACCGTTACCCTTCGTGGGTTGAAGTCTCCATCAACGTGGATGTAGGATAACACCACCTATCCGAACCACGGGAAAAACATCCTTGTCTCCAATTGCGTTTGAATTCTCCAAACCCTTCCCTTTACATTCTTGCAAGTTGCATGCTTTACTTTCCGCTGCTCATATACTCTTTGCATGCTTGCTTGATATGTATTGTGTATGTTGAAATTGTGCCTAAAACTCCACTCAAACCGATTTTTTTTAAAAATTGCAACTTTAACACTAAGTGTCTAATCACCCCCCTCTAGACACACCTACTTCTAGATCCTACACTTGTGCCGGAGATCAATATAATCGAGGATCAGCCTCGGATCCAAAAGAAGTGGCACATTTGTGCCTTTGGCTCTAGCGGCCCTGACTTGCCTGTCTCTGATGATTTCTGCAAGTTCTTCATCATCAGCTTCGTCTTCATTAGACGACACTTGGAAGGCGACCTGCTTCTTCTTAGGACTTGGGCGAGGACCTCGTCCAGCAGTTGCCTTTGTCTTCAGTAGAGAGGGGCTTGATGAAGAATTTGGTGCAGCTGATACACCTGAGGCAATAGAGATGCCTGCAGTCCTTTGGCACATGGCCAGATGCACAGGTGCTGAGGACTTTGTCGGAATAGCTGAGGACTTTGGAGGAGTTGAGGATTTTGGAGGAGCAAGAGCAGCATGAGGAATTGGCCTTGAGGACTTTGAAGATTCTGGTCGTGAGGGCATAGCTGGTGAAGCACTTGGCTTGCGTGCAGGCTTCTTTGCCATTGATTTCTTAGGCTTGACAGAGGCCTCAGTGGCAGTAGCAGCAGCAGAGTCTTCATTGAATTTCCTCACTGCTTCTTTGGCTTGTCTCGCCAACTTGGCTTGGCGCTTGGCCAATTCTTCAGGAAAGTCCTCACCGCGTTTGATGCTGGTGGGATCTCCTACTTGGCCAGGTGCCAATGGAGCTCTTGGGCATGGAGGATTGAGTGAAAATTTCTTCATGTACTTTGGAGTTACATACCTATACTCCCTCCATTCTCTTGCCCATCTCCTTTCAATCCTCTGTATGCGCACCTTGCGCTGATTTTTGTTTTCCTTACAAAACTTGGCCTCATCAGGTGTGCAATACTCTTTGTGAATGTCATTAGAGATTTCAAAGGCACTCATGACCTCATGCTTCTTTCCTCCTTTCTGCGGCTTCTTATCGCCTGCCATATTCTTCAGATGAGGAATTTGAACAATCGAATTCTCTGAAGAAGTATGCAATTTTTCTTCAAGGAACGCTGCAAATGAGTTAAGTTGATGAGAACCTAGTGATTCAGCAGCGGACATGAGTACCTATGAACAAAGTATAGTTGCGAGGAATTTGGAGAGGTCATATGCGTTCTCAGAAGGTTTTTGAAAAAGAACAAGTTTGAGGAATTTGACCAGATGAGTCTTGAAGAATTTCACTAAGCGTTCTTTGTCTTAGGTTCCAGAGTTGTATAGATCGAAGATCCACACAATTGAGGAATCTTGAAGAAAAATGATGCTTAGAGAAACGAATCAAGAACAAATGACTTGTGAGGTGTTTTGTGTGTGAGGATTTGAAGAATAAAACACCTTTGAAGATTTTGTAGAAAACATTTGAATCAAGGAGGGCAGTAAAAGTAACTTTTAATTACCCCGGATGAAGAACATGACGAACAGTGAGATGGAGAAGTGAAGTTCATATGTGTAGATCGTCCATGCCCTAACTCGGCGAAGGAAGATAGCTATGGCGGCGGCAGAGTGAAGATTCCCACGGCCCGCGCGAGTACGACGGCGACGAGGTTGAGGCAGTGAAGCTCTTCCTCACTGGCGACGATGAAGTAGCGGCGGCGCTAGGGTTTGAGAGGCTCGAGCGGGAGAGAGAGTTCAAGCGGAGTAAAGGAAGTGAGGAAGGGGAGAGGGGGTGAGGGAGTCCTGGATTAGGGGGTGTCCGGATAGCCGGACTATGACCTTTGTCCGGACTCCTGGACTATGAAGATACAAGATTGAAGACTTCGTCCCGTGTCCGGATGGGACTTTCCTTGGCGTGGAAGGCAAGCTTGGCGATACGGATATGTAGATCTCCTTCCGTTGTAACCGACTCTGTGTAACCCTAACCCTCTCCGGTGTCTATATAAACCGGAGGGTTTTAGTCCATAGGACGAACAACAATCACACCATAGGCTAGCTTCTAGGGTTTAGCCTCTTTGGTCTCGTGGTAGATCTACTCTTGTATTACCCATATCATCAATATTAATCAAGCAGGAGTAGGGTTTTACATCCATCGAGAGGGCCCGAACCTGGGTAAAAACATCGTGTCCCTTGTCTCCTGATACCATCCGCCTAGACGCACAGTTCGGGACCCCCTACCCGAGATCCGCCGGTTTTGACACCGACAGGGGGTATTTATGGCCACGGTGAAAACTGTTCACCCGAAGATTTAGGACGAACGTGCCCCTGACCCTTCTCCTTCGCACGACATGTGTCACCCATGTACTGAGAAGTGGAGATCGTGTAAGATCGTGGGTGAATATAAAAATGTATCGTGGGATGCAGAGTGGTTTGAGCGGCAAAACCGAAAATTTGGATAAGATTAGTTTTAACATTCCGTTCGCAATTTCTTCAGCTAACAAGGACACAGTGAAGATTTTGAACGAGTTTCAAATAGAACGCACATGAAGAATTTGTGAACAGATTTGGTTGACTATAGCATAGAGGGGGAAGGGTCCGATCACATTCACTTAGCACAAAAACCAACTGGAAGAAATAACCATAAGTGAATGCTGTAGAGGACATAAACTCATATATATATATATATATATATATATATATATATATATATATATATATATATATATATATATATATATATATATATATATATATATATATATATATATATATATATATATATAGCCAATGAAGAAAAACGAAGAAACCAGTGAAGATTTTGCAAAGTTGAAGAATTTGAACAACTGAGGAATTTCAAAAACTGAGGAAAAACTCAAACTGAAGATTTTCAACTTTTTGGGGTGGCGTGACCCACCGTATAAGAATGATGATTTCAGACACCGCGTACAATTGTCGTAGGGTTCTGAGAATCAATTATTCATTAATTTCTTCACACTTAGAGTGTTATTCTTCATTGATTGATGAAAAACGTTTCTTCATGTGTTGCACATCTAAGTCATCAATTTTGCGTAAGTGTTAGGATGAGTGTCCTTTTCAAAGAACATTTGAAGACTGTAAGATATTTAGCTCACACTGCAACTTGCTAAATCTGTTCTCATCCAAGGGCTTTGTGAAGATATCGGCTAGCTGCTCTTCAGTCTTCACACGCTCAATAGAAATGTCGCCCTTCAACACATGATCACAAAGAAAATGATGACGAATCTGAATGTGCTTTGTCTTCGAGTGCTGAACTGGGATGTGAGCAATCTTGATGGCACTCTCATTGTCACAGAGGAGAGGCACATTCTTCACGTTGACGCCATAGTCCTTAAGAGTTTGCTTCATCCATAGCAGTTGAGCACAGCAAGAACCAGCAGCAATGTACTCAGCTTCGGCAGTAGACAGTGATACGCAGTTCTCTTTCTTCGAGGACCAACAGACCAAAGATCGTCCGAGGAAATGACATGTACCAGATGTTGACTTGCGATCCACACGATCACCAGCATAGTCAGAGTCAGAATATCCAATGAGATCAAAAGCCGAGCCCTTGGGGTACCATAATCCTAGTGTTGGTGTGTGAGCTAGATATCGAAGAATATGCTTCACAACCTTATGGTGTGATTCCTTCGGTGTAGCTTGAAAACGGGCACACATGCAAACACTGAGCATTATATCTGGCCTAGATGCACATAAGTACAATAAAGAACCAATCATGGAGCGGCATACCTTATGATCGAAGTCAATACCATTTTCATCAGTGCACAGATGGCCATTTGTGGGCATAGGAATTTTGACGCCTTTGCAATCTTGCATGCCGAATTTCCTCAATACATCCTTGAGGTATTTCTCTTGAGATATGAATATGCCATTGCACTGTTGACGAATTGGAAGACCTAAGAAGAATTTCAACTCTCCCATCATAGACATTTGATATTCTTCACTCATCATATAGGCAAATTCGTCACTATAACGTTGGTCAGTACAGCCAAAGATAATATCATCAACATATATTTGGCACACAAACAGTTCACCATCATAAGATTTAGTAAAGAGAGTAGGATCGAGTGAACCGGGTGTGAAGCCATTCTTCGTGAGGAATTCCTTCAAAGTATCATACCACGCCCGAGGGGCCTGCTTGAGGCCATAGAGGGCCTTATTGAGTCTGAAGACTTTGTCAGGATTCTTTGGATCTTCAAAACATGGGGGTTGAGCAACATATACTTCTTCCTCAAGCTTACCATTGAGGAATGCACTTTTCACATCCATTTGATAAAAGATGATATCATGATGGTTAGCATAAGCAAGTAATATGCGAATAGCCTCAAGTCTAGCAACAGGTGCAAAAGTTTCATCGAAATCAATTCCTTCAACCTGTGTGTAGCCTTGAGCTACAAGTCGTGCCTTATTCCTCACCACAAGGCCATTTTCATCTTGCTTGTTGCGGTAGATCCATTTTGTGCCAATGATATTATGCTTGCGAGGATCTGGATGTTTGACCAGTTCCCATACGTTGTTGAGCTCGAATTGATGTAATTCTTCTTGCATGGCATGAATCCACTCAGGCTCCAGAAATGCTTCATCTACCTTAGCGGGCTCTGTGATAGAAACAAAAGCATAGTGCCCACAAAAGTTAGATAAATGTGAAGCTTTTGAGCGTGTGAGAGGACCTGGTGCTCTAATGTCATCGATGATCTTCTCCACTTGCACTTCTTTTGCAACACAAGGATGAGCTGGTTGTCGTTGAGGAATTTGATCAGCATTTTCTTCAGCACCAATTTCTTCAACATTTTCTTCAGGTGCATCAGCTCGACGTTCTTCACGTTCTGGAATGAATTCTTCAGCAGATTCTTCAGTAGGAATGACATCATAAGGTAGATGCTCTCTTTGCGAGCCATTAGTTTCATTGAACCGCACATCTACAGTTTCAACAACATTGTGAAGAACGTTGTCGAAGACTCTATAGGTGTGCGAGTCCTTTCCATAACCAAGCATAAAACCTTCATGTGCTTTCAGTGCAAATTTTGACTTGTGATGAGGATCTCTAATCCAGCATTTAGCACCGAAGACTTTGAAATAACTCACATTGGGTTTCTTGTCAGTGAGGAGTTCATAGGCAGTTTTCTTGAAGAATTTGTGAAGATATACCATGTTGATGATGTGGCACGCAGTATAAATTGCCTCAATCCAGAAGTGACGAGGCGTCTTGTACTCATCAAGCATAGTGCGAGCCATCTCAACAAGAGTTCTATTCTTGCGCTCCACGACGCATTTTGCTGAGGAGTATAAGGAGCAGATAACTCATGAGTAATACCAAGTTCATCAAGATAGTCATCGAGACCCGAATTCTTGAACTCAGTTCCATTGTCACTTCTGATGTGCTTGATCTTCACTCCAAAGTTGGTTGAAGCCCTCGAGGAAAATCGTTTGAAGACTTCCTGCACATCATGTTTGTAAGTAACAATGTGTACCCATGTGTAATGAGAGTAATCATCAACAATAACAAGACCATATAAAGAAGCATCATTAGTGACTCCTGAGTAATGATTAGGACCGAAGAGATCCATGTGAAGCAATTCAAATGGACGAGTAGTGGTCATGATAGTCTTTGTTGGATGCTTGGCCTTGGTCATCTTTCCAGCTTCACAGACTCCGCATAGGTGATCCTTGAGGAATTTGACATTATCAATGCCAATGACATGCTTCTTGTTCGCAAGCGTGTGAAAATTCCTCATTCCTGCATGACCAAGTCGTCGATGCCATAGCCATCCTTCTGAAGCTTTTGCATGTAGGAACACGGCTGGTTGAGGTCCTGTAGAGAAATCAACAATATACAAGTCTCCTCTCCTAAAGCCTTCAAAGACTTTGGAATTGTCAGCTTCCATAACCACAACACAACGATACTTGCCAAAGACAACAACCATATCAAGATCACAAAGCATTGAGACAGACATAAGGTTGTATCCTAAGGACTCAACAAGCATGACTTTGTCCATGTGTCGATCCTTTGTGATCGCAACCTTACCTAGACCCAATACCTGACTTTTTCCTTTGTCAGCGTAGATGACATGCTTCAGATGTGATGGTGATAAGGGAGCATCCATCAATAGATTCTTGTCACCAGTCATGTGATTTGTACATCCACTATCGAGGACCCACTCAGTGGCTTTGGGTTGATCATCCTGCAGATGAATTAGTGTAGCTTACGAACTTCATATACTTATGACATCACAATTCATTAGATCAATTTCATTAAGCAGTAAGACAAATAAAGCAGTATGAGGACGTGAGAAATGAAAGTTCATTTCTTCATGATTAGCCTGCGTCCTTTCAGGCATTTTTCAGGTCTCCAGCAAATTCTTCAAACGTTTGAGCACGTCTGGAGACCTGACCCTGCAGAAGAGATTAGTTCTTTTTCTTCACCACCCACATCTGAAGGGGTGTCAAAGAGTTCATCACTCTGCAAGCTCCATATGAGAATGGTGGCATAGAGGCCAAACCATTTTGTTTCACATAAGAGGGGTTAGGGTAAGCATATGAATAAGCAAAGAAATTCTTCGAGGACTTATGAACATAATGATTAGAAGAATAATGCTCATATTCATCGCCCTTGGCTCTTCCCTGCGAAACAGAGTTGTTAGCACGATGATGTTCATATGAGGACTTTGATCCTTTTGAGGAATTTGACCCACGTGAGGAATTAGGTCCGTATGAGGACTTGGATCCATCTTAAGAATTTGATCTGGGGTTCCTATTCTTCACAGGTGGTGTCATGAGGACATTCACCGGAAGACTTTCAAGGCACCTTTTGGGAACCCACATTTTCTTCATAGGGGAACCGTTCCTGCAGTTAGTGCCAACATATCTAGCAAATACTTCACCATTCTGATTTTTGAACAGTTTATAGTTGGAGTCAAATGACTCATCAGAAGAATGAGAAGATTCACATGTATAACCAGATAAATTAGATGGATCAACTGGAGGTCCCTTTGCAGCAACCCATGAGGTTTTGGGGTATTGCTCAGGCTTCCAATTTGTACCATCAGCATTGAGTTTCCTCTCAAAGGCAATACCCTCTTTCCTAGGGTTCCTATTGAGGATCTGCTTTTTAAGCACATCACAAAGAGTCTGATGCCCATTGAGTCTTTTGTACATGCCTGCCATGTACAATTCCTTCAGCCCTGCATCGTCAGTGATACTAGCAATGTCCTCAGATGAGGAATTAGTGATAGCAGAGGCAGGTGAAGAATTTGTAACATTAGAAGCATTTGAACATTTAGGTGAAGAATTAGCAGATTCACGTTCAATGCATTTCAAACATGGAGGAACAAATTCTTCCTGAGCAGCGCTGATTTGTTGAGCAAGTAATGAATCGAGCTCCTTCTGAAGATCTTCATAACTCACTCTTAGCTTCTCAAAATCTTGCTTCCTTTGAAGAAATTCATAAGATAGCTTCTCATGACCAGACAAGAGAGTTTTATGATGACCTTGAAGGTTGTCAAACCTGGTCTGAAGTCTCTGAAGATTTTCAGTCAAGATTTTAGTGCGATCCATTTCTTCACCCAACATACCATCACTTTTGTCTAGCATGTTTTGAACCTTTTCAAAAGCCCTTTGTTGTTTTACAACAATCTTAGCAAGTTTAGAGTAGTTGGGCTTAAGATTTTCATCAGATTCATCTTCACTAGATTCAGAGGAGGTATATTTAAGTACCTTGGCACCCTTTGCCATGAAGCAATAGGTGGGAGCATAGTCATCATTGCCTTCATCAGCCTTGTTGGTGAGGTCATTTTCTTCAGAGTTGAAGATAGACTTGGTGACGAATGCAGTAGCGAGGGCTAGGCTCGCCACACCAGACTCGGAGTCCTCAGATGCCTCCTCTTCCTCTTGTTCCTCAAATTCAACTTCAGAGTCCATTTCCTTGCCAATGAATGCCCGAGCCTTCTTGGAGCTGCTCTTCTTGTGACATCAAGACATTGAGGATTTTGATGATGAAGATTTTGAGGATGTCTTCTTTTTCTTCGCATCATCAAAACTGTAGTCCTTGTATTTCTTCTTCTTCGATTCCTTTTTCCACTGAGGACAATCTTGAATGTAGTGTCCAGGTTTCTTGCACTTGTGACAAAGCCTCTTCTTGTAGTCACTGGATGAGGAATCATTGCTCCTTGAGGGTCTTCCAAAGCGACCACGTCTTGAGAACTTCTGGAATGTCTTCACGAGCAGTGGTAGCTCATGACTCAGTTCTTCAGGGTCACCAAGGCTGCTACCAGAGTCTTCATCTTCGGACTCGGATACTGCCTTGGCCTTCAATGCACGTGATCTGCCATAGCTCGAACCATAGAGATCTCTCTTTTCAGCAAGCTGGAACTCATGAGTATTTAGCCTCTCGAGGATATCAGCGGGATCAAGTGACTTGTAATCAGCACGCTCTTGTATCATCAATGCTAGAGTATCAAATGAGGAATCAAGCGATCTCAGCAATTTCTTCACCACCTCATGGTCAGTGATGTCAGTGGCACCAAGTGCTTGAAGCTCATTTGAGATGTCAGTGAGGCGATCGAAGGTTTGCTGAACATTTTCATTGTCGAGTCTTTTGAAGCGGTTGAAGAGATTGCGAAGAACATCAACTCGAGAGTCACGCTGAGTTGAAACTCCTTCATTGACTTTGGACAGCCTATCCTAGATAAGCTTAGCAGTCTCCAAAGCACTCACTCTTCCATACTGTCCTTTGCTCAGATGGCCACATATGATATTCTTTGCTTGAGAGTCGAGTTGCTTGAATCTCTTCACGTCGGTAGCGTTCAGTGAGGGTGAGACAGAAGGAACACCATTTTCCACAACATACCAGAGATCGTTATCAATTGCCTCAAGATGCATTCGCATCTTATTCTTCCAGTAGGGGTAGTCCGTCCCGTCGAAGGTAGGACACCCAGCAGAGACCTTGATCATACATGCGGTCCACATAACTAAAACTCTAGGTGGTTAAACCAAAATCACATAGAACAAGGGAGTACCTTGCTCTGATACCAATTGAAAGTGCGTTATATCGACTAGAGGGGGGTGAATAGGCGATTTTTATGAATTCTTCACTGAGGAATTTGCTAGTGAGGAAATTCCTTAGCGAAGAACTACTTGCAGCGGAATAAGTACTCAGAAGTAAACATAATAGAAGACAAGCATAGTCATCATGATGAAATGAATACAAGCACAGAGTACAGAAAGCGTAATCACAGGATAACACAGGATGAAGACAAACAGACTGAAGAAATTTAACTGAGGAAATTGAGAAAGTCTTCAGTCAAAGTCCTCAAACACAGATATGACAAGCACACAACACAATACTGAGGAAATGAAAGAGTTGAGGAAATAGAACCAGTTGGCTTGGTGAAGACAATGATTTGGTAGACCAGTTCCAACTGATGTCTCAGTTGTACATCTGGTTGGAGCGGCTTGGTATTTAAACCTGAGGACACATAGTCCTCACCGTGTTCTCCTTGAACTAAGGTCACAAAGACCTCGTCCAATCACTTGTGGTAAGTCTTCAGGTGACTTCTGAACCTTCATAAACTCGGTCACTCGGCGATCCACAATTCCTCTTGGATGCTCTAGACCATGACGCCTAACCATCTGAAAGAAGCATAGTCTTCAAAGGTAACAAGCGTCGGATCCACGCATGATCAATCTCTTCAGTGATGCTCAATCACTTTGGTTTTGTAGGTTTTTGGGTTTGGGTTTTCCTCACTTGATGATTTTCGCTCAAAGTCCTTGGAGGATGGGATGCTCTCAAATGACAAGTGTCAGTTTCTCTCGGAGCAGCCAACCAGCTAGTGGTTGTAGGGGGCGGCTATTTATAGCCTAGGGAGCAGCCCGACATGATAAGACATAAATGCCCTTCAATGATATGACCGTTAGGTGGGTAGATATTTTGGGACAGCTGGCGCATAGCACAGCAACCGTCGAAAATTTGAGTATCAAATTCCTCAGGGCTATCATGTTCTTCACTGTGTAGGCAATCCGCACTGGCGAATTCCTAACTCCTCAGTCAGAACAAATTCCTCAGAGACTAGAAGAACTTCGTCTCTGTCACTGAAGAATATGATTGAACTGTATGAGATTTCCAATGGCTTCACTCGAAGGGATTGGTAGGTGTAGGATTTTGAGTTGAGCATCACATGGAAATTTTTCCTTAGTATTTCCTCGACCCCCTTTAACAGTACGGTGTTTCCTATGACTCAAGAAAGAGAAAATGAAACTATGAAAACAAAAGTTTTGACGCTTCATGTTCCTCGAATGAATACCAAGTCTTCAAGGTCACACCAATTTCTTCACTTTCAAAGTCTTCAGAAAGTCTTTAGAAATCCAAAGTCTTCAGTCGAAGAACTTCGTTTTTAGGGGTCGACTTTCTCTGTAAATATCAAACTCCTCATAGACTTATAGACTTGTGTACACTCACAAACGCATTAGTCCCTTAACCTATAAGTCTTCAATACACCAAAATCACTAAGGGGCACTAGATGCACTTATAGATCTATGGTAGAAGGTGTACCCAATTGTTTCCTTAGGGTATCCTATGTAGACGCACTTCTTTGATTTGGGTTCGAGCTTATTAGGCTGAAGCCTTTTGACATAAGTGTCACAACCCAAAACTTTAAGAAACGACAGCTTAGGTTTCTTGCCAAACCACAGTTCATACGGTGTTGTCTCAAAGGATTTAGACGGTGCCCTATTTAACGTGAATGCAGCTGTCTCTAATGCATAACCCCAAAATGATAGTGGTAAATTGATAAGAGACATCATAGATCGCACCATATCTAATAAAATGCAGTTACGACGTTTGGACACACCATTACCCTGTGGTGTTCCAGGTGGCGTGAGTTGTGAAACTATTCCACATTATTTTAAGTGAAGGCTAAACTCGTAACTCAAATATTCGCCTCCGTGATTAGATTGTAGAAACTTTATTTTCTTGTTATGATGATTCTCCACTTCACTCTAAAATTCTTTGAACTTTTCAAATGTTTCAGATTTGTATTTCATTAAGTAGATATACCCATATCTGGTCAAATCATCTGTGAAGGTCAGAAAATAACGATACCGGCCGCGAGCCTCAACACTCATTGGGCCGCATACATCGGTATGTATTATTTCCTGTAAGTCATTGGCTCGCTCCATTGTTCTGAGAATGGAGTTTTAGTCATCTTGCCCATGAAGCATGGTTTGCAAGTATCAAATGATTCATAATCAAGTGATTCCAAAAGTCCATCTGCATGGAGTTTCTTCATGTGCTTTACACCAATATGACCTAAACGGTAGTGCCACAAATATGTTGCACTATCATTATCAATTTTGCATCTTTTGGCATCAAAACTTATGAATATGTGTATCACTAAGATCGAGATTCAATAAACCATTTTGGGAGTATGACCATAGAAGGTTTTATTCATGTAAACAGAACAACAATTATTCTCTGACTTAAATGAATAACCGTATTGCAATAAACATGATGCAATCATATTCATGCTCAACGCAAACACCAAATAACATTTATTTAGGTTCAACACTAATCCCGAAGATAGAGCGAGTGTGCAATGGTGATCGTATCAACCTTGGAATCACTTTCAACACACATCGTCACCTCGCCCTTAACTAGTCTCTGTTCATTTTGCAACTCTTGTTTCAAGTTACTAATCTTAGCAACTGAACCGGTATCAAATACCCTGGGGCTACTATGATGAACACTAGTAAAGTACACATCAATAACATGTATATCAAATATACCTTTGTTCGCTTTGCCATCCTTCTTATCCGCCAAGTATTTGGGGCAGTTCTGCTTCTAGTGACCATTTCCTTTGCAGTAGAAGCACTCAGTTTTAGGCTTGGATCTAGATTTGGGCTTCTTCATGGGAGCGGCAACTTGTTTGCTGTTCTTCTCGAAGTTCCCTTTCTGTCCCTTGCCCTTTTTCTTGAAACTAGTGGTTTTGTTAACCATCAACACTTGATGCTCTTTCTTGATTTCTACCTTCCACAACAAAAAAAGACACACCCGTGACATTTTGGGTCGAATGGAATTTTTTCTGTCATACTTATGACACTTCTATGACGATAATTGTGACAAAACCCGGTATCATCATAAATGTGGTGGGCTCCTAGTTCTATGACAAAAAACCATGACAGAAAATGGGCTTTTCGTCCTGGGCAGGCCGGAGAAACAACTGCGTGCCATTCTTTGGGCCGTCCATGACGGAAAAACGATCGTAGAAGCGAGGGCGTGGAAAATATCCGGGAGATTCCTGGTACGGTGGGTGATCGGGGGCCGAGCGATGCGTGTTTCTCTTGTACACGTACGCGCGTGGGTGCGAGGCGGTTGGCTCTAACTGAACCCGAGCGAGGCGTTCGCCTACTGAACCCGAGCGATTGAACTGCAGGCTACGCGTTACTAAACCCGAGCCATCGATCGATGGCTGTTAACTGAACCCGATCGAGCGATTCCTACGTTCGCTACTGCTGCTAACTGAAGCCGGTCGAATCTGCTGCCTCCTTCCCTTGATGAACAGTGAGCCTTGTTGGGGGGTTTGGATGAACAGTTCTCGGTGGGGGGTTGGATGAACAGGACCCGGTGGTAGTAGAGGCCGTTGCCTCTGGATGAACATGACCCCAATCGATCGAGCCGGTGGAGGGGTGGATGAACAAGACCTCGTGGAGGGCTGGATGAACAGGACGACCCCGTGGAGGGCTGGTTGAATAGTAGCCGGTGGAGGGCTGATTGAATAGTAGCCCGTGGAGGGGTGGTTGAACAGGACCCCGTGGAGAGGGCTCGTTGAACAGTAGCTGGTGGAGGAGCGCACGGTGGAGGCTTATTAACAGGAGCCCGTGGATGAACAGTCGCAGGTGGAGGCTGGAGGAGGTCGACGGTAGATGAACAGTAGCCCGTGGAGGCTGGAGGAGGTCGACGGTGGAGATGAACAGTATCCCGTGGAGTCCCGTCTTGCGGTACGCCACACCCCTCCCGATGAACAGGACCCCCGTTTCGACCGTAGCGCTCCAACACAAGTCCGCTTACTCCACTTTGCGGTACGCCACACCCCTCTCGGTCAACAGGACCCCGTTTCAACCGTAGGAGGTCCAACAGAAGTCTGTTTCCTCTGTTTTGCGGTACGCCAGACCCCTCCCGATGAAAAGGATCCCGTTTCGACCATGGCTGGTTGAACACAAGGTCGTTTCCTCCGTTCTGTGGTACGCCAGGCCTCGTTTCCATCGGTTGTTCCGTCCAAGCCGGTTAGCTCCCGATGAACACGACGACGCATTCTGTTCCGACCCAGCCGGTTGGCTCCCCATGAACACGACGACGACACACTTTCTCCGTTCCCACCCAGCCATGTACATGAGCCCTGGCTATATGTATGCGCGAGTAGGCGTTAGAGACCCCGCCCGTATGTACGTACGTGGACGTATTTTCTTTCTTGCACGTTGGCCGCTGTACATACGTGTACATGCTACGTGCGCGCCTCTACTACAACACGTGCCCTTCCTTGCACGGCCACGGTTCATCGCTGCAGCGGCACTTCCTTGCATGCGAATATGTAGCTGGTGGGTCCCAGCAGTCAGGGGGTGAATTGTTTTTTTGCTCGTAATATGGACGCACTTCCTTGCATGCGAAGATGTAGCTGGTGGGTCCCAGCAGTCAGGGGGGAAAGTTTTTTTTTCGCGAAATACGGTGGCCCGTCCGGTGGGTCCCTGCTGTCAGGTGGAGGAATCATTATTTTCCGCGTAATAAGGAGGCACTTCCTTGCTGCGCCTATGGACCCAGCTGTCAGCCTCTCCATGTACAGTACTCTTCCGATGGAAGTCCTTCCTAGACCATGTTGACCACGCCGCGCCGAGAGTACCACGCCGGTGGACGATGGCGACGCTTAGGAAGGGGACGACATGGAGTCGAGGAAGACGCGACAGTGGAAGCCCACACAGAGAGGAGTACGAGGGTTCACTGGTTCGGCTGCGGTGTGAGGCTGCCGTCGTCGCAGAATAACATGGGGTGTGGGTGAGTAGAGGCGGATGGCCTGGCCAGTGGTGAGAGTACTAGGGGCGGTGAGGCCTCCACGGCATCACAGCCGGCCATGGGAGGCAGGAGCACGCGGCACGACCGGCGCTGCTTTGGGCGGCTGGAGCAAGAAGGCCAGAGGTTGAAGAAGCACTAAGGCCGTTGGATGGACATCGTACGGTCACTGGAGCTAGAATCGTTTGTTGACGTATATAATAAGTAAAAAAATCTTGCATACGTGTCAACTTAATAGGCCCACAAGTCAGACCATTCCCTATTTTTTAAAATAATTTACATATAGCTCATTGCAACTTCTTATGCAATTTATTGCAGTCCGTTTTTTTTGTTGGCCAGGGCCAGGGTTAAAAATTTAAATGAAATTTCGCATATTTCTGTGGGTTCCAAACTATTTTTAATACCGAAATGTCTAGCCAAATTTAAAGTACTTTGAAGATGTATTTAAATTAGGTTAAAGCCCAGTGAAATAGGAATCTGAAAATGTGAAAAAAAATCAGAAATTATAAAGTAATTGCCAATTCGTCATCTGTTTTTATATTTACAACCGATTTCATATTACTTTCAAGATTTGGAGGCATCATGAAAGAGTTGCAGCCCATCAGGGCGTAGAAAAATAAGTAGGCCTGGATTGGGTATTCTTCAGAAAAAATAAACTGGGCTCATTTTCACAAAGAAAAAATAGCTGGGCTGGTCATATGGTGAACATAAAATATAAGCCTGTGCTAGACGGGCCACAGCCCAGTTGAAACCCTGCTCCGTCTCAACAATAACAAAAAGAAAAAATACTGCTCGAGCAGCTACGTCCCAGGTGTCAGCCGATCTTGTGCTGTTCTCTTGTCTATTGACTATATACGCTCACAATGTCATGGGTCCCAGATGTTAGGAAACCACTAGGAGGAAGCATTTTCTTTTTCCATACGCTGACATGGTGGGCCCCTACTGTCATCCTCTCCACGTACTTTTGCCGATTCCTGTTGTTTGTTGACCATGTTGACAACGCGAGAGGGCGGCGCCGCGGTGAGCGCACCAAAGCGCGCGGAGGACGACGGCGAGGCCTCGGACGTCGCGTTAATGATTTAGGAGACGGTGGGGCGGTGATGCGTGCGCTGAGGCACAGCCAGCCGTGGGAGGCCGGAGCAGGCGGCCCCGCCGACGCTGGTTTGGTTTTGGCGGCTAGAGGAAGACAGGACTGAAGAAACACAACAGACTGTAAAAGTAGTAGGAGTACTTAACAACCTTAACTGAAACCAGCAGGGGCACTTAACAACCATAGCTGAAAGCATCATGAGTACTTATATAGGTTCAACCGTACAAAGCACACCTCGAACAGTGCTACTTTGCCTACAGTTAACCAAGGGTGAGGCTGCCAGGCCCCAGGACAAGGCCTAGGCGCCACCCCGCGCATCCACAACCTTCTGAATGCAGCTTCATCTCGCAGTGTGGCCAATAAATAGGATATTCGCTTTAGAGCCATGGAAAAGCAGGAACATAATCTTCTGTCCTATTCTCCAAGATGGACGGGCCTTCATTATTTGAGACCACCCATGAATAAGTATCTTTTCACCTCCAAGGGGAATGGAGTAGGTCGACATAAACATCATGTTGTGACTAAGCGCAAGTCTGACCCGACCATGGTCAGGCATCTGTACAGGAACAATAGAACTGGGTAGTTTCTGTTTCAAGAAGATCACAGTTGTAAAACTGTGTATAAGCAATAGTTTATGAACAACATATATAACAGAAAACAGCTTGTACCATAAGTTTCTCGACACAGTTGGACCTGTTCAATGAGTGCAGCAGTGGCACACATATCCCACGTGGCCTTCCACCATTGAAATGCCCCACAAGGACCTTAAGACGATTAGTAAAGTGTAGGAACTTGTGGATGTCGTCCCAGTCAACTTCAGTGCCATCAGTAACAGCCGAGTTCTTATCGAATAACAGACGAGCAGCCTGCTTAACTCTGAAAAAAGCTACACGTGCCACCAATTATAAGAAATTTTTAGTTAGAAGTAGCATCTTCGTGAGAAATTCGTTGCTACTTATAAAGTTCAATTGTGATTAGTTAGATAGAATAGGTGGATTAAGAAGTAATCGAGGCAACAAGCAAGAACAAGATACAAAACTAACATGGATGAGCAATTGGAACGACGTCGGGGTGGAAGATCGCAGGGAAGATGAGACCAGGTTCTGCTATTTCCATCAACATTCGTGCGCCAACTTCCAGTCCGTAACACTTGAGAAAGTTTATCCAAGTCCGGCCATAAAAAAAAGCAGCAATCTTCTTGGTTCATGAACCCAACTTGGAACTTATATCCATGACTTGTCTTCACTGTGACCATTAAACTAGTGTATTCAGTTATGGCAAGGCCGATCATCTTGAGTACATGTGTTCTGGCAGAGCAAGTAATGCACTGCAGGAAAAATAATATGAGAACACAATGTATTCCCTATCCAAATATAGAAATAATTTCCTCCTTCACATCAGTGTTGACCATCGTATAGTACCTTTTATCCAAATATAGCAATCAAGATTTCCAAATTAGTCGACAGCATGTTCAAAAAACCACACCCTCCCGGATAGAAAAGAGGATTCTAGGAACATACTGTGCGTGTTTTAAAATAATGTGTTAGGATGAGAAGGAACAAGTGTGGCGTCTCGCCGAGGGCGAAGAAACCTGTAGGGTCCTCGCATTTTGGGCACTGCAAATGAAACACACTAGATTCAATAGGAAGAAAAATGCATCAACGGCGCCGGCTGCCATCCTAGGATTACCCGTGACCAAGGGACTTGGATTTATCGGGGATGGATGAAGAATTCGTACCTGGTTCTCCATGAGAAAACCCTATGCAATTGCCGAGAGGGGGTTTTCTCTGAACAAGCAAACGAGGGAGAAGGGGATTCAGGCCCAGCGAAATATTGCCGCTTCGTCCGTCCAGCTTACTGCTAAAGCTGGAAAGGTGGGGGTTCTTGTGATTTGACGGCTCATTGGGCATTACTGCGGCACTACGACCGGGGTGTGTCTACCGTGCAGTTATGCACTCTAATTTGGTGCATAAGGAAGTAGAAAGACATGAGTAACTAGTTACACATAAATATATTTTTGATAGAGAGATACTCCCTGTTGTGGTTTTGTCACGGCAGATGTCCTCTTGAAAGGACTTAGTCGTGGAGCCATCGCGATGGGTTAGCTTAAAGGGGTTAAAGCGGACACAGGGACGCAAGGGATTTTATACTAGTTCGGCCCCTTCGATGAAGGTAAAAGCCTACGTCTAGTTGTGATGGAATTGATGGGGTTTCGAGGATTAGGGAGCAAACAAGCTTCGCCTAAGCCTCGAGTTGTTGTGTGTTGTCCTTGAACCGTCGCCGGGTCGTCCCCTTATATACATGGGTGACGCCCATCGGTTTACAGAGTCCCAACACCGGCTCATAGACGTGTCCGGTTTGGTCTCTACTTACTCCTAACTTACAATGCAAGTTTACATATCAACGCCGGTTTACGGCTACAAGGTTTAAACCGACTATGGGCCTTAGGCCCTCATCTGCCTTCTTGGGCTTTAACATACTTAACTATTGGCGAAGTTAACCCGGCCCAGATAGGCCGATTTACTCCCAGTAGTAATATCCCCAACATTAGGCCCCAGATTGATTTGAACAGGTTCATGTCAATCCTTAGCAAAAAAACTTCATGTTCAACATCTTCTTGTAATTGTTGAACCGCCATGATATCATCTTCTCTGGCCGTTGTAAACCAGAGTGACGTCACATGTCATAAAGACACTATCCATGATACCTTTTTTGTTTAATAGATCTGCGACAATCGAGGCAACAACTCCGTTTCCAAACTCACGACTCCTTGATTCTCGCGCCTGTCACATATCCCTTTCCTGATAAATAGGACCGAAGGGTCATTTCCTTTTGTCACTTCCGTGCCCTTCTGCTTCGTCTTCCTCGAGCCGCCCAGCCTCGGAGCTCCGCCGCCACCGCCAACTTCTGCATCTTCCTTGGCCGCTGCATCAACCTGAGCACACCAGAGCACCGCGGCGATCTTCCGCGTCTTCCTCATCTCCGGTAAGTCTTCTGTTCTTTTCAACACAGATATGTTCTAGGGTTTCATGCTTCTTCTAGTGTTCATCGCGTGTCTCGTGTTCATACGATAGTTCCTAGATGCATCTGTGAATCCTTGCTCTGTGTAGCGGTAGTTTTTAGCATCCGCCTTCAGTTTTATACCTCAAGACCATAGATCCACATATACCTCTGCCCATTGATTCAGTACTGTTCTATTTTGAACTTTTGAATATTTTTCTGATTTTCTGAACATGCTTTAGATCCAATGCTGTAGAAGAATCTTGTGAAATCGGTTTCTGCCTACTTATCTATCCGCAATCTCAATTGTCTCCACGTTTTAGATCAGGCGGTTTAACTCTGTAAAAAATTACCAAACTGGTATATATCATTAGTCCGCTTATTGAACCGCCAGAGTTCCTTAACCAGACACTGCCGCTTCACAAAACTCCGGTTTAGAAATAACTGCCTCCTGGTTAACAATGTATGACCTAGTGCATGTTTGTCAAACATATTCTTGAACGGAATTGCTGCCTTTGTAGATCGCGTCATGGCTAAACAAGTGTACGAGTGCAACTGGGTTCCCTCTCGCGTGACCGAGACTCAGTTGAACTATTTAGTCAAAACTGGTGCTTTGAGCAGTAAAGAGGCTATCCATTGGAGGGTGCCCGGTACAGAATGTCCTCCCACACCTCAAGAGGGAGAGGTTGTTGTTTTCACGGATCATCTAGGTCAGGGCTTCAATCCTCCTGGTTCAAAATTTTACCGGGATGTCTTAGCCAATTTTCAACTCCGTCTGCAAGATACAGGCCCAAACTCTATAACCAACATCTGCCATTTTCAAGTGCTCTGTGAGGTGTTCTTCCAAGAGGAGCCCATAGTTGAATTATTTAGAGATTGCTTCCATTTGAACCGCCGTACTGAGTTTACTGATGGTCCCAACACAGAGTTAGGCGGTATGGCGATTCAAAAAAGGAAAGGGGTCACTTACCCTCACGCCAAACTACACAGCCATCCCAAAGAATGGAATCATACATGGTTCTATTGCAAAGATACCTCTCCTTCTGACGAGAATCCTCTGCCGGGTTACCATCCAGAGCGGCTTAGCAACACAGATCCCTTCCCACAAAGGCTGACCGCTAAGGAGAGAAGCAAATATGCTCCTCAATTATCCAAACTCAGGGCCTTCATGGCCAATGGGCTGACAGGGGTTGATCTTGCCCGCTGCTGGATATCATGGAGTATACTGCCTTTAAGTCAGCGCTCTGGTTTAATGTGCGAATACACCGGGAGCAAACAAGACCCTCTTTGACATATTGACATCCAGCTCACAGATGATGAAGTCACAGAAGCTATGAAGGAAATACTGAATGAACCGGAATCTGTTTGCGCGAAAACCGGCCTGGCTCCCTTCTGTGCCATCAACAAACCGCCAGCTGTAAGATTTATACCCCCCCTTTTTTATTGATCATGTCTGCACGCTTTATCAATTTGCTAATATCAACATTTTTCAAACAGGGCGATGATCCGTTTTGGAGCAAGAAAACTCCACAAGAAACACCGGAGAGACCAACCCAGCCCAAGACTAGAGTTGTGAAAAGGCCAGCTAACAGGAAGAAAAACACTGCGTCTTCTGATCCGGCAGCTGACGATGATGTGGGTAATCCGGACCTTGAGGTAGAGCTTCATTCACTTGGCTTATTTTTCACACGCCTTATTGATAATGATTATTGCCAGGATGACACCGAAGTCAGTCACGCTGAAGCTGTAGAGGTAATTGTTCTCTCCTCCGATTCAGACCCTTTGCCTTCACAAAAAATCCGTCGGGCAAACTGGAAAGTTAAATTTTCTCATCCTCTTGCTTACTTGGACCCAAACTTTCTTATGAAGACACAACAGCATGAAGCTCGCCGCACAACTCGGCACATCGGCTAGGTAGTTACCTCCACCGGTTTACCGAACAGTCCGGTTCGGAAACGCCGTTCAGAGGTCTCTAACTCTCTTGTCCGTACTTGTCCCTAAGCGGGCTGTTTTCGTCAACCTCTTACTCCGTCTGACTCCGATTATCAGGGCACTTCCCATTCATCATCTAGCGAGTCATCAACCACCCAGCTGCCACCACTCAAAACTGTGCTTGGGTGAGTCTTATGATGCTTCTTATGTTTACACTATAACATATGCTATATTGATCATTCTATTTCTTTCAGGGCCAAGCCTAGGCCCAGCAAGAAGGCTCGCCTGGACAAAGCGGCTGAAGAAGAGGCTGAACCGGAAATGGACAGAACACCAGGTCCTGAAGCGGCCATCCGTGAGGATGTGCCGAACGACCCACCACCGCAAGACGATAACTTCATTGCTGAAGAAAGACATGTTGATGCATCCGGTCCTATTGACCAGCCTACAAGCCCCATCCGGATTGAAAAATCCACCAGTCCTTCCAAGCCTGCTGATAAGCCGACGGCCCCAGTTCAAACCGGCGATGCCAAGGATGATGAACTTATTATTACTGGCATTGGTCGCGCCGAGCCAAGCAATCCTGTCGCTTTATCCAGACGTACTACTGAAGAGGAATTTGCTGCTATTGGCAAAGGCAAATGGAATGCCGATCTGGCAACCTATGCCGCTCTGAACGCCCAAGATCTTCATTCCGGCTTCCTGAACCAGCTATACACTAGTCGTGACTATGAAGCCGGTCTGGTTAATATGATGAAAGAGAAATATGAGGTTATTTCCCATTGCTTTTCTGCTTTTGTACTTTTAATCTGTCAACTCCCCAAGCCCCCGAGGGCCGGTTTAAAATCTCATTTTAAACCGGGTCTTGCCAAGGGAAACTTCATTGTTTGTGAATTTGCTGATGTAGCCCCCAAGGGCCGGTTCAATTTTAGGGTAGTTAAACCGGGACTTTTAGATAATAAAGAGTGTAGCATCAGTACTCATTGAGCAAATAGCCATTAGCCCCCAAGTGCCAAGTTGAATACTTGTATTGAGCTTGGGACTTTTCAAACAAATGTAAGATGAAGAGCAAATATGCATTAGCCCCCAAGTACCAAGGGCATAACTTGTTATGTGGTTGGTACTTCAATTTTTGCACTGTTATCTGAATCATATTACTGTCTATATGCAGGCTGAGCTGAACAAAAGAGAAAACCAGATCGCTGATCTGCAAGAAAACCTGAAATCCCAGCAAGCTGAAACCTCCAAAGCCAAAGAGGAATTAACCACCGCTTTAAGGAGGGCTTCAAGAAGGAGCGGGCAGACTGGGCCACTGAGAAACCCGCTTTAACCAAACGAGCAGAAAATACTGAAGCTGCCCTTAAACCGGTTGTAGACGAATTGACCAATGTACAACGACAAGTGCATGCCATGACCGCTGTTGTCTTCGGTAAGCCGGCTTGATTTCTGGATTGACTTGGTCCTCTTATAGAGCTGCCGGTTTGTTAACCCTTTGTCATATTTCCGGGACACACATTAGTCACATGGGGTCAGATGCGCGGAAGTAATTGAAAGCCGCCTACACATTGATCGAGCAACTGTATACTGGTGCACAGCGGATCATTTCTACTGCATCCCACAACAATCTGGCACCCACTTTGATTCAGGACACTCTTAAGAGATTGTCGATGCTTCCTACCCAGGTTGAAGAGCTGAAGAAATCTGCTGCTCGAACCGGCGCCATCCATGCCTTAATCCGGGCAAAAGCGTGGGTGCCAGATTTTGATCCTGTTGAAGTGGCTCAGGGCTATCCCAGCTTGAAGGAAGACGGGTCAGAGTTTAGTCAAGCGGATCTGCGAGCAATAAACCGGGAGGTGCGTCCTCTAGCTTGTAAATTGGTTGAAGAGGTAGACTTGTCTCATTATCAAGCCCAATATGATGACCAAAACAAGCAAGTAGCTGCACCAATCCCTGAAGCGGAAAATTTTATCCTTCCAATCCGTAAGCATACGTACGTTCCCGATATTGAACCGTCGTTGCTAATCCATGATGAAGCTGTCTTTCAAGCATTAATGGGAATCGACTGGACACTGGGTAGAGAAGCAGAGGTTGAAGCGGCACGGGATGACCCACAACCATCAGGCCAGGCTGATGACCAAGCTTGAACCGGAAGCCGGTTCAAATTGCTTCTCCTTTATGTTCTGCGAAAAAACTATGATTTTATTTGGGCACCGTGTTGCCTTGTAATAGACTAGCCGATACTCTTGATTTTGTTATGCCTTCGTGCATAAGTACTGCAACTTGTGCTTCCTTTGGGTGATGAAATTTCCAAAGTATTTTCTGCAATCAAAAAATCTTAAAGTGCCACCGCGGCTGTACCATCAGGCGGATTATGATGTCTGCATTTCAAAATATCTGAAATTTAAGCATATGATCAAATCTTTGTGATGCATAATACCTGCCATCGTTGGGCATGAAGTTGGCTTGGCCAATCTTGAAGCGGAGATTTATAAACCCACACTGTTGGAGGAGATAGCAGCTCCTGTATATATATAATGTCGGTTTACCATGCAAACCGTGCCGGGTTATGATAAACACCGTGTTACTCCGTAATAGGATGTTAACAAAAAATCAAACCGGGCAAATAGGCTCCGGATTAAAAATTTACCGTGTTCCATCAATTGACAGTTGAACCGGTTAAAAATTTGTCGGTTTAAAAACACAACAACAAAAAAGAAATATTTATCAAAGAAAATTTCAAGCAAAGGCAATGATAAGATCATTTGCAAAAAGAGGCTATGGAGCCGATCAAGTGGCGTTACCATGGTCGTACACGACCAAGCCCCCGATAGGCGTAGCTATGGTTCAAGTCAGCCAGGTCCCCAAATGAAACAGTGGCAGTACGCCGATCAAGAGGCGTGGCGATGGTTCAGGTTCGACCAAGCCCCCAAGTGATTCTGTGGCCTTAGGCCGATCAACAGGCGTGACTGGTTCAGACGTGACCAAGTCCCCAAGTGATCTGGTGGCTTTCGCCTATCAAAAGGTGTTGCATTGGTTCGAACACAACCAAGCCCCCAAGTGATATAACATGAAGTTTTGGGAAGCTAACTCAAGGGGTAAACCAGAGGCCGCTTTAAGACAGAACAACTCCATGTAACCACACATGATGTAAAAAGAAAACAGATACCCCGCTTTAGCTGAGGCTCCGGTTTATTGCATTAATCATAATATATACATTGTCATAATATGTACATAAGTAGAGCCAATGGCTCAGGTATAATAAGGCCGAAGATGAGCGATGTTCCACGGCTTGTTGGTCTCCTCCTCTGATGTACGTGAGTCTTTATGCTCTCGAATATCGATCAGATAGTATGACCCGTTGTGCAGATTCTTGCTGACCATGAAAGGTCCCTCCCAAGGTGGGGATAACTTGTGCATATCAGTTTGGTCTTGAATGAGCCGGAGTACCAAATCTCCTTCTTGAAAGGTTCTGGTTCTAACACGGCGACTGTGATAGCGACGGAGATCTGGCTGGTAAATCGCCGAACGGGCAGCCGCTATGTCTCGCTGTTCATCCAACAAGTCCAGAGCATCTTGCCGTGCTACCTCGTTGTCCGCTTCAACATAAGCCGTTACACGGGGCGAATCATGATGTATGTCACTGGGGAGAACCGCCTCCGCTCCATAGACCATGAAGAACGGCGTATATCCAGTTGATCTATTGGGTGTGGTGTTAATGCTGCATAATACAGATGGTAATTCTTCAACCCCACAACCCGTCGTTCGTTGCAAAGGAACCATAATCCAGGGCTTGATGCCTTGCAAGATCTCCTGATTAGCCCTCTCTTCTTGACCATTGGACAGGGTGTGAGCCACTGATGAAACGTCAAGCCGGATGTGCTCACGTTGGCAGAACTCCTTCATAGCACACTTGGACAGGTTGGTACCATTATCAGTGATGATGCTGTGTGGAAAACCAAACCAGAAAATCACCTTTTTGATGAATTGAACCGCCGTGGCCGCATCACATTTGCTAACGGGCTCTGCCTCCACCCACTTTGTAAACTTGTCAACCGCCACCAAAAGGTGGGTCTTCTTGTCCTTGGATCTTTTGAAAGGCCCAACCATATCCAGCCCCCAAGTTGCGAATGGCCAAGTGATTGGAATCATTCTCAATTCTTGAGCCGACACATGAGCACGCCTTGACAACTTCTGGGAACCGTCACATCGTCGGACCAGATCTTTCGCATCAGTATGAGTAGTAAACCAATAGAAGGCGTGACAAAACGCTTTAGCCACCAAAGATTTTGAACCGGTGTGGTGACCACAATCTCCTTCGTGGATCTCACGCAAGATTTCACAGCCTTCTTCAGAGGACACACAACGTTGAAACGCCCCTGACACACTGCAATGATGCAGCTCGCCATTAACAATAGTCATGGACTTGGACCGCCGGGTTATCTGCCGGGCCAGAATCTCATCCTCTGGTAACTCGCCCCAGTTCAAGTACGCAAGGTAAGGAAGCGTCCAATCCGGAACAATATGAAGAGCTGCTACCAATTGAGCCTCCAGATCAGGAATAGCCAAATCCTCTTCACCAGGGAGCTTGACCGACGGGTTGTGCAGCACATCTAGGAAAACATTGGGCGGGACCGGTTTGCGTTGAGAGCCCAATCGGCTTAAAGCGTCCGCCGCTTCATTCTTTCGGCGGTCCACGTGGTCCACCTGATAACCCTTGAAGTGACCTGCAACAACATCCACCTCACGGCAATATGCTTTCTTGAGTGGGTCCTTGGAATCCCAAGTGCCAGACACCTGCTGAGCCACCAGGTCCGAGTCACCGAAGCACATAACTCGGCTTAGATTCATCTCCTTAGCCATCGGGAGACCATGCAGTAAGGCTTCATACTCAGCTGCATTGTTAGTACAAGGGAACATTAAGCGGAGAACGTAACAAAACTTATCACCTCGTGGGGAAGTTAACACGACTCCAGCCCCCGAGCCCTCCAATTTCCTGGACCCATCAAAATGGATAGTCCAATATGTGTGATCCAGCTTCACTTTAGGTGCTTGCAGTTTTGTCCAGTCATTGATGAAATCGACAAGTGCTTGAGACTTGACCGGCGTCTGAGGCACGTATTTCAATCCGTGCGGCCCAAGCTCTATAGCCCACTTGGCAATCCGTCCAGTCGCTTCCCGGTTCTGGATTATATCTCCCAAGGGAGCAGAACTGACCACTTTGATGGGGTGTCCTTGGAAGTAATGCTTAAGCTTCCGGCTTGCCATAAAAAACTCCATATACCAGCTTCTGCCAATGCGGATACCTTTGCTTGGACTCAATGAGCACTTCGCTGATATAGTAAACCAGACGCTGAACCGGATGCTCCTTGCATGTTTCCTTTCGTTCCACCACAATAGCCACACTGACCACACGAGCATTGGCGGCGACATATAGCAGTAACGACTCCTTATCAATTGGAGCGGCAAGCACAGGCGGATTAGCCAACTGCTGCTTTAAATCCTCAAATGCTTTATCAGCAGCAGAACTCCGGACGAATTGATCCATCTTCTTCAACATCTGATACAGAGGGATCACTTTCTCACCAAGGCGGCTGATAAACCGGCTCAACGCGGCAATCCGGCCTGCCAGGCGTTGAACATCATTGATGCACTTCGGTTTAGCTAGGGAGGTGATCGCTGTAATCTTCTCCGGATTAGCCTTAATTCCCCTATTGGACACCAGAAAACCCAATAACTTGCCAGTCGGCACACCAAAAACACACTTGACCGGGTTCAGAATCATCTTGTATGTCCTCAGGTTATCAAAGGTTTCCTTCAAATCGTCTACCAGAGTGTTCTTTTCCCTTGACTTAACCACAATATCATCCACATAGGCATGTACATTACGACCAATCTGTTTATGAAGGCAATTCTGCACACACCGTTGGTAAGTTGCCTGGGCGCTCTTGAGTCCAAAGGGCATAGATACATAGCAGAAGGCTCCAAAGGGAGTTATGAACGTCGTCTTCTCCTGGTCCTTAACCGCCATCTTGATCTGATGATAACCAGAGTACGCATCCAGAAAACTCAAACGCTCACAACCCGCCGTGGCATCAGTAATTTGATTAATACGGGGGAGGGTGAAAGGATCTGCTGGACAAGCCTTGTTAAGATCTGTGTAATCCACAAACATGCGCCAGGTGCCATTTTTCTTAAGGACCAGCACCGGATTAGCCAGCCATTCAGGATGGAAAACTTCAACAATAAAACCAGCTACTAAGAGCCTGGCCACCTCTTCTCCAATAGCTTTGCGCCTTTCTTCGTTAAACCGGCGGAGGAACTGTTTCATCAGTTTGTACTTAGGATCCACATTAAGAGTGTGCTCAGCGAGGTGCCTCGATACACCTGGCATGTCAGAAGGCTTCCATGCAAAAATGTCCCGATTCTCACGGATGAACTCGATGAGCGCGCTTTCCTATTTCGGATCCAAATTGGTACTGATGCTGAACTGCTTGGATGAATCGCCGGGTACGAAGTCAACAAGCTTAGTCTCAGCAGCCGATTTGAACTTCAGGGCCAAACCATGCTCCGTAGTTGGCTTCTTCATCGGAGTCATGTCTGCCGGATCAACATTGTCCTTGTAATACTTCAGCTCCTCCGTGGCACAAACCGACTCTGCGTAGGCAGCATCACCTTCTTCACATTCCAAAGCGATCTTATGGCTTCCATGAATCGTTATTGTCCCCTCGTGACCCGGCATCTTGAGCTGCAAATACACATAATAGGGTCGTGCCATAAATTTGGCGTAAGCCGGCCGCCCAAACAGGGCGTGATATGGGCTGTGGATCTTTACCACCTCAAAAGTCAAAGTCTCTGACTAGGAATCATGATCATCTCCAAAGGCCACTTCCAGAGCTATCTTACCAACAGGATATGCTGACTTACCAGGTACCACACCATGGAATACCGTATTGGACGGTTTAAGATTTTTATCTGTTAACCCCATACGACGGAAGGTCTCATAATATAGGATATTGATGCTGCTTCCTCCATCCATGAGTACCTTGGTGAACTTACAACCTCCCACCTGAGGTGCCACCACCAACGCTAGCTGACCCGGATTATCAACCCGCGGAGGGTGATCCTCTCTGCTCCATAGGATTGGCTGTTCAGACCAGCGTAGATAACGGGGCATGACCGGTTCAACAGAGTTTACTGCTCGCTTATGAAGCTTCTGATCTCGCTTGTCCAGGCTAGTGGTGAAAACATGATATTGCCCACTATTCAACTGCTTCGGGTGACTCTGGTAACCCGACTGCTGCTGCTGGTGGTTCTGACCACCTTGGCCGTTCTGATGACCTTAGTTGTTATGTCCCCCCTGATTATCATTAAATCCTGAACCGGAATTTCCTCCACCGTGACCCGGCCCCGATCCGGAGCCGCCACCTGACCCGTGGTCATACCGGAAAGCATTAGAGTTCTTGAACTCCTGCATGATGTAACAATCCTTCCAAAGGTGATTGGCTGGCACCTCCTTCGTTCCATGCTTTAAACAGGGCTGGTTTAACAGATAAGATAGGCGGTCCGGATTAGGATTAGGCGCTCCATTGTGATTTTGTGTTTTACCCTTACGTCGCTGGCCCTTGTCCTGCGCGTTGGTATTAGCCACAAAGTCCATGCTGCTATCCGCTTTACGCTTGCCTCCGTTTCCATGACCTGTCGGGTTATGCTGCTGTCCTATGGAGTTGTTGTTCTTCTTTCCCTTCCCTGTCTTGTCGTCGTCAGACTCAGGATCCTTGGTACTATCAGAATCAATATATTTCACTAACGCAACCATGAGGGTCCCTATATCGTTGCAATGGCTCTTCATTCGTCCCAATTTCAACCTTAGAGGCCCAAATCGGCAGTTGCCTTCCAGTGTTATAACCGCGGTGTCGGCGTTGATACGGTCTGATGAATGCAGAATTTGTGAGACCCGGCACACCCAACGAGTCGTTGAGTCTCCTTCTTCCTGAACACAGGCTGCTAAATCCACTATCGACATTGGCTATTTACACATATCCTTGAAGTTCTGGATAAACCGGGCTCGCAATTGGGCCCGTGAACTGATAGAGTTGGCCGGCAAACTTTTTAACCAAGTGCGGGCCATTCCTTCAAGCATCATGGTGAAGTACTTTGCGCACACCGCATCACCCACATCCAGCATCTCCATGGCCATCTCATAGCTCTTTATCCATGTCTTTGGAGGCTGATCAGCAGTGTAATTCAACACCTTGCGTGGGCCCTTAAAATCTTTGGGCAGGCGCACATTGCATAAAGCGGGGACAAGACAAGGCACCCCCAGAGAACTGGAAGAAATGCCCGGCTCGACCGAGGTAGTTGGACGAATTGGCGTAAGCTGGCGAGCCTCGTACTGCGCTGCTAACTCGGCCTCCCTGCGCGCTCGGGCCTGGTCGACCACTTCCTGGGCATCACCAACACCACCCGTCGGGTTGTTACCACGGGGTACTTCACAGTTTCGTGCATTACTTGATACAGCCGGTTCATCCATACACCTGCTATAGCTCTGGCTTGGACGAGGGGTGGAATGAATTCGGTCACGACTGTATGAGTATGCTTCCTGCTGGACCAAAGCTGTCCGAAGAAGCTCCTTAACCCGGTGCGTTTCCACTGCCTGCGCTGAATCACCTTCAATTGGGATGGCCTCCAGTCGTCCAGCAGCAGCAACAAGGTTATCCATCGGGTTGGAATAGTGACCCGGGGACGTCGGGACAACCTGAGGCACAATAGCGTGTTGACGAGGCGGATCCATCAAGCGAGGGTTAACCGGCGCAACCGTCCCTGGTGCTTCCGCCCAATTTACCACCAGCGGGTTGCTGGTTCCTGCTCCCGGGGTGTTGAAGAGATCTCTAGCTTCGAAAACTTGTGGCAAACGAGACCGGTATTTCCGCTTCAGGACCTCATGGGATGCATTCTGATCTAGCATAAGTCGGTAAGCTTGCGCATCCAAAGCGGCCCGCTCTGCGGTCATCCTGGCATTCTCAGCTGCTAGGTTGGCTTCGGCTTGGGTGATCTGATCCCTCACCTTCGCAATCTCCGCGTCGTGGGCGTTCTGATCCGCCGGATTAGCCTCTGCCATGAGCGTAGCCAACGCATCAAACAGATCAGATAAGACTTGAGCCGGCGGGTGCACAGGGCCTCCTGCCCCGGCTGCCGTCGCCGTTCCTGATCCGGAGATCATTGCTGTTGCGGTCGAAGAGTGGATCGCTACTTGTGTCCCGACAATGAATATTCCTACCCGGTTTGGCAGATCCGAGGGGTCCGGAATACTGTCGCCACCGGAACAGCCCCCAATCTGGCCATCTTGTAGCTGATACAAAGATTCGGTTTCTCCGGTTGATGACTCGTCGCTGGAATAAATGACGGTCTCGCCACCAGATTCCGATCCATCCTCATGACATCCTCCATGGATGACTCCCACGAAGGCACACTTCATGGCCAGTTTAACCTGGGCAGATCGCGCACGCTGAGCCGTCTCAACGAGGTCGGTGCAGATGTCCGGCTCAGGGCCCGGTTCACCGATCTTGCCAATGAAGACGTGTATGCCACCAAAGGGGACCCGGTACCCGTACTCGATTGAGCCGGCTTCGGGGCCCCATCCTGCATCGTTGATGTAGAGCTTGCCGCGACGACTCTTGGTCATCCGTCCCACAGCATAGCCCTTGAGTCCTTCGAAGTTGCCCTCCAAGAACTTGAAACCATCGTGCGATAGCCCCACGGTGGGCACCAACTGTCATGGTTTTGTCACGGCAGATGTCCTCTTGAAAGGACTTAATCGTGGAGCCATCGCGACGGGTTAGCTTAAAGGGGTTAAAGCGGACACAGGGATGCAAGGGATTTTATACTAGTTCGGCCCCTTCGATGAAGGTAAAAGCCTACGTCTAGTTGTGATGGAATTGATGGGGTTTCGAGGATTAGGGAGCAAACAAGCTTCCCCTAAGCCTCGAGTTGTTGTGTGTTGTCCTTGAACCGCCGCCGGGTCGTCCCCTTATATACATGGGTGACGCCCGTCGGTTTACAGAGTCCCAACACTGGCTCATAGACGTGTCCGGTTTGGTCTCTACTTACTCCTAACTTACAATGCAAGTTTACATATCAACGCCGGTTTACGGCTACAAGGTATAAAACGACTATGGGCCTTAGGCCCTCATCTGCCTTCTTGGGCTTTAACATACTTAACTATTGGCGAAGTTAACCCGGCCCAGATAGGCCGGTTTACTCCCAGTAGTAATATCCCCAACACTCCCTCTGTAAAGAAATATAAAAATCTTTTATATCACAACTTTATACATAAAAAAATCAAGGGGAATACATATAACATATATAATTATAAAAAATAGATTTTTTAAACACAGCATAGATGAGTTGGTGATGATCGTGTGCCTGGCATCTTGCAATATAGGCCATCTGATTTATATCTGACGGATAGGAAGGAAACTATGGCAATTTTGCAAAAAGGTACCCACACACCTCTCCACATTTGCAAATAAGGCCTTCCCTCATTCATCCTTTTCTCTCACAAGATAAAATACTCATACAAATGCATCTTGATGTTACGTGCAAAGCACGGGCATTATGCGGGTTCAACTGAGAATATAATACTTAGACAGGCTCACGGTTCTGGACTTTGGGCCATAGTCCAGTGGGCCTGCATGTTTGGGGGCCCATGTGTTCTACCTTAGTGCTTTTCATATTGCAAGCGATCGGTACGGCGCTCGTTTTGGATGCTGTCGCAAGGCGAATACACAAAATTGAATAAAGCACGGCAGCTGTTGGAATGAAATCGAACGACAGTTCCTAACCAGTAATCAGAGTTGCAATTCTATCAACGATATACCATGTGATAAATAATACTGTCGTACTACTTATACACACATGACACTTGTTTCACCATGACAGAATATTACATCAAAATCTCTCGGAGGATAGATCAGTTTGGCAGTTGTGTGCTGCTACTGAAGAATTTCTATGTTGATTTGGACTAGCTCTCCTTGCGAGAAAGTTCGATTTTGACATCATCCCCTACCGCAAGATATGATTTAGATTTGAACCTTGACCATCCTTTAGCATCAATCATCATGCGACCATCCTTTGTACTTACGGTATATTGAGCAGGTTCATTCACACCAAGGTTGCGCATGGTAAGAGAAACTTGGCCACGGTCGCCCGGATTGTTGAACGACTCCCTCGTCGCTCTAGGAATTCTCTGTTTGCAAACAAGAAGACATATACAAACAGTTAGATCAACACAGTGAATCATGTGAAACAACATGGAAAGAAAAAATAACCACCCCCAAAAAAAAGAACGAAGCACTTGGGCGGCCAATGCTTACCAAGAAGGTGGACATGTCGGTTTTTGTAAGGACTTTGGTATATGAAGTGCGAACTGCAGCCCAGTCTATTGCAGGTGCAACTGCTCGTTCGGTTGCCGCTGCACGGGCCGGAGCAGATGCAACTGCAAGTGTTGGTGCAGGTGCCGAAGCCATTGTTGGTGCCTGTGCCGGTGCGACTGGTAGTGCCGCTGTTGCTGCCGGAGATGGTGCTCCTTGTAGAGCTGGTCCCGGTGTCGGAGCAGGTGCCGGTGTCGATGCCCGATCCTCAAGGTAGATCAGCCTGATTCGCTGACACGGCCGGTGCCCTATCCTCAGCTGGATCAGACTGAGCTGCTGCTGCTAGAGCAACTGCCGGTGCTCGATCCATAGCTGAAGGTGGTACCGATGTGCGAGACAGCGGCGATCGTGTCTGGTCTGCTATGATCAGCTTTCTAACTTGACTAGGCTCTGTGACCGTGATCCAGTTTTTTTCTTCATTTCTTTTAAACGCGAGTAGGACTAATTGTGGCATGTTTGTTAAACCAAACTTCAGTTCATCATAGGGATTCAGCTTGTACTCAGACAACAGACTGATCCAATTTTTTCCAGTAATATGAGTGATGGACAGTGCCTTCGTTACTGACACGACATAAGTAGTGAAATCTGCAAAAATAGCCATCGTAGAGCAACCTAAACGTTTTATTCTATGATGAATGTCACATGGCAAAACCTACATCGTAAAATTGCAGCAAAAGAAAGAAAACATGACATTAAATCAATAAGATTTAGACAGTAAATCAATAAGATTTACTTGATGTGACACGAGTGAATCCTTACTAGGAAATCACTATGTTGAAGTACTAAAGAGAAGATTGATCATCGAACTACGCGTGGCATGCAGGGCCCTCGCCTACTCCCACAAGCACGACAGTCCAAAGGTCCTGACTAATCGTATGGGCCAAACATCCAAGGGACTGAAAATCCTGGTGGGTGCGACAAACCCTGCAATGCATACAGATATTGGAGTGTAACCATAATTGATAAACCGTCCTCACAAAAAAGATGATCTGGATACTTCAAAATATACAGACTAAATTGAGTGGACAGACATTAACATAGACTGTTCTCAGGACTCACCACACACCAAAAGCGGTAGTACTAAACAATATAGGGTTCACAAACATAAATCAAGTACTTAACAATAGTACTTACTACAGACAAGAAAAGTTGCACTAATTAAACTTTGCAGACTATTTCTTGCCACCGACCTACGGGATGAACCCCGCATAACTGACTAGGCCATGGACTTCGTGAGAGATGTCTACTGGAACCATCACCATCTCGTCAACCTTGGAGAACCTAACATAGTGGTCTTTCCACTCATAAACATGACGATAAAGACAGGCCGCATCAGATTTGCCAGGAAGCTTTATAAGAACCACACCCTTCGTAATCGAAGGCACAACCAGGAAATTGTTGTGGTCAAGTACAGCCTCGAGAACACGTCTGAGAACAATGCTACAGGAAAACACTAGTTTAGGACACGTGGCGACAAGGACACAACAGCTGGATAGTTTAGCAATAGAACTCATCCTCAGGTCTTCCAGTTCACACAACATGACTTTGAGAACTTCATCTCCACCGCGGGCCGGGTTCTAATTCAAACATAAACCAAATATTTTATGACTACCTCCATTCAGAAATATAAGATGATTTTTGATATTATAGTTCATATATGACTACATATACGCACATAAATGAGTGAACAAAGACACTACAACATGTCTTCAAAGGCATGAGAGTAGAGGGATTACTTGCAATATCCATAACACAAGTTACTGAGGCAAATATACCCTCTTCAAATATACCCTCTCGCATGTTTTGGTCCAAAGAGGAATTTAGAACCGTCACTTCGCACACAAAAATCACATGCAAGATCACCCAGAAAGTTGTACTACTAGTACTAGTACTGCGTGTTAGATGAAAAAACACAATCAAGATCGATAAAAAGATCTCAAGAAGAGATATTACCTGGACTTGCTTAATGAGGGATCCCGGAGAGGGGGGCTCGGACAGGGCGATGGCTTTGAGCTTGTATGCGGTAGTCTCGGCAGGGTGCTTGCGCTTCTTCATACCATGAGCCTCGACGGTTTTGGCCAGAGCCATAGACATCACTTCGGCCGGTGCTCCAGCGTCCATCAAGAAACTGTCAAACAGAAATAAAAGAAAAGAAACCATAATCACAAACCCAAAAGAAGAACAGAGAGGGAGTTATAGGATCAGTCTCGGGGTTGCAAGACTGGGCCTTGGCCAGAATCAACACCATTGATGAACTCACCTTTCCTTCTTTGGGAGACGAGAACAATGGCAGAAGCAGGTCGGGGTTTTCTTGAATAAATGAGGAACAAGATGAGGGAGAAGCGAGTGGGGGTTTTCTTCAAGAGAGGAAGCTGAGAGAGAAGAGTGAAGTGATGGTTGCTTCGTCCGTCCAACTTACTCCTAGAAAGGAGGGGGTTTTGTGATTTGACGGCTCATTGGGCATTACTGCGGCGCTTCAATCGGGGTAGTCTACCGTGCAGTTGGGCACTCTACTACGGAATAATTTAGTGCATGGCTGGTGGACCCTGATGCTGGTTGTCCCACACGTCGACGAAAGTGAGTAGCAAGGTTCCCGACGACCGTGGAGGAGGATCCGCACAGTAGGGTGTGTCCACTGTTTTTCTGAAGAAAAAAATGATTACAACAAGCGTTTCCACTCTTACGATGGAGGAGTGCGAAACATGGCAGCCACTTGAACATACACAGTGCTCCTACTACTAGGCATGTGCACTGGTTCATACGTCAGTACTACATAATCTTGTTGCTAGTGTAGTAAGATATGACGATAACAAATGATGTTGTGCGCATGTCAACTATATGAATAGTAATGTAGTAACATACTACCGCTTTTTCGACTGTCCGGTTTAGAATGAACGGTGAGTTCAATGTTAACAAAACTAGGTCTACAGCGCCCGGAGAGTACGGTGCTACAATACTCCATGAAACATGAACCATATGAAGCACGAATCAGTGTTAGGCAGGGTGTATGAAGGGTGCACAGGATGGGAGCAAAAGTTCCCTTCTCGACCCAATTTTGGGTGTTTGGCAGAGTGCATGAGTCCACACTAGTAGGATAACACAAATACACGAAGAGGGAACAACTATATTGAGATGAGAATGCAACCAAACACACCCACACGCTTTATGCTACAGTGACTGATCTGCATCGTTTGAGTTTGATCCAACTGTCATGTTGCGACGAGACATGGACATGCCCATGCAGAGGGCGCCTAAACACCACCAAAGTCCCTCTGCTTCTTGAGGCCCACGACATTGGTAATGCAGGGTGCAACCGCCCGTAGAGCCTGCTCCCGGTCGACGGGAGCCAGCTCGGCAAAGACGGCGTCCAATGGCACGAATGGATTCCGGTGACGGAGCCCTAAGAGGATTCGCCTGGCAACGGCGACGGCAGCCCGCAACCCCTCCTTTTCCAGCTCCGCCCCCACCATCGCGCAGAGATGGCTCAGCTCCTCGGAGATATAGGTGAAGAAGGAGACCAGGTCAGGAAGCCGCAGCTCATTGAAGTCGACGGGCTGGTCGAATGGGTTTAGCCCGACGGCCGGCATGGTCGCACTGGCACAACGGTAGGCATCGCGCAGCCGCAACACGTGCGTGGCAACTTGGTCCACCAAGTGGCTGAGGCGATCCTGGATCTTGTCATGATCGGCCCGCTCGCACTCCAGCCGGCTCCCCTGACGGCCTATCGTATCTCCCGCTTTCTGCAGCAACACTGCCGATACCTCGAGCATCTTTGTGGTGGACGCTTGCCACTTTTGAAGCTCCGTGAACTCCTGCACATAACGGAGGAGCATGTCACTCCTCTCCTCCTTTAGCTCACGGAGCTCCACGTCCTTGACCCTGAGCTCCGCATCCTTGGCCTCGAGCTCCTGTGTCAGACGCCTCACGTCAGACTCCGTGATCTGCTGCACCGCCATGGCACCAGGTAGAAGCAATGGGGAGAGGAAGCAAATGGGGCGAAACGGCTGAAAGGCAACGCAATCTACGGGAAGGCAGAGGGAGCCAGCCGAGGAGCAGGGAATCTTTTGGTTTTCACCATGGGAAAACACCAGTCGACGACTTCTCACATCAGGGAGCAGTGGGTTTAATAGGCGGAGTCATCGTGACTAATTGCTGTCATGCCTGCTCCCGTCAATAAAAAAATTAAAGATCCTGCCACGCCTACTCCCATTAATCAAAAAATTAAAACTCCTGCCGCACCCAAACACCAGAGCAACGCCGTAGTGGATATTTAAATTTACCTGCCGACAAGGAGATAAAAAAGGGGTGAAAAAACAAATGTGGCGGCAGCCTAGCTAATCGGTCGCACTAGCCTAACTAGCTAGCCACCGTGCTTCACTGATGTACTCTGTGGAAAAGGTGGTCTTTCATGATTTGATGACTCATTTACTTGCTTCGGCGCTACGACCGAGGAGGACCCAGAAAATGCGCGGTAGGGCGTCCCACGTCTCGGCAAGGAAGAATATATGCGTGCACCACCCAGGAGGACCCCGAAACCGTGCGGTAGGGTGTGCCATGTCTTGGCACGGAGGAAAAATGTGCGTGTAAAAATATACTATATCAGACATAGTACCTATGGTTCGACGTCGGGACCCAGCCAGTCGGTCGAAAACACCCCACTAGCCACACAGCTTCATCATGCTAACGTGGCACGAAGGATTGGTGTGATTAGCTCCATCTCAACCAGCCACAACATCACTTGTTCTAGGTGATTCTTCTATTTTCCAAGATTTTTTTAGTTATAATAATATCACGGCAAGCTAGCACCGCTCTTCGTGTCTGCCCGTGCGTCTAAAGGTTAGACGATGGAGAGGAGAGAGAGATCGCATACATGGGACCCACGAGTAAGTGAGTCAACGGTCATGCACATGTTGACGAGGCACTCCCTCTACTCTACTCAACGTAATACTGTATAAAATCAAGTTATGGGACAAAGCCAACAACCATTGTTGTTTCAGGCTATCGACTTACGCTTTGTAGTCCAGGTTGCCAGTTCAAATCTCGTCTTTCAGATTTGTTAGTTTTAGGTCCAAATTTGATCAATGACAAGTGGGACCCTCATGTGTTGTTCCGATATTTCAGTGTAGGATGGTGTTTTTGAACAAAAACTTTGCGCGGTTAGACAAGTAACGACACGAGTTACACGTATTTTGCAAGTTTACGAACAAAAATGACCACGGAATAGAATATCATATCCACCCCGCAGCTTAGATGCTATGGTGATACGAGTTTTTACATCGTTGGAAGTGAATCCAATGGCTTGGGAGTAGTCTTTGTAATTATGCGCAATTTCCAAACTCTCCAAAGGTTTTTTTGCAAATAAAACATTCAGGCCTCGTGTGTGCCGCTGCATCTTGGATCCAACAACTCCCCGTTGCTCATATTAGGTGCTCCTCGTAGCTTAATTAGCCGCTATGGTGATACGAGCATCTAGGTCGTATGATCTGTGATCAGATGACACATGCGTAGTACTTGTACTTTCTGCGTAATTCCCAAACTCTCTCAGCCGTATATTGCAAAAACATTCAAACCTCCTACTATGGGCCGTTAGATCTCCGTGAACTCGTATCACCATAGAATCTATGGTGCGGGAGCACCTCATATTCTCCCGTGCGAGAAAACACCAGGTGCTCTCGCAGCTTGGATGCTACAGTGATACGAGCTTCGAGGTCGTTTGATCTGAGATCCAATGGCATCTGAGCAGTCTTTGTGCTTGTAAGCAGTGGCCGAACTCTTTGGGGGATTTTCTGCGAAAAAAAAACCATTCGAACCATCGAGGAGTTGTTGGGTCACAAATCCAACGGCTCCGAAGAACTTGTATCACCAAAGCATCTAAGGTGTGGTAGCACATGATATTCTTACATGCAGGAGAATATGATGTCCTCCTTCATCTTAGATGCTATGGTGATACGAGCTTCGAGGTCGTTGGATATGGGATCCAAGGGCATCTGAGTAGTTTTTGTACAAATTGTGTGCAATTCTCAAACTCATTAAGGTTTCTTGTAAAAATATTAAGACATCACGTGAGCTGCTGCTATATCTCAGATCTACAAGCTCCAAGCAACTCATATCAGCATATAGCATCTAAGGTGTGGGGGCACATGATATTATCTCGGGGAGGAGGGGGTGCACAACCAATCGGTGTTTGGGAGCTAGGGTGGGGACAAATATAATCTAAACAATCCTAAACAGAGCTTCACAAATTTATCTAAGGTCGAGGGGTTAACCCCCGACAATCTACATAGCTCCGCCTAAACACAACATTTGCATGTACTGTAGTACTAGACTTAATATTCATGTTTCAGATTCCTGTTCATTTTAAATATTGAATTGAGGACCATGCATGTCTTACATTTTACTCCCTTCATTCCTAAATATTAGTCTTTTAGATATTTCAAATGGACTGGCACATACGGATGTATATAGACATATTTTAGAGTGTAGATTCACTCATTTTTCTTCGTATGTTGTCACTTGTTGAAATCTTTAAAAGACTAATATTTAGGAACAGAAGGAGTATTTTTGAATTCGTGTCATACATGCATGGTTTGGAAAAATAGATGCACTGTACTTATTGGATTGTTGTTGTGTTCACGCGCGCGCGCGCGCGTGTGTGTGTGGTCATATGCTTGAAACATACAAAGTTTTCTCACCACCATACTGTTCATCTTTTAAATTTCAATTTGCAATGAAAAACTTACTAGGGATACCATGAAATGTGAAATCCACATTGAGATCACAATATCACAAACTCACTCTAATTCAAGAACTCGTCATAAATCAATTACCACGTCAAGATTACTTTTTGCAAGGAAAATACGGGCGTTGTAATACACATAGATTCGTTCGGCAATTTAAAAGATTCCTTTTGTATTCTCGAATGGCGGCATACCCTCCAGACCTTGGCTCGTGTTGATCCTAAAAAAACCAGGCTCATGTCCTTCTTGTGGCGTGCGTGGTACGCACATTAGGCAACCCCAACCAGTCGAGCCTCCGCGTTTTGAGTCGAAATATCTGGCGCCCAGAATTCCAGCGCTAGGAAATTCCCCTCATGTCCCCGGTTCATAATGACTACCGATGAACAATGGAGGGATGATTTAGTAACTAGACAACGTTACCTACCGTGCCGAGCACAGTTCAATTCCCTCGGTCCCCGCTCCCCAAGGTCACCCGTCAACTACATTGCCTAGTACTACTACTACTACACCAAGATGAGCACATAATTAAGCCCGTTTGTTCATGCCTAGTACTTGAGTTAATATATCAGGGACCCCTAAAAAAGAGTTAATATATCAGGCAATGCACTGGTAAGGACGGATTATCCTTTTACTCTGCATATATAGCTTGTCTGAAGTCTAACCAAGCAATTTTTTGACCAAATCCTTTCTTAAGAAATACAACAGGACAGATGTATCACTTGAAAATTTATTGCATGATGCAGGTTATGATATTGTTTCGAATCATCGATTTTGAATTTTAGAAAATCCAAAAGTGACCAGAAATTCATGAAACTGAGCATGGTCACATGATATGGCACAAATATTCCTTCGTAATTTTTTTCTTCGATTTGAGACAAGCTGCTTATGACAAGTTGCACAAATGAAGAGCCAAGGTAATTTTGGAACAAAGACCTGTCACGTTAAGGCGAACGCTTTCACTATTGAAACCGTGGGCGTTTACGTACCGCCACGAGTCCCGCTTCTCATTGGCAGGTGCCGTCCGAGAAAGCGTGTGAGTCGACGGGAGGCGTGCGAGCAGACCGCTGCGCCGGCTGACAGGGAGGCGTGTGAACAGACCACTGCGCAGGCTCACCGAGAGGTGAGCCCTTTGACCAGGCTCCGCCGCCCACCTTCGTCCCAACTGCTCCCACTTTTAATGTCACTGGCGCCGCAGTTTAAAATCAACCCCGCACTACCCGCTATCGCTACAATCTTCTCTCTTCCTCTCCGATTCTCCTGTCGTCTACCTCCAACCAGCCTGACCTAAACGTACCGCATGCCGCATCATGATGGTCTGCCCTTAGTCTTCCAGTTTCCTGAGAAAGACACCCAACTGGAGTCTCAAGAACATAAGGTGCTTTGGGACAAGCTTGATCGGCCTTGTGGGAAGACGTCGCGCCTGTCCCTGCTTCCGTTCCGGCTCCCGTCGCCCCGACTGCGCCAGCGCCTGTCCCTGTGGCATTGATAGGCTGGGAGCCGCACATTGTCATCGAGCTTGATGCCACGGGATTCCATGAGGTCCCTGCCGACTTTCATGCGCTCGTGCACCTGCCAGCACATGCGCCTGCGTGTGCACTGACGCGCACGCACGTGCCGGTGCCCGTGCACCTGCCAGCGCCTGCGCGTGTACTGACGTGCGCGCCCGTGCTGGTGCCCGTGCACACGAATGTCTCCACCGCGCCGTTGCCAGCACCTGTCCCCGTGCGGGTGCTAGTGCCCCCACAGTGGCATGGATGGCCGCTGTCGACCGCTTCCTTGCACCAACGCCAGTCGCCTCCTCCCGCCAGTTGACTCGCTCCTGGAGACCGAAGTCTAGAACATTGTGGCCTTCCTTGAAGCTAGGGTCAACGTCCAGGAGTACGCCAACAACGGCGCAAGACGCTGCCGTCGCCGTCGCCGTCGGTCAGTAGCCCGATGACACACAGAGCATGGCAGAGGAGCCGTGAAAGAATCGAGAAGAGGTGTCTAGAGGGGGGGTGATTAGACACTAAGTGCCAAAAGTTGCAGTTTTTAATATTCTTAAGTTTAAGTGGAGTTTAAGCAGAAGTTTAACAAACACAATACATATCAAGCAAGCATGCAATGAGTATATGAGCAGCGGAAAGTAAAGCATGCAACTTGCAAGAATGTAAAGAGAAGGGTTTGGAGTATTCACAGGCAATTGGAGACACGGATGTTTTTGTCGTGGTTTCGATAGGTGGTGCTATCGTACATCCACGTTGATGGAGACTTCAACCCACAGAGGGTAACGGTTGCGCGAGTCCACGGAGGGCTCCACCCATGAAGGGTCCACGAAGAAGCAACCTTGTCTATTCCATCACGGTCGTCGCCCACGAAGGACTTGCCTCACTAGCGGTAGATCTTCACGAAGTAGGCGATCTCCTTGCCCTTACAAACTCCTTGGTTCAACTCCACAATCTTGTTGGAGGCTCCCAAGTGACACCTAGCCAATCTAGGAGACACCACTCTCCAAGAAGTAACAAATGGTGTGTTGATGATGAACTCCTTGCTCTTGGGGAGTCTGCCCAACACTCAACTCTCTATCACAGGATTTGGATTTGGTGGAAAGAAGATTTGAGTGGAAAGCAACTTGGGGAAGGCTAGAGATCAAGATTCATATGGTTGGAATGGAATATCTTGACCTCAACACAAGTGTAGGTGGTTCTCTCTCAGAAAATGTGTATTGGAAGTGTAGGTATGTTCTGATGGCTCTCTCCACGAATGGAGAGTGGGTGGAGGGGTATATATAGCCTCCACACAAAATCTAACTGTTACACACAATTTGCCAAACTCGGTGGGACCGAATGGTTAAACTAGGTCGGACCGATTCAGCAAACCTAGTGACCGTTAGGATTTTCGGTGGGACTGAGATGCAACTCGGTAGGACCGATATGGTTAGGGTTAGGGCATAACGTAATCTCGGTGTGACCGATTACACAAACTTGGTGGGACCGATTTTGGTAATAAGCTAACCAGAGAGTTGGTTAGGCAAACTTGGTGAGACCGGTTACACAAACTCGGTGGGACCGATTTTGGTAATAAGCTAACCAGAGGGTTTGCATTGTAATCTCGGTAGTACCGATTGCTCAAACTCGGTGAGACCGATTTTAGTAATGGACATACACAGAGAGATTACAATCCCATCTCGGTGAGACCGAGATCCCTATCGGTGAAACAGATTTGCTAGGGTTTGTGGCAGTGGCTATGACATCTGAAACTCGGTGGCGCCAGATAGAAAGAATCGGTGGGGCCGAGTTTGACTTTTGGTTTAGGTCATATGTGGATGTGGGAAGGTAGTTGAGGGTTTTGGAGCATATCACTAAGCACTTTGAGCAAGCAAGCCATTAAGCAACACCTCATCCCCTCTTGATAGTATTGGCTTTTCCTATAGACTCAATGTGATCTTGGATCACTAAAATAGAAAATGTAGAGTCTTGATCTTGAAGCTGGAGCCAATCCTTTGTCCTTAGCATCTTGAAGGGGGTCCACATCCTCTACTCCATGCCACTCCATTTTTGAACTTATCTGAAACATACTAGGTAAAGGTGCTAGTCCAACAAGAGATATGTTGACATTAATTACCAAAACCACCCAGGGAGCACTTGTGCTTTCAATCTACCCCTTTTTCGTAATTGATGACAACATACATCAAAGCTTTAGATAGAGATATAGAGAATTGCAAGTAAAGCTTTGGAAAGACATGTAACAAGCATAGGCTCCCCCTACATGTATGCAAACATGTGAATATGGAATATAGGAGCATGTGAATGCATAAGCATGACAGAGTAAGTAATGTGTTACATGTATCTTGGCTATATGCATCAGAGCAAATGATGTGAATATGAGAAATGTACCTTCATTGTCATGAGTCCTTCTTGCAAACAGTATGTACATCAGCAAGGACTTCTCATTCACATGACTGTGATGCATATACTTACCTTGTGGTCTTGAGTTGGCTTAGGATGGGATGAACCTGCGCAAACAACGTTAAATAACACAGATACACCTACTGACCAGAGCAAACAAGAGAAACCACAAGAGAACCAAGACAGGGATGACATGTAGAGTGAGTATTAAGTACCACATTGGATATAGACATGTCCCCAAAGGTAAAGATATGCAATAGAATCAGATATTTCCTTCCCTTAGATGTCTTGCTCCCCCTGAATCTGCATGGGATATTGGGAGAAGATAGGGAACAGGAAATCAGAGCAACAGAAAAGAAACAACAGAGCTTGAGCTAAAGCAAGCAAACAAACATGTCTTTCCCCTCTTAAAGACATGTGACATCTCTCCTCTTGAACACCAAGCATCTGGGGTCTTTGATGATATTACTTTCTCCTTGTTGAGAAACTATCTCCCCCTGAGTATTCTCTCTTTCTCCCCCTATAGGAAAGATTAGGCTTTGATGTGATCTCTCTCTCCCCCTTTGACATTAATTTCCAAGAAGGGCTCTTCTGGACATGTGATACAAATGGGTTTGTCCTTGAGTCACAGAGCAAAGCAGCATGTCTAATATGATGCTGGTAGAGGACAAGAATCATTGAGTGGAGCTGGAGCAAACAGAAATTAGGAATAAGTGGCAAGTTGCTTTTCCTGTGGTGGAATCGGTGACTCCGAGTTGTGTGCTTCGGTTGCACCGAAAGATTTTGGTTGGGCCGAAGAGAACAAACCGGTGTGACCGAGTTCATTAGAGTGAAACCACTTGTCACCTCATCTCACTAGACAAGTAAGATCTCACAAGGATATGCAAGGAATTTACTAAAAGATTTGCAATGAATTGGATGCTGGAAATGCAGAACAAAAAGAAAAGACAAGAAAAGATCTAGATGAAGTTTTTTTCGAAAGGGGAAACAAATATGCAAGAGACAAAGCACAAAGAGACACAAGAGAACTTCATCTAGAGATGGTCGGTGACAAAGTCACCTATGTTAGAGTATATTGACTTAGGAGTCAAGTGAGATCACTTGATCATAGGTCATACTCATCGGTTAAGCTCAAAATGAGGTTACCATTTTTCGTTTAAGCATTTTGATGTATTCACATCTTGTCGAGTTGCTTTGGCTCATGACTTGGAGTAAAGCTTCTCTAAGATGGAATAACATACCTTGGGTGGTGGTGTTGATCTTGATCATGTAGTTGAACTTGTGTGGGTTGCTCAAGGTTGATGTAGTTCATCAAGAGTTGGGAGCACCACTTGGAGTTTGAATTCATCTACCTACATGGGTTAGCTTTGCAAGGAAGAGCACTTGTGTATCCAAAATGACAATCATGATACTCAACATAGAATTTGCCAAAGGATATGTTTGAATGGTTTCGTGCTTCCTTATCTTCAACCACCATTGTGTAGAGACTTGGTGATGTAGAGATCGCTCAAGATGTGAGTGAGTTGCAATCTCATAGATTTAGTTTCAACCAAGTACCTACACGGGTTAGATAAAATGCAAGGTACAAATATATCCAAGACATATGAATAGCATCATAAGAGAAATATCGAGGATTAGTCATAGGCTCATGCCTCGCATGTATCAAATGGAGTTCCTACTCCAAGTTTGAAGCATCAATGATGTTCAATTCACCTCTCAACCTGCAAAACACTTTCTCATCAAGTGGTTTAGTGAATATATCCGCCAATTGCTTATCGGTGCGAACATGCTTAAAGTTAATGCCCCCTTTTGCAACATGATCTCGAATGAAATGATGACGAACTTCAATATGCTTAGTTTGAGAATGTTGCACGGGATTGTGAGCAGTCTTAATAGCACTTTCATTGTCACATAGCAATGGAACATGTTTCACATATATCCCATAATCTTTAAGAGTTTGGGTCATCCAAAGTAATTGAGCACAACATGAACCAGCGGCAATGTATTCCGCTTCGGCGGTGGATAAGGATACCGAGTTTTGTTTCTTGGAAGACCAAGACACAAGAGATCTACCAAGGAATTGACAAGTACCTGAAGTGGACTTTCTATCAACCTTGTCTCCGGCATAGTCCGAATCGGAGTAGCCAACAAGATCAAAAGAGGACCTCTTAGGATACCAAATGCCAAAATTTGGTGTATGGATTAGGTATCTCACTATCCTTTTCACAGCCTTAAGATGACACTCTTTAGGAGCAGCTTGATATCGTGCACACATGCACACACTTAGCATAATATCGGGACGAGAGGCACATAGATATAACAATGAACCAATCATAGAGTGATAGACCTTTTGATCAACCGGTTCGCCATCTTTGGTCAAATCAAGATGTCCACTAGTAGGCATGGGTGTAGTCATACCTTTGCAATATTGCATATTGAACTTCTTGAATAAGTCCTTGGTGTAATTCGTTTGAGAGACAAAGGTACCTTCCTTAGTTTGCTTGATTTGAAAACCGAGAAAGAATTTGAGTTCACTCATCATAGACATCTCAAACTTCTCCGACATTAGCTTTCCAAACTTCTCACTAAAATGAGGGTTAGTTGAACCAAATATGATATCATCAACATAAATTTGGCACACAAATAGTTCTCCATTAACCCTTTTAGTAAAAAGAGTAGAATCAATTTTACCAATTTCAAAGCCTTTTTCAATAAGGAACTTGGTCAAGCATTTATACCATGCTCTAGGAGCTTGTTTAAGACCATAAAGGGCTTTGTGAAGTTTGTAAACATGATTAGGTTTCTTAGGATTGACGAAGCCGGGAGGTTGCTTAACATAAACTTCCTCCTCAGTTTCGCCATTCAGAAAAGCACTTTGAATGTCCATTTGGTACAAGGTGATATCATGGTGATTAGCATAAGCAAGTAAGATGTGAATGGACTCAAGTCTAGCAACGGGAGAATATGCCTCACCATAGTCCATACCTTCAACTTGTGTGTAGCCTTGGGCGACGAGACGTGCTTTGTTGCAAACCACTTGTCCATCTTCATCTTGCTTGTTGCGAAACACGCATTTGGTACCAATGATGTTGTGGTTGTTGTCGGGCTTCTCGACCAATGTCCACACTTGATTTCTCTCAAAGTTGTGTAGCTCTGCATGCATAGCGTTTATCCAATCCGGATCCTCCAATGCTTCTTCAACCTTCATAGGTTCAATGCTAGAGATGAATGAGTAATGTTCACAAAAGTTAGCTAAACGAGTTTTAGAGCGAGTGATTCTCCCGGTTTGGATAACATTGTAGATTTGCTCGACGGGATGATCTTTGGCAATTCTTGCTCGAACTCGTGAAAGCTTTTGCTTGGGTCATGGTGGAACATCCTCTTCATCTTGTGCTTCTTCTTGGCCTTCTTCATTGTTGACGTTGTCGTTCTCTTGTTGTGGTGGAGAAGGAGGTTGTTGATGTTCATCTTGGTGTACTTCCTCGTTTTCTTCATCTTGGCGTGTCCCAGTTGTGGATGCTTCCGTATCAACTCTTGGTTAACCTTGTCGTGAGGTAGAAGCTTCCACTTGGATGGACGAGGTACTCTCCTTCACTTCCATTGGACGAATCTTGCCAATGGACAAGTCCTGAATTGCTTCTGAAGGGTCTTTGTCTCCTACATCAATTGGCAATTGCTCTACTTGCGAGCCGTTAGATTCATCAAACTTCACATCTACCGTCTCTTCAACCTTTCGGGTGAAATTGTTGTAGACACGGTAAGTGTGAGAGTTTGAGCCATAACCAAGTAGGAAACCTTCATGAGATTTAGGAGCAAATTTAGAACGACGATGCTTATCAAGAATGTAGCACTTTGATCCGAATACTCGAAAGTATCCAACTTGGGGTTTGTTACCGGTGAGGAGCTCGTATGTCGTCTTGCCGAGTAGCTTGTGAAGATACAAGCGATTTGTTGAATGACAAGCTGTCTCAACCGCTTCCGCCCAAAAGTGCTTTGGCGTTTTGTACTCATCAAGCATCGTTCTTGCCATCTCGATAAGAGTCCGGTTCTTCCTTTCAACAACTCCATTTTGTTGAGGTGTGTACGTAGCCAAGAACTCGTGTGAAATCCCTTCTTCGTCAAGAAAGGTGTCCACATTTGCGTTCTTGAACTCCGTTCCGTTGTCGCTCCGAACCTTCTTGATCTTCACGTCAAACTGATTTTGGGCCTTCCTAGCGAAGTTTTTGAAGATCTTTTGGACCTGCGATTTGTCATCAAGAAAGAACACCCACGTAAATCTTGAAAAATCATCAACTATGACTAGACCAAATGAGTTACCACCGAGACTCTTGTAGGCATTTGGACCAAAGAGATCCATGTGAAGTAGCTCGAGTGGTCTTCTTGTGGTCATGATGTTCTTCGCGCGGTGACTTCCTCCAACTTGTTTCCCTGCTTGACAAGCACTACAAAGTCTATCCTTGTCAAATGTGACATCTTTTATTCCAAGGATATGATCACCTTTAATAAGCTTATCAAGATTTCGCATACCAACATGACCTAGTCTTCTATGCCACAACTAGCTTTTAGAAGATTTGGTAATTAAGCAAGTTCTAGGTTGAGCCTTTTTAGTGAAATCAACAATGTAAAGATCTCCTCTACGTATACCGGTAAAGACCATTTTATGATTGTCTCTACGAAACAATTGGCAATCTACTTCAGTGAATAAGACATTGAAACCGAAATCCGCAAGTCTAGAAACTAAAAGAAATTGTATCCAAGGGATTCAACGAGCATGACATTTTTTATGGAGCTATCATGTGAGATGGCCACCTTACCAAGGCAAACCACCTTACCCTTTGAATTATCACCAAAAGTGACATATTTTCGAGGGCCATTGTTTTCAGCAAGCTCACTGAACATATCTTCATCTCCGGTCATATGATCAGTACATCCACTATCAAGGACCCATTCCTTTCCTCCAGCCATGTAGCCGCGAAGATTTGCCATAAGACCAAAATGCCTCATTGCATCATTAAGATCATAGTCACTATCATCATCTTCATCATACTATCCATGTTCAACATCATCTTGTGATTGATCAATTCCTAGAGAGGGCAATTCATTAGATAAATTATCATCACAATGGTTACCTTTATGAATTCTAATAGCTTCGAATATGATATCGCTAATGATTCCAACATTTCCTTTAGCACGCATGAGATTGTTAAGCTCAAATAGACAATCAACAAAGCTAGGATCACTAGAGTTCATCTTACTCAAGGCAATAGACTTATGGAGAATTTCGTCTAAATTTTTCAAGGAATAATCTGGAAATCATTCCTCAAGAAATTTCCATATAGTATCGGCACAATCAAGAGTAGGCAAACTAGCAATCAACTTTTTGGGCAATCCTCTCATGATAATATTGATGGTTCTAAGATTGCAAATCATGTCAAGATCTTCTTCGGGTGTGGGATGCAAGGGATCAATATGAGGTGCACAAGGACTAGCAATGTACTTGTTCAAGTGATATTCATTGATAATCTCAAGCATTTCATTTTTCCACTCATGAAAGTATTCTCCATCAAGAATAGGCACTCTATGTCTAAGACTCCCCAAAGTTGACACATCCATCTTCCTCCAATGGTGTTTAAACCAAGGCAATGGAGACCAAACCTCTGATACCAATTGAAAGGATCGAGAAGAGGTGTCTAGAGGGGGTGATTAGACACTAAGTGCCAAAAGTTGCAGTTTTTAATATTCTTAAGTTTAAGTGGAGTTTAAGCACAAGTTTAACAAACACAATACATATCAAGCAAACATGCAATGAGTATATGAGCAGCGGAAAGTAAAGCATGCAACTTGCAAGAATGTAAAGAGAAGGGTTTCGAGTATTCAAACGCAATTGGAGACACGGATGTTTTTGTCGTGGTTCCGATAGGTGGTGCTATCGTACATCCACGTCGATGGAGACTTCAATCCACGGAGGGTAACGGTTGCGCGAGTGGTTCTCTCTCAGAAAATGTGTATTGGAAGTGTAGGTATGTTCTGATGGCTCTCTCCACAAATAAAGAGTGGGTGGAGTGGTATATATAGCCTCCACACAAAATCTAAACGTTACATACAATTTGCCAAACTCGGTGGGACCGAATGGTTAAACTCGGTCGGACCGATTCAGCAAACCTAGTGACCGTTAGGATTTTCGGTTGGATTGAGATGCAACTCGGTAGGACCGATATGGTTAGGGTTAGGGCATAACGTAATATCGGTGTGACCGATTACACAAACTCGGTGGGACCGATTTTGGTAATAAGCTAACCAGAGGGTTTGCATTGTAATCTCGGTAGTACCGATTGCTCAAACTTGGTGAGACCAATTTTGGTAATGGACATACACAGAGAGATTACAATCCCATCTCGGTGAGACCGAGATCCCTATCGGTGAAACCGATTTGCTAGGGTTTGTGGCAGTGGCTATGACATCTGAAACTCGGTGGCGCCGGATAGAAAGAATCGGTGGGGCCGAGTTTGACTTTTGGTTTAGGTCATATGTGGATGTGGGAAGGTAGTTGAGGGTTTGGGAGCATATCACTAAGCACTTTGAGCAAGCAAGCCATTAAGCAACACCTCATCCCCTCTTGATAGTATTGGCTTTTCCTATAGACTCAATGTGATCTTGGATCACTAAAATAGAAAATGTAGAGTCTTGATCTTGAAGCTTGAGCCAATCCTTTGTCCTTAACATCTTGAAGGGGTTCCACATCCTCTAGTCCGTGCCACTCCGTTTTTGAACTTATCTGAAACATAGTAGGTAAAGGTGTTAGTCCAACAAGAAATATGTTGACATTAATTACCAAAACCACCCAGGGAGCACTTGTGCTTTCGAGCCGCTTCCCATCGCAAGACGCTCCCGCCGCCGCGGCGTAATCTAAATTTGCCATGAAAAACATTTGGATTGTCATGCTTAAAATCCGAACGTTTATCATTTCCGTTTATTTTAGATCGATCGTCGTATGAATGTAAAGTCGGAGTCAGACTGAATGAAATCTATGGTTTGATCGATCGAATGTTCTGCTAGAGCCGTATCAAATTAAATATAAAACATCATCAAGCCACATGTATTCCATCTCTTCCAACGACCTAGACTGCTTCAATGTCGAGCGCTCAACACGTTTAGCGTGCAGTTAATTTCATGCCAAAAATAGTGCTAATCGCATAATAACACGCAAGTAATATCCTACTTAATATCTGCATGCACTTAATATACTTCCAAATTAACGTGCATTGCACGTACACATTGACTAGTACTACTAGTACGTGAAACCGGTGCCGTAACTTGTGAACGCGTCCAGATATGGTCAACGCCAACATCGCCCGCGAGTTCTTCGTGTTTGCCCGTGCGTCTAAACGCAGAAGGGGAGGAGAGAGAGAGCACACATGGAACCTACCAGTAAGTGAAGGCGAATATTACGTGCTAACGAGCCGGTCCCACTAATGTACTAAAAATAATATTAAATGTTATCCATTATATAGGTTGTGGTAATATAAAAAAATTATATGAACAAAGGGGGGTATAACAAACATTGTTGTTCTATGTATGTTGCCTATTGATGTGCGGCTTGAAGGCCCTGGTCGCATGTTCGATCCTCGTCCTTTATTTTTTAATTTGTATATGGGTCCAAATTTGTTTCATGACAGGTGGGCCCCTCGGTGTGTAGTTTGTGGCACTTTAATTTGTGGGTCGAAATTTGTTCCATTCCAAGTGGACTATCGGTGTGTAGTTTTGTAGCTTATTTGTAATAATCAGAGTTTTTTGCCATAATACCATGGTGCCATGTTGAAGGTGAGAAAGGACGTGCGAGAGAGTGATGACCGAGCCAGAGGGAAATCAATTGGGGGAGGTGCGGGGGTTGCAACGGTGTTTGGAGTAGTTGTGGGCCGAATACTACAAAAATATAATCTACCATCGGAATAAATGCCTACACAAATTAATCCAAGGTTGGAGTCCCCCTCGCAATGTAAATAGCTCCGGATTTGCGAGGGATGGAGAGGTAGCTTCAATGTGTGGAAGATACGACATGAAAAAGCGAGGTCAATCGAGAGACATATAGATAGAGAGACAAAGTGAGTGTGGTCTGACATTCATTGAAAAGATATATATGCTCTGGAGAGATATTGTCCGATTGAGCTTTTGGGAAGGGTGAGGGCTGTAAGATAGAGCATGAGAGATGATCCAGTCACAACATGTAGATATATTTTGTGCGTGGGAGGAAGCAAGGTCAATCCATTACATATATAAAGGGAGAGAGATTGAGCGAGTGTGGGTCGTCGTGCGATCGAAAGAGTGATACTGATTGGAGAGAGTGACCTAGATAGACAATGTGCGTGAGAGAGTATACAATATGAATATGTCGAATTGTGCTCAAACATGGAGATATATCGTTTATGTCCGAGAAAGAGCGAGGTCAATCGAGACAAACAAAGAGAGACAGAGAGAGAGGGAGGGAGAGAGAGAGAGAAAGATCGAGCGAGTGTGGCCCGCCATGAGGTCGAAAGATTGGGGGCGGCTTGGATGGACTGACCTAGATAGACAATCTGCGTGAGAGAGTATAAAGTGTATCGATCGAGGCCCGAACAGGGAGATATATCATTTGTGTGTGAAAGAAAATGAGGTTAATTGAGACTCAGATAAAGAGAGCGAGATTGAGCGAGTGTGGCCCGCCGTGCGGAAGAAAGATTGAGGCATTCTCGAGAGAGTGACCTAGATAGACAATGTGCGTGCGTGCGCATGAGAGGTTGGGGGCTAGATAGGTAACGCATGTATCTAGCGAGAGAGGGAGGGAGAGAGACAGAGCTCGGCATGGGGTGCAATGGCGGGTGTGTGAGGTAAATACATTTGGTAACAGAGTGGAAAAAGGGGTTGTATAGTTGAGAGAGTTAGAGAACGAAACATGGAGATAAAGAATGAACGTGTGGCAGAAAGCGATAGCTTCCTAAGGTGGTTAGGAGTGGAAGATTGACCGATACAGGAAGTATGTAGTGTGTGTGCCGATGGGGGGGGGGCTAAAAACAACATTTGAATGTATATAGTACTTGACTTGATATCGATGTTTCAATTCGGTGTACATTGTAAGATTTGAACTGAGGACCATGCATATGGGTAATTATTTCGAATTCGTTCCATACTAGGTTTGGAAAAGTTGACATTGACTCGATTGTTGTGCTATTTTTGTAGGTCATATGTTTGAATCCATCAAAAAGTTTTCTCACTACCATGGTGTTCATCATATACATATGAATTTGTATTAAAAAAGTAGCATGGATACAGTGAAATGTGAAATCCACGTTAGAATTGGAGATCGCTATGTGACACACACTCTAATTCAAATAACTAATTAGGTGAAACACACCCTAATCCATGTTAGTGTGGATACCGAGGATACCGTGTCGTTTTTTCAAATAACTCCTCATTAATTAATTTATAGTATCACATTTCGAATGACTAATTATTTGCAAGGAAAACACGGGCATGGTAATACATACAGATTCGTTTGCAAATGAAAGAAGATTCTTTGCATTCTCAAATCTCCTCTCAAATGTAGGCGCACCAGGCAGACCAGGGTCGTGTCATGGTGGTCACGTGTGTCGTACGTATGCTTAGCACCCAACCACCCACCCCCTCCCTCCCTCCCCTCCCCCCCCCCCAAAAAAAGGACGACGACAAAATAAGTTCGCACTTCCACGTTTCAGATTGAAATATCTAGCGGCCCCAATTCTAGCCCTGCAAAATCTCCCTTCTCCATCGCCCCCTTCCGCGCCCAGATTGCTCAAATCCCCAATTCGCTGCCAACCCAAGCAAAATTCGAATCGCCCCTTGTCTCGTCTCTTTCCCCACCTCTGTGCCGGATGACGACGACGAAGATGACGATCGCGCTTCACCACCGCACCAAATCTACCTCATCTACGCCCTCGTCCACCACACCGGGTGGTCCACCGACAACGTGGGCCGCCGCATCTGACGTGCCTCACAGACACTGACTTCCACCGCATCAGGTGCTCTTCACCGACGCTATCTCCCACCTCACCGGGCTACTTCACCGAGCACATCGTCGCACCTCCGCCCCCGAGGCCGTTGGGGCTTCACCAACGGTCTCGTCCACCACATCGTAGCGCTTCGCTGCCACACAAGATCTGCATCTGTGTGTGGCCAGCCAACGCCAGTGCATCACCCTCAACGCCTCTGAAGTGACCCGCACTCTAGCTAGGCGAGCATGCCCAAACGCCAACCAGAACTAGGTATCCACACATCACTCCCTTGTTCACTGTTTCGACGATGTTTGGATATCCTTTCACTGCTCTCTTAGCTTACACGCCTATGCAACTCTGACTTTAACTCTTATTTCTTCTGGAGATATCATCTAAAACAAGCAAAACCATTTTGTAGCGAAGCATGATGGCGCTACGGGATCTGGTACACATCCTGCACACCCGTATAACCTTGTAAGTATCTGTCCTCCGGTTCAACAGCAAGGTCGATTCCTCTTATTTGATCAACCATTCACCGTGTCGAAAATGCAGAGGGGGATGCAAGGAGCACAAGGTCTACACATCCAAGCAAGTGGTAACATGGACTTGTATATGGAACATCTAAAGCGCAAGCAGAGCTGCAGTGAGCATGTACAATGAGCTAGCGTAAGTCCCTGTATTTCATTTAATTCGTACTGGCATGCGTGTATGATTTGTGTGTAGTGGCGGATCCACGAATTCAAGTTACCAGGGGCGAACATTTAAATTAAAAAATACGAAGGCACTTGCACTCCGGAAATCAACATAACTTGAGAAATGTGAAGCTACATGCACTTTGAAAACCATCTAATGATCCAAAGTAGTTCAGATTATAAAACACTAAATGATGCAAGCACCAAAAAACACAAAATGCAACATGGTGTACAAGGACTACTAACATGGTCTGTACTTGCTTGAATTATTCGTTCTCTGGCTGAAAATATCAAAGTGTAATTGCACCTATAAACAGTGTGCGAACTGCATATCAATATATCTATCCTGCACAAGTATGCCAATAGTTTCAAACACCAGATTAGAAAAGTATGTACGCTACATTGTTATGATACGGGGACTTTCTGGTAGATGGCCTCGACGTTTCCTCAAGCCATGAAAATGTACTATAATTTGCTTGTCATCAATGCCTGCAAATCTCTATGTCTCTCTCAACATAGCAGATCATCATTAGACACTAAATGCTTCAATGGGAGCTTGAAAAATGCTTGCATTAGATCCCTCATTAGACACTATATGTTCATCACTAGGAGCATGTAAAATGCTTGCATCAAATCCTTCATTAGCAGTCTGTTCATTAACACTTCAGGCTCAGGAAGAACATGAGCTTGTATGTTTGCATTGGAAACTTGATTATATACATCAAATTCAGTGAGTTCAGTATTGATTGGGGGAGTTATAAAATAAGCAGAAATTGGTTTCATTTTCTTGTAGATTCCCTACATACAAGCAGTTTTACAACACCGTCAGCTTTAACTATTGGCCAGAAATTGAACAGTTGAATTAGATATAATCAGGGATGTGATGTACCTGCTCGTTGTGCATGCTACTCTTGCAAGCTGCGACTGTCCGTTTGTGCAAGCTCGATGCCATGCCCGTGTTGCCGCCGCTGCCTCCCAAACAGGCTACACCCAGGGTTGGATCTTCATCTTCTTGTCCTTCCGTTCGATTGAAGCCCGGCGACCGCCCTCCAACGAGGGCGTGAGGAAGTGCTGTGTCGGTCTGTCCAGCGGCGACCAGGTTAAGAGCGAACCAGACTGGAGGCTGGAGCGAATGAATTGGGATTTTTCCTGTTGTCGATCGATATGGGAGGCGCTCGTTTGGTTCGCGAGCCTACTATAGGTCCTGCCTTGCACTTATGTTATTGGCCCATCCAAATTGAAACATTTTTCTTCATTTTTTACATTGCCTACTTGTGCGTTGGGCTGAACAAAACTAGCCTGGGCCAACCTGGACGACTCAAACTAGGTGCACACATTCCAGCCACCCGAGGCGGCCGCCCATACCAGCCCCTATGGTGGCATCGCCCCTTTTTGTGTGTATGATTAGGGTAGTGAAAAATATTCCAGTGGCGCTTTTGATTTACCCACAGAATGGTTGAATTGATTGTTTCTATGAACTGAGTTCGCCAATAATGTGAAGGATGCCGGCCTTTTCATCCTATTGTAGATTGCTTAGATCTCGACATGCCAAATTTAATCGCATGAAATATACAGTAAAAGCCAGTGTGATGTGTGTGGCTACAACTAGTTTGACTACACGTCCTCATATAACATATCAAGGACGCACCATCTTACCAGATTAACCATTCAACTTACCAATGCAGTGTGGGAAGAAAGAAGTATTGGGACTGCGTATCCCAGCAATTGATGCCATGGACTCCTTTGTAGAACCTTATGAGCGAAAAAGAAGTTGCAGAGTGCCTGTACAAAGAGCTAGCATAAGTTCAGTTATCTGCTTCTCGGAATTTTAGTTAGCCACTTATTGCAAAATTGTTCAATTACGTTGCTTGGCTTAATTTAGTTTGCTACTGATTACATAATGCCATAGCTTGTTAAGTCTAGTATAGACTGCGCCTATCTATGTGTTTGATACTTACTGTTAAGAATTACCTGTTTGCCTGAACTTAAATAGCCACTTAAGCACGTAGATAGCTGGACATATGTACCTCTAGGGTGCAGCAGAATTCACGTGTACTTTACGTTCTAATACCCTGTTTGTTTAAATTGTTTGCTATTATCACTTGTAGCACTAGTAATGTTTGCATGTTCATAGATAGACAACTACCAGGTTTATATGAGGGACACCATCTTTTTAACTTATATATGTGTTGGAATCATTTTGCTTACATCAAAGAAATTTACAGATGTCTGTGTTCCTGGTAAACGATACCGACTTGTTACTTTAATACGTTGCCAAGAACTTGTTAGTTTTACTAGTTCATGTGTAATTAAATACATTGCCAAAACCGGTTAGTTTTACTAGTTTGATGTTAGTTTCTTATGGCTCTTGCAAAACTTTATTGATTGATTGCTAACATTCAAGTTTGCAGGATCCAAGTAAAACTCCGTTGGCACAATAGGTATGTTTTCAGAAACTTTCTTGTTTACCTGGTTTGCTGCTGTAACTTGTTGTTGTAATCATCTTACCAACTTCAAGTTTTCAGGATTGAATTGGAAGTCCAATTGCACAGCATGTACATTTTCAAAAATATATTTGTGTAACAGGTTTGCTATTGTAACTTGTTGCTCTAATCAAGTTACTGACTACTCAACTTTTTAGGATCCAATAGAAACTCCAATGCCACAACAGGTTCTTTTTGCAAAACTTGTTTGTTTAACTGCTTTGCTGCTGCAACAATCGGTTACAATGATGTTAATAACTACTTTTCATCATCCAATTGAAACTCTTTAATTCCTTGTTTGTTTAATTGGTTTGCCATTATAACTCCCAGTTGAGATGTTTTGCTAACTTCAACTTTTCGAAATCCAATCGGAACTTTAATGGCAAAATAGGTTAGCCCAAGATCAATGAGCGAGGTCCCCATGGACGTTGTATCATCCCACAGCAGTGGCACCGGCCCAATCGTGCATCATGAATTGCCAACTGCTGATGCTCTAGAGGCTAAACTACTGGTAGAAAGAGATTCTGCATCTGCACTTAGAGATGAAGTTGACATGTTGAGGAAGCAAACTACACAATCACAAGCAGTACTCAAGAAAACCATTAAATATTTGGTGGATTTCAAAATGAAGCAAGCTGAGACTGACCACATTGTTAAGGTCCTGAAGGAAAAAAGGAAATTAAATTCCCACTTGGTAAATCATTGGTGAAATGTTCTTTCCATCGTTGAATAACCTTTGTGTTGTTTGTTCATGTAATCAATCAAACCATTTGTTTCAGAGATCATGTAATAATTGTTCTTTGTTTTTTGGTTTGTAATTTTATTTGAGCACAAGTCTGTATTAATTGATAATACTCGGAGACATTTCATTTTGATTGTTGTGCCATACCTACAAATATGCCAATCGGGCTGAATGTGCATTCAGCAATAATAGTAGTATAGATGGACCATAAGTGGCACGCATTGGAAAGGGCCAAGATGTTGTAGTAGCTTCGCTAAAAAAGGACGCTGTTTCAGCAAAAAAAAGTACAGCGGCCTGGCTTATGTATGTTAGTTGATATTATTGATCCATATACTCTATAAGTGTTTATATGTCTGTTAGTTATGTACATGCTTGGTTGATTGACTCGGTATTTGAATCTTGATACATCGCTTGTGTACATATCTAAATGGGAGTACACATTATGTTGCGTGTGACATTTGAGTTGGACATAAAGTGTTCCAAATATTCGAATTCACCTTAAACTGGATTCTAGCTTCTGAATTTGAGTATCGGCATTTGTAAATCATATACATATATGACAGTGGAATACATCTTTGTCGTGCGTTTGAAGATATATAAAAACAAATAGAATGATTTATAAAGATTCGTATAGGAATACAAAATGGATTCGAATTTAGTTGCCAGGCTAAACCTGGATGCTTATTGTCCCCAAATTTGAAAGAAGCGGCAAAATGTCCACTCCCACGTCGGCTGCCCGCAGCCAAGTGTTTGGGAGATGGAAATTACTGTCTACCCATTACACGGAATCCATCGGCCCGATTTCCACTACTTTCAATAGGGGTAGGTTAGTAACTTCAATTAGACGTGACAGGACCGCCTCTGAGACCATTCCGACACGGTGGGCGCCAAACATGGGTGGCCAAACACATTTGATTCAAGCTCGTCCTAAAGACCTCTGTTTCTCCCTCCATTTCCCCATTCATGCACGATGGGCGGCAAAACAAACTCGACTCGGCTGAAATCGATGTAGGAAAATATTTTCAATAGGGGCAGGTTTGTAACTTCACTCAGACGTGAAACAACCGCCCTACCTGTCAGACCCGTTCATACACCGTGGGCGCCAAAACACCCTCTCCTCGCCCGAAATCGCTCTGGGAAAATATTGGCGAGATTCGAGATTACCGTCTGAGGGAGTCCTGGATTAAGGGGTCCTCGGGCGTCCGGCCTATGTAATGTGAGCGGACTGTTGGGCCATGAAGATACAAGATAGAAGACTTCCTCCCGTGTCCGGATGGGACTCTCCTTTGCATAGACGGCAAGCTTGGCATCCGGATATGAAGATTCCTTCCTCTGTAAACCGACTCTATACAACCCTAGGCCCCTCCGATGTCTATATAAACCGGAGGGTTTAGTCCGTAGAGGCAATCATAATCATACAGGCTAGACTTCTAGGGTTTAGCCATTACGATCTTGTGGTAGATCAACTCTTGTAGTCCTCATATTCATCAAGATCAATCAAGCAGGAAGTAGGTTATTACCTCCATCGAGAGGGCCCGAACCGGGGTAAACATTGTGTCCCCCGTCTCCTGTTCCCATCGACCTTAGACACACAGTCCGAGACCCCCTACCCGAGATCCGCCGGTTTTGACACCGACATTTGTGCTTTCATTGAGAGTTCCGCTGTGATGTCGAAGACATGATTGATGGCTCGCCATGTTATCTAAGGACAGTATCACCTTCGGAAGAGCCCTGGCCTTAGGCCAGACCCTCTGGCTGGGCGGCTTTACCATGGCTGCCCGTTCGGCTGTCAAGCCAATGATGACTTCTCAGGTCATCAAAAATCGTCTCCGTATTGACTCTGAGTACTCCAAGTGGATGGATCCGGCGGAGTTGTCGTCTTTACACGAACTCCTGGATCGCATCACCGCCATGGGGTCGCTATAGACTATGATAGGATTAGGCTTAAACCCGATCAGAGAGAAATCAAATCTCCGCCGATCACCCATTAGATAGCGGTCGTGGAGGAGCAAAACAGCAACTCTTCCCCTATGTTGAAGACGAGTTATGTCCGGATTTCCGAGCTCGAAGAGCCAGACACCTGTCTGCGGGACGACACTCCCGTCCCTCCGAACCTAGAATCGGGCGCCAAGCCTGGAAAATCATTTAACATCCTAGAGCTCGAACTAATAAGATCGGAAGTTTTTCAAACTCCGGACGCGAAATCGGGTCAGGGTTCGGATTTAAAACCACCCACCCACCACAAGCAATATTCGCCGAGCAATTATGGTTCTCCGGATATATGCGACCTCATGTACATACGGCAACAGTCCCAGGAAACAGTCCATCACTTTTGGGCCAGATTCCTTCTTGTCAAAGACAAGATTAAAGATTGCCACGATGAGGACGCCATTTTAGTATCCTGCAATAATTGCACGGATGAAGGAATCCTCAATGCCATCAACCGGGTCTGCGGACAAGCACTGGGTTGAGGAGCTCGACTCCGTACTCTGGGGGCTGCGGACCACGCCCAATCGCACTACCGGATACACACTATTCTCCATGGTGTACGGCGCAGAGGCCATTTTGCCCTGCGACATCATTCATGACTCACTTCGAGTGCGCATGTATGAAGAGAGAGAGGCCGAGCTTGATCGGTAGGACATTCTGGAAGCCCTGGAGGAGGAGTGCGACGTTGCAAAAGCCCGTTCTGCATTCTACCAACAACAGGCTCGCAGATACCAAAGAAGAGAAGTGCGGGCCAAGACTTATAACATTTGTGAACTCGTTCTACGCTTGCCAGAAAAGAAAAAGGACAAACTCAAGCCCAAGTGGGAGGGTCCCTTCATCATAGATGAAGTTCTCACTGGAGGAGCGTACCGCCTGCATGATCCTTCGGACAATCGCTTAGAGTCGAACCCGTGGAATGCTGCCAGACTCCAAAGATTTTACGCCTAGAGTCGAACTCTTTGTTCGTCTTCTTCTCCCTTTGTTTCCATTTTTGCTCTCTTTAATTTTTTCTCTAGCTCTATAGCTCTTGTGCGACCAAACCGCATGACGTACACATCCTTAAATGTATACTCTCATAATACCCTGGGGGCTTCTTTTGCAGAAGCTTATTATTATTTTCCGAGCATTAAGCTCACCACATATGTGTCCTTTCTTCATATGTACCTTTTCTTCGTCGTTATAGGCACCGTTATGACTTAAGTTTTTGCCAAGCTGGGTTGCCTGGCTCTTGTGCTTATGCCCCATGTTCCCGTTTGTTCGGCTAGGGCATAAAGGGAGCACCTCTGCGATTGTTACAGCCGGGTCATCCGAACATGTACCTCAGACTGGGTGAAGCCGAAAGCTAGCGTTCTTAAGGGAATATTCGGTCGGCGGACTAAATACGCTATAACCTAATTATATTGTAAACCCCCAGATGTTACATATACTGTGATCTTCCAATCACAGTTCGGGCATGCATACTAATGCATGTTCACCTAGGGAAAGGAACCCTTAACGGAACTATTCTCTCTGGAAGATGTTTCTTACAATTAATATGTAATATAACATAGCTAGCCGGATACAATTTGTCTGTTCAAGCAACTATGACCCCTACGCCTGGTTTCCACGCATACCTCGGTCTATATTGCTGATCCGGTATTCGGAAACACTCCGCACCTTCGGGTCCAGAGGTCGAAGCGAAAAGGTCTGCCATGATAATCGTGTTACAATCCGACTAGGGAAAAATTTGTCATTTGAAGTACATAGTCACTTGGACTCAAAAACTTCTTCCTCTATGCCGTCTAACAGGCTGTCTAGCTTACAATCCTGTTGGGAAAACTTGGCGGCTATCTTTACTTGGCCATATACCAAACTAACTGGAGTTTCTTGTCCATCTGACCCCCGAGGTCCGACCCGGGCCATATGATTCGGATCAAGCTTGGTATACCGTGTTTTCACCATGGCCCAGGCTTCTCGCGCACCTCCTCGGCAGGCCAATATTTTCCATAATCGAAAGCGCCGCCGAGCTCCTTGGAATAGGTTCACAAGCTCCTCCATACTTCCTGGAGGGGAGGCGGATGGCCAAAAAGCCTTGGCAACGCTTCGCATTGCTTGCCGAGCTCGCTCATGCACCTGGGACAGCTCTTGCAACAGATCGCCTTGAGATCCGGACAAATCCTCTTCAGGACGGCCTGTCACATCCCACCTAGTTCATGCATTAGAGTGTGCATCATGTTTACTTTTGACAGAAATTTGAAATGGGGAAGCCAGAACCCCCAGCACCCCTCCTGAAATCAACTAGGGTTTACTAAAAATATTTTCAATGAACCTGAAATGCCCTTCTAAAATGTCCACCCTCTTTGTCTTGGGTTGAAACCTCTGGCAAAAATGGTGCATATTTTTCTAGGTCAACAGAAGGTCATTGAATTAATGCATTAGTATTTGAATTTGGGCATTTAAAATTTATAAAATATTTCAAATGCTCAAATATCTCCAAACTAAAATGTTCCTGGCTGGAAATATTCTAACTAAGGACCAGATGCAGTTTGGTGATTTTAGGAGTTGTTTTAGTATTTTTAATAAGTCTACAAAGTCACAGAAAAATAGAAAAAGGAAACAAAAATGGGAAACTTACCTGCACTTACCTCCCTGGCCTGGCCCAGTGGCCAACAGGCCGGCCCAGCCGACTGGCCAACGCCAGTCGTCGTCTCCACCGCGCCAGGAGGACGCCGGGCGCGTGGTCGCCGCACGCCGCGCGCATGCGCGCCACGGCAGCTGCCTGCCTGCCCCTCCTCTCCTCGCTCTGGATTCGGACGACGCCACGCGCTGCCACCCCCTCGCCCTCTCTCTCACTCTCCCTCCTCCCTGGATGTCGCCCTCTCCCGCGAACGCCGAGCGCCACTGTCGCCGCTGCTCGCCGTGGCTGTAGCCACCGCCTCCCCCTCGCCTCCCTGTCGTGCCCAGGAGCTCCGCCTCGTCGCCAGCTACCTCTCCGTTAAGCCACGCGCCTCGGGAAGCCCTGGAGAGCCGCCTCGCTGCCGTCTTCGCCGCCGGCCGCCGTGGATCTTCACCGCCCGCACGTCGCCGTCCGGCCGTCCCCAAGCTCGCCGACGACGCCTCCGGAACCACCGTGAGCTTCTACGCCGTTCCCCCTCCTCCCCGTGCTATCTTGCCTCGCCTAGCTAGCTCAGCTGCCGCACCCGAGACCTCATCGTCGCCGGCCATGGCGCCTCCGTAGCCAGGGCCCAAGCTAGCCGCTCCTGAGCGCGTCACCGTGCTCCTGGTGACGCCAGGAGGCCGTAGATGCCTCCGCAGCCCCCGCCGTGCCCCGTAGCTGTGCTCCCGCTCGAGACCGAACTCCGGCCGCCGCCCTGAGCTCCGCTCCGGCGAGCTCCGGCCGCCCCCGCCTCTCCCATCTGCTCCAATCGGTGCGGACGAGCGCGGGCTTCGCTCCCGTGGTCTCCGCGCGTCCATTCGCCGCCTGTAGCGCAACTCCGGTGAAGAACCGCCGCGGCTCGAGGTCGTCGCCGGCGAAACTCCGGCGAGGCCGACGTGGCGTCATTAGCGCCTAATCCCACAACCTAAACCCCCCCTAAGCCACTGACCGTGGGCCCCAGGGCCAAGTCAAACCCCGGTCAGCGCGGGTTTGACCGGGTTTAGCCTCTGTGTCACTGACGTGTGGCCCCCACACGTCAGGTTGACTAGACAGCGCTGTTGACTTGCTGACGCAAGCATGATGCAGTGCTGACGCAATTATTTATTTTCTGGATTTAATTTTAAACAGGAAATTCCAGAAAATGATTTAAACTTCTAAAATTCATATCAATTCAACCGTAGCTCAGTTTGAAATAAGTTATATATGAAAAATCATCAGAAAAATGCAAGCTATCCATCTGTACCAGTTTCATGCATGAAAAACCAAGTTAAACCCACTGTTTGGGCACTACAAGATGATACACTAATATGATCTTAATAAATGAGTTTCCATTTGAATCTTTGGTTCAAATGGGTTCATTCCCTTCTGGTTTAACTTGCACTATGTCAGGAAACATTCATATTGCCATGTCATAGCATGAATCATGTTGTTGCATATCGCCATGTATTGATTGTGTTCCGATGTGTTCACCGTGGTAGGTTCTGCCTCCGAGGATATCTCCGAGTATCCAACTGAAGGGCAGTATCCCATGACCACTCCATCAGGCAAGCAACCCATTGATCATTCCGATACAAACCCATGTTCTCGCTTCTGCTCTCATTTACTGCATTAAGACAACGCGTTTCAAACTGCTGTGTGTCGCGGTAGTTGAACCCACTTCCTTTGCATGACCTGTCATTGCCACAGTAACTAGATGAAACCCACTAGCATGTGTAGGAGTTGATTGAGCCAATACATGTGTGTGTGTTCCTACCATGCTATGCTTAGAGTTGTGTCAGGTCTGGCTCATCGGGATGATGAACTGGAGTGAAAGGTTGTGTCGGTGACAAGAGTGAAGTGTTGAATACGATTTGGTAAAGGAATCGATGAGAGGCCATGTAGGAGTACATGGTGGGTTGTTTCATTGAGGCCGTCCTTAAGAACTGAGATCTGTGTTTGTGATCCATGATACAGTTACTACCACACATTGGGCCCTGAAATATGACCCCGCTCGACTTCTTATCCACCCTTGTCCTCTGTCCAGGAGTTGCAAGTAGTTTCTGGTGTTTGTAGTATGCTGGGGGCCGCACGCGGCGCTGACCATCGGGGTGGGCTGTGTTGCGGTAGGCACGTGGCACGGTGTACCGACCCGCCCGTTTGGTGTCTCGGGAACCCTGTTCACATCGTTCGGGGCCGTTAGTGGAAACCTCGGCCGGACTCCCTGCGGATGGAACCCGAATAGGCGATAAACCTGGACTAGAGACTTGAGTGTTTAGGTAGGTCGTGGTCTACACCCACGTCGGCTTTCGCTTGAAGTCTGCCGAGCACATGTCGTGTGCAGACGCTAAGTGGTGGAAACATGTGTGAAGAAGTACACCCCTGCAGGGTTATAAATGAACTATTCGAATAGCCGTGTCCGCGGTAATGGACTTCTGGGTTGCCTATATTAGTTCATAGACAAGTTAAATGGATACTACTAAAAATCTCAAGATAAGTGTGAGTACCGCGGATGGCCCTCTCGTAGGATGGCGAGAGAGGATCCACGGTGGAGTATTGTGATGGTGATAGTGGACTCGTGTGCGACAAATGATTTACAAGTGGTGTCTATCGTAGGATAGCTTAGCCAAGAGTCAAAGCTGGCTTGCTGCAACAACCCCACTACCTTCTTGAGAATGTGCATGTATGATAGGTTCCTGTTGTAAGACTTGCTGAGTACCTCCGTACTCATGTTGCTTTAATCATGTTTTTCAGACGACTGCACAAACCCCTCTGATGGGTTCTATGTAGACCTCGACGTTGACGAGTGACTTATCACCAGGTGGTGATCCAAGACTTGTGAAGGGTCGTTGTAGATAGACAGGCTTCGTCAAGCCTTCTTTCTTTCTTGTGTCTGTACTCAGACTACTTTGCTTCCGCATGTGCTTGTATGTTTGTATGACTTGAGTGTTGGGTCATGTGACCCCTATCTGTATGGATGATATGTATGGCTCCTCGGAGCCTTCTAAATAAAGTACTTGAGTCGTAGAGTACTGTTGTGAAGCCATGTTGTATTTACTCATATCGGGCATATTGTGTGTATGATTGAAATGCTTGGTATGAGTGGGATCCGACTATCTAGTTGTTTATCCTTGGCAGCCTTTCATATGGGGAAATGTAAGTCTTGTGCTTCTGAGCGATAGTAGTCCGCTACAGCCCGGTTCACCGGAGTCCTGCTAGCCCAGCACTACTGCTTGGATACTTGACTGGCCGGCATGTGTTTCACGTCGTTCCTATGTCTGTCCCTTCGGGGAAATGTCACGCGCTGTTATTCGGAGTCCTGCCTAGCCTGCTACAGCCCGGGTTACCGGAGACCTGTTAGCCCAGTGCTACAGCCCGAATAAATACGTTGATGACCGACATGTTCAATGTGATTCATGTATGCCTGTCCTCATAGGCTAGCGCCGCTTTGGGTTCACGACTAGCCATGTCGGCCCGGGTTCTCTGTCATATGGATGCTAGCGACACTATCATATACGTGAGCCAAAAGGCGTAAACGGTCCCGGGTCAGGTAAGGTGGCACCCGTGGGAGTACCATGCGTGAGGCCGCAAAGTGATATGATGTGTGTCACGCTGGCTCGATGTGGCTTAGGATCGGGGTCCTGACAGCGTTGGCATCAGAGCCGGACTGCCTGTAGGTTCGCTAAGCCAAACTGGTCGATGTCGAGTCTAGAAATGCTTTAGTTATATGTAGGGGAATTGATTGTGGGAGGGAACGTAAGGCTCTTTTACTCCTTTACCTTATGCCTCTATTCTGAGTCATTCTCTTCTCATTCTACGTGGGTTAAGGACTAGGCTCTCTGCTCTCTATCAGGTTCACGTGTTACTAAATCCGTAGTAACTTATAGGATTGTTGGATACAACCCAATTCAGTTCTACTAAAGTTTAGTATGTTGCCAATTGAACCAGAACCTTGATATGTTGTTGTTGAGTGGTTTCGCAAACTGTTGTGGATGTCTCAATTCTTTTTTTTGAGCATTTACAGCCGTTATGCTGTCCAATTTCATCCAGAAATTCTAATGCCTTTGCACTATTTTGTGCTTTCAGATGGCTACCCGTCCCCAAAACCAAGTGGTTCGTCTGACCCGTTGCATCGGTGTATGTGGTCATACCGCCATGTTGGTTCGAGTGATGGTTGAGGCAGGTTACCGATGGTACCCTGAATACACCGTCGAAGAGCAGTTTAGAGATTTTAACCAGAGCCAATATCTGTGCACGGTCAGGATATATCCATCATATCCCGGAGCCACGGAACCACTCCATCGTTCTTATGGACTCGGGATCACTATTGGGATGTCCGTTCAAGATGCAGCCTACTCGATGATGACCATTATGCGAGCTAGAACTGCTTTGTTGAGCAACACTGAATTTCGCTACATGCCAGCATCCCTCCCTGGGGCGCATGGTTACCTTCAGGGCATGTACAGTGATGCATCCCATGAGGACTCACTCCTTTGCAGCACTACTGAGATGTTGGAAGATAAGGACCGTGAAAACCGGGCCTTGCGTATGGAGCTCTTTAATGCTCGTGCTGATCATTGGGCCACCTTGACGAGGTTTGCACCTGCTGTGCAAGCCGGATACATGGACACGAGAGACTTGTACCCTGTGCGGGCTAGTCTGCCAGACTTCATGGAATGGCGTGAGGTGGGAGGCATCACCCCTCCTCGTGGACCTCTTCTGCCGCCATCTGTTGGACCGAGGCCGCACCCAAGTCCCTATGGTCCACAAGCACCGCAGGACCGTCTGTTCCCAGATGACCATGTTCCGCTCCCAGGTCTGGGTGGTGACTTCTATGAGGACTTCTACGGAGCCGTCTGAGCTAGTAGCAGTCTCGCTAGTATTGTAATAGTTGTATGTCCACCGTCCTGCGTGATTGTGGAATATAACTTAGTGTGTATCAATTCCGGAGGTGTAGAAAAATAATGTATGGGAGCTTGGAATGCCTCCGATGAGATGTAACGTCTTTCGTCTTAGTTGTACTTCAGCTTGAGCTTGTACTAAACTATGTATGATGTGTATGACCGTTGGTATATATATGGCAGTTTCTATATTACCATGTCATACGGATGATCATCTCTGCATTCCTTGTTACCCATTACATTCCGCACTTCTTTGGCCAGATTTTGCCATCCTGGTTTAAATCGCTGTTTTGTTTTCCCAGGATGGTCAACACCCGCAGCAACCCTGCTGCTTCGGAGCAGGGAGAAGCTAGTGCACCTAGAGAGGAAAGTCTGCCTCAACCACCTTCTCTGGCCGAAGTGATGCTGGAGGCAGAGCGCAACAGGCGCGACACCAACCGCTTGTTAGAGCGGATTGAGCAGAACACTGCACGTCAGCAGAGGATCAATCCGGTGTCCATCAATGACTTTGTCAAGCTGTACCCGCCAAAGTTCAATCATTCCATCGAACCTCTCGATGCGGATGACTGGCTCCGCAGCATCGCCCACAAGCTACGTTCTGCCAACGTGGCTGAAGATGATAAAGTCACCTTTGCTGCCTATCACCTTGAAGGTCCTGCCAGCCTTTGGTGGGAGAATTATGAAGCTATGCGCCCGGTCGGCCAACTCACTACTTGGGCTGATTTCAGTGCCGCTTTTCGTGAGCATCATATCCCGGAAGGCCTCATGGATCGCAAGAGGGAGGAGTTTTGTAACTTCACCCAGGGGAAGCTGACTGTGGATGCATACAGTCGCGAGTTTGGGAAGCTTGCACGCTATGCTCCCGAAGAGGTATCCACCGATGCCAAGAAGCAGGCAAGGTTCCGCAAGGGACTTAGCCCTGAGCTCCGACGTGACCTTCGTCTGCATGAATGCATTTCTTTTCCGAAGCTAGTCAATAAGGCCATCAGTGCCGAGACAGGGCAGAATGATTTTGAAGCTTCACGCAAGCACTCCCGTGACTATGGATCTTCATCCGGCTCTGGATCTCAGAAGCGCCGGGTCTGGATTCCAAATTCTGCTATGCCACCCAGGTATACCCCGAGGCCATCCTTTGAGGCGCCTCGTCCCAATCAACAGTATGTGCCGCCCAAGACTTTTGGTGGCCCCACTGCCAATACTGCTCCACGCCCCAATATGATAACTTGCTTCAAGTGTGGTGAGCCGGGCCACTACATCCGTGAGTGTCCCCAGAACAACCCCAGTCAGTTCGGAAAGTCTATTGGATGTGGTAAGTCAACAGCAAAGGTGCTTGTCGCCAAGCCAGCCACCACTGCTCGTGGCCATGTCAACTACGTTTCAGCTGAAGAAACTCAAGAGGACCCCAACGTCGTTCTCGGTACGCTCCTTGTTAATTGCCATCCGGCAACTGTTCTCTTTGATACTGGAGCATCTAATTCATTTATTTCTGAGAGCTATGCTCGTTTGCACAACACCACCTTTTGTGAAATGCCTACCTCCATGGTAATTCAAACCCCTGGTTCTAAGTGGCAAACCTCTAGGATCAGCCATGGAAATGAAATTCTTGTTGACAGATTGGTCTTCCTTGCGTCACTAATAGCTCTCAAGTCCTCAGACATAAACATCATCTTGGGTATGGACTGGATGTCAGCTCATTACGCCAAGATTGACTGCTCAACTAGAACTGTTCAACTTACCCATCCATCGGGCAAGACAGTCAATGTTTTGACCCGAGTATCGGAGCGTCAGCTCTACTCTCTAAATGCCAATCCCCTTCCAGACCTCGAAGATATTCCGGTAGTCCGTGACTTCCCGGATGTCTTTCCAGAGGAACTGCCAGGTGTTCCACCTGACAGAGATGTTGAGTTCGTGATAGACCTTGTTCCAGGAACCGTCCCAATCTCTAGGAGACCTTATAAGATGGCACCCCTAGAACTAGCCGAGCTTAAGAAACAACTCGATGAGTCCTTGCAAAAGGGTTTCATCCGTCCTAGTTCATCTCCATGGGCTTGCCCCGTCCTCTTCGTCAAGAAGAAGGATGGAACGGATCGGATGGTTGTGGATTATCGACCTGTCAATTTGGTCACTATCAAGAACAAGTATCCGCTCCCCAGGATCAACGACCTGTATGACCAGCTCGCTGGATCCTCAGTCTTTTCCAAGATGGATTTGAGGTTGGGCTACCATCAAATCAAAATCAAGAACGGGGACATTCCCAAGACGGCTTTCGTTACTCGCTACGGCCAATACGAGTACACCGTCATGTCCTTCGGTTTAACCAATGCTCCAGCCACCTTCTCTCGGTTAATGAACTCGATCTTCATGGAGTACTTGGATAAATTCGTCGTGGTATACCTCGATGATATACTCATCTACTCCAAGAATGAGGAAGAACATGCCGAACATCTAAGGTTAGTATTGATGAAACTTCGAGAGCATCGCCTTTATGCCAAATTCTCCAAGTGCGAATTCTGGTTGCCAGAAGTGACCTATCTGGGCCATGTAATCTCTGGCAAGGGCATTGCTGTCAATCCCGAGCGAGTTCAAGCTGTCCTTGACTGGACTCCACCTGAAACGGTCAAGCAAGTTCGGAGTTTTCTTGGTTTAGCGAGCTATTGCCGCCGCTTCGTCGAGAATTTTTCCAAAGTTGCTAAGCCTCTAACTGAACTCCTCAAGAAAGATAAAAAGTTCGAGTGGACCCCACAGTGCGAGTTCAGCTTTCAGGAACTGAAAAGACGCCTGACATCTGCTCCCGTACTGGTACCACCAGATTTCTCTAAGGACTTTGTTATCTATTGCGACGCCTCGCGACAAGGACTAGGTTGCATACTCATGCAAGATCGTCATGTGATTGCCTACGCATCTCGACAGTTGCGTCCACATGAGGATAATTATCCCACTCATGATCTAGAGCTTGCAGCAGTAGTCCATGCACTCAAAACCTGGCGACACTACCTTCTGGGTAATCGTTGCGAAATTTACACTGATCACCAAAGTTTGAAATATATCTTCACCCAACCAGATTTGAATCTCAGGCAAAGACGTTGGGTCGAGTTGATCTCGGATTACGACTTAGGAATAACTTACACCCCAGGCAAAGCCAATGTCATGGCTGATGCACTAAGTCGTAAATCTTATTGTAACAACCTGATGTTACAACAAGGTCAACCACTTCTCCACGAGGAATTTCATAAGCTTAACCTTCACATTGTTCCTCGAGGATTCCTTTCCACCCTGGTGGCGAAACCTAACCTTACGGATCAAATCATAGCTGCCCAGAAGCGCGATAAGGGCATATCTCGGATTAAGGAAAACATCGCTAGCGGAGTTGCTAAATGTTTTTCCATGGATGAACGAGGTGTTGTCTTCTTCGAGAACCGCTTGGTGGTTCCCAAGAAGCAACATTTACGTCAATTGATCCTTAAGGAAGCTCATGAATCCCCTCTCACCATTCATCCCGGTAGTACTAAAATGTATCAAGACCTACGCCAGAGGTTTTGGTGGACTAGGATGAAGAGAGAAATCGCTCAATACATTGCTAGTTGCGACGTCTGTCGTTGTGTCAAAGCAGAGCATCAACGGCCCGCTGACACCCTTCAACCATTGGAGATTCCTGAATGGAAATGGGATAAAATCGGTATGGATTTCATTACCGGGTTTCCCAGAACCAAAAGAGGGAATAATGCTATCTTCGTTGTTGTCGATCGTCTCTCCAAAGTAGCCCACTTCTTACCTGTTCGCGAGAGTATAACCGCTAGCCAGCTAGCTGATTTGTACATCTCTCGAATAGTATCTCTCCATGGTGTTCCATTGGAAATTAATTCAGACCGTGGAAGTCTTTTCACCTCTCGATTTTGGGAAAGTTTCCAAAATGCTTTGGGAACTCGACTCTCCTTTAGCACCGCCTTCCATCCTCAATCAAGTGGTCAAGTAGAACGAGTCAATCAAATTCTGGAGGATATGCTCCGAGCTTCTGTCATCTCTTTCGGTATGAATTGGGAGAAGTGCCTTCCATTCGCCGAGTTCGCTTATAACAACAGTTATCAAGCTAGCTTGGGTAAAGCCCCTTTCGAAGTTCTTTATGGACGAAAATGTCGAACGCCTCTTAACTGGTCAGAAACCGGCGAGAGACAACTCTTCGGCCCGGACATGATCCGGGATGCAGAAGAGCAGGTTCGTATTATTCGTGAGAAGTTGAAAACCGCCCAGTCTCGACAAAAGAGTCAGTATGACCGCAAGCATAAGCCCATGGCTTATGAAGTCGGCGAGATGGCTTACCTTCGGGTTACACCTTTAAAGGGAACCCATCGATTCGGTATCAAAGGTAAATTGGCTCCTCGTTACATTGGACCTTTTCGCATTCTTGCAAAACGAGGGGAAGTTGCCTACCAACTGGAACTACCTCCGCATCTCTCCAGAGTTCATGACGTCTTCCACGTTTCCCAACTCAGGCGTTGCTTCGCGGATCCTATCCGTGGAGTGGACCACGAAACGCTTGATCTCCAAGATAACCTCACCTATCGGGAATACCCCGTTCGTATCCTTGATCAAGCCGAGCGTACCACTCGGCGCCACAATATCAAGTTTCTCAAGGTTCAATGGTCACACCATTCCGAGCAAGAAGCTACATGGGAAAGGGAGGATCGTCTTCGACTTGAGTATCCCACCTTCTTTCCGACAGATCCTAAATCTCGGGACGAGATTCTTTTGAGTGGGGGTGAGTTGTCACATCCCACCTAGTTCATGCATTAGAGTGTGCATCATGTTTACTTTTGACAGAAATTTGAAATGGGGAAGCCAGAACCCCCAGCACCCCTCCTGAAATCAACTAGGGTTTACTAAAAATATTTTCAATGAACCTGAAATGCCCTTCTAAAATGTCCACCCTCTTTGTCTTGGGTTGAAACCTCTGGCAAAAATGGTGCATATTTTTCTAGGTCAACAGAAGATCATTGAATTAATGCATTAGTATTTGAATTTGGGCATTTAAAATTTATAAAATATTTCAAATGCTCAAATATCTCCAAACTAAAATGTTCCTGGCTGGAAATATTCTAACTAAGGACCAGATGCAGTTTGGTGATTTTAGGAGTTGTTTTAGTATTTTTAATAAGTCTACAAAGTCACAGAAAAATAGAAAAAGGAAACAAAAATGGGAAACTTACCTGCACTTACCTCCCTGGCCTGGCCCAGTGGCCAACAGGCCGGCCCAGCCGACTGGCCAACGCCAGTCGTCGTCTCCACCGCGCCAGGAGGACGCCGGGCGCGTGGTCGCCGCACGCCGCGCGCATGCGCGCCACGGCAGCTGCCTGCCTGCCCCTCCTCTCCTCGCTCTGGATTCGGACAACGCCACGCGCTGCCACCCCCTCGCCCTCTCTCTCACTCTCCCTCCTCCCTGGATGTCGCCCTCTCCCGCGAACGCCGAGCGCCACTGTCGCCGCTGCTCGCCGTGGCCGTAGCCACCGCCTCCCCCTCGCCTCCCTGTCGTGCCCAGGAGCTCCGCCTCGTCGCCAGCTACCTCTCCGTTAAGCCACGCGCCTCGGGAAGCCCTGGAGAGCCGCCTCGCTGCCGTCTTCGCCGCCGGCCGCCGTGGATCTTCACCGCCCGCACGTCGCCGTCCGGCCGTCCCCAAGCTCGCCGACGACGCCTCCGGAACCACCGTGAGCTTCTACGCCGTTCCCCCTCCTCCCCGTGCTATCTTGCCTCGCCTAGCTAGCTCAGCTGCCGCGCCCGAGACCTCATCGTCGCCGGCCATGGCGCCTCCGTAGCCAGGGCCCAAGCTAGCCGCTCCTGAGCGCGTCACCGTGCTCCTGGTGACGCCAGGAGGCCGTAGATGCCTCCGCAGCCCCCGCCGTGCCCCGTAGCTGTGCTCCCGCTCGAGACCGAACTCCGGCCGCCGCCCTGAGCTCCGCTCCGGCGAGCTCCGGCCGCCCCCGCCTCTCCCATCTGCTCCAATCGGTGCGGACGAGCGCGGGCTTCGCTCCCGTGGTCTCCGCGCGTCCATTCGCCGCCTGTAGCGCAACTCCGGTGAAGAACCGCCGCGGCTCGAGGTCGTCGCCGGCAAAACTCCGGCGAGGCCGACGTGGCGTCATTAGCGCCTAATCCCACAACCTAAACCCCCCCTAAGCCACTGACCGTGGGCCCCAGGGCCAAGTCAAACCCCGGTCAGCGCGAGTTTGACCGGGTTTAGCCTCTGTGTCACTGACGTGTGGCCCCCACACGTCAGGTTGACTAGACAGCGCTGTTGACTTGCTGACGCAAGCATGATGCAGTGCTGACGCAATTATTTATTTTCTGGATTTAATTTTAAACAGGAAATTCCAAAAAATGATTTAAACTTCTAAAATTCATATCAATTCAACCGTAGCTCAGTTTGAAATAAGTTATATATGAAAAATCATCAGAAAAATGCAAGCTATCCATCTGTACCAGTTTCATGCATGAAAAACCAAGTTAAACCCACTGTTTGGGCACTACAAGATGATACACTAATATGATCTTAATAAATGAGTTTCCATTTGAATCTTTGGTTCAAATGGGTTCATTCCCTTCTGGTTTAACTTGCACTAGGTCAGGAAACATTCATATTGCCATGTCATAGCATGAATCATGTTGTTGCATATCGCCATGTATTGATTGTGTTCCGATGTGTTCACCGTGGTAGGTTCTGCCTCCGAGGATATCTCCGAGTATCCAACTGAAGGGCAGTATCCCACGACCACTCCATCAGGCAAGCAACCCATTGATCATTCCGATACAAACCCATGTTCTCGCTTCTGCTCTCGTTTACTGCATTAAGACAACGCGTTTCAAACTGCTGTGTGTCGCGGTAGTTGAACCCACTTCCTTTGCATGACCTGTCATTGCCACAGTAACTAGATGAAACCCACTAGCATGTGTAGGAGTTGATTGAGCCAATACATGTGTGTGTGTTCCTACCATGCTATGCTTGCTATGCTTAGAGTTGTGTCAGGTCTGGCTCATCGGGATGATGAACTGGAGTGAAAGGTTGTGTCGGTGACAAGAGTGAAGTGTTGAATACGATTTGGTAAAGGAATCGATGAGAGGCCATGTAGGAGTACATGGTGGGTTGTTTCATTGAGGCCGTCCTTAAGAACTGAGATCTGTGTTTGTGATCCATGATACAGTTACTACCACACATTGGGCCCTGAAATATGACCCCGCTCGACTTCTTATCCACCCTTGTCCTCTGTCCAGGAGTTGCAAGTAGTTTCTGGTGTTTGTAGTATGCTGGGGGCCGCACGCGGCGCTGACCATCGGGGTGGGCTGTGTTGCGGTAGGCACGTGGCACGGTGTACCGACCCGCCCGTTTGGTGTCTCGGGAACCCTGTTCACATCGTTCGGGGCCGTTAGTGGAAACCCCGGCCGGACTCCCTGCGGATGGAACCCGAATAGGCGATAAACCTGGACTAGAGACTTGAGTGTTTAGGTAGGTCGTGGTCTACACCCACGCCGGCTTTCGCTTGAAGTCTGCCGAGCACATGTCGTGTGCAGACGCTAAGTGGTGGAAACATGTGTGAAGAAGTACACCCCTGCAGGGTTATAAATGAACTATTCGAATAGCCGTGTCCGCGGTAATGGACTTCTGGGTTGCCTATATCAGTTCATAGACAAGTTAAATGGATACTACTAAAAATCTCAAGATAAGTGTGAGTACCGCGGATGGCCCTCTCGTAGGATGGCGAGAGAGGATCCACGGTGGAGTATTGTGATGGTGATAGTGGACTCGTGTGCGACAAATGATTTACAAGTGGTGTCTATCGTAGGATAGCTTAGCCAAGAGTCAAAGCTGGCTTGCTGCAACAACCCCACTACCTTCTTGAGAATGTGCATGTATGATAGGTTCCTGTTGTAAGACTTGCTGAGTACCTCCGTACTCATGTTGCTTTAATCATGTTTTTCAGACGACTGCACAAACCCCTCTGATGGGTTCTATGTAGACCTCGACGTTGACGAGTGACTTATCACCAGGTGGTGATCCAAGACTTGTGAAGGGTCGTTGTAGATAGACAGGCTTCGTCAAGCCTTCTTTCTTTCTTGTGTCTGTACTCAGACTACTTTGCTTCCGCATGTGCTTGTATGTTTGTATGACTTGAGTGTTGGGTCATGTGACCCCTATCTGTATGGATGATATGTATGGCTCCTCGGAGCCTTCTAAATAAAGTACTTGAGTCGTAGAGTACTGTTGTGATGCCATGTTGTATTTACTCATATCGGGCATATTGTGTGTATGATTGAAATGCTTGGTATGAGTGGGATCCGACTATCTAGTTGTTTATCCTTGGCAGCCTTTCATATGGGGAAATGTAAGTCTTGTGCTTCTGAGCGATAGTAGTCCGCTACAGCCCGGTTCACCGGAGTCCTGCTAGCCCAGCACTACTGCTTGGACACTTGACTGGCCGGCATGTGTTTCACGTCGTTCCTATGTCTGTCCCTTCGGGGAAATGTCACGCGCTGTTATTCGGAGTCCTGCCTAGCCTGCTACAGCCCGGGTTACCGGAGACCTGTTAGCCCAGTGCTACAGCCCGAATAAATACGTTGATGACCGACATGTTCAATGTGATTCATGTATGCCTATCCTCATAGGCTAGCGCCGCTTTGGGTTCACGACTAGCCATGTCAGCCCGGGTTCTCTGTCATATGGATGCTAGCGACACTATCATATACGTGAGCCAAAAGGCGCAAACGGTCCCAGGTCAGGTAAGGTGGCACCCGTGGGAGTACCGTGCGTGAGGCCGCAAAGTGATATGATGTGTTACACGCTGGATCGATGTGGCTTAGGATCGGGGTCCTGACACGGCCAGCCAGCATACCTGCAGACATAAATCTGTCAGCTTGTTTATTTGCCGAATTACACGGAGGTAAATTCAAAAGCATAATGAATATGCCGCCTCGTAGCCTCCTATTTTCCTTGACGGTGTCTGCTAGCTGGGCTCGTACATCGTTTAGCTCTTCGCCTAGCAGGGTGTTGGAATCCTGCAGCTTGTTCTTATCATCTCTGACTCGTGTCAATACACGTTCGCCTGCGGCCAGTTGCCTTTCGGCCTGTTGTTTACCCACCTGCGCGACCTTCAGTTCCTCTTTCAGTTGATCTACTGATCCTGTCATCAGAAATGTGACAGTATTAACATTACTGGTACATGATTATACTTTTTATGGATGGAGGGGAACATTACCGGCCGATGCCTCCTTGGACTTATCCAGTTCGGCGGTAGCAACAGCTAGCTGAGTCCGGCACTTTTCCAGCTCTTGAGACAACATGTTGTTCTTCTCTTTGAGTACCTGATTATACAATGATCCTTAAATCAGTTGTTTCAACGATTTCAAGTCTCGGGGGCTACTGGTACATGATTACCAAATCTATACAATGCGTACTTACCCTCATATCTTCCAAATAGTGGTCAGTGGCTCTGGTAAGCCCATCCCGAGCAGCTCAGATGTACACATCAGCCGAGCTGAAGGCGTCAAATGCCTCTTTATTAAAGCCGGAGTCATGAAGTACGGCCCTCCGGCGCCGATGATGCATGGCACTCTCTACTTCAGAGTTCATGATGGACACATTATCTGAATCCTCTGAAGGAGGACACTCCAGAGTTATTCCAGTGTCTGCCCCCGCCCTAGAAGCATGGTCTGGGACTTGATTGGTGGGGGCGCGACCGGCAGGCCCCTCGGACATGATCCGACGAAAGCTCTTCCTGATAAAGCATAGCTGACAATGTCATGGTTTGATGTGACTGTTACAGGGCATATTTAAAGCCATTCCTCTTTGATGAGGGTTCGGTCGTGTTGTCGTTTGCCTTTCTCTTTGAAGACCCGCCCGGCGTAGGCGCCCTTCTCTTCTGAGATGCCTGAGGGAGTCCTGGATTAGGGGGTGTTCGGATAGCCGAACTATATCTTCAGCCGGACTCCAGGACTATGAAGATACAAGATTGAAGACTTCGTCCCGTGTCCGGAAGGTTCTTTCCTTGGCATGGAAGGCAAGCTAGGCGTGCGGATATTCAAGATCTCCTACCAATATAACCGACTCTGTGTAACCCTAACCCTATCCGGTGCCTATATAAACCGGAGGGTTGTAGTCCGTAGGAGGAACACATCATAACCATCATCATACCCATAGGCTAGCTTCTAGGGTTTAGCCTCCTTGATCTCGTGGTAGATCTACTCTTGTACTACCCATATCATCAATATTAATCTAGCAGGAGTAGGGTTTTACCTCCATCGAGAGGGCCCGAACCTGGGAAAAATAAAGTGTCCCTTGTCTCCTGTTACCATCCGACCTTGACGCACAGATCGGGACCCCCTACCCGAGATCCGCCGGTTTTGACACCGACATTGGTGCTTTCATTGAGAGTTCCTCTGTGTCGTCGCCTTTAGGCCCGATGGCTCCTTTGATCATCAACAACGATGAGGTCCAGGGTGAGACTTTTCTCCCCGGACAGATCTTCATCTTTGGCGGCTTCGCTCTGCGGGCCAACTCGCTTGGCCATCTGGAGCAGATCGAAAGCCACGCCCCTGGCCATCAAGCCAGGTGGGGAAGCTTAAACTACACGGCAGATACCCTTGGAGACCTGATCTTCGACGGATTCAAGCCACAGCCAAGCGCGCCACACTATCTCGAGGGGCATGATATAGCCCTGCCTCCGAACAGTGTCCTGGAGGCCGCATACGCTCCGGCCCCGATCCTCGATCCGGAGCCCGTTGCGTTCTTTGAGGATGAACGGTTGGACGTCACCTCGGGGGCTGCGATCTTAAAAGCCATTGAGCCAAACGCAAGCCCCGAACTCCGCATGGCACATGACTCCAAGGAGCCGGACTCTTCTCCGAACTCTGAACCTCCCGCGCCCCTGCCAATCGAATCAGATTGGGCGCCGGTAATGGAGTTCACCACCGCGGACATCTTTCAGTATTCGCCTTTCGGTGATATTCTGAAATCTCTCAAGTCTCTCTCTTTTTCAGGAGAGCCCAGGCCGAACTGTGGCCTGCGAGGTTGGGATTCGGACGACGAAGAAATTCAAAGCCCACCCACCACCCACTTAATAGCCACTGTCGACGATTTAACCGACATGCTCGACTTCGGCTCTAAAGACTTCGACGGTATGGACGAGGAAGACGGAGATGAACGGGAACCAGCGCCCATAGGGCACTGGACCTCCACCCCACTTAATGACGTATTCATGGTGGATACACCTGAAAAAACTCACAATGAGGAAGAAGGGGGCGAAAAGAAGGGTAAACCCTCCGAAAAGCACTCAAAGCGGCGACGTAAACGCCGAGCGAAGCCCCGCCTCGATCAAGACCCAGCCATAGAGCAGGACGAGCCGGCAGATGACGAACGCATCCCAGAACAGCCGTCCGAAGAGGGTAACACGGGCAGATAGGACGAACAGTCCTCCCCCGGTCATAACAGAACTCCGGACGATACCATGCCGGATAAAATCATGGAGCAGAAGAATCTCCAAGAAAGGCTCGTCGCCACAGCACGAAGCCTGAAGAAGCAGAAGCAAAAGCTAAAGACGGCGGAAGATGCACTCGAAACAAGATGGAGCAAAGTAATCAGGAACGCAGACAAATACGGCGGCGGCCGCCGCACCAAAAGCTATCCGAAGAGAAAGCTACTGCCTGAATTCGACCAGGAGGCCCTAGAGCCCCCAAACTCGAAAAACAAAAAGGCTACACGGTCGAATAAACGACCTCTCGGCCACTACAATACAGCAAACAGCGCCGCACTCAATGCAGCATGCGACACAATAAAGGCTCGCAGCATGGCCCAGCCAGGTCCATTTACGGGCCAAGAAAGCAAGCTCTCATAAGCAATGCAAAAAATCCACCATCAGAATCCGGCACACCCAAATATAGGGGTTCCGCACACCCTCTATGTTTCACCGATGAGGTCCTGGAATATGAATTCCCAGAGGGATTTAAACCCGTTAACATAGAGTCGTACGATGGAAAAACAGACCCAGGAGTCTGGATCGAGGATTATATCCTCCACATACATATGGCTAGAGTAGATGATCTCCACGCCATAAAATATTTACCCCTTAAGCTTAAAGGGCCAGCCCGGCACTGGCTTAAAAGCCTTCCCGAAAACACAATTGGAAGTTGGGAAGAGCTCGAGGACGCTTTCCGAGCAAATTTTCAAGGGACCTACATCCGTCCCCCGGACGCAGACGACCTCAGTCACATAACTCAGCAATCCGGAGAATCAGCTCGGCAGTTCTGGAACAGATTCCTCACTAAAAAGAATCAAATAGTGGATTGTCCGGACGCCGAAGCCCTAGCGGCTTTCAGGCACAATGTCCGAGACGAATGGCTCGCCAGACACCTCGGCCAGGAAAAGCCAAGAACAATGGCCGCACTCACAAGCCTCATGACCCGCTTTTGCGCAGGAGAGGATAGCTGGTTGGCACGATGCAGCCCCAGCGACCCAAGTACATCAGAAATCAGGGATGGAAACGGGAAATCACGGCGAAACAAGGACCTTCGACGAATCAAAAGAAAAAGTCCGAAGAGCACGACAGTCAATGCCGGATTCAAAGGCTCACGGCAAAATCAGACAAAATCACCCCCTCAGGATAATAGGGAAGATCCGTCCAGTCTAAAGAGAATCATGGACAGGATATGTCAGATACACAGTACTCCTGGAAAGCCTGCTAATCATACCCACAGAGACTGTTGGGTTTTCAAACAATCCGGAAGGCTTAACGCCGAACACAAGGGGCTCGACACACCAAGTGAGGAAGAGGACGAACCCCAAAAGCAGAACACCAGGAAGCAAAAGAACTTCCCGCAAGAAGTCAAAACAGTGAACTCACTTCACATAACAAGGCATGAGGCACCCATAAAGGTCCGCACATTCAAGCCTATCCCTCAGGAGTCTGGCCAGTGGTCACTAAAGCCAATCATTTTTGATCAGCTAGATTATTCTCGCAATATCAAACACACAGGCCGGACTGCCCTGATGCTTAATCCAATAATAGACGGATTCCAGTTTACCAACGTCCTTATGGACGCTGGCAGTGGACTAAATCTGATATATCAGGATACAATTCACTGCATGGGCATAAACCCAGCACGAATCCGTCACAGTAAAACCTCCTTTCAAGGAGTAGCACCAGGCCCGGACACCCACTGTATGGGTTTTCTCCGGCTTGTGGTCATATTTGGCTCTGCCAATAACTTTCGTCGCGAAAGGCTTATCTTCCACATAGTCCCGTTTTCAAGTCGCTATCAAGCACTAATGGGACGCGGAGCTTTCGCTCGCTTTAACGCAATACCGCATTATGCATCCCTCACGCTAAAGATGCCCGGTCCTCGAGGCATCATCTCTTTAAAGGGATCATACTAAACTACATCTCCTCCAAACGGAGGATTGTGCGGCCGCTTAAACGGCCGCCCAACAAAATGACCTCGCCAGCCAAAAGACTTTTTCGATGTAAGTCACAAAAGGCCGCGGACCCGGACTCAATGAGTTCGGCACAAGCCCATTTTCGTTATAGGCTTGGTACGCCTCACCAGGGCCTGTACGCAGAGACAATAAAACTCGACCGTATCTATTTCTCACTTCACATTTTATTTATTATTCTTTTTGATCCGCACGGCCCATTTTTCAATTTAGTTCTTCCCTTTTACAAATGAACGTCGTACGGCGCCCGTCCAGGACACGGCACAGCGGAGACATAGGCGCAGATGTGCAGTAGAGACCCGCCCCAAAGGATTCTTCGTAGATTAAGACCCTGCGTAAACCTTTTTTACTGTCTCTTACTGCTATACATCCCCTGGTTTACCTCACTATAACCATGGAGGAGACTGGCGTTTTGGCATGTGGCCACGCCAGAATTCTTGCTCGTACCTGGACACAAGGGGCTTTTTTCTTTTTCAAGGGTGTTGTTTCACACGCACCCACAAAGACCGAACACCTTAGGGAGTGTTCGGCGTCGCGAGTTTTGGCACTATATGCATCAGCTCCGAGTCATGATTTTGGTCACATGTTGGGTTGCCCGGCTCCTGAGTTCGTCCACCTTACGTTCCGTTCTGTCGGCTAAGGTTGCACCAGGAGAACTACTGCGATTGTGCCCCGGTTCGGCCGGGTGAGCACCTCAGTAGAGAAAGCCGAAAACCGACTGTCATGATGTAGCGCGAGACTGGTCGCCGCTCGATGACCTATAGGAATTTATCGAATTCCTCCGTTTTGTCGAAGGGCCGCTTCCTGGTCAGGCACATATGCGCCCCGAATTCGGGTAAACGCAGTCGCCATTAAAGGGCTACCTAAAGATTCCCACTGTCAAGCTCCTATGGCTAAGTGAAAGTGTTAAAGCATTATAGTCTGGTTGCCTAGCCCGCGGCGCTATCACCTCCTTTGTAGGACCAAGACGTTGGGTTAAGTGTGAAAATGCGTTCTCCGCGCGCACCCCCGCACTATGTGTGTGGGGGCTGAAGCCAACGACTGCAATCTTTCAGAATTTATATATTAAAACGGCCGCACAGGAGGTGTTATTAATACTTGAAGGCACAAGTCTAAATTACGCCATTACAATTTATAAAAATATTGATCTACGATTACATATGCTGTCATAAAACAGCATCTTTCGAACACTGCGTCTCTATTATACGAGCGCCCGCGAGGACTTCCTCAAAATAGTGCTCGGAAGGAATTCGGCTTTTATCCGAATCACGGGACGCAACAACGGTGGGCTCCATATCTGCCCAGTATGTCTTGACACGGGCAAGAGCCAGCCGCGCGCCCTCTATGCAAGCGGACCTCTTTAGAGCTTCAATCCGAGGCACCACGTCACGAAATTGCTGCACCAAACTGAAATAGCTTCTCGGCTTCAATCTCCCCGGACACAGGCGGTCCATGGCATACTTCATGGCGAGTCCGGAAAACCTATTCAGCTCGGCCCATTGGGCCAGGCGATCATCCACTGATAGTGGACGCTCTGGATTAGGGAACTGCGACCAAAAGAGCTTTTCCACTTCATGATCTTTGTTATCTTGAAAGTACCTAGTCACATCAGCGGCACTAGCCGACAAATCCAGATAGGTGTCCTCCACGCTCCACGCTCGGTCCAATGGGGCGAACTTCGGATCACAGAATTTTCTCGCAGCAGGAAGGGCTTTCCATCCGCAATTAGTCCGGCTTGACGCAGCTCTTCCCTTAACGCTCTCATACCAGAGCGGGCGTCCTTGGCATCGGCGACGGCCTTCTCTAAATCCGTCTACCGGGCTCGACATTCCTCTTCAAGAAGTTTGCAACAGTCAGTAGCACTTTTCAACTTCATGGCTATATCAGCCATCTCCTCCTTGCTTTGGCAATGGGAAGCCTGTTCGGCTTTTAGCTCTTCACGGGCTCTTCCGGCAGCCGCATCGCTTTTTCTGGCTTGTTCCTTTGCTTTGGCGAGCTCGGCCCTAAGTCCTTCTACGGCCGCCGCACCATCTGCATCAAGCATACACAAGGTAAGATATTGACATAAAGGTCCTCTTACTAACAATCGCCAAATAAACTCAATACCTTGAGCATCATCAAGCCGCTTGTTAACAAGCACGATGTCGGCTTCTGCCTCATCGAGTTGCCGTTTCATTTCGGCAAAATCTCGAGTCCGGCTCGACTCCGGACAACCTGCCACCTACATACAAAGGTGCCACTTAAAGGACCTGGGATTAAGATCCTCTGCGCGCCGCTAATCTTTGCGGCACACAGAGTCTCAGGGGCTACTATCTATACAAGGTGCATGTTATTATGCGCAATTAACACTAATGTTCGTTATTCAAAACGTACCTCAAGGCCCGCCAGTAAACTCTTGACGGCCTCGTTCAGTCCGCTTTCCGCGGATGAAATCTTTTCAATCACCGTGTGCATCAACGCATGATGCTCCTCTGAAACAGAGGCTCGGCCCAGTAGAACCTTCAGCTCCTCCGACCGAACACCAGATGGTGCCGGACTCGTCCCATGGCCTTCTTCGGAGGCCGGACACAGAGAACCCCGGGGGGCCGCATGATCACCTTCTGCCTCTGGCAGATTCGAAGAAATCCTCTGCGACGACACTTCGGCGTCGCCCGCCTTGCTAGGCGATGAAGGTGGAGGCGTTCCGCTCTCCATCATCTCCGGAAGAAGATCCCCCGATGACAAGCTTTGCTGAGAAGGTTCGAGGTCCGAACTACAAGGTAAGGTTTCGGTTAAAACTTCTCAGATATAAATTAAGGATTTCTCTTAAAAGAATGACTCTCTTTCTACTTACGGCTCGTTGGAGGGCTGCTCCTTTTGAGGATTTAGTTCGGCCGAGGGGCTCCCCGGCGTCGGGTCCTCTGACGCGGATTCTTTCCCCCGCTTTGGAGCTACGGCTCCCGGGTCGTCAGAGGCGGCCCTTTTCTTCCCCTTTGGAAAGGAGTTGTCGATTCCCCCCTTTGGGATGGCCCCTTTCGAAGAGGCCACAGTTTCCTTGTCCGCCCCTTCATTTTACTCCCAAGGCGCCACCTCCAACATCCTGACTAGCACAGGATCTAGCCTGGTCTCGGGAAGGGGAGCCGGACACCGGACCAGCTTCGCCTTCGCTATCCACTCCTGCGTAAAAAGGAGAAGTACTGTTAAAAATTAAGTCAATTGTATGGATAGAAGGTCCGGGCGCAAGGTCACCTACTTCTGTATCTGGGCGGTTGCGGCTTAAACCAGCATCCTCGGTCAAATCCGGACTCACTCCTTGTGGTCCAAAGAACAGTTTATACATCTCCGTAGGCGTCATGCCCTTGAAATTTCGGAGAACTCGCGGCCCCTCTGGGTTGAACTCCCACAAGCGGAGGGGGCGACGTTGGACGGGCAGTGTCCGGCGAATTAGCATAACTTGTGTCACCTTGACCAGGTTGAGGTCTCCTTTTAGGAGATCCTTTATGCGGCCCTGCAACAGAGGAACGTCTTTGGGCAAGCCCCGATCTAACCCTGTGTTGATCCACGATGTTAAACGTGGTGGGGGGCCCGAGCGAAAGGCGGGAGGCGCTACCCAAGTGGTGCCCCGAGGAGAGGTGATGTAGAACCACTCCTGTTGCCATAAGCCGAGCTCCTCTTGAAAAGTGCCCTCGGGCCATGGAGCATCGGTATTTCTTTTTATAACAGTACCTCCGCACTCTACGTGACGCCCCTCGATTATCTTCGGTTCTACCTTGAAGGTCTTGAGCCATAATCCGAAGTGAGTGATATGGAGAAACGCTTCACACACAACAATGAAGGAGGAAATATGGAGGATGGACTCCGGAGCTAGGTCATGGAATTCCAGCCCATAATAAAACATCAGCCCCCTTACGAAAGGATCCGTTGGGAAGCCTAATCCCCGAAGGAAGTGGGAGATGAATACTACGCTCTCACCAGGCTGAGGGCTTGGGATCGCTTGTCCTTGAGCAGGCAACCTGTGCGGGATCTCGCTGGTCAGGAACCTAGCCTCCCTCAACCTTGATACGTCCTCCTCCGTAACGGAGGAGGGCATCCATTGGCCTTGAAGGCCGGAGCCGGACATTGTCGATGGTCCGGTGCGCCTAGAATCTAAAAGCCTGGGGTGTTGGAACTCGAGGCTATGGGCGAGCTTGTTTTGAGAACACAAGAGGGGAGCAAGGTCTCGGTCTCTTTATAAGAGGCAGAATATCAAGAGCCCTCCCCGTAACCGTCCTTGACTAACCTTTAATCAAGGCAGGACGTGCTTAACGGGCACGGTTGGGTTACCCACGTCCGTATTAATGAGAATCCCGTTAAAGGGGGCACACGATCTCTGCTTCGACAAGAAGTGCCAAGGAAACCGCCTTGTTGAACGTGCTGCGGTGGAACAACAAAAAATAATCCATACAGAAGGCTTGGTCGCAGTGTTATGACGCACTGCGGAATACATCAGCAGATTTGATTTGTGTTTGTATTATTCTCTATATGGCAATACGTGGAAACTTGTTTTGCAGAGCCGGACACTATTTTTTGGTGTTTATTATCTTCTTGAAGAATTTGGAGGAGGAACCCGCCTTGCAATGCCGAAGACAATTTGCGCGTTGGACTCGTCGTCATTGAAGCCTGGTTCAGGGGCTACTGAGGGAGTCCTGGATTAGGGGGTGTTCGGATAGCCGAACTATATCTTCAGTCGGACTCCAGGACTATGAAGATACAAGATTGAAGACTTCGTCCCGTGTCCGGAAGGTTCTTTCCTTGGCGTGGAAGGCAAGCTAGGCGTGCGGATATTCAAGATCTCCTACCAATGTAACCGACTCTGTGTAACCCTAACCCTATCCGGTACCTATATAAACCATAGGGTTGTAGTCCGTAGGACGAACACATCATAACCATCATCATACCCATAGGCTAGCTTCTAGGGTTTAGCCTCCTTGATCTCGCGGTAGATCTACTCTTGTACTACCCATATCATCAATATTAATCTAGCAGGAGTAGGGTTTTACCTCCATCGAGAGGGCCCGAACCTGGGTAAAATAAAGTGTCCCTTGTCTCCTATTACCATCCGACCTTGACGCACAGATCGGGACCCCCTACCCGGGATCCGCCGGTTTTGACACCGACAATGCCTGTGGTGCAATATGACGCGTCGAGCGCCTCCCCTTTGGAGCACAAGACAGTGCGGCGGGTGAGGCATAATGAGGAAGCTCCTTCAAAGGAAATATCTCCTGGATACTTACATATGAGGTAGGAAGGAGGCCGGGATAATCGCCATGATGGCCACTTCTGTGCCATCATAGCTCGCCTGGTAGAAGACTCCCTCTTTGAGCTCTACAAATATGTCCGGATCTTCTTAGAATCTGGGATCGAGGTCCCGATTATGGTTCTCCGGTTATGGAGCGGGGCTGTGGATCCCCGCGGTAACCCTCCGCCATCCTATTGACAGACGGGTTAATGTCAGTTAAACATGACTCGGGGAGAGGATTGAATAAAGTGGTGGGATTAAAACTCACCCAGCTAGGAAGACTGTACATGGAAAATCACTCTTGGTGCGTAAGACGAGTGAATTCCTCTTTCTCCCCTTTATACAGATCGGCCAGTATGGTGGCCAGGGCAGTGAGGGAATCCGGACCCTTTCGTCCGTAGCGTGAGGCGTCATCTTCCCCATTGTAGTGACACATGGGGAGCCCCCTGAATTGGAGCGACTGAACACCTCGAGCTATGGAAGTTGCCATCACCTCGATTATTGATAATCTGGAGTGGGCAAGTGTCCTAATCTTGCCCATCAATTGCCGGACTTCTACGATGTCTTCCTCCTCGAGGCTCCGAGGACGCTAGCTGTGGCGTTTCTTCAACGGAGTGCTGGAAAATTCGGGAAGGCCCATTCGGACTGGGTCGGGGAGAGCGACATCTTCAATATAAAACCACGCTGAGGGCCGATCTTTATATGCCTTCTTCGGCGTGCCGGACAAGTAGCCGGTCCCAGCTATGTGCCATATCTCGGCGCCGCCCACCTCGAATACGGATCCCTTTTGGGTACGAGGGACGAGGCAGAAAAGTTTCCTCCATGGATCAAAGTGGGCCTCGCAGCCCAGGAATAGCTCGCAAAGAGCGACAAAACCCGCGATATGCAGGATGGAGGCCAGAGTAAGGTTGTGCAGTTGGAGGCCGTAGTACTCTGGGAGACCTCGGAGGCAAGGGTGGATTGGAAACCCTACGCCTCTTATTAAGAAGGATATGAAGCACACTAGCTCCCCCTGGTTGGATTGGGGAAATTTTCCACCAGGGCTTCGCGTGTGAAAGTGGTTAATCCTGCCCGGGCGGTGACTAGATCCGCGGGGGGAAGGAATCCCTGCGTTTGAAGCTTACTCAGCTGGTCGTGGGATACTGAACATTTCTCCAAATCGCCTTTTTCGGAGACATGGGGGCGGGAGGAAGAACTGGGAACGCTAGCCATGCTGAAATGGTTCCTCCTAGCAAGCTCTAAGGATTCTTCGCCTAATGTGAGATGGCATCTGAGATCCAATCTACTTAATATACACCTTTCTTACATGTCCAGGGTGTTATGTGCAAAAATACTCTGACCTTTCGTGTTCGCTCGAAACATGGAGTCCGAAGCAAGGGATGCGCAGAAGCCAAGGGGTACGACATTAAATGGAAGGCCGAGTATAACTCTTCGGATCACACGCTTTGAAGTATTCGGAGGAAGAACCCGCCTTGCAATGCCGAAGACTATCTGCGCGCTGGACACATCATCATTGAAGCCTGGTTCGGGGGCTACTGAGGGAGTCCTGGATTAAGGGGTCCTCGGGCGTCCGTCCTATGTGACGTGGGCCGGACTGTTGGGCCATGAAGATACAAGATAGAAGACTTCCTCCCATGTCCGGATGGGACTCTCCTTTGCGTAGACGGCAAGCTTGGCATCCGAATATGAAGATTCCTTCCTCTGTAAACCAACTCTGTACAACCCTAGGCCCCTCTGGTGTCTATATAAACTGGAGTGTTTAGTCCGTAGAGGCAATCATAATCATACAGGCTATACTTCTAGGGTTTAGCCATTATGATCTCGTGGTAGATCAACTCTTGTAATCCTCATATTCATTAATATCAATCAAGCAGGAAGTAGGGTATTACCTCCATCGAGAGGGCTCGAACCTGGGTAAGCATCATGTCCCCCTGAAAGCACAAGTGCTCCCCAGGTGGTTTTGGTAATTAATGTCAACATATCTCTTGTTGGACTAACACTTTTATCTAGTATGTTTCAGATAAGTTCAACAATGGAGTGGCATGGACTAAAGGATGTGGGAACTCCTTCAAGATGCTCAGGACAAAGGATTGGCTCAAGCTCAAAAGCTCAAGACTCTTCATTTTACATTTTAGTGATCCAAGATCACATTGAGTCCATAGGAAAAGACAATGCCATCAAGGAGGGATGAGGTGTTGCTTAATGAGCCTTTTGCTTCATGTGATTAATGATATGCTCCAAAATCCTTAGCTACTTTCCCATATCTACAAATGACCTAAACCCTAAGCCAAACTCGGACCTACCAATTCTTTCTATCCGGCGCCACCGAGTTTCACATGTCATAAGCCACTACCAAACCCTAGAAAATCGGTTCTACCGATAGGGATCTCGGTCTCACCGAGATGGGAATGTAATCTCTCTGTGTATGTCCATTATCAAAATCGGTCTCACCGAGTTTGAGCAATCGGTACTACCGAGATTACAATGCAAACTCTCTGGTTAACTTATTACCAAAATTGGTCCAACCGAGTTTAGTAATCGGTCCCACCGAGTTTACCTAACCAACTCTCTGGTTAGCTAATTACCAAATCGGTCTCACCGAGTTTGTGTAATCGGTCTCACCGAGATTACGTTATGCCCTAACCCTAACCATATCGGTCCTATCGAGTTGCATGTCAGTCCCACCGAAAATCTCTAACGGTCACTAGGTTTACTATTTCGGTTCGACCGAGTTTGTTGATTCGGTCCCACAGAGATTGGTAAATTGCGTGTAATGGTTGGATTTTGTGTGGAGGCTATATATACCCCTCCACCTCCTCTTCACTCATGGAGAGAGCCATCAGAACACAACTACACTTCCAACTCATATGTTCTGAGAGAGAACCACCTACTCATGTGTTGAGACCAAGATATTCCATTCCTACCATATGAATCTTGATCTCTAGCCTCTCCCAAGTTGCTTTCCACTCAAATCTTCTTTCCACCAAATCCAAATCCTGTGAGAGAGAGTTGAGTGTTGGGGAGACTATCATTTGAAGCACAAGAGCAAGGAGTTCATCATCAACACACCATTTGTTACTTCTTGGAGAGTGGTGTCTCCTAGATTGGCTAGGTGTCACTTGGGAGCCTCCGACAAGATTGTGGAGTTGAACCAAGGAGTTTGTAAGGGCAAGGAGATCGCCTACTTCGTGAAGATCTACCGCTAGTGAGGCAAGTCCTTCGTGGGCGATGGCCATGGTGGGATAGACAAGGTTGCTTCTTCATGGACCCTTCGTGGGTGGAGCCCTCCGTGGACTCGCGCAACCGTTACCCTTCGTGGGTTGAAGTCTCCATCAATGTGGATGTAGGATAGCACCACCTATCCGAACCACGGGAAAACATCCTTGTCTTCACTTGCGTTTGAATTCTCCAAACCCTTCTCTTTACATTCTTGCAAGTTGCATGCTTTACTTTCCGCTGCTCATATACTCTTTGCATGCTTGCTTGATATGTATTGTGTATGTTGAAATTGTGCCTAAAACTCCACTCAAACCGAAAAGGTTAAAAAATAGAAACTTTAGCACTAAGTGTCTAATCACCCCCGTCTAGACACACCTACTTCTAGATCCTACAAGTGGTATCAGAGCTTTGGTCTCCATTGCCTTGGTTTAATCACCATTGGAGGAAGATGGATGTGTCTACTTTAGGGAGTCTTAGACATAAAGTGCCTATTCTTAATGGAGAGTATTTTCATGAGTGGAAAAATGAGATGCTTGTAATTTTCAATCAATATCATTTTAACAAGTATATTGCTAGTCCTTGTGCACCTCATGTTGATCCTATGTATCCCACCCTAGATGAAGATATTGACATGATTCGCAATCTTAGAACCGTTGAGCTCGTCATTAGAGGATTGCCCAAAAACTTGATTGGTAGTTTACCTACTCTAAATTGTGCCTATACAATATGGAAATTTATTGAGGAATGATTTCCCGATTATTCCTTGAAAAATCTAGATGAAATTCTCCATAAATCTATTGCCTTGAGTAAGATGAACTCTAGTGATCCTAGTTTTGGTGATTGTCTATTTGAGCTTACTAATCTCATGCATGCTAAAGGAAATGGTGGAATCATTAGTGATATTATATCCGAAGCTATAAGAATTCATAAAGGTGACCACTTTGATGATCATTTATGTAATGAATCACTCTCTCTAGGAAGTGATGAGTCACAAGATCATGTTGAACATGGATACTATGATGAAGATGATGATAGTGACTTCGATCTTGATGATGCAATGAGACACTTTGGTCTTATGGCTAATCTTCGGGGATATGTGTCAGGAGGAAAGGAATGGGTTCTTGACAGTGGATGTAGTGATCATATGACCGGAGATGAAGAGATGTTCCGTGAGCTTGCTGAAAACGACGGCCCTCAAAAATACGTCACTTTTGGTGATAATTCAAAGGGTAAGGTGGTTGGCCTTGGTAAGGTGGCCATCTCACATGATAGCTCCATTCAAAATGTCATGCTCGTTGGATCTCTCGGTTACAACTTACTTTCAGTATCTAGACTTGCTGATTTCGGTTTGAATGTCCTATTTACTGAGGTAGATTGCCAAGTGTTTCGTCGAGACAATCATAAGATGGTCTTTACCGGTATACATACAGGTGATCTTTACATTGTCGATTTCTCTAAAAAGGCACAACCTAAAACTTGCTTTATCGCTAAGTCCTCAAAAGGTTGGTTGTGGCACAGACGACTAGGTCATGTTGGCATGAGAAACCTTGACAAGCTTATTAAAGGAAATCATATCCTTGGAGTTAATGATGTTATATTTGATAAGGATAGACTCTGCAGCGCTTGTCAAGCAGGTAAACAGGTTGGAGGAAGGCATCCCGTGAAGAACATCATGACCACAAGGAGGCCACTCGAGCTACTTCATATGGATCTTTTTGGTCCCAACGCCTACAAGAGTCTCGGTGGAAATTCTTTTGGTCTTGTTGTAGTTGATGATTTTTCAAGATTTACGTGGGTGTTCTTTCTTGATGATAAATCGCAGGTCCAAAAGATCTTCAAAAACTTCGCTAAGAAGGCCCAAAATCAGTTTGACGTGAAGATCAAGAAGGTTCGGAGTGACAACGGAATGGAGTTCAAGAACGCAAATGTGGACACCTTTCTTGATGAAGAAGGGATTTCACACGAGTTCTCGGCCACGTACACACCTCAACAAAATGGAGTTGTTGAGAGGAAGAACCGGACGCTCATCGAAATGGCGAGAACGATGCTTGATGAGTACAAGACGCCGAAGCACTTTTGGGCAGAAGCGCTTGACACAGCTTGTCATGCAACAAATCGCTTGTATCTTCACAAGCTACGCGGCAAGACGGCATACGAGCTCCTCACCGGTAACAAACCACAAGTTGGATACTTTCGAGTATTCTGCTCAAAGTGCTACATTCTTGATAAGCATCGTCGTTCAAAGTTTGCTCCTAAATCTCATGAAGGTTTCCTACTTGGTTATGGCTCAAACTCTCACACTTACAGTGTCTACAACAATTTCACCCGAAAGGTTGAAGAAACGGTAGATGTGAAGTTTAATGAATCTAACGGCTCGCAAGTAGAGCAATTGCCAATTGATGCAGGAGACAAAGACCCTTCAAAAGCAATCCAAGACTTGTCCATTGGCAAAGTTCGTCCAACGGAGGTGAAGGAGAGTACTTCGTCGGTCCAAGTGGAAGCTTCTACTTCACGACAAGGTGAACCAAGATTCGACACGGAAGCATCCACAAGTCGGACACACCAAGATGAAGAAGACGAGGAAATGCATCAATACGGACCTCAACAACCTCCTTATCCACCACGACAAGAGAACGACAACGTCAACAATCAAGAAGGCTAAGAAGAAGAACAAGATGAAGAAGATGTTCAAAGAAGACCCAAGCAAAAGCTTTCACGAGTTTGAGCAAGAATCGCCAAAGATCATCCCGTCGAGCAAATCTACAATGATATTCAAACCGGGAGAATTACTCGCTCAAGAACTCGTTTAGCTAACTTTTGTGAAAACTATTCATTCATCTCTAGCATTGAACCTATGAAGGTTGAAGAAGCATTGGAAGACCCGGACTGGATAAACGCTATGCATGAAGAGCTACACAACTTTAAGAGAAACCAAGTTTGGACATTGGTTGAGAATCCCGACAACAACCACAACATCATTGGTACCAAATGGGTGTTTCGCAACAAGCAAGATGAAGATGGACAAGTGGTTCGCAACAAAGCACATCTCGTCGCCCAAGGGTACACACAAGTCCAAGGTATGGACTATGGTGAGACATATGCTCCCGTTGCTAGCCTTGAGTCCATTCGCATCTTACTTGCCTATGCTAATCACCATAATATCACCTTGTACCAAATGGACATTAAAAGTGCTTTTCTAAATGGTGAAATAGAGGAGGAAGTTTATGTCAAACAACCTCCCGGCTTTGTCAATCCTAAGAAACCAAATCATGTTTACAAACTTCACAAAGCCCTTTATGGTCTTAAACAAGCTCCTAGAGCATGGTATAAATGCTTGACCAAGTTTCTTATTGCAAGTGGTTTTGAAATTGGAAAAATTGATTCCACTCTTTTTACTAAAAGAGTTAATGGAGAACTATTTGTATGCCAAATTTATGTCGATGATATCATATTTGGATCAACTAACCCTCTTTTTAGTGAAAAGTTTGGAAAGCTAATGCCAAAGAAGTTTGAGATGTCTATGATGAGTGAACTCAAATTCTTTCTCGGCTTGCAAGTCAAGCAAACTAAGGAAGGTACATTTGTCTCTCAAATGAAGTACACCAAAGACTTATTCAAGAAGCTCAATATGCAAGAACGCAAAGGTATGCCTACACCCATGCCTACTAGTGGACATAATGATTTGACCAAAGATGGTGAACCGGTTGATCAAGAGGTTTATCGCTCTATGGTTGGTTCATTGTTATACCTATGTGCTTCACGTCCCGACATTATGCTAAGTGTGTGCATGTGTGCACGATATCAAGCTGCTCCTAAAGAATGTCATCTTAAGGCTGTGAATAGGATAGTGAGATACTTAATTCATACACCAAATTTTGGCATTTGGTATCCTAAGAGGTCCTCCTTTGATCTTGTTGGCTATTCCGACTCGGATTACGCCGGAGACAAGGTTGATAGAAAGTCCACTTCGGGTACTTGTCAATTTCTTGGTAGATTTCTTGTGTCTTGGTCTTCCAAGAAACAAAACTCGATATCCTTATCAACCGCCGAAGCGGAATACATTCCCGCTGGTTCATGTGGTGCTCAATTACTTTGGATGACCCAAACTCTTAAAGATTATGGGATCTATGTGAAACATGTTCCATTGCTTTGTGAAAATGAAAGTGCTATCAAAATTGGTTACAACACTCTCTAACTAAGCATATTGAAGTTCGTCATCATTTCATTCGAGATCATGTTGCTAAGGGTGACATTGATCTTAAACATGTCCGCACTGATAAGCAATTAGCGGATATATTCACTAAACCACTTGATGAGAAAGTGTTTTGCAGGTTGAGAGGAGAATTGAACATCATTGATGCTTCAAACTTGGAGTAGGAACTCCATTTGATACATGCAAGACATGAGCTTATGACTAATCCATGATATATCTCTTACGATGACTATCTTATGTCCTGGATATATTTGTACCTTGTATGTTATGTAACCCATGTAGGTACTTGGTTGAATCTAATTCTATGAGATCGCAACTCACTCACATCTTGAGCAATCTCTACATAACCGAGTCTCTACACAACAGTGGTTGACGACAAGGAAGCACACAACCATTCAAACATATGCTTTGACAAATTCTATGTTGAGCTTCATGATTGTCATTTTTGGATATACAAGTGCTCTTCCTTGCAAGAACTAACCCATGTAGGTAGATGAACTCAAATTCCAAGTGGTGCTCCCAACTCGTGATGAGCTACATCAACTTTGAGCACCCACACAAGTTCAACTACATGAGCAAGATCCACACCACCACCCAAGGTATGATATTCCATCTTAGAAGAAGCTTTACTCCAAGTCATGAGTCAAAGCAACTCAACAAGATGTGAATACATCAAGATGCTTAAACGAAAAATGGTAACCCCATTTTGAGCTTAAACGATGAGTATGACCTATGATCAAGTGTTCTCACTTGACTCCTAAGTCGATATACTCTAACATAGGTGACTATGTACGCCCAATTCTAGATGAAGTTCTCTTGTGTTCTTTTCAGTGTTATTGCATTTGTCCCTTGCATATTTGTTTCCCTCTTTTTCGAAAAAAACTTCATCTAGAACTTTCATTCTTTTCAATTTTTCTTTGTTCTGCATATTCTGCATCAAATTCCTTGCAAATCCTTCAGTTAATTCATTGCAAATCTTTGTGAAGATCTTATTTGACTAGTGAGCTGAGGTGACAAGTGTTTTTCTCTGTGATGAACTCGGCTTCACCGAGTTGTAGTTTTCGGTCCAACCGAATCCTTTTGGTACCACCGACACATGCCAATCGGTGCCACCGATTTCACAACAGGAAAAACAGTTTGCCACTTGTTCTATATTTCTTCTAATCCAGCTCCACTCAATGAATCTTGTCCTCTATAAGCATCACAGTTTTATCCATTGCTTTGTGCTGAGTCTCAAGGACCAAACCCATTCGATAGATTCCAGAAAGCCCTTCTTGGAAATTGATGTCAAAGGGGGAGAGAGAGATCACATCAAAGCTTATCACCTACAAAGGAGGAAGTATTAAGGGGGAGAAAGAGATCTCCAGGGGGTGAGAATACTCAAGGATCCCAGATGCTTGATGTTCAAGAGGAGAGAGGCCACATGTCTTTTTGGGGGAAAGACATGTTCATATGTGCTTATATACATTAAGTTCTATCCACTTATATCTTTCAGCTCTGATTTTTTGTTCCCTATCTTCTCCCAATATCTCATATCAGATTCAGGGGGAGCAAGACATTTAAGGGAAAGAAATCACTCAAATTCATTGCACATCTTTATTCTTGGGGACATGTCTAATCCAATATGGTACCCTGTACTCACTCTCTACATGTCATCCCAGTCTTGGTATTCTTGTGGTTTCTTTTGGTTGGCTCTGGCTAGTGGATGTACCTGTGTTATCTAACCTTGTTTGTGCAGGTTCATTCCATCCTAAGCCAACTCAAGACTACAAGGTAAGTATATGCATCAAAATCATGAGTATGAGAAATTCTTGCTTATGTACATACTGTTTGCAAGAAGGACTCATAAGCATGAAGGTATTTTCTTTAATAATCTTTTGCTCTGATGCATATGGTCAAGATACATGTAACACATTGCCTACTCTGTCATGATTATGCTCTCACATGCTTCTATATTTTATATTCACATGATTGCATACATGTAGGGGGAGCCTATGATTGTTACATGTTCTCCCAAAGCTTTACTTGCTATTCTTTGTATCTTTATCTAAAGCTTTGATGTATGTTGCCATCAATTACCAAAAAGGGGGATATTGAAAGCACAAGTGCTCCCCAGGTGGTTTTGGTAATTAATGTCAACATATCTCTTGTTGGACTAACACTTTTATCTAGTATGTTTCAAATAAGTTCAACAATGGAGTGGCATGGACTAAAGGATGTGGGAACTCCTTCAAGATGCTAAGGACAAAGGATTGGCTCAAGCTCAAAATCTCAAGACTCTTCATTTTACATTTTAGTGATCCAAGATCACATTGAGTCCAGAGGAAAAGCCAATACTATCAAGGAGGGATGAGGTGTTGCTTAATGAGACTTTTGCTTCATGTGCTTAATGATATGCTCCAAAATCCTCAGCTACTTTCCCATATCTACAAATGACCTAAACCCTAAGCCAAACTCGGACCTACCGATTCTTTCTATCCGGCGCCACCGAGTTTCACATGTCATAAGCCACTACCAAACTCTAGCAAATCGGTTCTACCGATAGGGATCTAGGTCTCACCTAGATGGGATTGTAATTTCTCTGTGTATGTCCATTATCAAAATCGGTCTCACCGAGTTTGAGCAATCGGTACTACCGAGATTACAATGCAAACTCTCTAGTTAACTTATTACCAAAATCGGTCCAACCGAGTTTAGTAATCGGTCCCACCGAGTTTACCTGACCAACTCTCTGGTTAGCTAATTGCCAAATCGGTCTCACCGAGTTTGTGTAATCGGTCTCACCGAGATTACGTTATGCCCTAACCCTAACCATATCGGTCCTACCGAGTTGCATGTCAGTCCCACCGAAAATCTCTAACGGTCACTAGGTTTACTATTTCGGTTCGACCGAGTTTGTTGATTCGGTCCCACCGAGATTGGTAAATTGTGTGTAACGGTTGGATTTTGTGTGGAGGCTATATATACCCCTCGACCTCCTCTTCACTCGTGGAGAGAGCCATCAGAACACAACTACACTTCCAACTCATATGTTCTGAGAGAGAACCACCTACTCATGTGTTGAGACCAAGATATTCCATTCCTACCATATGAATCTTGATCTCTAGCCTTTCCCAAGTTGCTTTCCACTCAAATCTTCTTTCCACCAAATCCAAATCCTGTGAGAGAGAGTTGAGTGTTGGGGAGACTATCATTTGAAGCACAAGAGCAAGGAGTTCATCATCAACACACCATTTGTTACTTCTTGGAGAGTGGTGTCTCCTAGATTGTCTAGGTGTCACTTGGGAGCCTCCGACAAGATTGTGGAGTTGAACCAAGGAGTTTGTAAGGGCAAGGAGATCGCCTACTTCGTGAAGATCTACCGCTAGTGAGGCAAGTCCTTCGTGGGCGATGGCCATGGTGGGATAGACAAGGTTGCTTCTTCGTGGACCCTTCGTGGGTGGAGCCCTCCATGGACTCGCGCAACCGTTACCCTTCGTGGGTTGAAGTCTCCATCAACATGGATGTAGGATAGCACCACCTATCTGAACCACGGGAAAAACATCCTTGTCTTCATTTGCGTTTGAATTCTCCAAACCCTTCTCTTTACATTCTTGCAAGTTGCATGCTTTACTTTCCGCTGCTCATATACTCTTTGCATGCTTGCTTGATATGTATTGTGTATGTTGAAATTGTGCCTAAAACTCCACTCAAACCGAAAAAGTTTAAAAATAGAAACTTTAGCACTAAGTGTCTAATCACCCCCCTCTAGACACACCTACTTCTAGATCCTACACCCCCGTCTCCTGTTACCAACGACCTTAGACACACAGTCCGGGACCCCCTACCCGAGATCCACCGGTTTTGACACCGACACCGTCTTATCCCCAACCGACGAGACGTCCAAATTTTAAACAAGGGCTAAGTTCGTAACTTTCCCATATTTCAGACAGGCGCATCCCAAAACATGGTTCCCCGTACCTCTCCCTCCATTTTCCAATTCATACACCATCCGCGCTAGAACACCATCCCCACACCAGCCTCCTCCGTCTGCCACCCCATCCATCGTCGCCGTCCTCCACCCCATCCATCACCACCGTCCTCCACCATGCCGGAGCGCCTACCAAGACCGCGTCGTCCACTTCTAGAGATGGACGTTTCTCATCCACGACGACGGACCAAGGGCCTTGCATCGCATCCTCTCGCTTCATCGGCGCCGTCGTCCTCTTTGCCGGGGCCGCTCACATGACCTTCTCTTCCACGGCAATGGGACTTATCCCCCGATGCACCCGTCTACCTTCGCAGATCTGCTTCAGCGCCACCGACAGCCATTGCACCCCCGATGCCTACACAGCACCGCAAGAGAGGTGGTACTTCATATCTCCTCAACTTTTTGATCTCAACCAAAAAATAGATCGTAACTTGGTTACTCTACTTTCTTTTCAGCTCTTAGAATTTAGTTCTTAGTTCGAAGCAAACAATGGATGCTAAATATCATTTCTCTGGTTTGCAGCTTTAAATCTGCCATGGCACAATCATAATACGGTTTAATTGGTCATGCTTAGGGTTTAATGATCATGTTGGTTCTGTGGTGGTTTCTTTAACAGAAATCGGAGGGGAAACCCTCTTTTTCTCAAAAAATGCTTAGGGTTTCCCCCTTTTATGATCACTATATGATCAGAATACATGCTTTGTGTCATAATAGCACTGCTCCACCCATCAAGCTAAACAAGCTTAGTTGTTCAAATATGAATCTGATATTATTAAAACAGAGTCGTTTAATTGGTCAGCTAAATGTTCCAAATTTAGTTTCGAAAATGCATGTTGGCCGCTCAGGTGTGTATCTCTACAGGGTGCCCATGGTGGGCCAGCCCATCCTGGGATTTTGGGTTGTCCCAGGCCCCGATTCCCCTTTGTTCTGCTGCGCGCTTTCGATCTCTACTCGCCCCCAGCCGCCTGCCTCGCGGGCGACTTGCCGTCCCCGGATGGCATGACTCTAGGAGGAGACGCCAGACTAGCAGGACGTCAGGAGCCGCTCGCCCTATAGCATCACCACTGCCTGGGCGCGCCGCCGTGCCTACCTTCCCAGTCCGTTCAGGGCTCAGGCGTGCAACACCCACTAAGCCAACCCGATTTATCATGAGATACATCCTCAACACTCAGCACTTGAGCAGCCGCTCCTCATCACCCATTTTCTAATTGATTAATTACTCATTAGGCAGGACTGTCATTAGGGTTTGTTGTGTGTTGAGTGCTACCTAAACTTAATGGTTCAGATGTATTTCAGTAATCTATAGTACCAGTGAAGTTCACAGGGTTTCAAAATTCCGGCCTTGGGAATAGACACTAGTCATTTTGGATTGTTGGTCATAGTGACATTGACCCAGATTACTACTGCAGGCCAGGTTTGTTGACAATTTTACTTGTCTTTCTTACTCATTTGATATGATATCCAATTATTCACGTCGATTAGTTGCAAACAGTAAGTGCTAGTGTCGGTGTCAAAACCGGCGGATCTCGGGTAGGGGGTCCCGATCTGTGCGTCAAGGTCGGATGGTAACAGGAGACAAGGGACACTTTATTTTACCCAGGTTCGGGCCCTCTCGATGGAGGCAAAACCCTACTCCTGCTAGATTAATATTGATGATATGGGTAGTACAAGAGTAGATCTACCACGAGATCAAGGAGGCTAAACCCTAGAAGCTAGCCTATGGGTATGATGATGGTTATGATGTGTTCCTCCTACGGACTACAACCCTCCGGTTTATATAAGCACCGGATAGGGTTAGGGTTACACAGAGTCGGTTACATTGGTAGGAGATCTTGAATATCCGCACGCCTAGCTTGCCTTCCACACCAAGGAAAGAACCTTCCGGACACGGGACGAAGTCTTCAATCTTGTATCTTCATAGTCCTGGAGTCCGGCTGAAGATATAGTTCGGCTATCCGAACACCCCCTAATCCAGGACTCCCTCAGTAGCCCCTGAACCAGGCTTCAATGACGACGAGTCCGGCGCGCAAATTGGCCTCGGCATTGCAAGGCGGGTTCCTCCTCCAAATTCTTCAAGAAGATAATAAACACCACAAAATAGTGTCCGGCTCTGCAAAACAAGTTTCCACGTATTGCCATATAGAGAGTAATACAAACACAAATCAAATCTGCTGACGTATTCCGAAGTGCGTCATAACACTGCGACCAAGCCTTCTGTATGGATTGTTTTTTGTTGTTCCACCGCAGCACGTTCAACGAGGCGGTTTCCTTGGCACGTCTTGTCGAAGCAGAGATCGTGTGCCCCTTTTAACGGGATTCTCATTAATGCGGACGTGGGTAACCCAACCGCGCCATTTACCACGGCGTGTGAGCGGCAAGCGAGTTTTATTAGGTAGGTGGGGACGCATAACGGCATCAGCCTATATAAGGGGATAAAGATCCACCTCTTTCACCTACGCCTTCTTCCTCCTTTGCCCATCCATCTCCTGCGCACTCAAGCTCCAACGCCCAAGTTCGCTCTTTCTTCCCCAACCTGCTCCAGCGATGTCCGGAGTGGGTGACAAGTGGATGGCTTCCTCCGTTACGGAGGGTCAAATCAAAAATCTTAGGAAGGCCGGATATCTGTCCAAGGACATCCCGCGCCGGCTTCCCACGGCGGGGCAGCTTCTTCCCACCCCAAGGCCCCATGAGAGGGTAGTTTTTCTCCCCCATTTCCTCCGCGGACTGGGTTTTCCACTTCACCCTTTTGTCCGGGGGCTCATGTTCTACTACGGCCTGGACTTCCACGATCTGGCCCCGAACTTTATCCTCAATATCTCAGCGTTTATCATCGTGTGTGAGGCCTTTCTCCGCATCCGCCCCCACTTCGGCCTCTGGCTCCAGACCTTCAACGTCAAGCCCAAGGTGGTGTCCGGCACCCAGGCGGAGTGCGGAGGTGCTATGGCCGGCAAAATGGCCAACGCACTCTGGTTCGATGGCTCCTTTGTGGAGTCCTTAAAGGGGTGGCAGGCAGGGTGGTTTTACATCACCGAGCCATGCGACTCGAAATGGGTCGCGGCCCCTGAGTTCCGATTCAGACCCCCCACGCGGCTCGTGTCCTGGAAAGAGACGGGCCTATCGTGGGGCAACGAAGAAGAAGTGACCGGACTACAAACTTGCATCCGGTCCCTGATGGACAAGCCCATCCGGCATGTCAACATCATCCAGGTCATGCTCGTTCGCCGGATCCTCCCGTGCCAAGAACGGGAGTTCACTTTGTGGGAATTCGACCCAGCGCAGCACCAAACCCTCAATAGGCTCTTCGACACGACGTATGAAGATGTCTGGAAGGTGCTAACCAAAGGCGCCGAGTGCCCCACATCCGCTTCCGAGGACCACGGATACAGCTCGCAGCGCAACACTAGCGAGGTAGGCTATTTATACCTTTCACAGGTTCGTTAAGCTTTTCCACATAGATTAACTCTATGTGGGATCTAAAAAACTCCCTTTGCCTTTGACAGGCGTGGCTGAAGATAGCCGGACCAATCAACTGTCCGGCTCCTCTGCCCGAAGACCCAGCCCCAGCTCTCTTAGAGAAGCTGCTGGCTCCGGCGCCCTATGTGGTGTCGGAGAAGAAGGTCAAGAAGAAGAGGACCACTGGGACTCGAAAGAGTGCCCGCAATGTGGTGGTGTCGAGCTCGTCATCTAGCGAGTCTGCGACGCCCTCCTCTCATGAAAACGAGGAGGAGGAACAAGGAAGCTCTCCCCCTCCATCGAGGGGAGCGGAAAAGAAGAAGGTCACCCCAACAGGGGAGGCCGAGGGGTCGAGGAAAAGGAAGACCCCTCCGCCGGACTACTCCCCCAACGCCGAAGAGGGCGAAAAGGAGTGGCCGGACAGAACCAAGCGTCCGGCGACATCGTAAGTATTCACATACCAGAATGACTCATAGTATCTTCAAGTGCGCAGCTTACCCTAATGTCGAATGCTATTTGCGCAGCCCGCCCCGAGCCGCACTTGATGATTCATCGAGCGGCTCCCTGGATTCGTCGGACATGAACTCTATCCCGCTCGTAGTCTTCCCCAGCGGGGCGGACAACGCTGCAGCGGCGTCCCGCCGAACAGGGCAGGAGGAGGTGGTCCTGGAGGAGCCGCAAGGCAACCCTCAGGACCCCAGGAGTAAAGGGGATGAAACCCCCCAGGGCTCCCAATCCAGCTTTGTGCGGGACACCGCGCCGGACTCAACCGTCCTGGCTTGCGGTGGGCGAACTCCTTCCAAGAGGAGTAAGCCGTCTGAGCCGTCTACCTCTGTCCAACCAGAGGCGCTGGATAGTCCGTTGGAGGCGCTTGAAGGCGCCACCATCGACGAGGAGCACCGTACTGTTATGAGTGCGGTGGTCCAAAGGGTTCAGTCCGCCAAGAGCGGACTGAATGAAGCTTGCGCTAGCCTTCTAACAGGCTTCCAGGTAAGCAAAAAATATGCTAAATTCATTACCACATAGACAGTAGCCCCTGATGCTCTGTTCGGTGTTCGGAGAGAAAAGCCGAATAGAGGATCCAACAATTTTCGCAGGAGTCTAATAAAAAGTCTAATATGCATGTGCAGGCTTCCCTGCTGTCCACCGCCGCACTGACTGCGCAGGTGGAAGTCCTGAAAAAGGTCCTCGAGCGGTCCGAGCAAGAGCTTGGCCATGCCAAAAGGCAGCTCGTGGAAAAGGAAGGTAAGAAATACCCCTTAGAGAAAAAAAGAAAGAAAAAAATGGTGCCTATAGAGAGGCTTGATTGCAAAAAGAAATAACAGGATTGTACTGCTTATTGTAGGGGCCACAACCGAGGTGGCAACCCTGAAGCAGGCGCTGACTGAGGCCGAGAAGAAAGCGGCCGAGGAGCGCGCCGAGCGAGAAAAGCTTGGGGTCCAAGTCGGCGAGGTGCAGGAAGAGCTTCAAGCTCTCATGAAGAAACATGAGGGTTTGGAGCTTGAGGCAAAAACGCAAGCATCCGAGCTCGCGTCGGTTGTTGAGACCACCAAGAGTGCCAAGGCCGAAGCCCAAAAGGCCCTCCAAGAGTTGGAGGATGTGAAAAAGATAGCAGCGGGTAAGGCATTCTTAATGCAAAGTAGGAATATAAAGGTGAAATACCTATTACTTACCCGAATCCGGAGTTCTCCAGGGGCGTTCTTCGATCTTCCCCGCAGCGCATCCGCCGCCGCCGCATTCTACCGAGCTGAAGAGGACAGATCGACGGAGAGTGTGTTCTAGTCTTAGTATTCTGAGGCCGGACACCCTTTGCCCTTAAGCGATCAGCTGAAGCAGCTGGCCGATCTCCACAAGGCGGCCGAACAGGCCATGAAGGGCTTACTAGTTCGGCTGTGGCCTGGAGAGGCCCTGCCTGGGAGCTACTTCGGGCTGGTGCGGCGGCTGGTGGAGGCTTGTCCATGGCTTGAGGTCATCAAGCGCTCCGTCTGCATAGAAGGTGCTCGGAGGGCCCTTGCCCGTGTAAGGGTACACTGGGGCAAGCTGGACGGAGAGAAGCTGGTGAAGGACGGGCCGCCGCAGGGGAAGGAGCATCGCAAGTCCGAGAACTACTACAAGGAAGTTCTCGCTGGAGCTTGCCTTGTCGCGGATGAGTGTGCCAAAGATGTAATATTTCAATGAATTCGCTCGTTTGTATCCTGTGCGCTGAAAACTTGTTCATATGCGCTTAAGCAATGCTTTCTGAATTTAAAATATTATTTTCTGTGCGGCCGTTTATCAATAACTGAGAGATGGCGAGTCGTCAGCTTCTGCCCCCATGCAACTAGTGCTGGGGTGTTCGGGATAAACCTGAGGGCTCTTGTTCCCATAGTTGGGTCCTTCGAGGGAGGCGCTCTGCACAGCGAACCAGGCAATCGGACTATAATGCTTGAACACTCTCACTTAGCCATAGAACGTTATAATTTTAAATTTCAGCGAAGCCCCTAGTTCGGAAGGCCGACTTCGGGGCACTATCCACGCCTTTAGCCGGACTTAACCAGCTCTCCGCTCGAAGCGGCATAAGCCTTTAGGGACTCGAAAAACATCTCGAACAGCGACCGGTCTCGCGCCTTATCATGACAGTCTGTTTTAGCTTTCTCCACTGAGGTGCTCACCCACCTGATCTGGGGCACAATCGCAGTGGTTCTCCTAGTGCTACCTTAGCCGATAGAACGGAACATAAGGCACCAAAACATAGGAGCCGAGCAAACCCAACATATGACCAAAATCATGACTCGGAGCCGATGCATATAATGCTATAAGTTCGGGGTGCCGCACTTGTGAAAGTGGACGAACTTCTCACACCAGATAGAAGGGTAATAAAGCCCCTGGCGTGGTTTGCCGTACCATGGTGTACGGGTGCGATCATGTTATTTGAGTAAACATATGTATATTAAAAGAAGATAATGCAAAAAATAGACGAAAAGCTATGCATTATTTATGAGGAGGCTGTTTATTCAAGCCGAACGATACAAGTAGTGCAAAAAAAATTAGACTATTTAACATGTCCTGACCAGGCGCAGGCCGCGGAATTTAGAAACAGATATATCGCTCGAAATAGAGACCACCTGAGAGTTCCATGATGCGGCGTTGTTTTGTCTGCTTTCCTGGGTCCTGTATCGTTTGTGCGGCAGCGAGGCCGAACACTGTATCCAGAGTATGGAGTCCTGAAAGAAAAGCAGAACCCGGCAGCCCGTAGTACGTTTGACGCCGTATAGTTGGCATGCCGTTTATCTGCCCCTTCCCCTATGCCCATGGAATTGTAAGGGCGTAATTGTGTACTCGAGGTACTAGCTCCGCTATGTAGCGATGGCTGGGGTTGGGGCCGTATTGCTACGCGTGCTCTGAACGCGCCGGTCGGTCTTGCTGCGGGTTACTCCGGGCGCGTTTTGCTTTGTCCTGCTTTGTAGCGGCCGGACTCGAGAGCTGCCTTAACAGGCTGCTTTGTACCTCTGCTGCGAGGGCCGCCGTGTGTTCCTCCGTACGCATGGAGCGTTCGGTGTTTCCGCTGACCGTGATTACACCTCGAGGGCCTGGCATCTTGAGCTTGAGATATGCGTAGTGCGGCACCGCATTGAATTTAGCGAATGCGGTTCGTCCAAGCAGAGCATGATAGCCACTACGGAACGGAACTATGTCGAAGATTAACTCTTCGCTTCGGAAGTTGTCCGGAGATCCGAAGACCACATCAAGTGTTATGGAGCCTATGCAATTGGCCTCTACACCTGGGATGACGCCTTCAAAGGTCGTCCTTGTGGGCTTGATCCTTGATGGATTTATGCCCATTTTCCGCACTGTATCGTGGTAGAGCAGGTTCAGGCTACTGCCGCCGTCCATGAGGACTCTTGTAAGGTGAAATCCGTCAACGATTGGGTCAAGAACCAATGCGGCGAAACCGCCGTGACGGATGCTAGTGGGGTGGTCTCTTCGATCGAAGGTGATCGGGCAAGAGGACCATGGGTTGAACTTTGGGGCGACTGGATCCATCGCGTATACGTCCCGTAGCGCACGCTTCCTCTCCCGCTTAGGAATATGAGTCGCGTATATCATGTTCACCATCCACACTTGTGGGGGAAACCCCTTTTGTCCGTTGTTGTTCGGCGGCCTGGGCTCCTCTTCGTCATCGCTGTCTAGCCCCTTGTTTTTGTGTTCGGCTCTTAACTTGCCTGCCTGCTTGAACACCCAACAATCCCTCTTGGTGTGATTGGCTGGCCTTTCGGGGGTGCCGTGATTCTGGCACGAGCAGTCGAGTATTCGGTCCAAACTGGACGGGCCCTGAGTATTCTTTTGAATGGCTTTTTCCGCTGACCGGATTTATGGCCTCTGAATCCGGCGTTTACTGCCGTATCTTCATTGCTGTCGCTGCTGACGCGGCGTTTCTGTTTATTCCGTCGCGACCTGCCACTTTTGTCCTTGGTATCTGAATTACCTTGCTTCTTCGATAAGTTGTTGCTGCGAGCTAGCCAGCTATCTTCGCCCGCGCAAAAGCGGGTCATGAGTGTCGTGAGGGCTGCCATGGATTTCGGCTTCTCCTGTCCCAGGTGCCGGGCAAGCCACTCGTCACGGATGTTATGCTTGAAGGCTGCTAAGGCCTCTGCATCCGGACAATCGACTATCTGATTTTTCTTTGTTACGAACCGTGTCCAGAATTGCCTGGCCGATTCTTCTGGCTGCTGGATTATGTGGCTTAGGTCGTCCGCGTCCGGTGGCCGTACATAGGTCCCCTGGAAGTTGTCGAGGAATGCGGCCTCCAGGTCCTCCCAAGAGCCGATCGAATCTGCGGGGAGGCTGTTAAGCCAGTGTCGGGCTGGTCCCTTAAGCTTAAGGGGTAAATATTTGATGGCGTGCAAATCATCGCCACGTGCCATGTGGATGTGGAGGAGATAGTACTCAATCCATACTGCCGGATCTGTCGTACCATCGTACGACTCGATGTTGACGGGTTTAAAACCCTCTGGGATTCTATGATCCATTACTTCGTCTGTGAAGCATAGTGGGTGTGCGGCGCCCCTGTACTGGGCTATGTCTCGACGCAGTTCAGAGGAGTTGTGCCTGTTGTGTTTGGCCCGGCCAGATTTATTGTGTCCGGAGTGAAGACTATCACGTGCCGTCGGGCGTCCGCGCGATCCATAGATCGATCTTGTTTGCCTTGCTTTGTCCTCCAGGACGTCTCGTAGGTCTTGTTCGTGTTCCCGTGCCTTGGTAAAGCGGCTGCGGGGCATGGCTTGTTTGGATGTTCGACAGGCTTCTCTGTCGCGGCCGCGAGGTGGCCGATCTGCCATGTCTTGGGCTTCCTCCTCTGATTGGGGTAGCGGCCTGCGCTTAGGATAGTTTTTGGAGGGGCGTCCGAGCTTGTGCTCTTCGGCCGCCAGGACTTCAGTCCATCTGTCAGCTAGCAAATCTTGATCAGCTCTAAGCTGTTGCAGCTTTTTCTTTAGGCTGTTCGCCGTGGCAAAAAGCATGCGTTGAAAGCGCTCTTGTTCGGCGGGGTCTGATGGTATGATGAATTCATCATCGCCGAGGCTTGCCTCGTCTTCGGAGGGAGGCATGTAGTTATCGTCCTCGACCTCTCGCTCTGCCGCTCTCTCATGAGGGCGGTCTTCTCCATCTTCCTGTGCCGAATCCTGCTAGTTTTGGTGTTCTTCGGCGCTGTCCGGGGTAGTATTATCTCCCGTGCCGGAATCACCGTTTCTGCTGTGGCGGGATTTGGAGCGGCGCCGCTGACGTCGGCGTTTTGGAGGCTTTTTCGAAGTGCCATCCTCCGTTGTTCCATCGCCATCTCCATCTTTTGGAGCATCCACCATGTATATGTCGTATGACGAGGTGGCGGTCCAGCGCCCTACAGGTGCTGGTTCTTGCTCGTCTCCTCCTTCGTCGTCCATACCGTCGAAGTCTTCGGAGCCGAAGTCGAGCATGTCGGATATATCGTCGGCAGTGGCTATTAAGTGGGCGGTGGGTGGGCTTTGAATTTCTTCGTCGTCCGAATCCCAACCTCGCAGGCCATAGTTCGGCCCGGGCTCTCCTAACAAAGAGAGAGACTTGAGAGAATTCAGAATATCACCAAAAGGTGAATACATGAAAGATGTCCGCGGCGGTGAACTCCATTACAGGCGCCCAATCTGATTCGATCGGTGGGGGCACGGATGACCCGAAGTTCGGAGAAGAGTCCGGCTCCTTGGAGTCACAGGCCATGCGGAGCGCGGGGCTCGCGTTCGGCTCAATGGCCTTTAAGATCGCAGCCCCCGAGGTGACGTCCAACCGTTCATCTTCAAAGAACGCAGCGGGCTCCGAATCGAGGATCGGGGCCGGAGCGTATGCGGCCTCCAGGACACTGTTCGGAGGCAGAGCTATATCATGCCCCTCGAGATAGTGCGGCGCGCTTGGCTGTGGCTCGAATCCGTCGAAGATCAAGTCTCCGCGGATATCTGCCGTGTAGTTTAGGCTTCCAAACCTGACTTGATGGCCAGGGGTGTAGCTCTCGATCTGCTCCAGATGACCAAGCGAGTTGGCCCGCAGAGCGAAGCCGCCGAAGACGAAGATCTGTCCGGGGAGAAAAGTCTCACCGTGGACCTCATCGTTGTTGATGATCAAAGGAGCCATCGAGCCTAAAGGCGACGACATAGAGGAACTCTCAATGAAAGCACCAATGTCGGTGTCAAAACCGGCGGATCTCGGGTAGGGGGTCCCGATCTGTGCGTCAAGGTCGGATGGTAACAAGAGACAAGGGACACTTTATTTTACCCAGGTTCGGGCCCTCTCGATGGAGGTAAAACCCTACTCCTGCTAGATTAATATTGATGATATGGGTAGTACAAGAGTAGATCTACCACGAGATCAAGGAGGCTAAACCCTAGAAGCTAGCCTATGGGTATGATGATGGTTATGATGTGTTCGTCCTACGGACTACAACCCTCCGGTTTATATAAGCACCGGATAGGGTTAGGGTTACACAGAGTCGGTTACATTGGTAGGAGATCTTGAATATCCGCACGCCTAGCTTGCCTTCCACGCCAAGGAAAGAACCTTCCGGACATGGGACGAAGTCTTCAATCTTGTATCTTCATAGTCCTGGAGTCCGGCTGAAGATATAGTTCGGCTATCCGAACACCCCCTAATCCAGGACTCCCTCAGCTAGACAAACTACTTGATTCAGATTTTGGATGGTCTCTTACTGCAGTTACAATTCTGCATACTTGTCCTAGTGAGCTCACAAGTAAATGATAGATTCACTACATCTATGCTTGCCTTCTCATATTTGTTGTCAATATTCTTTTAGGGTGGACCACCCTGTTTCAAAATACTGGAACCATAGACATGAGTGAATAGTATTTCTCTGTGTGATCTCTTCCATCATGTGTGGGCAACGAGCACTGCATTGTATAAAAAGAAAGTGTCATTTCTAGCTTTTACATAGGCTACGATATTTTACATGGAATACAATCTGCCTACTTGCTTTGTGTCGCACTACCAACACTCCACCCTTGAAGCTAAACATTATGCCACTCATAATTCCTTGGTTTATTTGTTCAAATACGAATTTGATATGATTTTAATGTTCCTACTTCCGTTTTGAAATGTGTGTCTGCCTGTTATAGAGACATAAGGGGTCTGTATTTCTGTGTGTGGTCTGGTCAGCACGGTTGGGGGTGAACTTTGCATATGCAGGGGTTTATAGGGAGACACTCTTCATGTTGAATCTGCAATGCATTCCATAAATAATCTGACTACTTTTTATGTTTTCATGAATCTCAGATTCTGAACAGCATCATAATGATTATGAGCTTGCGCGCATGAAAAGAATAAAGCGGAACAATGCCATGGCTGTCAAATTTGCCATTAAGGGACTGAAATCAAGTTTGGATGCAATGCAATGCAAATGCTCTCCACCTACAGATTCATGCTCAGAATATGATCCTAACAGTGATTCTGAGCTAGAGGGAGACCTAAGTCAATGTAGCTCCCTAGTGGAGGAGTCAGAGGCAGATGCCCTATCTTATTCACCCATCAAGGTGCTTGCTCTAACATTCCACGGTTATATTGGTCGCACATATCTTGTAACTGATGCTTTGCATTGCTTCTACTTTGTTGCACTGCCATTAGCTTAGTTTACACATCGTGTATGTGAATACGTCCTGCCTATCCATTTTCAGTACATATTCCATCTGTCATCATACCATATTTATCCATTCAAATGTTGTTCTTGTGTATCAGACATTCAAAAGGAAGAGGGCTATTGCTGATCGCAGAGGAGCACAAGCAAAGTATTTGGAAAAGGTAGTGACACCTGATAAATCAAATAGCCCATTAGGTGTAGTTGCAATATCACCTGACCTGCAAAACACCCCAACTCTAGCAGACTCTAGCCCTACTACACTGGTCATTTCTGATGCCCCAACTCAGTAGACCCCAACTGCAGCAAACAGTATGATGATGCCAGTTGACATAGCACCACCTCTACGATGCAAAACCCCCATTCTAGCAAAGAGTACACCAAATCCAGTTGCCAAATCCCTTTTCGAACCAAAGAGAGCCCCAATTGCAGCAAATAGTACCCCTGTTCCATTTCTTCCCAGTTTAGAAGACAAAGCTTATATTGTTGTCAGGAACTTTGTGCGCATCTTTCATTCATGGATAGATTATACCGCAGACACAGAACAATTTCCAGTCTTCCTCCGCAACTTACGCGTAAGTAATGTACTAATGTTATTCATGGTAATTATTGCATATGTTTCTGCTGACAGAAGACACAAGATTTCATTTTTTTAAACAGGAGAGGACCAAACTGGATTGTCAAGACGAGCAAGGGTTGGTTGCGCTTTTCAAGCACTCGTTGATGAAGTATCGTTCCTACCTGAGGCAAGTGCTCTTCGTTGGCAAGCTTCTGAACGAAATTTCTGTAATGTCTCCGGTGCTACATTTATCCGACAGTGACTGGAATAATCTTGTTACACATTGGTCTCATCTGCAGCGTAAGGTACTGTCTATGATATCACATCACAATTTGAACTACATTTCTGCATTTGCCTTAATGTCTCACTTGTACGAAAACTGTTAGCAGAAGAACATTCATTCTCAAGGGACCACAGAATCTTGCAACTATACTGCACATTGATTTGCTCTTGTGAGTACCTCTTGCCCTGTATGACCATACTTAATTTCATAGTTGTTTGATTATGTAGCATCACTGCACATGTTAGCCTCATTATCGTCCATTTGGTGGACATTATAAGATCTGTATGGACTCTTACATAAATTTAGAATCAACCCAATGCTTTTGAAGAGGTTTAGCTCTGCAGTCCTCTTGTAAGGACTGAACATCGTCTATCACTGTACTCACATTAACACCTACTCCCTCCGTCCCATAATATAAGAACGTTTTGTATAGTACACCAGTGTTCAAAACACTCTTGTATTATGGGAAGAGGGATTGGTTCATTGTGTAGCATTCTGCATCTTATCTCCCTCGTCCACCATTTACAAAAAGATATCATATCTATATTTAATCTTACCAAAAAGTTGAATACACAGACAATGCCAGTGCAGAAGTGTAGCCCATTGGTCTTGTCAGTGCATTTTGTCCTGTAACGCTTGTACTTCTAGGGATTGGTAGTTGATTATGTAGCATGAATCTTCATCTGATCTTCATTATCCTCTATCCCTTCTAGTATTATCATATCTATAGTTACTCTCTACAAAATGTAGAGTACAAGCAATGCTTATGAAAAAGATTATGTGCTGAAATTCTTGAGTTATCCTTCCCTTGACATGGAGAAGGGCATTATAAAGCCGTTGTTAGCTGTTAATGTAAGTCAGTCCTTCTAAAGCCTTTATCCTCAACTGCTATTTAATTTGCTCATACTCCCTATCGTTTACTGCTGTTTAGTTTGCTATTTCTATCAAAATGCATGTTCACAAGAACCGTAAGTTCCAAGTTTTACTTGTAAAACCTAATTCCTTATTCATACCATGCACAATAATCAATACACCCTATATGTATGCTTGTTTTTGTGGATCTATAATCCTGTGTGTGGTGAAGCAGCCCACGTTTGCACCTTGTCATCTCCAGCTTTATCTTACTGATGTGGCTGATGATATGAACAACATGCCATGCACATTAACCAAAATAGATACAATGATTGTCTTTGCCCTTCATCTATGCTTGTTATGTTGACATGGTAATCCAGTAGTGTGGTGAAGCTCCCCGCATTACGAAAAATGCCAGATTATGCTATTGATATTTTGAACTTACTCTTTATTTTCTAATTTGAAATTGGATGGAATTGACAGCACAGTTATCATGTTTATTTATACACATGGAAAACATGTCATCTCTCTGCTTGTTTCAGGGTGATATGCCTGATGGCATGCACAAGTCTGCTGAAGGCTGTGATACAAAGCCAACATATATTGCAGCAAAGAAGGCAAAACATCTTGAAGATAGCAAGACAACCCCAAAGTCTTGTCTTGATGCCGTGTTCAAGTTACTTGAGACTAGCAGCCAGACAAGCTCACAGAATTCACTGTCTGAATCAGTTCAACTTCTTCAGTCACAAGTTCTAGCAGAAAGGCATTATGAAACTCAACTTCAACTTGAAGTCCTATCTCTAATAAAGATTGCGGAGAATACCAATGATAACCTCATTGCTAAATAGCTACACCTGGAAGCTATGACTGACATGCTCGGACGGTCTCACAGCCTTGCTCAGCAGCTTGCGCAGTAGTTCCCACGCAAGGCTAACCTTTCTAGAATTGTCTTGGAAATGGTCTCGGTTTAGTATTGTTTTGTTACGCTGCAATGGTGCCCAGTTTTTGTAATCTGCTTCTACGTTGCGCTTTATGATCACTGGTGACGAACTTCGATGCCCAGTGGATGTAATATACCATAAATCCTTTATTGTATAGTGTAGGTTTATTCTAAGTTAATATGTCGTAATTTCTTTATTGTATAGAGTAGGTTTGTTCTTAATTCCTACTAGTTACTGCCATCATTCGCTATCTGAAAAAAAATCTGATGTAGTCGACCGGGATGAAACATTCACCTCTAATGAGCCAGGTTTTTTTAGCAGGCCACAATTGGGCCAGCCTGCATCTTTCTTGGGCCCTAATGGCCATTGGGGCCTTCACACTTTGCGCCAGGCCCACAACTTACTCCGGCCTATATTCGGCCCAAATTTTAGTTGGGCCTTTTGTGGACCCAGCGCTTAGATTCGCCCAGGTAGCGTTGGGCCATTAACAGGCTGAATATTCTACTGGCCTGTTACGGCCCAGAAGAAACCATGGCTGTCGGTGTCAAAACCGGCGGATCTCGGGTAGGAGGTCCCGAACTGTGCGTCTAGGCGGATGGTAACAGGAGACAAGGGACAAGATATTTTTACCCAGGTTCGGGCCCTCTTGATGGAGGTAAAACCCTACTCCTGCTTGATTAATATTGATGATATGGGTAGTACAAGAGTAGATCTACCACGAGATCAAAGAGGCTAAACCCTAGAAGCTAGCCTATGGTATGATTGTTGTTCGTCCTACGGACTAAAACCCTCCGGTTTATATAGACACCGGAGAGGGTTAGGGTTACACAAAGTCGGTTACAACGGAAGGAGATCTACATATCCGTATCGCCAAGCTTGCCTTCCACGCCAAGGAAAGTCCCATCCGGACACGGGACGAAGTCTTCAATCTTGTATCTTCATAGTCCAAGAGTTCGGCCAAAGTTCATAGTCCGGCTATCCGGACACCCCCTAATCCAGGACTCCCTCAGTAGCCCCTGAACCAGGCTTCAATGACGACGAGTCCGACGCGCAAATTGTCTTCGGCATTGCAAGGCGGGTTCCTCCTCTGAATACTTCAAACAAGATTGCGAACACAAGGATAGTGTTCGGTTCTGCAAAATAAGTTCCACATATTGCCGTAGAGAGAATAACATTTACACAAATCTAATCTGCTGACGCACCCCGCGGTGTGACACCACACCACGGCCAAGTCTTTATTCGAATTGTTTTGTTGTCCCACCTCAGCGTGTTTAGCGAGGCGGTTTCCTTGGCACGTCTTGTCGAAGCAGAGATTGTGTCCCCTTAATTTATGGGATTCTCATCAATACGGACATGGGCAACCCAGTCGTGCCCATTGGTGTGTGTCCTCAATTAAAGGCGAGTCCCAAATGGTCACGTGGAAGGCTCTTGGTATTCAACCCCTTATAAAGAGACCAAGGCCTTACTCCTTTCTTTCAATCTCAATTGAGTTCGCCCTTCGCCTCGAGTTCCAACACCCAAGGCCACAGATTTTAGGCGCTTCGGACCTTTGACGATGTCCGGTTCCGACCTTCGAGGCCGATGGATGCCTTCTTCCGTCACGGAGGAAGACGTGCTGAAGCTGAGAGAGGCCAGGTTTTTGACAGGCAAAATCTCGCACAGGCTGCCTGCTCAAGGGCAGGTTATTCCCACTCCCAGGCCTGGTGAGAGCGTGGTGTTTATGTCTCACTTCCTCTGAGGGCTCGGCTTCGCGATGGTTCCCTTCGCGAGGGGGCTCATGTTTTATTATGGGCTGGAACTTCACGACTTGGCTCTGGAGTCCATCCTCCATATCTCGTTGTTCATCGTTGTGTGCGAAGCCTTCCTACGCATTACTCCTCACTTTGGACTATGGCTTAAAACCTTTAAAGTGGAACCAAAGATGGTCGAGGGACAACACGCGGAGTGTGGAGACGCCGTTATAAGCAGGAGTGCTGACGCCCCGTGGCCCGAGGGCTCTTTTCAAGAGGAGTTCGGCTTATGGCAACAAGAGTGGTTTTATATCACAGCTCCTAGGGGCACCAAGTGGGCGGCGCCACCTGCTTTCCGCTCGGGTCCCCCGCCACGACTAGCGTCATGGGTCAATAAGGGGCTAGACTGGGGGCTGTCAAAGGACGTGCCCCTATTGCAAGGCCGCATCCGAGATCTCTTAGAAAGAGATATCAGTCTGGTCGTGGTGACGCAGGTTATGTTAATTCGCCGAGTCCTGCCTTGCAAACGTCGCCCTCTCCGTCTATGGGAGTTCAACCCGGAGGGATCGCGAGCTCTCCAACACTTTCTTGGCCTAAAGCCCGTGGAGATGTACAAATTGTTCTTCGGCCCACAAGTAATGTGTTCGGATTCTAAGGAGGATGCAGGACTAAGCTGCAATCGTCCGGATACCCAAGTAAGTAGCCCTGTTTCCGGACACACCATCCATTCATTTATCACGACGTCACCCTTAAAAGAGTTGTCTTTGAAATAGGAGTGGGTAGTGAAGGCGAAGTTAATCAGGTGACCGGCCCCCCTTCCTGAGACCTCGTCGAATCCCGTGTTGACCAGGATGTTGGAGACTGTGCCTATGGAAGAGAACAAGGAGGGGGACGAGGGAGCTACCGGCTCCTCGAAGGAGTCTGCTGGGAAAGGAGGAATCAAAATTTCCTCAACCCAGGGGAAGAAGAGGAGCGCCTCTGAAGACCCGGAGACCATGGTCTCAAAGCGGGGGAAGAAATCTTCGCCAGAGAGTCCTGCGTCGAGGGATACCTCGGCCGTACTACGCCCCCAATGGGATCACCCCTCCACCGAGCCATAAGTAGAGAGGGGATTTTAAGATGAGAAACACCCCTGTTTTATTCCTGAGGAAAATAACCGAGTTTTTACCTTGTAGTTCGGATCTCAGCCCTTCTCAGTAGAGCTCATCTTCAGGGGATCTTCTTCAGGAGATGATGGAGAGCGGATCACCGCCCCTTGTCATACCGCCTCACGAGGCGGGCGACCCCGAGGTGTCGTCACGGAGGGTTTTCCTGAATCCGGCAGGGCCGGAAGGCAGTCATATGTCCCCCCAAAGCCCTCTGTATTTGGCATCTGAAAAATACCATCGGACAAGTCCGGCACCGACTGGTGCATGGCCGGAGGAGCTGAAGGAGCTGCTTGGGCGAGCGTCTATCTCAGAAGAACACCGTATGTTAATGGGTACGGTGATTGAAAGGATTTCATCCGCGGAGAGCGGGTTGCTCGAGGCCGTCAGGAGTTTACTGACAGGTTTTGAGGTATGTGAAATGATGCACCTTTTGCTAGTTCTGCATATATAGCATGCGTCCTAGGTAGATAGTAGCCCCTGAGACACTGTGCGGTGTCAAACTTACGGCGCGCAGAGGATCACAATCCCAGGAATAATGTTGCCGCCTGTCATGTGTCGGTGGCGAAATGTCCGGCGGCTAGCCGGACTGATGAATATGCCGAACTAAAGCGGCAACTTGACGTGGCAGATGCCGACATCGCGCTTGTCAACAAGCGGCTCGACGAGGCACAAGGTATGTAATTTGTCCGGAGACACCTGGTAAGAGGAGCTTGACGCCAGTATCTTACAGTTTTTGTACCTGATGCAGATGGGGCTGCCTCTATGGAGGAACTTCGGCAGAGCTTGCCCGAGCCAAGGAGCGAGCCAGGGAAATCGATGCGGCTGCCTTAAAGGCGGCTGAGAAGCTGAAAGCCGAACAGGATGCTCATTGCCAAAGCAAAAAGGAGATGGCCGAAATGGCTGCGGAGTTGAAGACCGCTACTGACCGCTACAAGCTTCTTGAGAAAGAAGACCGGGCGGAGCGGACAGACCTAGAAAAGGCCCTTATGGCGGCCAAGGATGCCCGTTCTACAATGAGAGCGATGAAGCAGGAGCTGCGTCAGGCCGGAGATATCGCGGCTGGAAAACCCTTTATGCTGCGAATGAAGTTCGGGGATCCTAAACATGCTCCGTAGATGTGGAGTTCGGCGGACGCATATATGGATTTAGCGGTGAGTGCCGCTGATGCGGTCGAACAATTCCGAGATCAGGAAGGGCATGAAGTGGAAAAGCTTTTCTGGTCGCAGTTCCACAATCCCGAGCGCCCGCTTCCATTACCCGATCGCTTGGCGGAATGGGCCGAGCTGAATAGGTTATCCGGACTCGCCATGAAGTATGTTGTGGATCATCTGTGGCCGAAAAGGCCAAAGCCGAACAGTTATTTTAGCTTGGTGCAGCAGTTCCTTGGTGCAGTGCCGCATATCAACGCGATGAAGAGGTCAACATGTGTAGAGGGTGCGCGATGGCCCTTGCCCATGTCAAGACATACTGGGCGGAGATGGAGGCCACCGCTGTTGCAGCCCAAGATTCGGGCGAAAGCCGAGTACCTACCGAGCACTACTTTCAAGAAGTCCTGGAGGGCACTCGTTTAATAGAGACGCAGTGCTCGAAGGATATTATGTTCGAATAGCATGTAGCATTGTAAAACAATACTTTGATTGAATGGAATAGCTTTTATACTTGTGCTTACAAGAATTATAATGCCTCATGTGCGGCCGTTTATGTATATGTATATATAACCTGAAAGATTGCAGTCGTTGGCTTCAGCCCCCACGCATATAATGCAGGGGTGTTCGCAAAAGGCACATCATCACACTTGATCCAATGTATTGCTCCATTACGGAGGTGGTAGCATAGCGAACTAGGCAACCGGACTATAATGCTTTATCACTTTCACTTAGCCATAGGAGTTTGACCATGGAGCTACTATATAGCCCCTGGTGGCACCGCGCTTGCCAGAATTCGAGGCACGTGTGTGCCTGGCCGAGAAACGGCCCTTCGTTAATGCGGAGGAATCCTAAAGATTCCGGCGGGTCATCGAGTGGTTGACCAGTCTCATGCTATATCATGACAGTCAATTTTCGGCTTTCTCTACTGAGGTGCTCGCCTGGCCGAACCGGGGCATAATCGCAGTAGTTCTCCTGGTGTCGCCTTAGCCGATAGAGCAGAACGTAAGGCAATAAAACACAGGAGCCGGGCAAACCCAACATTTGACCAAAGACATGATTCGGAGCTGATGCATATAAGGCCAAACTCGCGACGCCGAACACTCCCTAGGGTATTCGGTCTTTATGAAAAATGGGTTGATCAATGCCCTTGATAATAAGCCCCTGGTGTCCAGGTACGTGCAAAATTCTGACGTGGCCACATGCCAAGTCGCCAGCCTCCTCCTCGGTTATATTGAAAATCTGGGGGATGTATATCAACAAGACACAGTAAAAAAGGTTTACGCAGGGTCTTAATCTAAAAAGAATCCTGGGGACGGGTCCCTGCTGCACGTCTGCGCCTGTGTCTCTGTTGTGCCGTGTCCTGGACGGGCGTAGCATGGTTTTCGTCTGTAAAAGAGAGGAACTTAGCTGACAAGAAAAAGAATAGTAGTGCGGAATGTACGTTGTACTAGATAAACAATGTATAATTTAAGATGGGTAAAATTGAGCCTTATTGTCGTGTATTTTACATACGCGAAGCCCCTTGTATAGGGGTGTACGGCTACTAAACCATTATCTATTATATGTTTGCTCCGGACTCGCCTAGCCGAGTCCGTGGTCTTGATGACCGTGTAGATGCTTTTGTTGGTGAACCTGTTTTAATGTATGGCTGTCAAGGCAGCCGCAAATTCTTCCGCGCGCGCTGGATACTTGGTATTTCGCTTTAGTGAGATGATACCTCGTGGACCGGGCATCTTAAGCGTAAGAGATGCATAATGCAGTATTGCGTTAAAGCGGGCGAAAGCCTCTCGTCCCAGCAGTGCTCAATAGCTACTTGAAAATGGGGCGATGTGGAAGGTTAGCTTTTCACGGCGGAAGTTATCGGGGGAGCCGAAGATGACTTCTAATCGGAGAGAACCCATGCAACGGGCATCGGGGCCTGGCATTCCTCCTTGAAAGGAAGTGTTGCCATGGCGAATTCTTGTTGGGTCTATCCCCATTTTGCGGATTGTGTCCTGATATAGCAGGTTTAAACCATTACCGCCGTCCATCAGGACATGTGTAAAGTGGAGTCCTTCAATTATTGGATCTAACACTAAGGCAGTCCAACCTTCGTTACGGATACTTCTAGAGTAATCCTGATGGTCGAAGGTGATTGGTTTTGACAACCAGCGGCGGGACTTCTGTGGGGTAGGCCGTATAGGCGCCGATCTATTTTCCCCTTTTGTCATGTGAAGTAAGTTTACTGTTTTGACATCGAGTGGGAAATTCTTTTGTTTCCCCGTGTTCTGCTTGTGGGGTTCGTCGTCGTCCTCACTTGGTGTGTCGAGCCCCTTGTGTTCGGCGTTGAGTTGGCCGGATTGCTTGAAGACCCAACATTCTCTGTGGGTATGGTTTGCAGGCTTCCTGGGGGTGCTGTGGATTTGACATATCTTATCCAAGATTTTGTTTAGGTTAGATAGCTCATCCCTGTTATCCTTGGGGGGCAGCTTTTTCTGATTCTGCCGAGAACTTTTGAATCCGGCCTTAACTGCCGTGCTCTTTGGGCTGCTTTCCTTATTCCGGCGTTGTTCCTTACTGCGTCGTGGTTTTCCGTTTCCATCCCTGACTTCGGATGTACTTGGGTCGCTTGTGCTGCGTCTTGCCAGCCAGCTGTCCTCTCCCACGCAAAAGCGGGTCATGAGGCTTGTTAATGCAGCCATTGTTCTTGGCTTTTCTTGGCCGAGGTGTCTGGCGAGCCATTCGTCTCGAACGCTATGTTTGAAAGCTGTTAAAGCTTCGGCGTCCGGACAGTCGACTATCTGGTTCTTTTTAGTAAGAAATTTGTTCCAGAGTTTCCGGGCTGACTCGCCGGGCTGTTGAGTTATATGACTTAGATCATCTGCATCCGGAGGTCGGACATAGGTTCCTTGAAAAATTGCCTGAAAAGCCTCCTCGAGCTCTTCCCAACTTCCAATGGTGTTTTTGGGAAGGACTTTAAGCTAGTGCCGAGCTGGCCCTTTGAGCTTGAGGGGTAAGTATTTTATGGCGTGGAGATCGTCTCCTCGGGCCATGTGTATGCGGAGGATATAATCCTCAATCCAGACTCCAGGGTTTGTGGTTCCGTCGTATGCCTCTATGTTTACGGGCTTAAATCCCACTGGAAACTCATGGTCCAGCACCTCATCGGTGAAACAGACGGGGTGTGCGGCACCCCTGTATTTTGGGTGTGCCGTGTTATGCGGATGTTTGTTGCGCCGCATTGCTTACTAGAGCTTGCTTTCTTGGCCCCTAGAGACACCTTGTAGGGCCGTCCTTTTGATGTGAATCCTTGGGTGGCTTCCTGATTTTTTTTGTGCGGCGCTATATGCCGTTCTGTGTTGGCCATGGGGTCATCTATCCGACCGGGTGGCTTCCAGATTTTTTGATTTTGTGGGCTCTAGGGCTTCTTCATCAAATTAGGGCAGTAGCTTTCCCTTCGGGTAGCTCTTTGTGTGGCGACTATCGTCATATTTGTCGACGGTGTTGAATACTCTGCTCCATCTGATTCGGAGTGCGTCTTCCGCGGTTTTGAGCTTCCGCTTTTGCTTTTTCAGGCTGAGCGCCGTGGCGGCGAGCCTTTCGTGGAGGTTTTCCTGTTCTAGGAGTTTGTCCGGCGTGAGGTCGTCCGAACTGTTATCTTCGCCGTGGACGGGTTGTGCGGTTTGTGTATCCAAGTTATCTTGTTTGGACATTTGCTCGATGGCATGTTCGCTGACCGCCGGTTCGCCCTGCTATGTGGCTGGGTCCGTCTGGCTGCTGTCTCTGTCGAGACGGGGCTTGGAGCAGCGCTTACATCGCTGCTTTGACTGCTTCTCGAGGGAATGATCCCTCGTTGCTTCCAGTTGATCCTCGCTGTTGCTTCCTTTAGGTTTGTCCACCATATATATCTCGTGAGGTGGGGTGGTTGTCTAGTGCCCTATAGGCGCTGGTTCCTGTTCGTCTCCTACATCGTCGTCCATACCGTCGATGTCTTCGGAGTCAAGGTCTAGCATGTCGGTTAAATCATCGATAGTGGCTACGAAGTGGGTGGTGGGTGGGCATCAAATTTCTTCGTCGTCCGCATCCCAATCCTGTTGGCCATAATCCGGCCAGGACTCTCCTGACAAAGAGAGAGACCTTAGTGAATTCAGAATATCGCCGAAAGGCGAGTGCTGAAAGATGGTTGCGGCGGTGAATTCCATGATCGGCGCCCAATCGGATTCGGTTGGCAAGGGCGCAGGGGGCTCGGAGTCCGGAGAGGAGTCCGGCACCTTGGAGTCGCGGGCTTCGCAGGGGGTAAGGCTGGTGTTCGGCTCGATAGCCGCAGAGATTGCAGCCCCCGAGGCGGTGTCCAGCCACCCGTCCATGATTGGTGCAGTCGGCTCCGAGCTATGGGTCAGAGCGGACACGGGTGCGGCCTCCAGGGCACCATTCGGCGACAGAGCTAGATCGTGCCCATCGAGACAGTGCGGCGCGCCCGGCTGCGGCTTGAATCCGTCGAAGATCAAGTCTCTGCGGATGTCAGTCGTGCAGTTCAAGCTTCCAAATCTGACCTGATGGCCAATGGCGTAGCATTCAATCTGCTCCAGATGGCCAAGCGAATTGGCCGGCAGTGCAAAGTCACCGAATACGAAGATCTGTCCGGGGAGAAAATTCTCACCCTGGACCGCATCGTTGTTGATGATTGGAGGAGCCATCGGGCCTAAAAGCGACGACACAGAGGAACTCTCAATGAAAGCACCAATGTCGATGTCAAAACCGGCGGATCTCGGGTAGGGCGTCCCGAACTGTGCGTCTAGGCGGATGGTAACAGGAGACAAGGGACACAATGTTTTTACCCAGGTCCGTGCCCTCTCGATGGAGGTAAAACCCTACTCCTGTTTGATTAATATTGATGATATGGGCAGTACAAGAGTAGATCTACCACAAGATCAAAGAGGCTAAACCCTAGAAGCTAGCCTATGGTATGATTGTTGTTTGTCCTACGAACTAAAACCCTCCGGTTTATATAGACACCGGAGAGGGTTAGGGTTACACAGAGTCGGTTACAATGGAAGGATATCTACATATCCGTATCACCAAGCTTGCCTTCCACGCCAAGGAAAGTCCCATCTGGACACGGGACGTAATCTTCAGTCTTGTATCTTCATAGTCCAGGAGTCCGGCCAAAGGTCATAGTCCGGCTATTCGGACACCCCCTAATCCAGGACTCCCTCAATGGGCCTTTAGCAGGCTGAAATGCATGTTGGGCCTCAATTATTACTAGTCGTCGACGGGCCTTCAGCAGGCTGAAATGTAGACCGACCCTTTTTTGGCCCAGTTATATGACGGGCCGTTACCAGGCCGAAACATATCTTGGGCCTTAGTTGGCCCACAAATATCATGGGCCTTTAAGAGGCCGAAAGCTTAGTACATGCATCAACGGGCCGAATTATACGACAGGCCTTTAACAGGCCCAAAGTCATGCTGGGCTGAACTGTTGCAACCTTTATCACGGGCCGTTAGTGGGCCAGATGTCGCGTCGGGCCATATATGGCCCATGGGCAACATGGGCCATTCCCAGGCCGAAAGACACACCAGGCTGAAATGGGCCCATGTCTACATCAGGCCTCTAACAGGCCGAAATTCACTGGGGTGTAATTGGGCCCAAATATTCGGCGAACAATTTACGGGCCAGATCTGGCTTCGGGCCGTAAATGGGCCTTTATTAAACAGGTCGTTATTGGCCTGGCCCATGATACGTCTCCAACGTATATATAATTTTTGACTGTTTCATGCTATTATATTATCTGTTTTGGATGTTTATGGGCTTTACTAAGCACTTTTATATTATTTTTTGGACTAACCTATTTACCGAAGGCCCAGTGCAAATTGCTGTTTTTTTTTGCCTATTTTAGTGTTTCGCAGAAAAGGAATATCAAACGGAGTCCAAACGGAATGATACCTTCGGGAGAGTTATCTTTGGAACAAACGTGATCCAGAGGACTTGGAGTGGATGTCAAGAAACAAGCAAGGAGGCCACGCGGCAGGGAGGCACGCCTGCCCCCTGGGCACGCCCCGACCCTCGTGGGCCCCTCGCAGCTCCATCGACCTACTTCTTCCTCCTATATGTACCCATATACCCCGAAAACATCCAGGAGCACCACGAAACCCTATTGCCACCGCCTTAACATTCTGTACCCGTGAGATCCCATCTTGGGGCTTTTTCCGGCGCTCCACCGGAGGGGGAATCAATCACGGAGGGCTTCTACATCAACACCATAGCCTCTCCGATGATGTGTGAGTAGTTTACCACAAACCTTCGGGTCCATAGTTATTGGCTAGATGTCTTCTTCTCTCTCTTTGGATCTCAATACAAAGTTCTCCTCGATCTTCTTGGAGATCAATTCGATGTAATTCTTTTTGCAGTGTGTTTGTCGAGATCCGATGAATTGTGGGTTTATGATCAAGATTATCTATGAACAATATTTGAATCTTCTACGAATTATTTTATGTATGATTTGTTATCTTTGCAAGTCTCTTCGAATTATCAGTTTGGTTTGGCCTACTAGATTGATCTTTCTTGCAATGGGAGAAGTGATTAGCTTTGCGTTCAATCTTGCGGTGTCCTTTCCCAGTGACAGCAGGGGCAGCAAGGCACGTATTGTATTGTTGTTGTCGAGGATAAAAAGATGGGGTTTATATCATATTGCTTGAATTTATCCCTCTATATCATGTCATCTTGCCTAATGCGTTACTCTGTTCTTATGAACTTAATACTCTAGATGCATGCTAGATAGCGGTCGATGTGTGGAGTAATAGTAGTAGATGTAGAATCGTTTCGGTCTACTTGTCGCGGACATGATGCCTATATACATGATCATTCCTAGATATTCTCATAATTATGCACTTTTCTATCAATTGCTTGACAGTAATTCGTTCACCCACCGTAATACTTATGCTATCTTGAGAGAAGCCACTAGTGAAACCTAAGTCCCCGGGTCTATTTTCCATCATATAAGTTACCAATCTATTTTTACTTTGCAATCTTTACTTTCAGTTTATATTATAAAAATACCAAAAATATTGATCTTATTATCTCTATCAGATCTCACTTTTGCAAGTGGCCGTGAAGGGATTAACAACCCCTTTACCGCGTTGGTTGCAAGGTTCTTATTTGTTTGTGTAGGTACAAGGCGATTGATACCTTGGTTATCAAAAACTGAGGTAAATACTTACGCTACTTTGCTTCATCACCCTTTCCTCTTCAAGGGAAAAACCAACGCAGGCTCAAGAGGTAGCAAGAAGGATTTTTGGCGCCGTTGTCAGGGAGGCTTACGCCAAGTCAAGTCAAGATTTGATCTCCTAACAACTAGCCATTTCTGGTGCAGTTGCCATGTTAAGTCAAGACATACCAAGTACCCATCACAAACTCTTATCCCTCACATTACATTATTTGCCATTTGCCTCTCGTTTTCCTCTCCCCCACTTCACCTTTGCCTTTTCTTCGCCTTCTTTCTGTATGTCTTTTTGTTTGTGTTTCTATGTGCCTTCTATTTGCTTGCCTCTTTGCTTGCTAAAAATCTATTGATATGAATCCACTTAAAGTGTTCTACTTGGATAATCTTCGATCCTTATGTGCTCGTGCTGAAACCCCAACTAGTTTAGTTGAGGGAAAATCTTTAGATGAGCATGCTCATTTTGTGCGTCATCGTTTGTCTGAAAAGGGGAAGCTCTTATGGTATCAAATAAATAGTTTGCTATGCTATGCTTGGAATCTTTGTGAAATCTAGGATTTTACTTGTTGCTCTAAGAACCCTAAAAAACACCTTCCCTACCTATGTGAGTTTAATGATAATGAAATCTTATCTTCTTATGGAAAGGGTGTTTATAGTTACTATGATATCGAACAAAATAAAGAATTTGTTGTTTTTAAGGGTGCTCATGAAGTTGCTTCTTTGATTGAAAAGTATGATATTACTCTCTACAAATCTGAAAATTCTGACATACTTAAATATTGCTATGAAAACTATGCTCATAATACCTATGTTAATGAATTTATTGAGAGAATGACCGTTGCTTTGGAAGAAAATAATGATATGCATGAATCTATAGATAATTATGATTCTGATGATTTGATTGAAATATCCCTTGATGAACATGATGCTTGCTATTTTTATGGCCATGATGCCAATATTTATGGAGATGAATTTGATATAGTTCCTTATGTTGAACATGAGAATGTTGCTATTGCACCCATAATTGATAGTTCCTTCGATGAAAAGCATGATTGCAATGATGTTATTATAAATTCTCTTGATGTCAATTGTGCTAACAATATGCAAAACCCTAAGCTTGGGGATGCTAGTTTTGCTATGTCTACTACTTGTTGCAACGATCATGATTGGGGTGATTCTTCTTATGATCTTGAAAATTTATTTAAGCCCCTTGATGAATATGAGATTGATAATAATGTTTGAAACAATATTGAAAGTGGGTTTGGAAGAGTGTCAACTTTAGATCCCACATATTTGGAGGATGTTCAATCTTATGAAGTTTTTGATAAAAGTGGGTTTGGAGAGGTCATGACTTTAGTTAATGTGAATCCCACTATTTTGGAAGAGTGTCAACTTCGCATGCATGTGGATCATGTAGAGAAAATTTTATGTGAGAGCTATGTTGTTGAATTTGAATACGATCCTACATGCAATTATTATGAGAGAGGAAAATATGGTTGTAGAAATTTTCATGTTACTAAATTACCTCTCAGCATGTTGAGATTGCTATTGTTTCTCTCTTCTTCCATGCATATGCTAGTTTTTTCTTGTCTTGATAATTTGTTTGCTTATAAAATGCCTATGCATAGGAAGTATGTTAGAATTAGATGTTTTTATCACGTGTTTTATGATTCTCCCTTTGTGCTTCAGTTCTTGTTTTTCATGTGAGCATCATTAAAATTATCAATGCCTAGCTAAAAAGGCTTTAAACGATAGCGCTTGTTGGGAGGCAACCCAATTTTATTTTTGTTTCTTGCTTTTTGTTTATGTTTAGTACTAAATAATTCATCTAGCTTCCGTTTAGATGTGGTTTTGTGTTTTAATTAGTGTTTGTGCCAAGTAGAACCTTTGGGAAGACTTGGGTGAAGTCTTTATGATCTTGCTGTAAAAACAGAAACTTTAGCGCTCACGAGATTAGCTACAACTTTTTACTGGAGAGTGCTATTTAGTTGATTCTTTTTTAAGATGGTAAATAGAAAAATTACTGTAAATAGAAAAATTACTCACGTCCAGCAATTTATTTTAGAATTTTTGGAGTTACAGAAGTATACGTTTGATGCAGATTACTACACACTGTTCTGTTTTTGACAGATTCTGTTTTTTGTGTGTTGTTTGTTTATTTTGATGAATCTATGGCTAGTATCGGAGGGTATGAACCATAGAGAAGTTGGAATACAGTAGGTTTAACACCAATATAAATAAAGAATGAGTTCATTATAGTACCTTATGATGGTGATTTGCTTTCTTATACTAACGGAGCTCATGAGATTTTCTGTTAAGTTTTGTGTTGTGAAGTTTTCAAGTTTTGGGTAAAGATTTGATGGATTATGGAATAAGGAGTGGCAAGAGCCAAAGCTTGGGGATGCCCAAGGCACCACAAGGTAAAATTCAAGGACAACCAAAAGCCTAAGCTTGGGGATGCCCCAAAAGGCATCCCCTCTTTCGTCTTCGTCTATCGGTAACTTTACTTGAGGCTATATTTTTATTCACCACATGATACGTGTTTTGCTTGGAGCGTTGTCGGGGTAAATGACCACGGGTAGCCTAGTCGGCTCCCTTTGGCACTTCAGAAAAATTTACAAGTCAGTCCGGCCTCCAAGAAACCAAGACGCGGGGCCGCCTTCCCCCTGCCGGCTGCCTCTCAGGCCGACTGTCAGAAGGCGGCCCGGCCTTCACCTTCGTGAAGAAGGCCGTGGGAGGGCCGGCTCCGAGAGGCCGGCCACGAGAAGGCCGACTCCAAGAAGCCGGCTCCCACGACGTGGTCAAGATCGTACCCTCAAGGCCCGCAACCACATGACGGCGATGGGACGGGGCGTGGCTACATTGAAGCCTGCCACCCCCGAAACCCGGAGCACGCCTGGCACAGTGCGCTGTACGGGGTAGCCCTGTCCCGTCCAGCGCGGCACTGTTGCCATGATGACTATGGCGCCATCCACGGCGGGCTGTCAGTGCAGCCCACGGGCGGTGGGCCCCTTTGGACAGAGAGACATCCGAAGGCGGCCAGGCCTCCCCCAGTCGGCCAAGACATGGCCGGCTTCCCCAAAGCCAGCTTGCTCCTTCCCTCGGAGGAGGCGCCCCATTAAGAAGACAAGACGACGTGAGGCTACAGTGATCGCCCGCCAGGCGGCGGCACTGTAGCCACGCTTACCTCGATAAAGCCCTCATCATCAGGACTGAGACAACAGTAATCGGCCGCCGACAGGGCCCTAGGCAGTAGGGCCTGCCTGTCGGCCAAGATGCCAGCAGCCGGTGGGCCCCAGCAGCCGGCGCAGAAGCCAGCGAGCGTAGACACTGACGGCTGGGACCCGCTCCCAACCGGATTACCATTGTACCCTCGGGGGGTAGGCCTATATAAACCCCTCGGGGCACCCATGCAAAGGGTTGATCTCATCTAGGTAACCACACACATAGAGAGGAGAGTAGAGCTAGCCTTGCCCTTCTCCTTCCTCTCGCCAAACAGCTCAAGGAGCGCCTTGTAGTTACTTGTTCACTGAGTGATCATGCGGAGACCCCGCAGAGCAGCAGTAGGGGTGTTATCTCCACGGAGAGCCCCGAAACTGGGTAAGATTCGTCGGCGTGCATGTCTTCGCCTTATCCCGCTTCCAGGCACCGGCGACGTCTTACTGGCTCCCACACAGATAAGCCACCCGTTGGCATATGTCGCACCAACCACCCGACATTTGGCGCCCACCATGGGGCCAGGTGCACCGTCGTCTGGAGACCTGTTCTGAACGGGAACCTACTTCCTCCCCAGCGAGCGTAGCCAGCCCGGCACGCCCGATGGCGCTTGCCACGACGCGCTGCAAGGCGTCACCGACACTTGCGCAGCAAGCGACCTCGCCGATCCCCTTGGCGAGGCTCTCATCTCCGACGAGCCCGCTTCTAACGCGGGCACCGGCCGCCTCGTCGACCTCCTCGGCCAGCTCCACGTCTCCAGCGAGCCTGCTATGGACCGGGAGGCCGTTGGATCCACCGACCCGATGCATGTCGACTCCGACACTGCCTCGCCCGACGCCTTCCCCGTCAACGTCGTGATCTACGACAACCCGCTTCCCCGAGCCGATGGCTATGACGTTTCCACCGCCGAGGTGATGGTCATCAGCCACGGCGACGCTTCTGGCGAGAACGCCCGCGACGCCCCGCAAGCGGCGATCCACGATCTGTCCGTCCCCCTCCCGGCCGATGCCGACGCCGAAGCACTAGAGGCTCGCCGCCTCGCCCTCCTCGTGGAGGGCCGCCTCCTGGCGGGCCAAGCCGAGTCGGCGTCGTCAGACAGCGCGGCGCTGTCATCGCCGACTTGCTCGGAGTCGACTGCCCAGTCTATTCCACCCCACTCGAGTACCTGCGCGCCGCCCAGGCGGCCGTAGACGAGCTGGATGGACTGGGGGCCGATGAGCTCCCCTACATGACCAGACGCATCCAGCAGCTAATCGATGCAGCCGCACAGCGGCACGAAGCTGACGTCCGCGAGGAAAGCCCTCCACCGCGCCGAGAACACGGCGCGACATCCCGGACGCCGACTGCGGGTCGAACCCGCGCATGACACGAGAAAGAGCCGGCTGCCAGCCGAAGCCGAACCCGGATCTCCATCGAGCGAGACGCGGAAGGCCTCCCTCGAGCCATGGAGCGGCGGCGCAACCCGCCTCCGCCTCCACCTCGTGGGGAAAGGTATCCCACCCCACCGCCTGTCACGCATCCGACTCTCAGCGGCCGACTGGGTCGCCGCGAAGGAGTCGGCGAGAACGACGCCCGCCACCGGATCGACCGCCTGGCGCGATCCCTGGCGCTAGAAGAAGAAGATGATGTCGGCCGCCTTGCTTTGCCCCCCGCATCCATGACGAGCCCTTCCCCAAAGGGTTCTCGCTCCCAAGAGACACGCCCAAGTACAACGGCTCCGTGAAGCCGGAAGATTGGTTGATCGACTACTCCACCGCGGTACGCATCGCGAACGGCAACCGGTGCGTTGCCGTGAAGTACGTGCCCCTCATGCTCCAAGGCACGGCGCGGACCTGGCTCAACAGCCTCAAGCCATACAGCGTCAACAGCTGGCTAGACTTCACAGAAGCCTTCGTCCGCAACTTCACCAGCACCTACAAGCGGGCTCCCAAGCCCAGGCAGCTCTCCTTGTGCGTACAAGGCCCCGCCGAGTCCACTCGCGACTACCTCACGCGTTGGGCCGAGCTCCGCAACTCTTACAAGGGAGTGCACAAAGTGCGAGCTATCGAATACTTCACAGCCGGGTGCCGAGAGGGCACCCTCCTCAAGCACAAGCTCCTCCGCGACGAGCCGACTACCCTCGACGAGCTTCTGGTCATAGCAGACAAGTACGCCACCGCCGACTCCTCAATGAAGACTGAACTTCGGGTTGACGCGTCCGGAAAGGTACTCAACCCGGCGCCCAAGACGCCGGCTGGGTACTCCGGCCGACGCCCGTACCAAAACGACCACAAGCGCAAGGGCCCCATGCCGCCTTCCACCAGTCGGCAGGTGGCCACGGTCGAGGGCAAGGAGCCTGAAGGGCGTCCCGCACCCAAGAAGCAGAAAGGTGGCCGGCCGACTTGGCGGCCGGCCGGCTTGGCAGCCGGCCTTCTCCTACGAGCAAACCCTCGACGCCCAATGCAAGTTCCACAGCGGCGCGAAGCCGTCCAATCACACAACCCGGAAGTGCCACTGGATCACCCGAATCTCCAAAGGCGAAGGGCTCGCGCCGCCTCCACCCGCTGGTCCGCCGCCTCCGGCTCCACAGCAGCCGGCCACTCGGCCAGTAGTTGGAGCCGTGCACGACGAGTTCCCCAACGAGCACGCCACCTATGTCATCTTCACCAGCTAGCCCGAAGACCGGCGCAGCAGGCGCCGCGAGCACCAAGAAGTCAACGCGGTTGCCTCCAACCCCTCCGAGCACATGCACTGGTCTGAAAAACCCATCAGCTGGACCCGGGCCGACCACCCAGAGGTGATGCCATCTCCCAGCCCTTATGCACTGGTCCTGGATGCCACCCTCGCAACAGACAGGCATGCAGCCCGTTTCTCCCGCGTGTTGATAGACGGCGGGAGCAGCATCAACATCCTGTACCTCGACACCCTGAAGAAGCTCAATGTCAGAACGAAGCAGCTCACGCCTACCCGGACTGTGTTCCACGGCATCGTACTCGGCCTGTCCTGCTCCCCCATTGGCAAGATCAAGATTGATGTCCTCTTTGGGGACAAGGATCATTTCCGCAGGGAGGCCGTCTGGTTTGAAGTGGTGGACCTTGAGAGCTCTTACCATGCACTGCTTGGCCGACCTACCTTGGCCAAGTTCATGGCTATTCCCCACTATGCTTACCTCAAGATGAAGATGCCGAGCACCAAGGGTATCATCACCATAGTCGGCGACTACAAGAAATCAGCCGAGTGCGCAGCAGCCAGCAGTCGGCTGGCCGAGTCCCTGGTGATTGTCGAAGAGAAGAAAAAGTTGGACCAGGTCGTGGCCATGGCTGGCAAGCAACCGGCCCTGTCCCCCGATCCCAAAGAGTGTTATGCCCAAGGTTCCTTCCAGCCGGCCAAGGAAACGAAGAAGATACCTCTTGACCCCGAGCACCCGGAAAGGTTTGTCGTCATTGGGGCAAACCTAAACAACAAATAGGAAGGCGAGCTCGCCGATTTCCTCCGTGAGACTCGGGACATCTTCGCATGATCCCCCAAGGACATGTCGGGTGTTCCGAAGGATTTCGCCGAGCACAAATTACATGTCCGAGATGGTGCAAAACCGGTCAAGCAACCCCTCCGCCGACTATCGGAGGAAAAGAGAAGGATTATAGGAGAAGAGATAGCCCGGCTTATGGCTGCCGGCTTCATCATGGAGGTGTTCTTTTCGGAGTGGCTTGCCAACCCGGTCCTCGTGCTGAAGAAGAACAACAAGTGGCGCATGTGTATAGACTACACAAGCCTCAACAAGGCCTACCCCAAAGATCCTTTTGCCCTGCCAAGGATAGATCAAGTGATAGACTCCACAGTCGGATGCGAGCTGCTGAGTTTTTTGGATGCTTACTCTGGATACCATCAGATAAAGTTGGACCCGGCCGACCACCTGAAAACCGCCTTCATCACGCCATTTGGAGCCTTCTGCTACCTGACTATGACATTTGGCTTGAGAAATGCCGGTGCCACTTTTCAGCGTTGCATGCAGAAGTGCCTCCTCAAGCAACTCGGCAGAAACGCCCATGTTTATGTGGACGACATCGTGGTGAAGACGGAGAAGCACGGCACCTTGCTAGAAGACCTCAAGGAAACATTCGAGAACCTGCGCCGGTTCTAGATCAAGCTCAACCCCGAGAAATGCATGTTCGGAGTACCAGCCGGTCTCCGAACGCGGCATCGAGTGCAACCCTATGAAGATCAAGGCCATTGAGAGAATGGCGATTCCCACCAAGTTGCGAGACGTCCAGAAGTTCATCGGATGCCTGGCTTCCCTGAACCACTTCATCAGCCGGCTCGGAGAGAAGGCTCTCCCCCTCTACCGCCTCATGAAGAAGACCACTCACTTCGAGTGGAACGACCAAGCCGACCAAGCTTTTCACGAGCTGAAGAAGATGCTGACCACGACGCCTGTCTTGGCGGCGTCGACTGAGAAGGAGCCCATGCTCCTCTACATCGCTGCAACCAGCCGTGTGGTCAGCACCATCATCGTAGTTCAGCGCCCAGAGGAGGGCCGAGCCCAGCCGGTCCAGAGGCCGGTGTACTATTTGAGCGAGGTGTTGTCTACCTCGAAGCAGAACTACCCGCACTACCAGAAGATGTGCTATGGCGTGTACTTTGCCGCCAAGAAACTGAAGCCCTACTTCCAAGAGAACCCCATCACGGTCGTATGCTCCGCCCCGCTCGCCGAGATCATAGGCAGTCGGGACGCATCCGGCCGGGTGGCGAAATGGGCCATCGAGCTGGCCCCTTACACGATCTTCTACCAGCCGCGCACCGCCATCAAGTCCCAAGCACTGGCCGACTTCCTCGTTGACTGGGCCGAGACCCAGTACCTGCCGCCGGCTCTGGACTCCACTCACTGGCGCCTGCACTTCGACGGGTCCAAGATGCTCACCGGCTTGGGAGCCGGCGTCATCCTCACCTCTCCCAAAGGCGACAAACTCAGATACACGCTGCAAATTCACTTCGCCGCCTCCAACAACGTGGCCGAGTATGAGGCGCTCGTACACGGGCTCCGGCTTGCCAAAGAGCTCGGCATACGCCGGATCCTGTGTTACGGCGACTCAAACTTGATAATCCAGCAGTCATCCGGCGATTGGGACGCCAAGGACGCAAACATGGCGAGCTACCGCTTCCTCGTCCAGCAGATCAGCGGGTACTTTGAAGGATGCGAGTTCCTCCACGTACCATGAGCCGACAATGGGCCAGCAGATGCCCTGGCCCGATTAGGCTCCACTCGGCAAGCAATTCCAACCGGCGTCTCTCTGCAACGCCTCCTCAAGCCGTCTATCAAGCCATCTCCAGAGTCCGATTCCATCTTCGTGCCGCCTAGCCCCGATGCAGCCGGATCCGGCTTGAAGAGCCAAGCAGGCGGCTCGGGGACTTCGATAGGCGGCGCGGGGACGTCAGCAGGCGGCTCGGGGACTTCCGTAGTCACACCCGACCCGGGGACTTCTGAACCCGGCTCGGGAACTGCGGTAGTCGGCCCGGGGACTGCACCAGCACCACAGGCGGCGACCGACCCCAGCATTTCACAACCCAGCCCGCCCACCCTGGTTGCAGTAGCCGCGTTGGCAATAGAAGAAGTCACAGCTCCGTCATGGGCCCAGCCCATCCTCAACTTCCTGACAAACCAAGAACTGTCGGCTGACGAGATAGAGGCAAGACAAGTCCAGCGCCGAGCCGGAGCATACACCATCGTCAATAGAGAATTCGTCAGGCGCAGCGTCACTGGAGTCTTCCAGCGATGCGTTGAACAAGAGAAGGGCATAGAAATCCTCAGAGACATTCACCAAGGCGAATGCGGCCACCACGCGGCTTCAAGATCACTAGTCGCCAAAGCTTTCCGCCATGGATTCTTTTGGCCGACTGCTTTGGACGATGCCAAGGAACTAGTCAAGCATTGCAAAGGGTGCCAAGTCTTCAGTTCCAAGCAACACCTGCCGGCTTCGGCACTCAAGACCATTCCCCTCACTTGGCCCTTTGCCGTTTGGGGTCTAGACATGGTGGGCCCATTCAAGACAGCGCGTGGCGGCATGACACATCTTCTTGTCGCCGTGGACAAGTTCACCAAGTGGATCGAAGCAAAGCCGATCAAGAAGCTGAATGGGCCGACTGCCGTGACATTCATTGCAGATATAACAACTCGGTACGGCGTGCCGCACAGCATCATCACCGACAACGGCACAAATTTTGCCAAGGGAGCCTTGGCACGTTTCTGCGCGACGCAGGGCATCCGACTGGACTTAGCGTCCGTTGCCCACCCGCAGTCAAACGGCCAAGTCGAACGAGCCAACGGCCTCATCCTTTCCGGCATCAAGCCCCGACTGGTCGTACCACTGGAGCGTTCGGCAGGCTGCTGGCTCGATTAGCTGTCGGCCGTCCTCTGGAGTTTGTGCACTACCCAAAATAGGTCAACCGGCTTCACTCCTTTCTTCCTTGTCTATGGTGTCGAGGCGGTCATCCCAACCGACATCGAGTTCGACTCGCCTCGGGTGACCATGTACACGGAGGCGGAGGCCAAGGAAGCACGAGAATACGGCGTCGACATGCTGGAAGAAAGCCGGCTGTTAGCCCTGAGCCGGTCCGCCATCTACCTGCAAGGTCTGCGCCGCTACCACAGCCGGAAGGTCAAGCCAAGATCTTTCCAAGAGGGCGACCTTGTGCTCCGGCTGATCCAGCGAACAGCCGGCCAGCACAAGCTCTCGGCCCCTTGGGAAGGCCCCTTCATCATCAGCAGAGCGCTAGGAAACGACCCCTACTACCTGATCGACGCACAGAAGCCAAAGGCACAAAAGAGAGACGACTCCGGCAAGGAGTCGGAACGACCATGGAACGCCAACCTCCTCCAAATATTTTACAGTTGAAATGCAGTATGTATCACGCTAACTTTTGTACTAAGTACGAGACAATAGGCCCCCCGAGGAGAACTCGGGGACTGCCATCTTTCATTTATGAATGAGGAGTATCATGCTTATGATTATGTTATTTCATTTACTTCTCTCGTCCGGCACCGGGTTCGACTGGTCGGCCCGGGGACTGGCCGCCTTAAGTTATATTAGAAGTCCTACCCGTGGTCAGACAAATAGTGTGCCGGCTCCAAAGCCCTCTCTTGCCAAAAGTCGCAGTTCAGAGAATCGGCTGTCCGGCTGGCAAGAGCCAAAGGCAGGAAAGGACGCCCACACGAAAAATGGCTAGGGACTAACGGACTAGTATAACAAAAGCCGTTTTTTCCCACCGCCGACCGACTACAAGAGTAGCCGGCTGGCCGGTTTCCATTCACCTCGCTACAATCTAAGAAAGCTCGAGTACTTGCCTTCCCCAAAAAAGATAGCCGAGTTCTTCCTTAGCCACAGACTGTAGAGCAGCTGCCGGCTGGGAAGGCAGCAATTAGGGGAAGGCGGCAAAGGAAACAGCCTAAGGATAAAAAGCATACGAGAATGGAAGCCGAACACATGCATGAGTATATTTACACAAAAGGCTTCGAAAAAGCCAACATTCAACATAGTTTGAATACACCCCCAGTGGGTGGAACTGCGCAAACTTAATAAAAATTGTTCAAAGAGTAACAAACAGGAAAAACAAAGATGGCAGATCAAGCCAAGGGAGCGAATGGCGTGTCGGGTAGGTCGGCTGAGACAGTAGCGCCGGCTGGAGGTGTGGCCGGCTGGTGAACCTCGGCGTGATCACCGCCTCCCGCAGAGGGCGCGCTAACACGCGCCTCGTTGCTGGAGGCACGGTCATGCTGAGGCTGGCTGGTCGCTTCACCGGCCGGCTCGACGTCTTCACCCTCCTCCCCTTCTTCGTCTTCGCCCTCGTCGCTGGAGGCGATCTCCTCCGCCGAGTCTTCACCTTCCGCCGGGTTCAGCCCGAACCACTCCTCCGGCTGGGCGGCGTCGTTCTCGTCCACATCAGGAGCGAAGACGCTGGTGTCGGTAAAATCGGCAAGAGCCGAAGCACGCCGGATGATAGCCGGCCGCACCTCCACCAGCTCTTCATCAGCCTCCTCCCGCCAAGTCCTCAGCTGCTCCAAATTCAGCCCGGGGTACCAGGCCCGGACGAACTCCAGCGCCCGCATGGCGCCAGATCGGGCAGCGGAGGCCTTCCAGGCCTCGAAGCGGCTGACTGCCACCTCCAGCCAGTCGGCAGTCCGGCTCGGGGTGCGGGGAATCGCCTCGCCTGGCCAGAGGGCGGCCAGCACCTGCGCTCCGGCACGCTGGAGACGGCGGAGCATGCGGTGTGCCGGCTGCAGCCGGGCTTGGATCGCTAGAACCTGCTCCTCAAGTGTCCGGTTCGCGTCCGGCGCGATATCAACTCCCGCCTGACGGCGTGCCTCGCGGTGGGCCTCGATGGCCTGAGTGGCCGCGACGGAGTGGCGGGGGAAATAGTCTGCGCAGAGAACAAAAGCAGCACAAATCAGAAGACGAATCAGAGGGCAAGGGGGCGAGCAAGGAGTAAGAGAGGCGGCTTACCATCGATCAGGTCCTCGATCCGGCTGTAACCCTTGCTCAGCGCCTGCTTCGCCTCAGCCCAGCTCGCCGCTTCGGTCTCAAACTTGGCTTTGAGGGCGGCCTCGCTCTCCTGCGCCTTCTTCAGGGCCGCCTGGTGGCCCTCCTCCTGGTCGGCCAACTTCTTGGCCAGGCGGTCGCGCTCCTGGACTAAGGCATTGAGCTCGGCCTCCTTGGCACGAAGGGCAGTCTGGGACCCGCCGAGCTGCTCCCTCAAGTCGGCGTTGGCTCCTGCAAGCATGAAGATGAAGGAAGAAGCAATAAGGAAGAAGTCGTCGGGGAAGATCTGACCCGACTGCTCTGCAGTCGGCCCGGATCTCGGGGACTACACCCAGTGGGTACGCTGACGCGCCCCCACAGGATACGAAGAAAATGGAGCATGCACTCCGGCTGTTGGTCAGATCTTCGCTCTTCTGACGCAGCTCCCGAGCCTGGGAGTCGAAGGCGGCAGCACTCCGGTTATGGTACTCCTGGAAGATCAGACAGGATGCAAGAATAAGATGACTATCAGGACCCAGTAAGTTCCAAGCCGCCTGCTCAGCAGCCGGCTCGGAACTCGGGGACTACACCCAGTGGGTTTTCTGACGCGCCCCCACAGAAGAAATCAAAAAGCCAAAGCAGCCAAGACCAGAAGACTCACCCGAACGACGGCCCGCGTCGCAAGGAAATCGCGAGTGTATCGCTGCAGCGCGGTGGCATGGGCCTGAAGCCGGATCCGGACCTCCTGGGCCGACGCGTTCAGTTCGCCTGTCTCCTCATTGGGCGCCCACTCGGACGTGCTGGAGCTGGCCGCCTCCAAGGCCTCCGCCGTCTGAAGGGCGGTCGCAGCTCTATCTGGCTCCGGCACGGGGGCGGTTTCCCCTGCGCGCGGGCGTGATGACGGCTGCACCACCAGGACGGCTCCTGCTGCCGGCTCGCTCCCGGCCGGCTGCACCGGTGCCGCAGCCGGCTGGCCGCCCCGGCCCGCTCCAGTCGGTGCCGTCCGCGGCGCCTCCTCCAAGACGACCACATCATCCTCCCTCCGCTCTGCCGCCTCTCGGCCCCGGTCGGCCTCCTCAGACGGAGGCATGGGGGCGTTGGGAGCCACACTCCGCAGGGGGATGACGAGCTGTGGAGGCCGGTTGCGCGAGGCCTCCGCCTCCCTCTCCGTGGCCGTCGCCTCCGCCTGGGCCTTGGCCGCCGCGTCGGCCTGCTCCTTTGCCGCCTGGGCGGCTCTCCGCTCCGACGCTTCCCGCTCCTCCCGCGCCTCCCGCGCGTTCCGCGCCGTAGCTTCCATGAGGTCGGTGCGGGGGTCCACGCGGCGGGAGCTCGAAGACCCTCCGGCTGAGTCAATCACAGAGCCTGCAGGACCCAGTTCAAGGGAGAGCGGCGCCCTGACCGGTCGACCAAGAAAGAATTTATAAAAGAACTTCAATCAAAAAGCACGACGAGAATGCAAGACGATGGACACTTACGCCGAAACCGCCTACGGCCGCTTCACGACCTTCTGGAAGCGGGCCGCCTTCGCGGCCGCCTCGTCTCGCTTGGTTGCCACGGCGGTGCCCCTGGGCTTCTTCGGCCGGCTGCCGAAGTAGGTCGACGCGGCCCGGCGCTTCGGTGCGGCGCCACGGGCGGCCGGCGCGGCAGAAGAGCCCGCACCGTGAGGATCTAGGATGGTTTCGACCTCGTCGTCGTCCGCCCAGTCCTGGAGGCCGGCTCCGAGCCCGGCGCCGCCTGCCTCGCCGCCTCCCCCCTTGGCGGCGTCCTCCATGGCGGCCGCTCCGAGGTCCGAGTCGTCAACGTCATCCACCGTGCGGTCGGGGAGAAACGGGCGCTCCGCCCCGGCGGTCCCGGCCGCCGGCGGAAGAAGAGGATTCTACGGAAGACAAGCCGGCTGGTCAGAAGCCGGCTACCGAGCGACCGACTACAAAAAGAAAAAGAAAGAAGAAATACTTACAGCATGCGGGGGTCTGGCGCGAGAGTACGGCTCCTTGCCGAATCGCCAGCCCTCGGCGAGCTTGCAGTTGGCGATGTAGTTCACCAGGTATGACACCTCGGCATGAGGTATCTCCCTGGTGCTCAGCCGGCACGGGTCAAAGCGGCCGCTCATTTGACAGATCATGTGCTGCCGGCCTTGGAGCGGGAGAACCCGGCGCTCCACGAAGGCGGCCACAAGGTCGGATCCGACTAGGCCCTCCAACTGTGCCATCACCCGGAGTCGGGCGACGGCGGCGTTCCCGGCCTGGGACAGCGTCCTGGCCCGGTAGCTCCATGCGGCCGGCCTCGAGGACGGCGGGCTGGCTACGTAAGGCGGCAGATTGACGAAGTCGCCTTGCGGGGCGACATTCTTCACGTAGAAGTATGACTTCTGCCAGATCTTCACCGACTGGATCAGCGGGATGGGCGGGAACAGATTGTTCTCACCTGTCCGCTCATGGCGATGTAGGCTCCACATGGGGCGGGCACGCCGGCGACGACGGTGCCGAGCTTGCTCTGGAAGAACTCCCCCCAGAGCTCTATGGTGGGGAGGACGCCAAGGAAACCCTCGTAGAGGGTGACGAAGGCCGACAGCAGCATCACGGCGTTGGGGGTAAGGTGATGCGGCTGAAGATGGTAAAACTCGAGGAACGAGCGGAGGAATCCGCTCGCCGGGAGGCCGAAGCCGCGTATGCAGTGCGAGCGGAAAATCACCCGCTTGCCCTCCTCCGGCGCCGGCGAAATCTCCTCCTCCGGCGCGCGCCAGACCCGCACGTAGTTCTCGCCGGGCAGACGCCGCATCCGACAGAGGAACTCGACGTGCTCGTCTAGGACGTTGGAGCCGTCCCACGAGCTCGACAGCGCCATTGGAGCGGCGCGGAGAGAAGCAAGGCACGATGGCAGCGGAACGGTGCGGCGAAGAGGTGCTGCGGCGGCGGAGAAGAAAGAAGACGAGGGAGGGTGGAGCGAGGGAGAGCGTGCGAGCCTCTGCCGCTCCCTCTCCTCCCCCTACTTATAGGCTCTCGCAGCGGAGCCGAGGAGGCGTGGTGTGGGGGGCGTGGGATTAACTGTGCCCACTCCCCCACGTCCCGCTATTATTGCGCCTTGACGGCATGGTGAAACCGCTGCGGGAAGGCAAACCGTCCACCCTGGGCCACAGAAGATCCGCGCCTGGGCCGAGGCCAGGTGTGGCGGGCCCGGGCCTGCGGCGCCGTCCCGTCGCGCATGCGCCATGGCAGGCCTTCCCTGCCACGTGACACGCGGGGAGGCGCGCGGTCAGCGCGCATGTCGGCCCACTTTCCCGTTGACGAGACCACGGCGCCCATCCAAGGCGGCGCGCTTAAGGCGAGCCGGCTCCCAGCTGCCGGCTCCTCAAGATGGGAAGCTGACCGAGCTTCTCTTTCCCCTTGCCGACCTCGAAGCGCGACCAGCTTCGGGGACTACTGTCGGGGTAAATAACCACGGGTAGCCTAGCCGGCTCCCTTTGGCATATCAAAAAAATTTACAAGCCAGTCCGGCCTCCAAGAAACCAAGACGCGGGGTCGCCTTCCCCCTGCCGGCTGCCTCTTAGGACGACTGTCGGAAGGCGGCCCGGCCTTCACCTTCGTGAAGAAGGCTGCGGGAGGGCCGGCTCCGAGAGGCCGGCCACGAGAAGGCCGACTCGAAGAAGCCGGCTCCCACGACGCGGTCAAGATTGTACCCTCGAGGCCCGCAACCACATGACGGCGATGGGACGGGGCGTGGCTACAGTGAAGCCTGCCACCCCCGAAACTCAGAGCACGCCTGGCACAGTGCGCCGTACGGGGTAGCCCTGTCCCGTCCGGCGCGGCACTGTTGCCATGATGACTATGGCGCCATCCACGGCGGGCTGTCAGCGCAGCCCACGGGCGATGGGCCCCTTTGGACAGAGAGACACCCGAAGGCGACCAGGCCTCCCCCAGTCGGCCAAGACGTGGCCGGCTTCCCCAAAGCCGGCTTGCTCCTTCCCTCGGAGGAGGCGCCCCATTAAGAAGACAAGACGACGTGAGGCTACAGTGATCGCCCGCCAGGCGGCGGCACTGTAGCCACGCTTACCTCGATAAAGCCCTCATCATCAGAAATGAGGCAACAGTAATCGGCCGCCGACAGGGCCCTAGGCAGTAGGGCCTGCCTGTCGGCCAAGATGCCAGCAGCCGGCGGGACCCACCAGCCGGCGGGCCCCAGCAGCCAGCGCAGAAGCCGGCGAGCGTAGACACTGACGGCTGGGACCCGCTCCCAGCCGGATTACCATTGTACCCTCGGGGGGTAGGCCTATATAAACCCCCCGGGGCACCCATGCAAAGGGTTGATCACATCTAGGTTACCACACACATAGAGAGGAGAGTAGAGCTAGCCTTGCCCTTCTTCTTCCTCTCGCGAAACAGCTCAAGGAGCGCCTTGTAGTTACTTGTTCACTGAGTGATCATGCGGAGACCCCAGAGCAGCAGTAGGGGTGTTATCTCCACGGAGAGCCCCGAAGCTGGGTAAGATTCGCCGGCGTGCATGTCTTCGCCTTATCCCGCTTCTAGGCACCGGCGACGTCTTACTGGCTCCCACACAGATAAGCCACACGTTGGGATATGTCGCACCAACCACCCGACAAGCGTCTTGTATGATTTGAGTTTTTTCTTTTTAGTTTACCAAAATCATCCTTACTGTACACACCTTTTGGGAGAGACACACATGAATCAGAATTTATTAGAATACTCTATGTGCTTCACTTATATCTTTTGAGCTAAATAGTTTTTGCTCTAGTGCTTCACTTATACCTTTTTAGAGCACGGTGGTGGTTTTATTTTATAGAAATTATTGATCTCTCATGCTTCACTTATATTATTTTGAGAGTCTTTTAGAACAGCATGGTAATTTGCTTCGGCTATAAAATTAGTCCTAATATGATGAACATCCAAGATGGGTATAATAAAAACTATCATATAGAGTGCATTGAATACTATGAGAAGTTTGATACTTGATAATTGTTTTGAGATATGAAGATGGTGATATTAGAGTCATGCTAGTTGAGTAGTTGTGAATTTGATAAATACTTGTTCTAAAGTTTGTGATTCCTGTAGCATGCACGTATGGTGAACCGTTATGTGATGAAGTCGGAGCATGATTTATTTATTGATTGTCTTCCTTATGAGTGACGGTCGGGGACGAGAGATGGTCTTTCCTACCAATCTACCCCCCTAGGAGCATGCGCGTAGTTCTTTGTTTCGATAACTAATAGATTTTTGCAATAAGTATGTGAGTTCTTTATGACTAATGTTGAGTCCATGGATTATACGCACTCTCACCCTTGCACCATTGCTAGCCTCTTTAGTACCGCGCACCTTTCGCCGGTACCATACACCCACCATATACCTTCCTCAAAACAGCCACCATACCTACCTATTATGCCATTTCCATAGCCATTCCGAGTTATATTGCCATGCAACTTACCACCGTTCCGTTTATTATGACACGCTTCATCATTGTCATATTTCTTTGCATGATCATGTAGTTGACATCGTATTTGTGGCAAATCCACCTTTATAATTCTTTCATACATGTCACTCTTGATTCATTGCATATCCAGGTACACCACCGGAGGCATTCACATAGAGTCATATTTTGTTCTAAGTATGAGTTGTAATTTTTTGAGTTGTAAGAAAATAAAAGTGTGATGATCATCATTATTAGAGCATTGTCCCAAGTGAGGAAAGGATGATGGAGACTATGATTCACCCACAAGTCGGGATGAGACTCCGGACGAGAAAAAAGGAGAAAAAAGGAGGCCATAAAAAAGAGAAGAAGGCCCCCCAAAAAAGGAAGAGATAAAAAATGAGAGAAAAAGAGAGAAGGGACAATGTTAGTATCCTTTTACCACACTTGTTCTTCAAAGTAGCACCATGATCTTCATGATAGATAGTCTCCTATGTTGTCACTTTCATATACTAGTGGGAATTTTACATTATAGAACTTGGCTTGTATATTCCAATGATGGGCTTCCTCAAAATGCCCTATGTCTACTTGAGAAAGCGAGTTGGATGCACACCCACTTAGTTTCTTTTCTTGAGCTTTCATACACTTATAGCTCTAGTGCATCCGTTGCATGGCAATCCCTACTCACTCACATTGATATCTATTGATGTGCATCTCCATAGCCCGTTGATACGCCTAGTTGATGTGAGACTATCTTCTCCTTTTGTCTTCTCCACAACCACCATTCTATTCCACATATAGTGCTATGTCCATGGCTCACTCTCATGTATTGCGTGAAGATTGAAAAAGTTTGAGAACATCAAAAGTATGAAACAATTGCTTGGCTTGTCATCGGGGTTGTGCATTTAAGAGGCCGAAAGCTTAGTACATACATCAACAGGCCGAATTATACGATAGGCCTTTAACAGGCCCAAAGTCACGTTGGGCTGAACTGTTGCCACCTTTATCACGGGCCGTTAGTGGGACGGATGTCGCGCCGGACCATATATGGCCCATGGGCAGCACGAGCCATTCCCTGGCCGAAAGACACACCAAGCTGAAATGGGCCCATGTCTACATCGGGCCACTAATAGGCCGAAATTCACTGGGTTGTAATTGGGCCCAAATATTCGGCGAACAATTTACGGGCCAGATCTGGCTTGGGGCCGTAAATGGGCCTTTATTAAACATGTCGTTATTGGTCTGGCCCATGATACGTCTCCAACGTATCTGTAATTTTCGATTGTTCCATGCTATTATACTATTTGTTTTGGATGTTTAATGGGCTTTACTAAGAACTTTAATATTATTTTTGGGACTAACCTATTAACCGAAGGCCTAGTGCAAATTGCTGTTTTTTTGCCTATTTCAGTGTTTTGCAAAAAAAGGAATATCAAATGGAGTCCAAACGGAATGAAACCTTCGGGAGAGTATTTTTGGAACAAACGTGATCCAGAGGACTTGGAGCGGACGTCAAGAAATAAGCAAGGAGGCCACGAGGCAGGGAGGCGCGCCTACCCCCTGGGCACGCCCCCACCCTCGTGGGCCCCTCGCAGCTCCACCGACCTACTTGTTCCTCCTATATATACCCATATACCCCGAAAACATCCAGGAGCACCACGAAACCCTATTTCCATCGCCGCAACCTTCTGTACCCGTGAGATCCCATCTTGGGGGCTTTTCCGGTGCTCCACCGGAGGGGGAATCGATCACGAAGGGCTTCTACATCAACACCATAGCCTCTCCGATGATGTGTGAGTAGTTTACCATAGACCTTCGGGTCCATAGTTATTAGCTAGATGGCTTCTTCTCTCTCTTTGGATCTCAATACAAAGTTCTCCCCGATCTTCTTGGAGATCTATTCGATGTAATTCTTTTTGCGGTGTGTTTGTCGAGATCCGATGAATTGTGGGTTTATGATCAAGATTATCTATGAACAATATTTGAATCTTCTACGAATTATTTTATGTATGATTTGTTATCTTTGCAAGTCTCTTCGAATTATCAGTTTGGTTTGGCCTACTAGATTGATCTTTCTTGCAATGGGAGAAGTGATTAGCTTTGCGTTCAATCTTGCGGTGTCCTTTCCCAGTGACAGCAGGGGCAGCAAGGCACGTATTGTATTGTTGTTGTCGAGGATAAAAAGATGGGGTTTATATCATATTGCTTGAGTTTATCCCTCTACATCATGTCATCTTGCCTAATGCGTTACTCTATTCTTATGAACTTAATACTCTAGATGCATGCTGGATAGCGGTCGATGTGTGGAGTAAAAGTAGTAGATGCAGAATCATGTCGGTCTACTTGTCGCGGACGTGATGCCTATATACATGATCATGCCTAGATATTCTCATAATTATGCACTTTTCTATCAATTGCTCGACAGTAATTCATTCACCCACCGTAATACTTATGCTATCATGAGAGAAGCCACTAGTGAAACCAATGCCCCCGGGGTCTATTTTCCATCATATAAGTTTCTAATCTATTTTTACTTTGCAATCTTTACTTTCAGTTTATATTATAAAAATACCAAAAATATTTATCTTATCATCTCTATCAGATCTCACTTTTGCAAGTGGCCATGAAGGGATTGACAACCCCTTTATCACATTGGTTGCAAGGTTCTTATTTGTTTGTGTAAGTATGAGGCGATTGATACCTTGGTTCTCAAAAATTGAGGTAAATACTTACGCTACTTTGCTGCATCGCCCTTTCCTCTTCAAGGGAAAAACCAACGCAAGCTCAAGAGGTAGCAAGAAGGATTTCTGGCGCCGTTGCCGGGGAGGCTTACGCCAAGTCAAGTCAAGATTTGATCTCCTAACAACTAGCCATTTCTAGCACAGTTGCCAATTCATGTCAAGACATACCAAGTACCCATCACAAACTCTTATCCCTCGCATTACATTATTTGCCATTTGCCTCTCATTTTCCTCTCCCCCACTTCACCTTTGCCTTTTCTTAGCCTTCTTCTTGTATGTCTTTTTGTTTGTGTTTCCATGTGCCTTCTATTTGCTTGCCTCTTTGCTTGCTAAAAATCTATTGATATGGATCCACTTAAAGTGTTCTACTTGGATCATCTTTGATCCTTATGTGCTCGTGCTGAAACCCCAACTAGTTTAGTTGAGGGAAAATCTTTAGATGAGCATGCTCATTTTGTGCGTCACTGTTTATCTAAAAAGGAGAAGCTCTTATGGTATCAAATAAATAGTTTGCTATGCTATGCTTGGAATCTTTGTGAAATCTATGATTTTACTTGTTGCTCTAAGAACCCTAAAAAACACCTTCCCTACCTATGTGAGTTTAATGATAATGAAATCTTATCTTCTTATGGAAATGGTGTTTATAATTACAATGATATCGAACAAATTGAAGAATTTGTCATTTTTAAGGGTGCTCATGAAGTTGCTTCTTTGATTGAAAAGTATGATATTACTCTCTACAAATCTGAAAATTCCAACATACTTAAATATGCTATGAAAACTATGCTCATAATACCTATGTTAATGAATTTATTGAGAGAATGACCGTTGCTTTGGAAGAAAATAATGATATGCATGAATCTATAGATAATTATGATTCCGATGATTTGATTGAAATATCCCTTGATGAACATGATGCTTGCTATTCTTATGGCCATGATGCCAATATTTATGGATATGAATTTGCTATAGTTCCTTATGTTAAACATGAGATCGTTGCTATTGCACCCATACTTGATAGTTCCTTCAATGAAAAGCATGATTGCAATGATGTTATTATAAATTCTCTTGATGTCAATTGTGCTAATAATATGCAAAACCCTAAGCTTGGGGATGCTAGTTTTGCTATGTCTACTACTTGTTGCAATGATCATGATTGGGGTGATTCTTCTTATGATCTTGAAAATTTATTTAAGCCCCATGATGAATATGAGATTGATAATATTGTTTGCAACAATATTGAAAGTGGGTTTGGAAGAGTGTCAACTTTAGATCCCACATATTTGGAGGATGTTCAATCTTATGAAGTTTTTGATAAAAGTGGGTTTGGAGAGGTCATGACTTCAGTTAATGTGAATCCCACTATTTTGGAAGAGTGTCAACTTCGCATGCATGTGGATCATGTAGACAAAATTTTATATGAGAGCTATATTGTTGAATTTGAATATGATCCTACATGCAATTATTATGAGGGAGGAAAATATGGTTGTAGAAATTTTCATGTTACTAAATTACCTCTCAGCATGTTGAGATTGCTATTGTTTCTTTCTTCTTCCATGCATATGCTAGTTTTTTCTTGTCTTGATAATTTGTTTGCTTATAAAATGCCTATGCATAGGAAGTATGTTAGAATTAGATGCGTTTATCATGTGTTTTATGATTCTCTCTTTGTGCTTCAATTCTTGTGTTTCATGTGAGCATCATTAAAATTATCAATGCCTAGCTAAAAAAGGCTTTAAGCGATAGCGCTTGTTGGGAGGCAACCCAATTTTATTTTTGTTTATTGCTTTTTGTTTATGTTTAGTAATAATTAATTCATCTATGTTCTGTTCAGATGTGGTTTTATGTTTTAGTTAGTGTTTGTGCCAAGTAGAACCTTTCGGAAGACTTAGGTGAAGTCTTTATGATCTTGCTGTAAAAATAGAAACTTTAGCGCTCACGAGATTAGCTACAACTTTTTACTGGAGAGTGCTATTTAGTTGATTCTTTTTGAAGATGATTAGTAGACAAATTCCTCACTTCCAGCAATTTATTTTAGAATTTTTGGAGTTACAGAAGTATACGTTTGATATAGATTACTACAGACTGTTCTGTTTTTGACAGATTCTGTTTTTCGTGTGTTGTTTGCTTATTTTGATGAATCTATGGCTAGTATCGGAGGGTATGAACCATAGAGAAGCTGGAATACAGTAGGTTTAACTCCAATATAAATAAAGAATGTGTATGGAAACTAGTAATATCGCCTTGCTCTGTCCAATACTTTCTAGGTTGCTGATAATGAGACTCCCATAATTTTCAAGAGATGAGGTTCAAGTTGGATAGCCAAGATGATGCAACCAGACAAGCTTGCGCCCAGGTTGTCAAGTCTGCTCTACGACAGTATCGGTATAACTTGAGGAAAACTCACTTTGAAGGCAAGGCTAATAGTGAACTTGCCCAAACATCTCCTGTGGAAAATATATCTGATGAAGACTGGAGAGGCCTCGTTAAACACTTGTCCGATCCGAAGTATCAGGTACATTATATATATGTCATCAGATCACATGTTGAAGTCCTATTTACGGATGTGCCACACAAATCTATCTTCTTGTAGGTGACCTCTTAAAAGAACAAGGCCAACCATACGAAAGTGAAATTCCAACAGACGACAGGATCTTGTAGCTATATTGCACACTGCGAGGCTCTTGTAATTAGTTGTTGTTTCACTCTTTTCGCTGTACCATATTATCAGATCTATATTGACTTGTTCCAAATGCAGAGGAAAGCCCGCAAGGACCAAAAAGTACCTGAACCAAATGTTGTGGAAATCTTCAAGGACTGTCACACCAGCATGAAAAAGGGCATGACTACACCAGTCAAAGCCGTTGTTGTAAGTCCTTAATCCTCATGCCTTTTAACTACTACTTACTCTGACTTGTGCCTTGAACTGCATGGTTTGCAGCCAATGTCTATTACTCTTTTCAATTTTATACACAATTGTCTTAGCGTATCATTGCACCTTACAAGGTTTAAAAGAGAGTGATGTTCCTTTGATCTTGACCTGTAATCTAGTTCCGTGCTGGACTTGCCCACACAACGTTACAATTGCCTGTTTGTTTGTTCTCAGTTGTTTTGTGATATGAATGATGTCATACTATGCTTACCGTATTATAAACTTCGTCTCTTTATCCTTAGCTGTCGGTGTACTAAAGTAGGGGTACCTTAGTACCCCAGACTTGTGCACGGGCAGTTGTAGCACCCTGCGGCAAGGCCCGCCCAGGAAGCGCCAAGAGAAGACCAAGCATTCAAGACAAGGCCCCCGGCAAGAGGAGCTTGCCGGGCCAAGAAGACAAGGCCCCCGGCAAGAGGAGCTTGCCGGGCCAAGAAGACAAGACCCCGGCAAGAGGAGCTTGCCGGGACGACTAAGCCCGTGTAATACCATACAAGAACAAAGTATACGGGACAGAAGATCGAGACCCCGACAAGAGGAGCTTGTCGGGAAGGCCGAACCCAGGCACCACAAGAGAAGCCCGCCACGGCGCGCTATGCGCCCCGGCAAGGCCTGATAGCCGGCAAGCTATCAGGCACAGGAAGACGACCCCCGCGGCGAGCCACTTGCCGCGGCAAATCGCCACCTCAAGACTGCGCTCCGGCTCGCCCGCCCACGCGTCGCTCCGGGGCTTCCCCCAAGGGCACGTGGCGGGGCACCGCGCAGCCTGGGGCATGCGGTGGCATGCAGCCACCATCGTGGCGATCGGTGGCGCACCTAACGGTCCGCCTCGGTGCTGCCCGGGCGACCGTGACGGGCATTTAATGCCCTTGTCCCCTACCGTCAGAAGTAGGTATGATAACACTGTGCCGCACTGTAGCGCCACTGTTCCCGCACTGTTACAACTACCACCCCTTTTACACCTTTACCCCTTTCTCTTACGTTGACACCTGTCGGTGACCCCTTTGCGCTATAAAAGGAGGCCCGTGTGCAACGAAAGGGGGGTTCCGAGGTTCCGAGGTTCCGAGGTTCGGAGGTTGGGAATCCAGACAGCCATACGCTCGGTGCAGCTAGCTCTCCAAGCTCCCGAGCTCCCCAGTTCAATACAACCAAGCAGGAGTAGGGTTTTACGCGTCCATCGCGGCCCGAACCTGGGTAAACCGCCCGTGTGCTCGCCTCGATCTACTCTCCGTGCTCCCTCCGCCCCCCTCACCGGACCACAAAAGGGGCTCCGGCCCCATAGGTGCTCGCGGGGGACGCAGTCCGCCCCGACATCTTTGGCGCGCCAGGTAGGGGAAGCGTCGAGGTTGTGCGGATCTGATTCAGGCGAACACTGGTAAGTTCAGGTATGGACAGGTACCTTTCCGCCCCGCTCCGCGGGGCGGAGGCATTCCTCCCTACGGAATCGTGCACGGCCCTCCTCGAGTACCCACTCACGCAGAGTTCGGGCAAGAAGCAGCTGCTCCTTGAGGAGGACCGCCTTCCGGCCGCTGGGCGAACCGATCGCTTCCAGCGAACCCTGCGCCGCTCCTGTAGCCGCAGCGGTTAGCGCCGGAAGCCGCGAAAAAGGCGACCTCGTTCTTCGGCGCGCTTCGTCCGCCAAGATCCAAACGAGTCGACGCCAACCGTGGGAGGAGTTTCGCCAGCGCGGTTGCCGGAACCCGTTCCGTCAACCAACCTCCCTGCCCAAGTCTTGCCGCAGTTGCATGTGATCCTTGGCGCAGGGGCGGGCGCAGACCCCGCGCATCAGTGAAAGCTCCTATGCTTTGCGCTTTTTGCCTTTTACATGCCCCTCTTCGTTATTTGCATGTATTATTTGGCATCCTGCGTAACATGCATGTCCAGTAAGCATCAGCACGCCGAAAGGCCATGTGCTTGCTTCCCTCTTTATTTTCCTTGCCTCTTAGACAGAGGGAGCGTTCCTCGCGCACAAAGTTTGCCGGGGGAAGGAGATGGGAGAGGAACCAAGTGCTGGAACCAAGTGCTGTCCGAGAAAAAAGAAGCCTCGTCGAGGAGCGAGCGTTATGCATAAGCTAAGTTATTAGAATTTGAGCAGTTCAGATTCTTAATTTCCGGTTGTCTTCCTTGAACAGTCACACTTTGTATGAAAAGCCTGTGCGCGGAGGAACCTACCCGCGGCTAGCCGCACCCTCACCTTGTTTCGAGTACGCTCAACGATTCAAGCGAGCTGCGATGAGCGTCGCGCCCTTGTTTCGTTTCCGAGCTCACTCAACAAGCGGAGCGCGATTGCGACTGGCTGCGGCGAGGTTGCTTCCCGGTGAGGCCTTGGCCAGCAGGCTGCTGTAAGCCCAAGGGCTCCTTGCCGGAAAGTTCCCCGGGAGCGTAGGGTGAAAAGCATACAAAGTAAAGGGCCAGGACAGGGAAGATAACAATGCACTGTTTGGTTCAGATAAGGTAAAAACCTTACGTAACTTATCACAGTGACTAATGAGCTCATAACGCCGTGTGCAGCGACAAAAAGAGATAAGATAAAGGAGGCCTAGTCTACGCGGTCGCCCTCAATCCTGGAAATCTTGCCCACTCTGGCGATGATGTCGGCGACCTGCTCCTTCAGCGCCTCCATGTCAGCGTCGGCCGGCAGGCTGCGAAGAACGTTGATGAGATTTATACCGGGATTGCGGTATACAATCTTCGTCAGCACACGCTCCAGGGTTCCCGTGCAGGCCCGGCGCGTCTCCTCGGCCAGTTGCGCGGGGATCTTCTTCCGAAGATCCGCAAGAGCCGGCGCGACCCCTCTGAAGAAGAGGCTGAGCTTGACGCTGTGAGGGAGGTCCGGGTCCGGAGAGTAGATGAGGTGTTCCAACTTCAACGCCAGCAACTCCTGGTCGATGTTGGATGCAGAAGACACCAGGTCCTCGGTCCACACCGCGACGGTCCGACGGAAGTCCTCGGCCGCGGTGTTGGCGCTCTCCGCCAAGCTTCGCTCCTTGCGGAGCCCCTCCTCCAGCACGGAGACTTTCAGCTCCAGGGCCTCGATGGAATCCTTGGCGGCCTTCAGCTCGTCGCCCTGCTTGGAGAGACGCGCCTGGAGTTCGGAGTTGGCGTGGGCGTCCTTCTCCCGCTCCGCATTGAGCGCGCCGACCCTCTCCGCGCTCGCCTTCAACGACTCCTCTAGCTGCGCGACCTTGGCGGCAAGCTCCTCCCTGGCGGTCTCCGCGGCAGCCGCGGCGGCTTTCGCCTCTTCCAGCTCCTCGCCAAGGGCCCGCTCCCGAGCGGCAAGTTCCTCCTCGTGGGAGTTGAGATTGGCCTGCAGCTGGGCAAGCGCTCCCTCTCGCCGGGACAGCTCCTCCCCGGCGAGCCGCTGCTGCTCTTCGGCGTCGGCCTTCTGCAGCACCCACTCCTGGTACTCCCCGGCGAGCCTCTCGCGCTCCTCCGCCACGCCGCGGAGGGCAGCTTGGTTGGCGGCGCAGAGCTCCGTCGCACGCTTCTCCATCTCGACGGCGGCCTCCGCGGCGAGGGCCTCCCGGGAAGCGAGCTTCGCCTGCCGGGCCCGGTAAAGGGCCAGGAGCCGGCGAAGCAGCTTCTCCTCCTCGGGCTCTTCGGCCCCGCCGGGCGCCTCGACAATCTTCAGGCCCGCGGAGGCGAGGACCTCCCCATCAAGGGCCTCGCCCTCCGCGGGGGCCCGCGCAGAAGAGCCCCATGGCACCTGGATGAAGATGCCATTGGGGGCTTCAAGGTAGTGACCCGCCCGCTCCTTTTCGGCGGAGGGGTCGGCGGCCAGCGCAGCACCTGATGCTCCTGCTGCCTCCGGGTCGGCAGTGCGACCGCCGTCCCCCTCCCCGGCCGTTGCGGCCGCCGCTGGGGCGGTCTCCTCCGCGGATGGCTCGGCAGCTCCCGCCGCGTCCTCAGCGGCAGGGGCGTCGCCGCTGCCGCCGCGCGCACCCTCCTCCTCCTCGATGTTGATGACCTCCGTCTCCATCTGCTCGGGGGGAGGGGAATCTAGAAGAAGGAGAATAGTGAGCAAAAGAAATTCAAGCAAACATCCAAAAGAAAAAGACGAACCCAAGATGACTAAGTCACAGAGCTTACCTTGGCGGACGTCATCAGCGGCGGGTTCCCTCGCCGGGGAGCTCTGCCTTGGCGGGGTCACCGCCCTCGCCGGGCTACCCGCCCCTGGCGGGGTACTCGCCCTCGGCGGAGTGCTCGCCCTTGGCGGGGTGCTCTCCTTTACCGGAGAGCTCGGCCTTGGCGGGGACGGCGGGGCCCGCGGCTCCTCGGGGGCGGTTTCTGGCCGCTCCTGCGGCTGCGGCTCCACCTCTGCACGAGACAGTATTATCAAGATACCAGCGCAGGGACGATCCCTCAAGCGCGCCCGACGAGCGAAAGTACGGAACCCAGACTTACGCTGGGGGCTGCGCTGGGGGCTGCCCCTCGGAGCAGCGCTCGGATCCGGCAGGCTGGGCTCCGGCACGCCCCCAGTTGCCGCGGTGGGCGAGTCGCCCACAACCTCGACCACGGGCGCCTTGGCTTTCTTCGCCGCTCGCTCCGCCAAGGTCCTGAAGTTAAGATGAGGAACAAGATCAGAGCCTGCGACAGTCAAGGCCAAGTTCATGAAGATGCGAAACCTCAAAGCTCTTACTCCCGTTCGTCCTCGTCGTCGTCGCTCAGGGCGGAGAAATCAAACTCCACCTGACGCGCGGTCATGCGGGGAGCGGGAGGCGAGGTCTCCCTCTGGCGCTTGGCGGTCCCGACGGTTGCCGGGGCCCGGGGAGCGGGCGGAGCCGCCGCTCCACCCTCCAAGGGCTCCTTTCCGTGCGGCGCTGCCTTATGGGGCGCCCCTGACGTAGCTGACGCGCCGGGCGCCCTCGTCGCAACCTGGCTCCCCCGGGAGGCTCGTGCCGCTTGGCGGGGTGGTTGTTGCCGGGAGGCCGGCGCCTTTGCCCCCATCGCCGTCCTGCGGAGACGCTTCGCTGGAGAACGCCGGGGGCTTACACGGGACGAGGAGGTCTCTGACGCTGAGGGAAGGTCATCGGCGTAGAGCTCCAAGGATCCGTCGGAGTCGTCGTCACCACCGCCCTCCTCCTCCACCCCGGCAAGCCCGCTGGACCCAGCGTCCTGCGCTGTGGCCCCTTGTCCTCCGGCGGTGGTGGCCCTCGCCGCGGCCTCGATCAAGATCCCCTGGATCCCGGAGTGCCTCAGAGAGGGAACCCCGGCGAGCTCGTCGGGGGGCAGCTTCAGCAGTCGGCAGATCTCCGCCACCTCCGCTTGGCGGGACGCCTCCGCGGCCTCCGCCTCCTCGGGCGAGAAGCCGAACTCCCCGGCCGCTGCGGCTGCGGTGGCCTCTTCAGCCCAAGAAGCTATGCATGCTGCCTCTCGCGCGGTGGTGTCCCGCGTCAGCCCCTGGGCCTCGTCCTTCTTCTTCGCCACCTCCGCCAGGTTGTCGAAGAAGTTCAAGATGACGTCTGGCTTGGGCGGGATCCACGTGCGGTCGACGCCGTGCGAGTCGCACGCGGGCATCATGGCGCGAAGGGAATCCCGGGCCGAGCTGTTGCAAAGAGGCACAACTCCCCGGGGCTCCCTGAACCACTCTGGGTGGGCCGGGTCATGCTTGAATAGCTCCCGGACCATCCCCTTCAGCTCCACCGACGTGAAGTTGAAGTTGAGCCCGGGGCGCAGCCTCATTATGTCCGCCGCGTTGCTGTACTCCCAGGCTGGCCTCTTCCTATCTTGAAGAGGGGCGATGCGGCGGCGGAGGAAGTCTGCGCCCACCTCTCCGACGGACAGCCTCGCTGACCGAAGACGGAGAATCCTGATGAGGGCGGCGTTGAGCTTGCAGTCGTCCGAATCCAGCTCGCTCCAATCCTTGCCGCGCATAATAGGTGTTGCGCGCGGCGCGGTGAAAGGTTGCGGCTGGTCCTCGACAACCCAGCACCAGTCGGCGCGCCACTCCTCCCATTTGCCGCGGAGCTCCCCCGGCAAGTAGGAGTCCTTCTTGTTCAGGCGAAAGACCCAAGATATCCCTCCGGCGAGGGGGGCGCCGGCCTCTACTCTAGGGATGAAGAAGTGCCTAAAAAGCGCGACGCTTGGATATACCCCAATATAGTTTTCGCACAGATGCGCGAAAACCGCCATCGTGAGGACGGCGTTGGGAGTGAAGTCAAGAAGGTGGAGGCCGAAGGTGTTCATTATGTCGCAGAAGAAGTCAGAAAAAGGAGGGCAGAGACCGCAGTGGAAGAAGGCTGCGAAGAAATAATACCCGCCAGGGTAGTTGCCCTTGGCGGCGGCCGGATAGACTCGGGTGCGGGGATGCGCCTTGGTCTCCTCGGCCCAGAACAAGTAGTACTTGTTCCAGAGCTCCCGCGCGCTGAGCTTCGGCGAGAAGACGAGGTTCTGCTTCCGCAGCAAGGTGAGCATCGCCGCGTGCTCCGATTTCTCCTTCTTGGTCTTCTCCGCCTTCGCCTTCTCGGTCTTCGGGGCCATGGCGGAGGCGGCGAGGGAAGGGAGACGAGGAATCCGGTAGCACCGCAGGTGCGAGCGAGCGGCGGAGGAAATATGGAGGCGGAGCGCAAAGGGGATCTCTGGAGACGGGAGAGGACGCAGTAAAGGCGAAGGAGGGGAGCCGCTCCCGCTTCCTCTGCCTTATATGGGGGAGTGGCGGACACTCCGTTCTTGCCATTGAGAATCGTGCGCGACGTGACGCGCGCCTGCGCGGTTCAGCCCCGCGCACGCCCCCCACGTCACGCTCACCCCGCACGCCTCGCCCCCACGACGCCGCGATAAGCGCGCGCCGCCTGGGGAAGGCGCGGCGGATGCGGAGTTAAGGAGCAGCGCGACCAAGGCCATGCGTGCCCGTGCACTGTTAGGGCCTGGCCCAACGACGCTCGGCACCGTGTGTGGCCCAGGCCCGGGGGCTCCTGTCGGTGTACTAAAGTAGGGGTACCTTAGTACCCCAGACTTGTGCACGGGCAGTTGTAGCACCCTGCGGCAAGGCCCGCCCAGGAAGCGCCAAGAGAAGACCAAGCATTCAAGACAAGGCCCCCGGCAAGAGGAGCTTGCCGGGCCAAGAAGACAAGGCCCCCGGCAAGAGGAGCTTGCCGGGCCAAGAAGACAAGACCCCGGCAAGAGGAGCTTGCCGGGACGACTAAGCCCGTGTAATACCATCCAAGAACAAAGTATACGGGACAGAAGATCGAGACCCCGACAAGAGGAGCTTGTCGGGAAGGCCGAACCCAGGCACCACAAGAGAAGCCCGCCACAGCGCGCTATGCGCCCCGGCAAGGCCTGATAGCCGGCAAGCTATCAGGCACAGGAAGACGACCCCCGCGGCGAGCCACTTGCCGCGGCAAATCGCCAAGTCAAGACTGCGCTCTGGCTCGCCCGCCCACGCGTCGCTCCGGGGCTTCCCCCAAGGGCACGTGGCGGGGCACCGCGCAGCCTGGGGCATGCGGTGGCATGCAGCCACCATCGTGGCGATCGGTGGCGCACCTAACGGTCCGCCTCGGTGCTGCCCGGGCGACCGTGACGGGCATTTAATGCCCTTGTCCCCTACCGTCAGAAGTAGGTATGATAACACTGTGCCGCACTGTAGCGCCACTGTTCCCGCACTGTTACAACTACCACCCCTTTTACACCTTTACCCCTTTCTCTTACGTTGACACCTGTCGGTGACCCCTTTGCGCTATAAAAGGAGGCCCGTGTGCAACGAAAGGGGGGTTCCGAGGTTCCGAGGTTCCGAGGTTCCGAGGTTCGGAGGTTGGGAATCCAGACAGCCATACGCTCGGTGCAGCTAGCTCTCCAAGCTCCCGAGCTCCCCAGTTCAATACAACCAAGCAGGAGTAGGGTTTTACGCGTCCATCGCGGCCCGAACCTGGGTAAACCGCCCGTGTGCTCGCCTCGATCTGCTCTCCGTGCTCCCTCCGCCCCCCTCACCGGACCACGAAAGGGGCTCCGGCCCCATAGGTGCTCGCGGGGGACGCAGTCCGCCCCGACATTAGCCCTCAATACAATGTGAAGAAATAGACAATACATTAGCGATGGTACATGGTCATATGTTTGGAACCTGGTTTTATTATGTACTTTGCAATAAAATACAACTATTATTTTACATGAGTTCACCAGAATAAGTTATGTATATAGACAAAAGCTATTTTGTTTGGTTTTGCTGCCTCCTTAATATCTTCTGTTCTGGTACTACTAATGTAAAACCACAACTTTTCAGCGAGCTATGGAAAAAATGGTGGAACCGCCACGTTCTGAAGGTGGTGAGGCAACTATAACCGCAATGTCAGCTCTTGCTGAAGTGGGTCAGTACCTATCCACTAACAGTGCCAAAAGCACGTTCCTGCGCAATACTGGGTTGGTTGTTAAGGCAATCTCGTCCAAACTGCCTCATGATCAAGATACGCAAGCTCAAAACAATGTTGTATCTGCGCTCCAGACACAAGTCCATTCCCTAACAGAGACGCTTTGTGAAACAAGGAGAGACATTGTTCGATGTTGTCAAGATATGCATGGTTTTGAAACCAGACTATCAGACATTTGCTATGTTGTTCAGGAGCCTGGGAGAACTGAAGGCGAAGGTTATGGTGCTCCATCGGACAATACATCATGAAAATGTAACAGTCAGGTCAAATGAACTGAGCTTCTGAACTTCTGGTGGTGCATTTATCTGCTAGACTGTTAACTTTTATGCCAACCTTCCTTTTGTTTTATAGTTGTAATTTGTTTTGGTGTGATACAAAATTTGTTCTTAACGTGCAGCCATCGGCTAAAGAAAACAGCAAGCCATTTTTGTATAGTGTATGGTGTTCCCTATATTTGCACTGGTGGCGAACATTGATGCCCACCGGCTGTAGTTTACATGGGCCTCCTACGGGCCATAGAAATAATGGGCCTTCTAAGGGCTGTAGAAACAATGGGCCTTCTACGTGGCGTAGAAACAATGGGCCTTATATGGGTCGTAGACACAAAGGGCCTTCTATGGGCTATATCATCAATGGGCCTTCTACGGGCTTATGATCGGTTGGCCAAACATGGGCCAATAACAGACCACATTATGGTCGTAAATGGGCTAGAGTTGAAATCGTCCGTTCATGGGCCGACCGTAACGGGCCATCGTTAATCGGCCGTATTTTGATGACGCTATGAAAATGACCCAACGTATTAACGGGCCACAAACGGGCCGACTGTAACCATGGTCTAAATTTGGCCCACAAGCAAAAAATGACAGTAATGGGCTGTAAGTAAACGAATGTGGAAATGAGCCCAAGAATAAATGGGCCTCGAGAAGGTCGAAAGATAACATGGGCTGGAAACGGCCCAACGGAATAATGGGCCTTAATGGGTATAAAGTGATACACTGTTCATTACGGGCCAGTTTCACCACGGGTCGTTAATGGGTATAAAGTGATACAATGTTCATTACGGGCTAGTTTTACCACGGGTCGTTAATGGGCCGAGAGTAATAAGGGCCTCATATGGGCCAAAAGACGTCATGGGCCATACATGGGCCAGAAGTTAAAATGGGCTGGGATTATATTGGACGGCCCAGATGACGCTACTGGGCCTAATTCGGTTAGGCCGTAAATGGGCCCTGGGTTAGCGGGCTGTAAATGGGCTATATGCGAACAGGCCGTTAACAGGCTTGCCGTGGGCCGGCCCGCCACCTTTTGACCAAGTCAAATGGGATGGCCTTTTCACAGGAATGGGCCTCTGTTGGGTCGTGCCATGTGTCGATGTATCATAGGCGCTTTGTGTCCAATGAGTGGATGACATCTGTCCCAACGGTGAGCCGACACGTGTTTCCTCCAGCCAATGATGATTTTACACGTGGAAAATCCCCATTGGTCGGGGCTTTTAATGGGTTATCGGATCCAAAACCGGACCCGATAGCTTAACGGCGCTCCGTTACAGTGGATGCCATGTGTCGGTCACCCTTGATGAAAGCACTTCTGTGACGCGCGATTTATCGTCATGGAAATAGACACTTCCGTGATGATAATTTTGGTAATGTCATGGAACACTTCTATGACAGCACAGGTATGACTATCTTGATTCTGTCATAAATTTGTCATGGATGTACATGCATGATAGAAAATGTGACCTACTATGACAAACACGTATCATCACGGAAGTGTTTTTTTTATAGTGATAGCTTATACCTTGCCAATGCTTTTCCCTTCAAAGATAAAGGGAAAACCTTCTTCTTAACTTCATCTTCGGGTAAACCTGCAAGATTAAACAATCCGCAAATTTGTTACACATATATCAAGTGCATATCAGGATGTTCGGTTCCATCTCCTGCATAAGGATTAGCTAGCAGTTGTTCTATCATACCCGAAGGAATTTCATATTCAATATTTTTAGTAGGTTCAGTAGGTTGAGGGATAGCTAATTGTGGTTCCGGTCGAGGTGAAGATACCCCGAACAAACCCCTCAAAGGATTGTTTTCCATAGTAACAAGTGACAGTAAATTTTAGCACACTATATAAATGTTTCCTTACCAAAGGTGCTTCACTCCCCGGCAATGGTGCCAGAAAATAGCCTTGATGACCCACAAGTATACGGGATCAATCGTAGCTCTTTTTGATAAGTAAGAGTGTCTCCAACAAGGAGCAGAAGGAAATGACAAGTGGTTTGCAGCAAGGTATTGTGTGCAAGTGCTGAAATTGCAAGTAACAGAGTAGTTTGATAGCAAGATAATTTTTAATGAGGAGGTAACGATAATAGTAACAAAAGTGCAGCAAGATAGCCCAATCCTTTTGAGGCAAAGGACAGGCCAAAACAATCTCTTATAGTAAGCAAAACGTTCTTGAGGGTACACGGGAATTTCATCTAGTCACTTTCATCATGTTGATTCGATTCGTGTTCGCTACTTTGATAATTTGATATGTGGGTGGACCGGTGCTTAGGTGTTGTTCTTACTTGAACAAACCTCTTACTTATGATTAACCCCCTTGCAAGAATCCTCAACTACGAGAAAACTATTAATTATAAATTCTAACCATAGCATTAAACTTTTGGATCCAATCTGTCCCTTACTGAATAGCGCATAAACTAGGGTTTAAGCTTCTGTCACTCTCGCAACCCATCATCTAATAACTACTCCACAATGCATTCCCTTAGGCCCAAATATGGTGAAGTGTCATGTAGTCGATGTTCACATGACACCACTAAGGGAATCACAACATGCATACTATCAAAATATCGAACACATATCAAGTTCACATGATTACTTGCAACAAGATTTCTCCCGTGAGCTCAAGAACAAAAGTAACTACTCACAAATGATAATCATGCTGAAGATTAGAGGGGTATCACTACTGGAATCAGCTACTTTGCCATCTGCCAGCTCTTTGCCGTCTGCTAGCAGACGGCAAAGAAACTCTTTGCCATCAGCTACCAAAAAGCAGACGGCAAAGAAATGGCGGATGGTAAAATAGGCCTTTGCCATCCGCCTGCTCTTTGCCGTCTGCTGGCTGACGGCAAAGAGAGAGGTGCCCCCCCCCCGCCCATTTAGAAAAATCTTAATGCCCTACCTCTTTGTCGTCCGCTAGCAGACGGCAAAGGGAGCTAAAGGCGGACGGCAAAGAGAGGCGGACGGCAAAGAAGGGCCTAACTAATGGTCCCCATCCCTCTGCCCATTACTCTCTGTTCTCTCCCTCTCTCCTCCCCGACGCCCCGCGCCACCAGATCCGCACCCACCGCCGCCCCCGCCACCCCTGCCCCGCCGCCCAGCACCGCCCCCGCACCAGCCCCCCCCCCCCGCCCGGTGTCGCCCCACCACCCCTCCTCCCCCACCCGCCCAGCGCCGCCACTTGCCCCGTCGCCCCACCACCCCTCCGCCCCCACCCCACCGTCGACGCCCCGCCACCCGGCGCCCCCCCCCCCCCCCCCGCCACCGCCCCCGCCGACCGTCACATTGCTCCGGTGAGGGACTACTTCTTTTTTTCTGTTTTTTCATATATTTTTTTGCTGTTTAATTGTTAGTGCTAGGTTGTGTTAGTGTTAGTGTTAGAAAAGAATTAGAAGAAGTAGAAGTAGTAGAAGAAGTAGAAGAAGAAGAAGAAAATAAAAGAAGTAGAAAAAAGAATGAAAAAAGAAAAAGAAGAAAAGAAGTAGAAGAAGAAAGGAAGAAAAGAAAAGAAGTAGAAAAAAGATGAAAAAGAAGAAGAAGAAAATAAGTAGAAGTAGAAGAAGTAGAAGAAGAAGAAAAGAAGAAACGAAAAGAAGTAAAAAGGTAGAAAAAAGATGAAAGAAGAAGAAGAAGAAGAAAGGAAAGAAGAAACGAAAAGAAGTAAAAAGGTAGAAAAAAGATGAAAAGAAGAAGAAGAAGAAGAAAGGAAAGAAGAAGAAGAAGAAGAAGAAGAAGAAGAAGAAGAAGAAGAAGAAGAAAGGAAAGAAGAAGAAGAAGAAGAAGAAGAAGAAGAAGAAGAAGAAGAAGAAAGAAGAAAGAAGAAGAAGAAGAAGAAGAAGAAGAAGAAGAAGAAGAAGAAGAAGAAGAAAGAAGAAGAAGAAAGAAGAAGAAGAAGAAGAAGAAGAGAAGAAAGAAGAAGAAGAAGAAGAAGAAGAAGAAGAAGAAGAAGAAGAAAGAAGAAGAAGAAGAAGAAGAAGAAGAAGAAGAAGAAGAAGAAGAAGAAGAAGAAGAAAGAAGAGAAGAAGAAGAAGAAGAAGAAGAAGAAGAAGAAGAAGAAGAAGAAGAAGAAGAAGAAGAAGAAGAAGAAGAAGAAGAAGAAGAAGAAAGAAGAAGAAGAAGAAGAAGAAGAAGAAGAAGAAGAAGAAGAAGAAGAAGAAGAAGAAGAAGAAGAAGAAGAAGAAGAGAAGAAGAAGAAGAAGAAGAAGAAGAAGAAGAAGAAGAAGAAGAAGAAGAAGAAGAAGAAGAAGAAGAAGAAGAAGAAGAAGAAGAAGAAGAAGAAGAAGAAGAAGAAGAAGAAGAAGAAGAAGAGAAGAAGAAGAAGAAGAAGAAGAAGAAGAAGAAGAGAAGAAGAAGAGAAGAAGAAGAAGAAGAGAAAGAAAGAAGAAGAAGGACCCCCGTGACCCCGACACCCCGACCTCGACACCCCGACCCCCCGACACCCCGACACCCGACCCCCTGACCCCCCCAACCCCGACACCACACCCCAACACCCCGACCCTGACACCCGACCCCCTGACCCCGACACCCCGACCCCGACACGACACCCCGACCCCGAAACAGCACCCCGACCCCGACACGGCACCCCGACACCGACATGACAGCCCGACCCCCGACACCTCCCAAAAAGGTGTTCTTTGGCCTTCCAGAGGCCGACGGGGTCATACATTTGTGAATTATTAGTTGGGTCATATATTTTTCGATTTTGTTATGAAAAACATCATATATAATTGTGTTGATTGGGTAGATTTAAATGTGCAGTTGTTTCATCGCTGTGAGGTTTGGTGTTCGACGACCTCGCCGTGCGCCTGACGAGCTCTGCCCCTTCGTTCGTGGGTGAGCACAAATGACATGTCCTCCTCCCCCATTAATTATTTGCTCTGTTCCGGTGTTGGTGCCGATGAAACTTGATAGCTAGCTATATATGTGTCTTGAATCATCAGTATGTGTAACCAAATATGTGTCTCCCGTTCGAAAGCATCATAGTTATAAATATGCATGCATTTGCATATTTATAACCTTGATTCTTTCGAATTGTCCAATGCTATCCATGGACAGCCCGAGTATGTGTTGATTGGGTTCATTTTCCCAAATGCTTTGCTCCGGATCCGACGCATAAATTTCGTCAGTGCCTCCCATGTTGTTCTCCGGGTACACATCCTCTCTGTTTATTGCAGAGACGTGTATCAGGAGAACAGCGGGGAGGTGTTGCCGAAACTTTGCGTTGGATCCGGAGCATAGCATGGGAAAAGAACCCAATCTACACATACTCGGGTGGGATTAGGACCTATCATTACCTATTAGAGTGTAGGTTGCATGGACGTAATAAAATTGACAAAGTAGATCAACTGATGAATATATACATGGTGAATTACATATATAATTGTTGTGTGTCCAGTAGCTCTGAAAGTCAAGATGAGTGATCGTGCGGGGATGTATACCGGTCACACTGGTCAGAACAAATGGAGCGATGAATGGTTCATAAAAACCAAGGGGTTTGTGCAAGCCGCATTTGCAAATGGCCAGTGGAAAACCTGGTGCCCCTGTGTCCGGTGCGGCAATTGGGAAAAGAGGACAGAGGCTGAAATGGGCAAACACCTATAGAAGAGTGGTTTTACACCCGATTATCGGTGTGGACATTCGATGGTGAGTCTGCCCAACATGACCGAGCTGAGGTGGATCGTCGCATCGACGAGCATGGTACCAGGATGGAAAACATGGTGCAAGACTATGATGATGCTCGGGATTCGGATGAGGAGATGGAGGAATCTGCAAAGGCCTTCAATGAAATGTTGGAGTCTTCAAAACGTCCGCTCCACGAGCACACTGAGCTTTGTTAGTTGGATGCCATCTCACAAGTAATGGCTCTGAAGGCTCAGTTCAACTTGGGCAGAGAATGCTACGACGCAATTATGACAGTATTTGGACACTTTCTACCCAAAGGCCATGTAATGCCTGCAAACCTGTAGCAGTCGGACAAAATCCTCCGTGCATTGAAGATGCCCTATGAGAAGATACATGCCTGTGAGAAAGGATGTGCCTTATTTAGGCTTGACTATGCGAACTTAAACTATTGTCCCATTTGCAAGTCTTCCAGGTATATTGTGGTAGACAATGGTATGGGTGAGAAGACACAAACCAAAATCCCCGTTAGTGTTCTTCGGTATATGCCAATCGTACCAAGACTTCAACGTCTTTTCGTGGTCGAGGAGACGGCCAGACAGATGACATGGCACAAAATAGGCAAAAGAACCGAACTAGATGCAGATGGGAATCTGATGATGGTACACACATCGGATGGTGTTGCGCGGAATTTTTTTGATGAATTACATGCTGACAAAGCGGCAGATCCGAGGCATCCTCGAGTCGGCATCAGCACGGATGGGTTCAGTGTGTTTGGTATGACGGCAGCCCAATACAGTTGTTGGCCCGTATTTGTCGTTCCACTCAATCTCCCCCCCCCCCCGGACAGATTATGCAAAGAAAGAACATTTTCCTGACGTTGATAATTCCAGGGCCCAACTATCCGGGGAAAAATATGAATGTGTACATGCAGCCGCTTAAGGACGAATTGCAAGAAGCCCGGGATAATGGGTTCAAGACATACGACGCCTATAGCAAACGGAACTTCATAATGCGTGTCTGGTACATGTACTCGACGCATGACTTGCCGGCGTATGCGCTATTCGTTGGCTGGTGTGTGCATGGAAGGTTCCCGTGCCCCACATGCAAGGGAGCTCTTGAGTTTCGTTGGCTTCAGGCTGGTCGCAAGTTTTCTTGCTTCGACATGCATAGACAGTTCCTGGATCCTCGCCATAAGTTCAGGAAAGACAAGAAGAACTTCATCAGAGGTAGAGTTGTTAAAAACTCTACACCACCTGCATTGACAGGCCAACAGACCCTGGATCAGTTAAACGCTCTCGAGCCAGATCCAGAGCGTCCAGGGTACTTCAAGGGTTATAATTCTAAGCACGCCTGGACTCACAAAACATGCTTATGGGATCTGCCTTACTTCAAAGACCTCCTTTGCCCACAGAACATCGACATGATGCACACTGAGAAGAATATCGCCGAGGCACTTTTTGGTACACTGTTCGGCATAGATGGGAAGTCAAAGGATAATGTTAAGGCTAGAGTCAATCTGGAGGCAGATAGGCCATTACAAAACATGAAAGAACCGAAAGGAAAGCAGAACTGGACGAAGCCAAAGGCATGGTTCAATCTTGGAAGGCCAGCTATGAGGGAAATTATCTTGTGGGTGCAACAGCAGTTGATGTTCCCCGATGGGTATGCAGCGAATCTAAAGAGGGGAGTGAATCTTGATAAATTGAAGATATTTGGTCTCAAGAGTCATGATTGGCACATATGGATTGAGAGGGTAATGCCGGTGATGTTGCGTGGCTTCATCCCTGAGGATGAATGGCTAGTACTGGCAGAACTCAGCTATTTCTTCCGTGTTCTTTGTGCGAAAGAACTATCGCCTGGCGTGCTAGAAGAAATGGAAGAGTTGGCGCCGGAGTTGATCTGCAAGTTAGAGAAGATCTTTCCACCGGGCTTCTTTAATCCAATGCAGCATTTGATTTTGCATCTCCCGACCGAGGCAAGATTGGGGGGCCCGTGCAAAATCGTTGGTGCTACCCAACTGAGAGGATGTAGAAGACGCTTCGAGAAAAATGTAAAAATAAACGTAGAATTGAAGCATCGATGGCTGAGGCATTCATCACTGAGGAGGCGGCAAACTTCGTGACAGCACAATACGAAGCCAAAAATCGTCATTTGCACACCAGCCAGTGTTTCAAATCCAGTATCTTTGGATAACGAAGAATGGCGGACCATTTCGTTCTATATCTTCAACAACCTAATAGAAGTGCGGCTGTACATCGAGTAAGTTCTCGGTACATTGTTTTGCAACTTCTATTTCCTTTGAACTGCTCTTATTCCTGGATATTTCATACAGTCAATACGTCGCCATATTCTCGTATGGAGCAGTGATCCAAAAGGATTCCGTCAAAGAGTATGAGCTTCTCGCAAAGCAAGGAGGCGGCTATCCCGGTTTCATCTCTTGGTTCAAACAAACGGTAATTTCTATTAGACAATTTCATTTCATTCGCTAATTTGTGTGTAATGCAACAATCCTTTCATATTAAACTTGTAGGCTAATTCAGAGTCTATGGACGCCAGATTGAGACAAGTCGCTAATGGTTTTGACTATAAGGTCCGTTCATTTGACAAGTACGACATCAACGGGTATCGCTTTCGTACCTATGGCAAAGAGCTATCTATGGCCAACCGAAACTCTACAAATTGTTGTGTATCTGCTATCGGCGAAGGAGGTACCGAGTATTATGGGAGAGTTGAAGCAATTTATGAACCTCTATTCTATGGTGAAAACCCACCGAATGTCGTAGTCTTCAAATGTTATTGGTTTCAGCCGAAGGAGACTAGAAGGACTCATGAACATATAGGGCTAGTTGAAATCAACCAAAGCACCCATTTAGATGTTCCTGATGTCTATAGTACGGCTCAACAGGCGACCCAAGTATTCTATCTACCGTGGGCCTGCCAAACTAATCCAAATCTAAAAGGTTGGGATGTCGTTTATGAAGTGCCGCCACGTGCTAGACTTTCTCCCCCAAAGGAAGAGGATTACGAACCTCACATTAACCAAGACACATATGAAGGAGAATTCTTCCAAGAGACACGTCTTTCCAAAAAGCGTTTCAAGAACCGCTATACTTCACCCCAAAACATTGAAGTAGACAACGACAGTGAATCCGACAACACCCTAGAGGAGGAACAAGAAGAGCCGGAACAAGAAGAGGTTACTGTTGCGGATGACCTGTCAATGCTTGACCGATTACGTCAAGGTGGCATTGCACATGTTGATGCCACTGAACCCTATGAGCCCATCATTGATTATAGTGATGATGATGATTATGCATTTATTGATGACACTGATTGATATTATTAGTAGTGTTAGGTATTCAATTTTTTATGTTGTACTTGATGATGATACACTTAAGTGATATACATATTATTATTCATGTCGGTATTTTTTATGTTGTACTAATTTTGTTTATTCTTTTTCATGGCAGGTGTTGAAAGATGGTGGGCGCTGGTCAGGAGCGCGCCGAGGCCCCTTCTTCGTCGGCGCGTGGTGTGAGGTCTTCCGTTTTACCTAAGTTAGCTCTGAAACGATTTGTACTTAGCTTACTTATGTCAAAAATTGCACAATTAGCTTAGTTAGTTCATAAACGATCCATTTTACCTAAGTTAGCTCTAAAATGACCCATTTTACCTTAGTTAGCTTATAAATGATCCAGTTTATCCAAGTTAGCTCTAAAATGACCCATTTTACCTAGATTAGCTCCTAAATGATCCATTTTACCTACGTTAGCTTTAAAATGACCCATTTCACCTAGGTTAGCTCCAAAATGATCCATCTTACCTAGGTTAGCTTATGTGACGCCCGGATAATTAAGCTACAGTAACCTCCTGCTAATGATGCCAGGTCATCACTCTTACTGTTGCTAATCCTCACTTGATCCAAGTCACTGTTCAGTTTCAAATTCAAATCTAAAGTAAAAAATTCAAATTTGTCAAACTTCAAAACTAAAATGTTCGTAGTGTGGAAAATAATCCCCGAATATTTGTCATGTTAGAACCAACCTCTTTTGGTTTCCCAAAGTGCCCCTGGAATTTATTTAGTTGTCCAACAGCTTTTAAAATTGGCATTTTCAATTTCTAAAAATGGTTAGGCAACTCCTTTTGGCCTCAAACTTTTTGTGACTCCTAGAATTGATGTGTTTGATTTATGTGACAAACCCCTTTTCTAACAAAACTCATTTACTTTTACAAATTAATAGAAAACAGTAGCCAAAATTTGAAAGCAGAAACTAAAATGTGAAAACCGAATAGAAGAGGCCCCCATGTTTACCTGGGCCACTAGGCCCAATTCGCAAAGCCAGCCAAACACCCCTTCATCCCCTTCCTCCCTATTCACGCAACCCGGTGGACGCAGAGCGTCCGTCCACGGCGCCGATGGCCACGGGGCGGCCATCCGGCGGCTCCCTGGCGACCTACAAGGACGCCCGCGGCCTCCCCTAACCCTAGACGCCCCCAGTTCCCCCTCTCGCCCTCTCTCTCCCCAGATCCCCTCTTCCACCTCCTCACCTGACGCGCCCGTTGCCGTCGCCGCACCACCACCGCGGCCACCGCCATCCCCGGGCGCCCCCGACATGTCTCGCCGCATCGCCATGCCAAGGAGGAGCATGCCGTCGTCCTCTTCATCCACGCAGAGCGCCATCACCTAGGACGCCATGGAGCCATCACCTCGTTCTTCTTCCCCGTCGGCCATCGCGCACCTCGTCGTCGATTCACCTTGCTCCGGCCCGTCCTCGGCTTCCCGGACGCACCCACGAGCTCCGTGGTGAGCTCCTCTGTCGATCCCCTCCCTTTACCCGTCGATTCGGTCGCCGTAGGTTCCCTCCCCCGAGCTTTGCCGCTGCGGTCAGAGCTTCGCTCCACGCGCGCCATGGCCGCGCTCCCGGTGCCCTCTGACTTTCACCAGCTCGCCCCGCCTGCTGTCGCCCTTGCACGTCCGCGCCCATCCCTGCTGCCCCGCTGCTGCCATGCTGCGCCGCCGCTCGCTCCACCCGCCTCCTGTGCCGCCGTTTGCTCGGCGCCCCTGCCGCGCCTGCTACTGCCCCGGCAGCCCCGAACACCACATCCCCGGCCACCGCACCCCGGCCTACCCTGGCGCTGCCTCGCCGCCGGACCGCGAGCCCACTAGGGCCTCTCCTGCGTGGGGCCGTGCCCTGTTTTCCTCCCCTCGCGCTGGCCGCCGGCGCTCCTCTACGAGCAGCCGCGCGTGCTGCCCAGCCGTGGGGCCGGCATGCTTAATTAGGGGGGGCTAATCCCCCCTTTAGTGATTAATTTTCCCCTAACCCTCACTAACCGGTGGACCCCCTCTCTAAATAGCTAGTTTTCAAAAAAACTGAGGCACTAACATGCGGGCCCTGCTGTTAATTTAAAATCCTATACTAAATCAAAGCTACCTAAGACAATGACAAATGGGCCCCACAACACTATTCACGTTTGACCGGTCAATTGTTGACTGTTGAGTCAACAGTTGACCTGGCCCACTGTCAGCCTCTCTGTGTACACAGGGCTGGGTACCCATAGTATTTTATTCTTTATTTTCGAATTAATATTAATTTCAGAATTTTGTTAACACTTTGAAAAAATAATAGAAAATTATCCGTAACTCGGATGAAAAAGATTTCTACATGAAAGTTGCTCAGAACGACGAGATGAATCCGGATACGCGGTCCGTTCATCCTCCACACATCCCTAGCATAGAGAACCTGCAGCTTTCCCCTCCGTTTCATCTGTCCGAAAAATGCAAACATCGGGAAAACTTTCCCGGATGTTTCCCCCCTTCCACGGTACCGCGTTGCACCGCGTTAGAACACGTCTAGCTCTGCCTGTTGTCCTGTTATGCACTTGCTTACTATGTATTTACTATTTCTTCCCCCTCTTCTCTCCGGTAGACCCCGAGACTGCCGTTGATGCCACTATGATCGACTACGTCACCGACGACCCCTCTCTTTTGCCAGAGCAACGAGGCAAGCCCCTCCTTGATCACCAGATATCGCCTATTCTTATCTCTACTGCTTGCATTAGAGTAGTGTAGCATGTTACTGCTTTCCGTTAATCCTATACTGCTGCATAGCCTGTCCTTGCTACTACTGTTGTTACCTTTACCTGCTATCCTACTGTTTAGTATAGGATGCTAGTGTTCCTTCAGTGGCCCTACACTCTTGTCCGTCTGCCATGCTATACTACTGGGCCGTGATCACTTCGGGAGGTGATCACGGGCATACTATATACTTTACACTGTTACATTACCTGTGATACTGTTCGGAGATGGGGGCTGAAGGGGCAGGTGGTTCCACCCAGGTAGTGGTGGGCCTGGGTTCCCGACGGCCCCTGAATGTTACTTTGTGGCGGAGCGACAGGGCAGGTTCAGACCACCTAGGAGAGAGGTGGGCCTGGCCCTGGTCGGCGTTCGCGGAAACTTAACACGCTTAACGAGATCTGGGTATTTGATCTGAGTCTGGCCATTTGGTCTATACGCACTAACCACCTACGCGGGAGTAGTTATGGGTATGCCGACGTCGTGGTATCAGCCGAAGCACTTCGTGACGTCAGCGACTGAGCGGCGCGCGCCGGGTTGGACCGCGTAACGTGACTTCCTTTGTAATGGAGGTTGCTAGGTCTGCTCTCCGGCCGCGTACACAATGTGCAGGTGTGCAATGGGCGATGGGCCCAGACCCCTGCGCGCATAGGATTTAGACTGGCGTGCTGACCTCTCTGTTGAGCCTAGGTGGGGCTGCGACGTGTTGATCTTCCGAGGCCGGGCATGACCCAGGAAAGTGTGTCCGGCCAAATGGGATCAAGCGTGTTGGGCTATGTGGTGCACCCCTGCAGGGAAGTTTATCTATTCGAATAGCCGTGTCCCTCAGTAAAAGGACGACCCGGAGTTGTACCTTGACCTTAGGACAACTAGAACCGGATACTTAATAAAACACACCCTTCCAAGTGCCAGATACAACCCGGTGATCGCTATCTAACAGGGCATCGAGGAGGGGATCGCCGGGTAGGATTATGCTATGCGATGCTACTTGGAGGACTTCAGTCTACTCTCTTCTATATGCTGCAAGACGGAGGCTGCCAGAAGCGTAGTCTTCGACAGGATTAGATATCCCCCTCTTATTCTGGCATTCTGCAGTTCAGTCCACTGATATGGCCCCTTACACATATATCCATGCATATGTAGTGTAGTTCCTGGCTTGCGAGTACTTTGGATAAGTACTCACGGTTGCATTGTTTCCCCTTTTCCCCCATACCTTTATCCGATTGCTGCGACCAGACGATGGAGCCCAGGATCCAGACGCCACCGTCGATGACGACTACTATCCCGGAGGTGCCTACTACTACGTGCTGCCTGCTGACGACGACCAGGAGTAGTTAGGAGGATCCCAGGCAGGAGGCTTGCGCCTCTTTCGATCTGTATCCCAGTTTGTGCTAGCCTTCTTAAGGCAAACTTGTTTAACTTATGTCTGTACTCAGATATTGTCGCTTCCGCTGACTCGTCTATGATCGAGCACTTGTATTCGAGCCCTCGAGGCCCCTGGCTTGTATTATGATGCTTGTATGACTGATTTTATTTGTAGAGTTGTGTTGTGATATCTTCCCGTGAGTCCCTGATCTTGATCGTACACATTTGCGTGCATGATTAGTGTACGATTGAATCAGGGGCGTCACAAGTTGGTATCAGAGCCGACTGCCTATAGGTAGCCCCCTTTCCAACTCCTTGGCCGAAGTTGAGTCCAGTCGATGAAAATTGTTTTACTAACATGGCTATGCGGCCCATGGGCCCACGTCGCCATTGGGTGGTATTAAGATCTTTTATTCCTCGACCTTTAATCTGGGACTCTGAACTCTCTTCTATTCGGGTTAAATGATTTTGCTAAAATCTAACTTTATGTTCTCGAAAATACTTCCTCCCTGGGAGCCCCTTCTGGCCAGATGATCGCCTACTTGAACCAGAAGATTCTGAAGACACTCTCTGATGCTTTCCCGAGACCCTTGTGCCCTTCTCCATTGCGATCCCTACCACCGATAAATCTTTATAGATAAATACATACACTTGTCGTTCTTACCTTTATTCCCGGCTGCTCTTGTTATTACAAGATACACCGAAAATTCTCTCTATTGTTCTGAGAATACTTTGTGGCTACTGCCTTGCAGTTCTTTGCCACCTGAATACCCCTATGGATAATTTCTCGCACTCATCGAGTATCCGCTCATCCCCAGTTGATTCTGGTATTTCACAAAAGCTTTTGAAATACCATTCGATCTTCCGAAGATCCTCAACAACCTATTGCTCTTGAAATTCTTGGTTGCTTGCATTGGGATTAAATCCTATAAGTCTGGTAATCTTACTGGCATACTTTGTCATTATCATTTTAAGTCGGTTGATCCAATATGATGTGAATGCTCTCAATCCTCAGTCATATCCTTGAATTCATCCTTCCGGCTCAGACGTCATTTCAAACGTGAGCTGGTTCTCGCCAATCAAATTGTTATCGATTGTGCCCCTAAGTATATTGAACTTATCCATCCTTGATCGGAGCGTCTGCTTCTGATACTTCACTCTGTAAATCATAATTCCTTTGCAATTGAGCTCTAAGTTACTCAGTTGTTTCTATAATCCAATGTCTTTGCATTGATTCTTCCTCTGGTTGAGAGCCGATACTCACATCAGATCCTTTATGGACCATCGAAACCTTGTTGGACTTTATCCGACAACGTCCTTCATATTCAATCACTTTGGAAGTTCTTTCCCTGATATGTAATGCCTTTGGTAAATTGTATCCTCTGCTTTGTGAACCATGCTCTACTTTCGAGCTTGTGTTAATTACTTCTAAAAATTTGTGCTATATGTTTCTAAGATACCCTGATGGGTTGAACCTATGCCTTCCCCAAACCGTATGAACCCGAAAGTTTTCGCGAGTCATACCCTTCTGTTGTTTCGCCAGATAAAATTTCTACACTACAACTTCATCAAAAGCGAGAAGTAAAATGAAAGGTTATGCATTGAAGAAGTGGGAGTCGGCCTTGAGCCTTTGCGTTCATGCCCATGGACCCGATGTGGAACTTATCATGGAAGCTTCTTGCAAAATATTTAATCATTTGGGTAATTCTTTCAGTGTCATTAAATTGGATCCCCTGCAGCTATGGTTCCGACCATATTATTCTTCTTTGATCCCATTTCTCGGACAAGTTGAAGTACTTGTCTTCTGCAGGTCAATACATCTATACAACCTCTATTTTGCTCTACCTTCGAGTATACCCTCAGGTATCTCGAGATTATCATGGAACTGCATAACTCCTTATGAGTTCTTCATCAAGTGTTACATTCTCACTGATTCCATTTTTTCACGGGCTCTGAGTTATTAAATACTCAAAGACACCGATAACTGACTCGAGTCTGCACCGCGATTAAACAACTCTTGGTAACCTTCATTACTACGAGTTTAATAACTCTTCAAGTCATTCCTAGCCTAATCGGCTATACCATTATCGTGCCAAATTTTAACTGCGCTACCTAGTCCTTCTTTCCGAAGCACAATTTTTGACGATGAGCTAAGATTACGTCGATCTTCCTTGTCATATCAGTTCGCCTTGAACAACAAGCTTGATTTCAAGTTTGTGTCGTACCCATTGTTCCAATAACCTCTTGCTTCATCATTCATTTGACTTGATGTCATCACTGATCGATTACATCTTCAGGTAATCTCTCGACAAATGTGTCGTGATCATTATCAACATTCTGAGCTCTCCCAGAATATTAATCAAATTCATGATGAGAATTACCATCCTTGCCCCTCGATGATTTGTGTTGTCATTGACTACTTCCTTGCCTTCTTTCCAACACAAACTTGTTCGTGTTGTGGCTATACCTTGAGTTCTAGCTATCCAGCTTGTCTTATGTCCTACCTTGAAGTAATACCATCTTATATATCAAGAATGTTGTGAGAATTTCACCACCTCTTAAGAAATTCTTGGTATGGTGATACTTCTCACCCTCACCATTCTTTCTTGGTACCCGTGTTGTTTCTAACCGGAATACCGACAATTGAACTATGATGTGTGAATTCAAAACTTCTAGCAACCCTATTGCTTTGAAGTGAATGGTCGAGTTTCATTCTAATTCTTTTGTTCGCCAAGTCACCATTCTAACATTGATCGTGCAACCCAGCCCATATTTCGGGTGCACCTTTCAACCAATGTTTAATTATGTATGTCTTTCCTCGAGCATACATCGTTATATCATTTGATATGACTAATGTTATCTCCTTGTTCACATAAATGTGGAAATCCATCTTTTTCGAAATCTTAACGAGATGTTGCTGAATCCATCAGCCACCTCCTCATCTCTTCTTGGATTAATGATGAACTCTTGTTTCGGAACTCGCTTCCATAGTTCATTTCCTGTAAATCTTAAAATGTTGTCTCGTCAATTTGTGTCGCACCTTTTCTTCCCAGACATCCTGAGTCTGAGGTATCCTAACACTGATCAGCTCTGAATCTCGGTCAGATATGATGGTTGGAACACTTTCCAAGAGTCACAACATTGGTCTTTATATGACCCGGTAAGGTGATGTCATGCCCAACACACCTGGCCGAAGGACCTATTGTTATAGTTTCCTTTTTAGCAAGGTTATCCAATCTTCCATGAGGAAATTGTAAGACTTACTCTATAAGTTGTTCCGATGGATCCTTTCTGTAGCCAAAGTCTGACCTTTCCCTGATGACCATGTCAACACTATCCTGAAGCATATGTGTGGTACTCCGATCATCAACACGAACATTGGGAGCACAATGCTAACTGTTCTTGATCAATTATCCAGACACCGTTGTATGGGTAAACCTCATAAATTCCTTGCCCCTTTGTCTAAATGGTTTAATACTTGGAGCCCTATCATGCTCTGCCTTTCCTTGGGAAAGTTATACTCTAATATTTGGGTATAAACACCTTTCCTTTCCATTGGTCTGATTATCATAATAATCACATTTTCCTTTCCATTGTTTCGTTTCACCTTTCTTGTAATCCAACTTGTCTAAGCAGAGATAATTCCCTGCTTAAGTAAACACCTCGGTGTACATTCTTTGTCAGTAAGACCTTGTTACCATTGTTTATGACATTTCGGTAGCCGCCGATGGACGAGAACTTTGCCTATTGGTCCGCCTCGCCTTGCGAGCAGGAAAATGGTTCTCTCCGTCCCTCGCCCTTGGTACCAACGTTGTCGCCAACATAACTGACAAGTTGTCCTGACCTGCCTTGCAATCATGGCCGTGCAAATGTTAGCACCCTTCCTGCTTTTAACCCACATGGTGGGCCCATAACCCACATTTCCACAGGATCGAAACCTGACTCTCTCGTACATCCCTATTTTCCAAAATTGTTCCTCGCACTTGGCTTCGTATGTAAATCACGAGCCACCTTCCTAGTGGTATATTCTGGCATCAGACGCAATACTTATTCCCATTGCTCTGAACCCCTTTCACTCTCTGTTTTAGGCAACGAACGATTACCTACCTGATTGAAGCTTCTTATTGCACCCCATTACCTTGCTCTCGATGAATTTCTTGAATTTAAACTCGAGAGATGCCTCTATGCCACGTTCACTGAGAGAGCCCCCAATTACCTATCTTGTGTTGAGCTCCGTCCTTCCCATGTCTTTCCCCCTTACTCCACCCCTTAAATCTCGGGACGAGATTTCTTGTAGTGGAGGAGAATTGTGATGCCCGGATAATTAAGCTACAGTAACCTCCTGCTAATGATGCCAGGTCATCACTCTTACTGTTGCTAATCCTCACTTGATCCAAGTCACTGTTCAGTTTCAAATTCAAATCTAAAGTAAAAAATTCAAATTTGTCAAACTTCAAAACTAAAATGTTCGTAGTGTGGAAAATAATCCCCGAATATTTGTCATGTTAGAACCAACCTCTTTTGGTTTCCCAAAGTGCCCCTGGAATTTATTTAGTTGTCCAACACCTTTTAAAATTGGCATTTTCAATTTCTAAAAATGGTTAGGCAACTCCTTTTGGCCTCAAACTCTTTGTGACTCCTAGAATTGATGTGTTTGATTTATGTGACAAACCCCTTTTCTAACAGAACTCATTTACTTTTACAAATTAATAGAAAACAGTAGCCAAAATTTGAAAGCAGAAACTAAAATGTGAAAACCGAATAGAAGAGGCCCCCCTTGTTTACCTGGGCCACTAGGCCCAATTGGCAAAGCCAGCCCAACACCCCTTCATCCCCTTCCTCCCTGTTCACGCAACCCGGTGGACGCAGAGCGTCCGTCCACGGCGCCGATGGCCACGGGGCGGCCATCCGGCGGCTCCCCGGCGACCTACAAGGACGCCCGTGGCCTCCCCTAACCCTAGACGCCCCCTAGTTCCCCATATCGCCCCCTCTCTCCCCAGATCCCCTCTTCCCCCTCCTCACCTGACGCGCCCGTTGTCGTCACCGCACCACCATCGCGGCCACCGCCATCCCCGGGCGCCCCCGACGTGTCTCGCCGCATCACCATGCCAAGGAGGAGCATGTCATCGTCCTCTTCATCCACGCAGAGCGCCATCACCTAGGACGCCATGGAGCCATCACCTCGTTCTTCTTCCCCGTCGGCCATCGCGCACCTCGTCATCGATTCACCTTGCTCCGGCCCGTCCTCGGCTTCCCTGACGCACCCACGAGCTCCGTGGTGAGCTCCTCTGCCGATCCCCTCCCTTTTCTCGTCGATTCGGTTGCCGTAGGTGCCCTCCCCCAAGCTTTGCCGCTGTGGTCAGAGCTTCGCTCCACGCTCGCCATGGCCGCGCTCCCGGTGCCCTCTGACTGTCACCGGCTCGCCCCGCCTTTTGTCGCCCTTGCACGTCTGCGCCCATCCCTGCTGCCCCGCTGCTGCCATGCTGCGCCGCCGCTCGCTCCACCCGCCTCCTGTGTCGCCGTTTGCTCGGCGCCCCCGCCGCGCCTGCTACTGCCCCGGCAGCCCCGAACACCACGTCCCCGGCCACCGCTCCCCGGCCTACCCTGGCGCTGCCTCGCCGCCCGACCACGAGCCCTCTAGGGCCTCTCCTGCGTGGGGCCGTGCCCTATTTTCCTCCCCTCGTGCTAGCCGCCGGCGCTCCTCTGCGAGCAGCCGCGCGTGCTGCCCAGCCGTGGGGCCGGCATGCTTAATTAGGGGGGCTAATCCCGCCCTTTAGTGATTAATTTTCCTCTAACCCTCACTAACCGGTGGACCCCCTCTCTAAATAGCTAGTTTTTAAAAAACTGAGGCACTAACATGCGGGCCCTGCTGTTAATTTAAAATGCTATACTAAATCAAAGCTACCTAAGACAATGACAAATGGGCCCCACAACACTATTCACGTTTGACCGGTCAATTGTTGACTGTTGAGTCAACAGTTGACCTGGCCCACTGTCAGCCTCTCTGTGTACATAGGGCTGGGTACCCATAGTGTTTTATTCTTTATTTTCGAATTAATATTAATTTCAGAATTTTGTTAACACTTTGAAAAAATCATAGAAAATTATCCGTAACTCGGATGAAAAAGATTTCTACATGAAAGTTGCTCAGAACGACGAGACGAATCCGGATACGCAGTCCGTTCGTCCTCCACACATCCCTAGCATAGAGAACCTGAAGCTTTCCCCTCCGTTTCATCTGTCCGAAAAATGCAAACATCGGGAAAACTTTCCCGGATGTTTCCCCCCTTCCACGGTACCGCGTTGCACCGTGTTAGAACACGTCTAGCTCTGCCTGTTGTCCTGTTATGCACTTGCTTACTATGTATTTACTGTTTCTTCCCCCTCTTCTCTCCGGTAGACCCCGAGACTGCCGCTGATGCCACTGTGATCGACTACGTCACCGACGACCCCTCTCTTTTGCCAGAGCAACCAGGCAAGCCCCTCTTTGATCACCAGATATCGCCTATTCTTATCCTACTGCTTGCATTAGAGTAGTGTAGCATGTTACTGCTTTCCGTTAATCCTATACTGCTGCATAGCCTGTCCTTGCTACTGCTGTTGTTACCTTTACCTGCTATCCTACTGTTTAGTATAGGATGCTAGTGTTCCATCAGTGGCCCTACACTCTTGTCCGTCTGCCATGCTATACTACTGGGTCGTGATCACTTCGGGAGGTGATCACGGGCATACTATATACTTTACACTATTACATTACCTGTGATACTGTTCGGAGATGGGGGCTGAAGGGGCAGGTGGTTCCACCCAGGTAGTGGTGGGCCTGGGTTCCCGACGGCCCCCGAATGTTACTTTGTGGCGGAGCGACAGGGCAGGTTCAGACCACCTAGGAGAGAGGTGGGCCTGGCCCTGGTCGGCGTTCGCGAAAACTTAACACGCTTAACAAGATCTGGGTATTTGATCTGAGTCTAGCCATTTGGTCTATACGCACTAACCACCTACGCGGGACTAGTTATGGGTATCCCGACGTCGTGGTATCAGCCGAAGCACTTCCTGACGTCAGCGACTGAGCAGCGCGCGCCAGGTTGGACCGCGTAACGTGACTTCCTTTGTAATGGAGGTTGCTAGGTCTGCTCTCCGGCCGCGTACGCAACGTGCAGGTGTGCAATGGGCGATGGGCCCAGAACCCTGCGCGCATAGGATTTAGACCGGCGTGCTGACCTCTCTATTGAGCCTAGGTGGGGCTGCGACGTGTTGATCTTCCAAGGCCGGGCATGACCCAGGAAAGTGTGTCCGGCCAAATGGGATCAAGCGTGTTGGGCTATGTGGTGCACCCCTGCAGGGAAGTTTATCTATTCGAATAGCCGTGTCCCTCGGTAAAAGGACGACTCGGAGTTGTACCTTGACCTTATGACAACTAGAACCGGATACTTAATAAAACACACCCTTCCAAGTGCCAGATACAACCCGGTGATCGCTATCTAAGAGGGCATCGAGGAGGGGATCGTCGGGTAGGATTATGCTATGCGATGCTACTTGGAGGACTTCAGTCTACTCTCTTCTATATGCTGCAAGACGGAGGCTGTCAGAAGCGTAGTCTTCGACAGGATTAGATATCCCCCTCTTATTCTGGCATTCTGCAGTTCAGTCCACTGATATGGCCCCTTACACATATATCCATGCATATGTAGTGTAGTTCCTGGCTTGCGAGTACTTTGGATGAGTACTCACGGTTGCATTGTTTCCCCTTTTTCCCCATACCTTTATCCGATTGCTGCGACCAGACGATGGAGCCCAGGATCCAGACGCCACCGTCGATGACGACTACTATCCCGGAGGTGCCTACTACTACGTGCTGCCTGCTGACGACGACCAGGAGTAGTTAGGAGGATCCCAGGCAGGAGGCCTGCACCTCTTTCGATCTGTATCCCAGTTTGTGCTAGCCTTCTTAAGGCAAACTTGTTTAACTTATGTCTGTACTCAGATATTGTCGCTTCCGCTGACTCGTCTATGATCGAGCACTTGTATTCGAGCCCTCGAGGCCCCTGGCTTGTATTATGATGCTTGTATGACTTATTTTATTTGTAGAGTTGTGTTGTGATATCTTCCCGTGAGTCCCTGATCTTGATCGTACACATTTGCGTGCATGATTAGTGTACGATTGAATCGGGGGCGTCACAGCTTATAAATGATCCAGTTTATCCAAGTTAGCTCTAAAATGACCCAATTTACCTAGAGTAGAACGATCCATTTCACCTAAGTTAGCTAAAAACGATCCATTTCACCTAAATTAGCACTTAAATGATCCATTTCACCTAAGTTAGCTCAAAAACGATCCATTTCACCTAAGTTAGCTCAAAAACGATCCATTTCACCTAAGTTAGCTAAAAAACGATCCATTTCACCTAAGTTAGCAAAAAACGATCCATTTCACCTAAATTAGCTCTTAAATGATCCATTTCACCTAAGTTAGCTAAAAACGATCCATTTCACTTTAGTTAGCTCAAAAACGATCCATTTCACCTTAGTTAGCTCAAAAGTGATGCCCTTCACCTTAGTTAGCTCATAAATGACCCATTTCAACTAAGTTAGCTCATAAATGATCCATTTCAACTAAGTTAGCTCATAAACGACCCATTTCAACTTAGTTAGCTCATATATTATCCATTTCACCTAAGTTAGCTCATAAATGAGATATACTTCTTGTTCTAGTCTTCTTCTTCTAGTCACCTATTTCTAACTTTATTATTTGCCATTTTGCAGATTTCATTCACTTCATGGAAGCTAGCTTGCTATGATGGAGTGCTTGCTTTTTCTTGATGAAACTTTGCATTGTATCTAGCTTGCTATGATGGAACTTGCTATCTTGATGAAACTTTGCATTGTAATATGTATATGGATGGAACAATGTGTATGGATGGAACTTGATGGAACTTGCTTATGTATGAATGGATGAAACTTATGTGCTGGATATGTGATATGATTGCTGTTAAATAGCCCTGTGAAATATATCTATATATGTCATATATATTTGCTGTGAAAATTGTTGGATTAAAAAAACAAAAAAAGAGCCAATATGCAGGCTCTTTGCGGTCTGCCACCGACGGCAAAGGGCTCTTTTCCATCAGCAGCAGACGGCAAAGAGGCCACATGGCAGGCAAATGTGCTGCCTGGGAGCTGACCCATTTGGTCAGTTTGCCTACAGTGGCAGACGGCAAAGAGGAAAGAGTTTTGCCGTCAGCGGCGGATGGCAAAGGCCTACCGTGTAGTGACGTCCAGCTGACATCATTCGGCCGACGGCAAAGGCAGGTCAAAATTTGCCGTCAACGACGAACGGCAAAGGCCTGCCGTTAGGCACCTAATGGAATAACGACGCAATTATTGCCATCAGCTGCTGATGGCAAAGATCCCTTTGCCGTCAGCCGCCAAAAGCAGACGGCAAAGTAGCTCTTTGCCGATCCTTTCTTTGCCGGAGTCGTTTGCCGTCCGCCGTTCATGCCTTTGCCGTCTGCCGTGGCTGATGGAAAAGTAGTTGATTCCTGTAGTGTATTAAATAGCATATTGGATCTAAACATATAATCTTCCACCAAATAAACCATATAGTAATCAACTACAAGATGTAATCAACACTACTAGTCACCCACAAACACCAATCTATAGTTCCGGTACAAAGATTGAACACAAGAGATGAACTAGGGTTTGAGATGAGATGGTGCTGTTGTAGATGTTGATGGAGGTTGCCCTCCCCAAGATGGGAGATTTGTTGGTAATGATGATGACGATGATTTGCCCCTCCGGGAGGGAAGTTCCCTCGGCGGAACCGCTCCACCGGAGGGCAAAAGTGCTCCTGCCCAAGTTCCGCCTCGAGATGGCGGCGCTCCATCCCGAAAGTCCTCCCCTTATTTTTTTTCTAGGTTAAAATGATTTATATACCAGAAGATGCGCACCGGAGGTGGGCCGAGGGGAGCACAACCCACCAGGGCGCGCCTGGGATCCCTGGCGCGCCCAGGTGGGTTGTGCCCACCTGGTGGGCCCCCTCTGTTACTTATTGGCTCCATTATTCCTCATATATAAAATAAAAAATCTCCATAAAGTTTCAGCTTGTTTGGAGTTGTGCAGAATAGGTGGCCTAACGTAGCTTTTCCAGGTCCAGATTTCCAACTGCCGGAATTCTCCCTCTTTGTGTGTACCTTGCATATTATGAGAGAAAAGGCATTAGAATTACTCCAAAAGCATTATTGTGCATGAAACATCATAAATAACAGTAGGAAAACATGATGCAAAATGGACATATCATCTACTCCTTTAGGTTTTGTGTTACGGTATGGTGAGATGTCAGACCTAGCTATTTGGATGCATGTGTTCGTAGCTAGGATTCCCCTCCCAGCAACACGAAGTGTGTGGGGGTAGCAATAATAACGTGCGCTTTGTGCGACAGGTGCCATGATACGTCTCCAATGTATCTATAATTTTTTATTGTTCCATGCTATTATATTATCTGTTTTGGATGTTTTATATGCATTAATATGATATTTTATATTATTTTTGGGACTAACCTATTAACCAAGAGCCCAGTGCCAGTGTCAGTTTTGTTTTTTCCTTGTTTTTGAGTTTCGCGGAAAAGGAATACCAAACGGAGTCCAAACGGAATAAAGCCTTTGCGATGATTTTTCTTGGACCAGGAGACACCCTAGAGACTTGGAGATCAAGTCGGAAGAGCCACGAGGCGGCCACAAGGGGGAGGGCGCGCCCAGGGGGTAGGGCGCGCCCCCTGCCTTGTGGGCCCCTCGTGACTCCCCTGGCCTAATTCTTCGGCCTATATATTCCCAAATATTCCCAAACCACCAGAAGTATCCACGAAAACACTTTTCCACCGCCGCAACCTTCTATTCCTGTGAGATCCCATCTTGGGGCCTTTTCCGACATCCTGCCGGAGGGGGATTCGATCACAGAGGGCTTCTACATCAACTCTATTACCCTTCCGATGAAGCGTGAGTAGTTTACCACAGACCTACGGGTCCATAGCTAGTAGATAGATGGCTTCTTCTCTCTCTTTGATTCTCAATACCATGTTCTCCTCGATGATCTTGGAGATCTATCCGATGTAATCTTCTTTTGCGGTGTGTTTGTCGAGATCGTATGAATTGTGGATTTATGATTAGCTTATCTATGAATATTATTTGAATCTTCTCTGAATTCTTTTATGCATGATTTGGTATCTTTGTAATTCTCTTTGAACTATCAGTTTGGTTTGGCCAACTAGATTGGTTTTTCTTGCAATGGGAGAAGTGATTAGCTTTGGGTTCAATCTTGCGGTGTCCTTTCCCAGTGATAGTAGGGGCAGCAAGGCACGTATTGTATTGTTGCCATCAAGGATAAAAAGATGAGTTTATTCCTCTACATCATGTCATCTTACTTAATGTGTTACTCTATTCTTCATGAACCTAATACTCTAGATGCATGCTAGATAGCGGTCGATGTGTGGAGTAATAGTAGTAGATGCAGGCAGGAGTCGGTCTACTTGACACGGACGTGATGCCTATATTTCATAATCATTGCCTTAGTTATCGTCACAACTTTGCGCTTTTCTATCAATTGCTCGACAGTAATTTGTTCACCCACCGTATTATTTGCTATCTTGAGAGAAGCCTCTAGTGAAACCTATGGCCCTCGGGTCTATTTTCCATCATATAAGTTTCCGATCTACTATTTTGCAATCTTTTTCGATCTATAAACCAAAAACCCAAAAATATTTACTTTATCATTTGTTTAGTTTCATCTATCTCTATCAGATCTCACTTTTGCAAGTAACCGTGAAGGGATTTACAACCCCTTCATCACGTTGGGTGCAAGTTGTTTGATTGTTTGTGCAGGTATTGGTGATTTGTGCGTTGTCTCCTAGTGGATTGATACCTTGGTTCTCTAACTGAGGGAAATACTTATCTCTACTTTGCTGCATCACCCTTTCCTCTTCAAGGGAAAAAACAACGCAAGCTCAAGAAGTAGCATGCCACATCAAAGTTGTGCATTGGGTATTTGAACATCAAACCACCCTTTTTATACATATATTTGGTCCACATGCAAGTGTGTTCGTGTTCTGACCATTTCCCGCGTTTTTTGGCCAAATTTATAAACAACAGACGAGTCGGACGCAGCAACCGTCTACGATCGGGTATGAAACAGACATTGTTTCCTAGGACTACCCGTGTGCCGCGCCCCTGCCCCTGTCACCCACATGATCACAGTAGATTAGGCTCCACTAGGATTCCCACCCCCTCTCAAAAATATCTACTCCCTTGCAATCTCGAAAATATCTACTCCCTCGCAATCTCGAAAATATCTACCCGCGTAGATGGTTTTTCTGTTTGATAGCACACGATTAGTTAGTTTCTAGCTCATTACAATTAAGAGGGGGGGGGAGAGAGAGAGAGAGAGAGATTGGTGGAATAGTTGCTATTATTGCTTGAGCCTCATGGGCATATATATAGGAGTACATGGTCATCTTGGAGTACAAGTCAAGGTAGAATAAATCCTACGCTATCCTACTTTTCCTAAATAACAATGATACTCAACAATGACTAACCCTGAAGTAACTCTAGCCAAAGAGGTGTTTGGATGACAGTGTTAGATTGACAATGGACCTGTTTGGTTCCATGAGTTAGAGTTAGTTTGGGTTAGTTTGGACTTTTCGGATCTCGGGTTCCGGCAAAACCCTTAAGGTTTGAACACTAGGGTGCGTGCGAAGATCTCCCCCTACCAAATCATGCCCTCAGCCTCACCGGGATCTCTAAGCTTAGCTTGACGAACTCGCAACACAAGAGACACAAGATTTATACTGGTTCGGGCCACCTTTGTGGTGTAATACCCTACTCAAGTGTGGTGTGGTGGATTGCCTCTCGGACTAAGGATGAAAGTACAAGGGGAAGAACAGCCTCATGAGGTGAGGTGTTCTTGTGCTCAGTGAGCTGGTGTGCGGGTGAGGATTGCTCAAGATCAGTTCGAGCTACCTCCTACTGTGGTGGCTAGTCCTATTTATAGAGGCCCTGGTCCTCTTCCCAAATATTGAGCGGGAAGGGATGCCACAACGACCAATTTGAAAGGGGACAGCTAGTACAGCTTATCCTGACAAAAGTAGTCTTCACCTACCAAAGGCTCTGGTGGTGACGCCGGCTTGGGCTCCACGATGACCTCCGTCTTGCCGTCCTGTTGGTCTTGGTCTTGTTGCACTGATATGGAAACCTTTGCTTGACACCTCGGTACTCCTCGCCTGCGCTTGCCTCCTTAGCACCAAAGAGGAAGCGAGGGCACTGTGCGTGCTGGCGCCCGCCTGGTCTCGATCGTCGTGGCTTGCGTCATTGGAACCTCGCGAGGTTTGTCTTGCCTTGATCTCTCCGCCCCTCGCGAGCCAGCCTAGTGAGGCCGCTCCTGAGGAGGTCTTGTGTCGTCCGCCTCGCGAGGGTCTTGAGTGCTTGTTGGTGAAGATGGGTCGTACGGGCCCGCTTGTAGAGCCACGCCGTGGGCCGCAGGCAGGCAAGTCTGGGGACGCCCATTCCCAGAACGCCGACAGTAGCCCCCGGGCCCAAGGCGCGCTCGGACTTGGCTTCGAGGCGAAGCCAAAGGGCAAGTGCGGAGTGCCGTGGGCCCCAACAGCCTGCGGCCCTGGTCGACGCGTGGCGGTTGATTGGACGTGGGCATCTCCGCTTCCCCACGGCAACTGCCCGACTTGACGAGTCGGGTTATCATTACCTATGATCGTGGAGGCCGGCGGTTGGCCTCCTCCAGGCTATAAATGGGGAGGGGGCAGAGCCCCCGTCGCCCATCTCTTCCCATTCCGCTCGCTTCTCCCCCTTTGTTCCATTGCCAGTAGTGACACCAATGGCGCCCATCCGAAGGTTTTCCGCTGCAGAGAAAGGAAAGACTCCCCGTGATGAGCCAGGGCCGCTTCCACCGAAGAAGAGGCCGGTCCACCGCCGTGACATGGTGGTGATGCAGGAGGTGACAAGGCCTTGGTACGAGCGGCCTCCTCCTGGGTATCCATTACCCCTGAATTCCCAAGCTGAAGGCTCAGGAGGAAGAGGCGGCGAGCGGCGCCACGAGCGCCGCCCCCGGAGTCCACGCTGCGGACTCTTCGCGCGAACTTGTGCTATTGGCGGCGATGGCTCCGCGCACTTGGATCTGCTTCCCTTCCTTCTTCTCTGCCAAGATGCCGCCGAGGGGTCCCCTCAAGCTTTGGCTGCAGCATGCCGAGTGCGGCGCACCGGTGACTGGAGCGGAAGTCGAAGCCATCCCCTCGGGCGAGATCTTCATGACCCGAGGCTGGGGTGAGGTCGCTCAAGCGTGTCCTGCAGAAGGTGCCCTCGCGATCCACTTCGAGTACGACGGCGCCACCATGTTGTCCTTCAAGGTCTTCGATGCAGAAGGCCACCGCCTTGAGTGCTGCTCCGGAAGGGGCTGTCAAGACGGCGTCGCAGCAGGGGCAGGGCCTACTGTCCGCGTCGCCAGTGGCTCCTCTGGTGGCAGCAGCGACGCCTGGGACTCCAGCGATTATCCCGAGCTCTATGAGACTCCGGAGACGAGCGACGACAGCTACGTGCCCCCATGCTCTCGCCGCGCCCGAAGCAAGGCTACATCGTCTGGCCGCCGCCGCCGCTAATCTGGATGAGGTTGGCGCCAGCCTCCCGTGGCCCACTGTTGATGATGGCGTCATCCACCGGGCGCGTGTAGATAGGGCTCCTAGAAGTTGTTTCCTGCGAGGGATCGAGAAGTACCACGTGGGGGCGTGTAAAGGGTCCGCAATGTCCTTTGTTGATATTATCCTTATTATGAAATTGTGCGTGTGCGTGTCTCGTCCTGGCTCGGTTTCCCCTTTCCAACCTCACGACGGCTTGGTGCTCTATGCTGACAGGTCTCGGTTCCCAGGCAGGCTTCAGCTGTCGCTGGTATGCCAGGTTGCAATGCCGTGGTCAAGGCCAGGAGGTGAGCGGCCCAAGGTCCAGTAAAAACCCCTGAGACGCGATGCTCAGGAGGTCCCCTTTAGCATGCAAGCGACCGCTGAGAGGTAGGAAAGGGAGACTACGTTGCCGTAGCGGGGCAACACCAATGAGAACTCTATGCCGTAGCGATTGGTTGACCCGAGCGTGAAACTTATCTTGGCAGTCCAGGGTCGGTCCTTCGCGAGGCGCCAGACTCGTGCGTAGGCGGTCGTAGCATAGCCAGGTTAGGCCCGTACGAGTCTCCCCCTTTTCCCCACGCTCTCCTTGGTACTCTAAGTCCTCGGGTCCTGGCCCTCGAGCGAGCTCAGCCGTCGCTAGTATGCCAGGTCGTGATGCCGTGGTCAAGGCCAGGGGGTGAGGGCTAGAGAGCCAGTAGGAGCTCCTGAGTCGTGATGCTCAGGAGCCCCCGTTTTAACAAGCAAGCGGATTACATGGGAAAAGAGGGAGCCCGCGGTGCCGCCTGCCGTGGTCCTTAGGAGGTTCCTGCAAGTCAGCACGAATAAGGGCGCAGATTGCCATTATGATAGCCGGCCGGCCACTGGTCGCTCTACAAGGGAATGAAGGCACTGAGGGCCTGGTGAGGTGGCGCGCGCGGCCAGAGCTCGACCGCTCAGATTTGTCGACATTGCAGGGACGGACCCAAGCACAAGCGCCGTGCCAGCGTTAGCAGCTCCCGTGGTAGGTGACAATCAAGCAGGTGATAGTCATAGATAGATTAAGCATGGAAAGCAAAATGGCCCAAGTAAATGCTGGGAAGATACATGCCACTGGGTCAGGCCCGAGCGGCTTGGGGATGATGCAGCCCGAGGGGCGCCCCCAGTAAGGTAAGCTAAAGATGTAAAGGGATACATGCCACAGGGATGGACCCACGCGGCCTGGGAATGATGCAGCCCGAGGGGCGCTCCCAGCTAAAAGAACTTGAAAGATGTCACCTGGTTCCGTCATGGAAGGGGTGTTGGGGCAGCTGAAGATGCGTGGTGCAGGGGTTGCTCCTCATGAGCCACCAGGATCCTGGGCCTTAGGAGGCCCTGGGGGTCCGGGTGCTTCCTTGAGGACCGTCTCCATCTCCGCGAGGACTGCGTGGTGCCTAGCCTCCTGAGCCATTAGGACGCGCCGCAAGTTGCGTTGGAAGGCGGACGCCACGCTCGGCAGGCCAAAGGGCATGCGAACGTAGCTGTGAGGTGGGCCCTCGCAGCGTCCCACGCGCGAAGGCCAGAAGGGCTCCTGAGATGCGGCCCTGTTGAGCCCTGGGACGTCGATGCAGACGCGCAGCCCGGCATCCTCGCCTAGATAGGGAGCTGCACACGGTGAGCGGCGACCGCCGCGCATGGCCCTTACATCCTGCAGCTCCTGAGTGGTCTTGGTAATGAACTCCTGAACGCTGGGCGTTCCTCGTCCGGTGCCCTCCTGAGGGAAACATGCTGCAAAGCACGCCTTCATGTGGTGCCCGAGCGCCTCCCTCGTGACGTTGGCAAGGTCTGAGGCCCTCCAGAAGAGTGGCCCCGAGCCCTGCCCAAGGAGGGCGTGATACGTCTCAATCGTATCTACTTTTCCAAACACTTTTTCCCTTGTTTTGGACTCTAACTTGCATGATTTGAATGGAACTAACCCGGACTGACGCTGTTTTCAGCAGAATTGCCATGATGTTGTTTTATGTGCAGAAAACAAAAGTTCTCGGAATGACCTGAAACTCCACGGAACATATTATAAAAAATAATAAAAAATCCTCGCCAAAGATGAAGACCAGGGGGCCCACACCCTGTCCACGAGGGTGGGGGCGCCCCCCCCCCTAGGGAGCGCCCCCTACCTCGTGGGCCCCCTGGAGACCTTCCGATGCCAACTCCAACTCTATATATTTGGTTTTGAGGAGAAAAAAATAAAGAAGAAGAAATAATCACGTTTTATGATACGGAGCCGCCGCCAAGCCCTAAAACTTCTCGGGAGGGCTGATCTGGAGTCCGTTTGGGGCTCCGGAGAGGGGCATTCGTCGCCGTCGTCATCATCAACCATCCTCCATCACCAATTTCATGATGCTCACCGCCGTGTGTGAGTAATTCCATCGTAGGCTTGCTGGACGGTGATGGGTTGGATGAGATCTATCATGTAATTGAGTTAGTTTTGTTAGGGTTTGATCCCTAGTATCCACTATGTTCTGAAATTGATGTTGCTATGACTTTGCTATGCTTAATGCTTGTCACTAGGGCCCGAGTGCCATGATTTCAGATCTGAACCTATTATGTTTTCGTGAATATATGTGAGTTCTTGATCCTATCTTGCAAGTCTATAGTCACCTACTATGTGTTATGATCCAGCAACCCCGAAGTGACAATAATCGGGACCACTCCCGGTGATGACCATAGTTTGAGGAGTTCATGTATTCACTATGTGCTAATGCTTTGTTCCGGTTCTCTATTAAAAGGAGGCCTTAATATCCCTTAGTTTCCATTAGGACCCCGCTGCCACGGGAGGGTAGGAAAAAAGATGTCATGCAAGTTCTTCTCCATAAGCACGTATGACTATATTCGGAATACATGCCTACATTATATTAATGAATTGGAGCTAGTTCTATGTCACCCTATGTTATGACTGTTACATGATGAACCGCATCCGGCATAATTATCTATCACCGATCCAATGCCTACGAGCTTTCCATATACTGGTTTACGCTTATTTACTTTCCCGTTGCTACTGTTACAATCACTACAAAATACCAAAAATGTTGCTTTTACTTTCATTGCTCTTTTGTTACCGTTACCACCACTATCATATTACTTTGCTACTAAATACTTTACTGCAGATATTAAGTTATCCAGGTCTGGCTGAATTGACAACTCAGTTGCTAATACTTGAGAATATTCTTTGGCTCCCCTTGTGTCAAATCAATAAATTTGGGTTGAATACTCTACCCTCGAAAGCTGTTGCAATTCCCTACACTTGTGGGTTATCAAGAACAATTTCTGGCGACGTTGCCGGGGAGCATAGCTCTCTTCTTTGAGTTACTTGGGATTTATATCTGCTGGACACTATGAAGAACTTGAAAGACGCTAAGACAAAAAATTATCCCTCAACTACGAGGGGAGGTAAGGAACTGCCATCTTGCTCTGCACTTGATTCACCTTCTGTTATGAGTAAGCTTGCGACACCTAAACCTGCTTCTGCTATTCGTTCCGATATGTCGCATGTTATTGATGATGCCACTTCTGCTATGCATGATACTTATGATGAAACTACTTCTATGCTTGATACTACTGTGCCCCTTAGTGAATTTCTTGATGAACAAATTGCTAGGGCTAGAGAGAAAGAAATTATTGAAACTAATAATATTGATGAAAGTGATGATGAGGATAGGCCTGTTATTCCTGAAGGTTATATTTTTGATATGGAATCTTCTGCCGCTATTTTAGCTTGCAAAGATAATCGTGAACTTAAGAGGCTATTAATTAAATGGAACAAGGAATCTCTTAGAGATAGAATGAGGCCTGACCCTGCTTTTGCTACTTCACCTATTTATGAATTCTCTGTTGATCCTGATATAATTACTTTGGTCGAATCTGATCCTTTTCATGGTTATGAATCTGAAACTGTTGTGGCACATCTTACTAAATTAAATGATATAGCCACCCTGTTCACTAATGATGAGAGATCTCGCTACTTTTATATTCTTAAAATATTTCCGTTCTCATTAAAGGGTGATGCTAAGATATGGTTTAATTCTCTTCATCCTGGTTGTGTGCGCAGTCCCCAGGATATGATTTATTACTTCTCTGCTAAATATTTCCCTGCTCATAAGAAACAAGCCGCTTTAAAGGAAATATACAACTTTGTGCAAATTAAAGAAGAGAGTCTCCCACAAGCTTGGGGGAGGCTTCTCAAGTTACTTAATGCTTTGCCTGATCATCCTCTTAAGAAAAATGAAATACTTGATATCTTTTATAATGGACTAACCGATGCTTCCAGACATTACCAGGATAGTTGTGCTGGTTCTCTTTTCAGGGAAAGAAAACTGGATGAAGCTGAATTTTTATTGAATAATATGTTGGCAAATGAAAATAATTGGGCACCTCCTGAGCCAGCTCCTGCTCCAATTACTGAGCCTATTCCTAAACCAACTCCGAAGAAGAGAGGTGTTCTATTTCTCAGTCCTGAAGATATGCAAGAGGCAAAGAAATCTATGAAAGAAAAAGGTATTAAAGCTGAAGATGTTAATAATTTACCTCCTATCGAAGAAATAGATGGTCTTAATTTACCGCCTGTTGAAGAAACATATGATCTTGATCCATTACCTATTGAAGAACTTCCTGATCTTGATAACCCGGCACAGGTAGTAAAGGTAAATTCTCTCTATAGATATGATAAAGTTGAAGTCCCTCCTACTAAAATTTCTAGTCAGTGCTTGGATGAGTTTGATAACTTTATGTTTAAGCAAGAAGACTTCAATGCTTATTTTGGTAGACAACTAAAACAAAATGCTTATATGATTAAACACTTGGGTGATTATATGGCTAATATTAGAGGTGAACTTAAACTTGTTAGCAAACATGCTTCTATGGTTACCACTCACGTAGAACAAGTACTTAAGGCTCAAAAAGAATTGCTTGATGAAATGAATAGTAAGAAAAATGATTATGCCGTTAGAGTGGCTACTAAAACTGGTAGAATGACTCGGGAACCTTTGTATCCTGAAGGCCACCCTAAGATAATTGAGCAAGATTCTCAGAGAAATAATATTTATGTACCTAGTTGTTCTAAAAGGAAGAAAAAGAAAAATGATAGGACTTTGCAAACTTCTAGTGAACCTATGGCTGAACCACCTGAGAATCCAAATGATATCTCTATGTCTGATGCTGAAACACAAACTGGTAATGAACATGAACCTAGTGAAAATATTAATGATGATGTTCATGATGATGCTCAACCTAGTTGTAGGATCGGAGGTATGTCTAGAGGGGGGTGATTAGACAACTTGACCAAATAAAAATCTATCCTTTTCCCAATTTTAGTTCTTGGCAGATTTTAGCTATCTTAGCACAAGTCAAGCAATCTCCACACAATTCAAGCAAGCATGCAAAAGAGTATATGAGCAGCGGAAAGTAAAGCATGCAACTTGCAAGAATGTAAAGGGAAGGGTTTGGAGGATTGAAACGCAATTGGAGACACATATGTTTTTGGCGTGGTTCCGATAGGTGGTGCTATCGTACATCCACGTTGATGGAGACTTCAACCCACAGAGGGTAACGGTTGCGCGAGTCCACGGAGGGCTCCACCCACGAAGGGTCCACGAAGAAGCAACCTTGTCTATTCCATCACGGCCGTCGCCCACGAAGGACTTGCCTCACTAGCGGTAGATCTTCACGAAGTAGGCGATCTCCTTGCCCTTACAAACTCCTTGGTTCAACTCCACAATCTTGTCAGAGGCTCCCAAGTGACACCTAGCCAATCTAGGAGACACGACTCTCCAAGAAGTAACAAATGGTGTGTTGATGATGAACTCCTTGCTCTTGTGCTTCAAATGATAGTCTCCCCAACACTCAACTCTCTCTCATAGGATTTGGATTTGGTGGAAAGAAGATTTGAGTGGAAAGCAACTTGGGGAAGGCTAGAGATCAAGATTCATATGGTAGGAATGGAATATCTTGAACTCAACACAAGGGTAGGTGGTTCTCTCTCAGAAAATGTGTATTGGAAGTGAAGATATGTTCTGATGGCTCTCTCCACGAATGAAAAGTGGGTGGAGGGGCATATATAGCCTCCACACAAAATCTAACCGTTACACACAATTTGCCAAATTTGGTGGGACCGAATCGTTAAACTCGGTCGGACCGATTTAGCAAACCTAGTGACCGTTAGGATTTTCGGTGGGACTGAGATGCAACTCGGTAGGACCGATATGGTTAGGGTTTGGGCATAACGTAATCTCGGTGTGACCGATTACACAAACTCGTGGGACCGATTTTGGTAATAAGTTAACCAGAGAGTTGGTCAGGTAAACTCGGTGGGACCGATTCGCTCTTTTCGGTGAGACCGAAATGTTACAAAAGGGAAACAATGAGTTTACATTGCAATCTCGGTGGGACCGGTCGCTCACTTCGGTTGGACCGAAACGTTACGAAGGGAAACAGAGAAATTGCAATCCCATCTCGGTGAGACCGAGATCCCTATCGGTGGAACCGATTTGCTAGGGTTTGTGGCAGTGGCTATGACAAATGAAACTCGGTGGCTCCGGATAGAAAGAATCGGTGGGGCCGAGTTTGACTTTTGGTTTAGATCATATGTGGATATGGAAAGGTAGTTGAGGATTTTGGAGCATATCACTAAGCACATGAAGCAAGAGGCTCATTAAGCAACACCTCATCCCTCCTTAATAGTATTAGCTTTTCCTATGGACTCAATGTGATCTTGGATCACTAAAACATAAAATGTAGAGTCTTGTCCTTGAAGTTTGAGCCAATCCTTTGTCCTTATAATTTTGAGGGATCCACTTTCCTCATCCATGCCATGCCATCCATTGAGCTTTTCCTGAAATATTCATCTTGGAATAATGTTAGCTCAATGAGCTATATGTTGTTAGGAATTACCAAAACCACCCAGGGTAGTTGCACTTTCACTAGTAATGATAATGATGTTGAAATTGAACCTGTTATTGATCTTGATAACCCACAATCAAAGAATCAACGTTATGATAAGAGAGATTTTGTTGCTAGGAAACATGGTAAAGAAAGAGAAGCATGGGTTCAGAAACCCATGTCATTTCCTCCCAAACCATCCAAGAAGAAGGATGATGAGGATTTTGAGCACTTTGCTGAAATGATTAGACCTATCTTTTTGCGTATGCGAGTGACTGATATGCTCAAAATGAATCCTTATGCTAAATATATGAAAGATATTGTTACAAATAAGAGAAAGATACCGGAAGCTGAAATTTCCACCATGCTTGCTAATTACACTTTTAAGGGTGGAATACCAAGAAACTTGGAGATCCAGGAGTACCCACTATACCATGCTCCATTAAAAGAAATTATGTTAAAACTGCTTTATGTGATCTTAGAGCCGGTGTTAGTGTTATGCCTCTCTCTTTATATCGTAGACTTGACTTGAATAGGTTGACACCTACTGAAATATCTTTGCAAATGGCTGATAAATCAACTGTTATACCTGTCGGTATTTGTGAGGATGTGCCTATTGTGGTTGCAAATGTTACTATTTTAACGGACTTTGTTATCCTTGATATTTGCGAGGATGATAGTATGTCTATTATTCTTGGAAGACCTTTTCTGAATACTGCAGGGGCTGCTATTTATTGCAACAAAGGCAATGTCACTTTTCATGTTAATGGTAATGAGCATATGGTACACTTTCCGAGGAAACAACCTCAAGTTCATAGTATCAACTCTATTGGAAAAATTCCATTGATTATATTTGGGGGTTTTGAATTTCCTCTTCCTACTGTCAAGAAGAAACATGATATTCTTATTATTGGGGATGTGCATATCCCCGTTGAGGTAACTTAGTGTTATTCGAAATTTCTCCGGTTCCATGTTAATCGGAATGAGTTTGTTAACAAGACCCGATCAACCTTGTTAGCGGATTCTTTTTGATGAGTATGAGATGGATGAAACTAGAAGCACAAACTTCTGTACCCTCTTTCTACTTTCTGTTATTTAGTTGAAATAAAGTAAAAATAGTATTTTTTCTGTCTGTTTCCTGATTTATCCATGCAATATAAAAATACCCCGAAAATAAAAGTTCTCAGAATGCCATGCCAATTTAATATGATTTTTTCGGGAATATTTGAGGATTTATGGTGCAAAAATCACCGCGGGGGGAGCTGCCACCTGGCCACGAGGGTGGAGGGCGCGCCTCCTGCCTCGTGGGCCCACGGTGGCCCTCCTCCACTTATTCCTGCACCCATCCTCTTCTTCTTCCTCCCACAAACCCGAATAACCAGCTCAATCACGAGTTCTAGCTCACTTTGCTGTGATTTTCGATCTCCTTGCTCAAAGCACCTCTTGCAAAACTGCTTGGGGAGATTGTTCCTTGGTATGTGGCTCCTCCATTGGTCCAATTAGTTTTTTGTTCTAGTGCTTTATTCATTGCAAATTTGTGCTGCATAGGTGACCATGTTCTTGAGCTTGCATGTCAAATTTATATGGTTCCAAGTAGTTCTAATGCTTGATATAGGCTCTAGGCACTTGTATGAGTAGTTGCTATCAAGTTTATTGAAGTTGGTTCACTTTTGTTTGAAGTAACTAAAAATTTCATAATCTTTTTAGAGAAAACAATATGTTTAGGAAGATGTTCCAAGGTGGTTCTTCAAGGAAGCAAGGCCCTAGGCTTGCAGTGTGTGATGCTGACGAGTAACCCCCAAGGGATGCTCCCGTGAGGCCTTGTGAATGGCCTTTGGAAAATTTTATGGATCGTGCGGGAATCAAAGAAGAATTTAACGCATATTTGCATAACGCCGAGCTTGAGGACTTTGAGGTAGACAAATGCCCACAGTATCATGATCTCACTAGTTCATTTGTGAGGAGACAAAAGGAAGATACACCATCACCAGGGAGGAGGCAGATGAGTACAAGCGGAGGGCGGAGGCAGCCCGACGCCACGCCGCAGCTCAGGAGGCGATAGTCGCTGCGTCTCGGTACAACCCCAGCTACACCTACGGGTATCCGCCAGGCTATCCCTGGCAATAAACCAACTTAGGCCAAAAGCCTAAGTTTGGGAGAGTACGTATTTCTCACCAACATTACATTTATGTTTACACACACTCATTGTTAGATGTCGGTGCTCATACTCTTTCACTGTAGTATCCATGCTAGTTTATTTTCTTTTTCCTGCTTTCTACTTGTGTGTTTGTTAAATCTTAAAAAAACCAAAAAAATAGTAGTAGTTTACTTTTCTCGCTGTAGTAGTAATAATTAAAAAGAAAAACCCAAAAATATTTCCCGTTCTTCTTTTGCTTGTTGGGAGCTTTCCCGTGTAAATAGTTTTATTTCTTTTCTTTTCTTTGGGGGTCGATAGGAGAAGGCCATAATTAAATTGTTGAAGTGGCTCTTATATGCATTATTGTTGATTTAACCAAGATCCCATACTACCTTGTCTCCCCCTGTTTATTGAATGCTCGCAGATTCCAGCTTAGTCCAATGCACGCACACTCTTATTATTATTCACATTGTTTGGACGTGCAAGTGAAAGGCAATTATGATGATATACGATGGATTGACTGAGATGGGAAAACCTGGTATGAACTCGACCTCTTTTGTTTTTGTAAATATGATGAGTTCATCGTTCTTGGTTCAGCTTATTATGAATAAACATGTTTGCAATGACAATTAGAGATCATAGTTGCTCGTGCCATGCTTGATTAGCTATGAGTTATAATGGTTTACCTTGCGAGCCAACATGCTATCGAAATGGTTATGATGTGGTATGATGGGGTAATATCCTCCTTTGAATGATTTAAGTGACTTGACTTGGCACATGTTCACGCATGTAGTTGAAACAAATCAACATAGCCTTCACGATATTTATGTTCATGGTGGATTATATCCTACTCATGCTTGCATCCAATGTTTATTAATTTTAATGCATGTTCATGACTGTTGTCGCTCTCTAGTTGGTCGCTTCCCAGTCTTTTGCTAGCCTTCACTTGTACTAAGCGGGAATATTGCTTGTGCATCCAATCCATTAAACCTCAAAGTTATTCCAGATGAGTCCACTATACCTTCCTATATGCGGTATCTACCTGCCATTCCAAGTAAATTTGTATGTGCCAAACTCTAAACCTTCAAATAAACATTTTGTTTTGTATGCTCGAATAGATCATGTATCAACTAGGGCTGCCCTTATCTTCCATGTTAGGCGAGTTATTCTCAAGAGGAGTGGACTCTACTGCTCACTCACGAGAAAATGGCTGGTCACCGTGATGCCCAGTCCCATGCTTTATGAAAACTAAATCAAAAATAATTGCAAACAAAACTCCTGCTGGGACCTGATGTTTGTTGGAGGCACTTGTTGTTTCGAGCAATCCATAGATTGATGCTTGTTGGTGGAGGGGGAGTATAAACTTTACCATTCTGTTTGGGAACCGCCTATAATGTGTGTGACATGGAAGATATCGACATCTCTTAGTTGTTATGTTGACAATGAAAGTATACCGCTCAAAATATTATTTATCTCTATTTCAAAACCGAGCTCTGGCACCTCTACAAATCCCTGCTTCCCTCTGCGAATGGCCTATCTATTTACTTTTATGTTGAGTCATCACCCTCTTATCAAAAGCACTAGCTGGAGAGCACATCTGTCATTTGCATTCATTACTGTTAATCTATATTGGGTATGACTATGATTGGATCTCTTTTACCATGAATTACAATGTCCAGTCAGTCCTTGATCTTTAAAGGTGCTCTGCATTTATGTTTTGCGGTCTCAGAAAGGGCTAGCGAGATACCATCCTGTTATATCATATTATGATTGTTTTGAGAAAGTGTTGTCATACGAGATTTATTATTATCGCTCGCTAGTTGATTATGCTATTGATATGAGTAAACATGAGACCTGAGAATTATTGCAAATGTGGTTAGTTATGATATTTGCTGAAAACTTGAATGTTGGCTTGACATATTTACAACAACAAGAGCAAACAGAGTTTGTAAATGTTTTTATTTTTCTCTTTCAGTTTGTCAACTGGATTGCTTTAGGACAAGCAAGGGTTTAAGCTTGGGGGAGTTGATACGTCTCCGTCGTATCTACTTTTCCAAACACTTTTGCCCTTGTTTTGGACTCTAACTTGCATGATTTGAATGGAACTAACCCGAACTAACGCTGTTTTCAGCAGAATTGCCATGATGTTGTTTTATGTGCAGAAAACAAAAGTTCTCGGAATGACCTGAAACTCCACGGAACATCTTATAAAAAATAATAAAAAAATCCTCGCCAAAGATGAAGACCAGGGGGCCCAGACCCTGTCCACGAGGCTGGGCCCCCCCTAGGGTGCGCCCCCTACCTCGTGGGCCCCCTGGAGACCTTACGACGCCAACTCCAACTCTATATATTTGGTTTCGGGGAGAAAAAAATAAAGAACAAGAAATAATTGCATTTTACGATACGGAGCCGCCGCCAAGCCCTAAAACCTCTCGGGAGGGCTAATCTGGAGTCCATTCGGGGCTCCGGAGAGGGGGATTCGTCGCCGTCGTCATCATCAACCATCCTCCGTCACCAATTTCATGATGCTCACCGCCGTGCGTGAGTAATTCCATCATAGGCTTGCTGGACGGTGATGGGTTGGATGAGATCTATCATGTAATCGAGTTAGTTTTTTAGGGTTTGATCCCTAGTATCCACTATGTTCTGAGATTGATGTTTCTATGACTTTGTTATGCTTAATGCTTGTCACTAGGGCCCGAGTGCCACTGAACCTATTATGTTTTCATGAATATATGTGAGTTCTTGATCCTATCTTGCAAGTCTATAGTCACCTACTATGTGTTATGATCCGGCAACCCCGAAGTGACAATAATTGGGACCACTCCCGGTGATGACCATAGTTTGAGGAGTTCATGCATTCACTATGTGCTAATGCTTTGTTCCGGTTCTCTATTAAAAGGAGGCCTTAATATCCCTTAGTTTCCATTAGGACCCCGCTGCCACGGGAGGGTAGGACAAAAGATGTCATGCAAGTTCTTTTCCATAAGCACGTATGATTATATTTGGAATACATGCCTACATTATATTGATGAATTGGAGCTAGTTCTATGTCACCCTATGTTATGACTGTTACATGATGAACCGCATCCGGCATAATTATCCATCACCGATCCAATGCCTACGAGCTTTCCATATACTGGTTTACGCTTATTTACTTTCCCGTTGCTACTGTTACAATCACTACAAAATACCAAAAATATTGTTTTTACTTTCATTGCTCTTTTGTTACCGTTACCACCACTATCATATTTCTTTGCTATTAAATACTTTGCTGCAGATATTAAGTTATCCAGGTGTGGCTGAATTGACAACTCAGTTTCTAATACTTTAGAATATTCTTTGGCTCCCCTTGTGTCGAATCAATAAATTTGGGTTGAATACTCTACCCTTGAAAGCTGTTGCGATTCCCTACACTTGTGGGTTATCAGGGCGCCGGGCGTGCCTTCCTATGCGAGGGAGGGAGGTGCCCCAGGTGCGGGCGCTGATCCTGATGAGGTACCACTTGCGGCACCGCTCTCCCGAGGTCCGGCACGGAGTAGCTGCTTCTTCTTCTTGGGAACGACCTCAGGAGGGTACTGAGCTGCATTGTTGTCGGGGTCTTCGATTGATGCTGCTTGGAAGGCGCGCTCGAGGGAGCACACCGCATCTCTTTCCTCGCAGGGGACTATAATGATCCCGCCGCTTCCTGGCATCTTGAGGACGTCGTAGCCGTGGTGCGTCACTGCCATGAACTTGGCTAGGGCCGGGTATCCGAGGATGGCATTGTATGGCAGACGGATGTGAGCGACGTCGAAGTCGATGAGCTCGGTGCGGTAGTTGTTGCGTTCTCCGAAGGTGACGGGAAGGCGGACCTGCCCTAATGGTGTGGTGGAGCCGTCAGTCACTCCTGAGAAGGGCTTGGTGGAATGAAGCTGATCATATGGCACTTGAAGGCTGTCGAACGTCTCAACGGACAGGACATTGAGCCATGCGCCGCCGTCGATGAGGGTCTTGGTGACTTGTACGTTGCTGATGACAGGTGAACAAAGCATTGGGAGAGCGCCAGCGGTTGCCGCGCACTTGAGATGATCTGCCGAACTGAAGGTGATGGCGTCCTTGGACCACCTGAGCGGGCGCGTTGCCTCGAGCCTGGGGAGGACTGCGTTAACCTCACGGGCAAACTGCTTGAAGATGCGTTGAGAGGCTGGGGCTTGAGCTCCACCCAGGATGCAGGTGGCGCATGCGGCTCTTGGAAGCCCCCAGCCCCCTCGTCCTGATGGTGGTCGTCGCTCCGTCTTGGTGGTGGCGGCAGAGGAAGATGACCGGCGTTGCCCTGAGGGCGGTCCTCGCGAGGATGATCCCTCTAGGCGCCCTCGCGAGGCCGATCCTTCCAACGGTCCTCGCGAGGCCGGTCACGCCACCCCTGGCGCGGGCCACGGTCGTCTCAGCGTCTCCTTCTCGGCCGTAGCCCCAGTCGTTGCGCTCGGGGTGTCGACCGAAGCGTCCGTCGCGAATGGCACTGAGCTCTTGGAAGTTGTTGGTGTTGTGGCTATGTACGTTGTGGAAGGCGCAGAACGGTCGGCTGCTCTTGGATGACTCAGGCTGGTCCCTGCCGCGCTTCGTGTCCGGCTCCGCCGCGAGCACGGCGACTCCCTTGCGCTACACGTCCTTGGCCTAGGCTTTCTTCTCCTCCGGGTCGGCAGCCGGGAGCTCGAGGAGGGAAAGGCGTCCCTCCTCAGCTCTTGCGCACTTGGTCGCCAGGTTGAACAGCTCCACAGATGTGCACAACTCCTCGTGGATGGCGAGTTCCTCCTTCATCTTGACGTCGCGGACGCCATCAGAAAACGCCGAGATGATGGCCTCGTCTGTCACCTTGGGAATCTTGAGGCGAATGTTGTTGAAGTGCTGGATGTACTTCTGGAGGGTCTCTCCTGGCTGCTGCTCGTGAGTGCCGTGGTGAGAGCCATGGAAGTTGGCGACGAAGCGGTCACGCATCTCGTTCCAGGAGGAGATGGAGCCGGGAGGCAGGTTCAGGAGGCACGAGCGTGCGCCATCCTTGAGAGCCATGGGGAACCAGTTCGCCAAGACTTTCTCGTCGCCGTTAGCCGCCTCGATGCTTAGCTCGTAGAGCTACAAGAACTCTGCGGGGTCGGGGGTGCCGTCGTAGCGAGGAGGCAGATTCGGCTTGAACTTGCCCGGCCAGGCGACGCTACGCAGCTCGGGGTGAAGGCGCGGCAGCCTGCCGTGGTCACCGGGGCCCGCCGTGGAGGTGGAGCTTGATCTTGGTGCCTGTGCGCCGCCACGGCAAGTGGTGCAAGGCCTTGCCACGGCAAGCGATCCTTACGTGGCGGTGCGGGGAGCGGTGGAGCGTTCTCTTGCGGTCGAGGAACTTCTTGATAGCTTCTTTCTTCACGCGCGGGTGCCTGGCGCGGCGGGTTGCGCCGCGGGGCCGCGCGCCTTAGCGCCAGGGCGCCGCCTTGGTGCAGAGGTGGTGGAGGCGCTCCATGAGCCACGTCACTTGTAGCTGGCAGAGGGCGAGGCAGCGAGAGGGACGGCACAGGGGAGCCCCCTGCAGCGCTGACAGGCTCAATGATGCGGTCGAGCCAGTCCTTGTAGAGGTCGTCGACCGGGCGGTAGCGCAGGAGCTCGCGTGCCGTGAGTAGCGCGGCCTGCGCGTCCATAGGAGTGCGACAAGCGTGGGACGACGAACCAGCCGGGGTCAGCTATGGAGTGGCGGTACGACCGTCCCGCCGCACCGAGGGGTGCAGCGAGGATGCTTGCTGCTCGTTCCCCGCCTGGCCGGTGGCGGTGTTGGCGGCAGCCGACGGGGAGCGACGGAGTGGCCCGCCGACAGGAGCCGTCTGATCAACGCGGGCGGCGAGGGCGGCCCGGCGCTCAGCGCGAGCTCGGCGAGCGTCCGCCATGGAGATGACGAGGCGACGAAATGCAAATCAACGGAAGGAGAGCTTCGGCGCACCCCAACCTGGCGCGCCAAATGTCGGATCTCGGGTTTCGGCAAAACACTCAAGGTTCGAACACTGGGGTGCGCGTGAAGATCTCCCCCTACCTAACCATGCCCTCAACCTCACTACGATCTCAAAGGCTTAGCTCGACGAACTCGCAACACAAGAGACACAAGATTTATACTGGTTCGGTCCACCGTTGTGGTGTAATACCCTACTCCGGTGTGGTGTGGTGGATTGCCTCTTGGGCTGAGGATGAACAGTACAAGGGGAAGAACAGCCTCCTGAGGTGAGGTGTTCTTGTGCTCGGTGAGCTGGTGTGCGGGTGAGGATTGCTCAAGATCAGTTCGAGTTGCCTCCTACTGTGGTGGCTAGTCCTATTTATAGAGGCCCTGGTCCTCTTCCCAAATATTGAGCGGGAAGGGATGCCACAACGGCCAATTTGAAAGGGGACAGCTAGTACAGCTTATCCTGACAAAAGTAGTCTTCACCTGCCAAAGGCTCTGGTGGTGACGCCGGCTTTGGCTCCACGATGACCTCCGTCTTGCCGTCCTGCTGGTCTTGGTCTCGTTGCACCAATATGGAAACCTTTGCTTGACGCCTCGGTACTCCTCACCTGCGCTAGCCTCCTTTGCACCAAAGAGAAAGCGAGGACACTATGCGCGCTGGCGCCCGCCTGGTCTCGACCGTCATGGCTTGCGTCATTGGAACCTCGCGAGGTTTGCCTTGCCTTGATCTCTCCGCCCCTCGCGAGCCAGCCTGGTGAGGCCGCTCTTGAGGAGGTCTTGTGCCGTCCGCCTCGCGAGGCTTGGCCCCTCGCGAGGGTCTTGAGTGCTTGTTGGTGAAGATGGGTCGTACGGGCCCGCTTGTAGAGCCACGCTGTGGGCCGCAGGCAGGCAAGTCTAGGGACCCCCGTTCCCAGAACGCCGACAGGACTCAACTAACCCAAAAATATCCGAACGGGAGGGTTAGTTTGGGTTAGATGCATCTAACCCACCCAAAAAATCTAACCCACCCAATAGGTGCTTATTTGGGTTAGTTCTCCTTGGGGCCACTAAAAACACATTTTTCTCTCCCCTCCCCGCAGCAGATCCCTCCCCACTTCCTCGAAGCTTCTCGTCCTCTCCCTCCCTCCCTCTCGCACCGCCCGCGCCTCGCCGTATCCGCGCTCCCGTCTGCCTCCGGTAAGCAGCCCCGCCCTGTCCTCCCGTTCCAACCCTCTCGTCTCCCCGCGGCCCATCCGCCCGCTGGTAAGCAGCCGCGGCTCCTTGCGTGGCCTGTCCCCGTCAGCCTCGGCCAGCGTGACTCCTTGTGCAGGACGGCGGATTCGGTTGGCGTGCTGCGCGAGAGGCCAGCGCAGCTCCTTGCCGGTCGCGTCCCCGTCTGCCTCGGCCAGGGCTCGCCCCGCCAAATCCGGCAGGAAATATGGTCCAAAGTAGCCAAATGATTGAGAAAAAACATTTATTTTCAATCTAACCCTGCCATCCAAACACCACTTTGGTTAGAGTTAGTTCAGTGTTGGTTTAGGTTTAGAATCTAACTCTAACCTCTAACCGAGTTAGAGTATCCAAACAGGGCCAATAAATGCACTAGGAGAATTAGCCCCAATCAGCACCTCTTGGGTGGGGTAGTTGTTTTGGGTGGGTTAGATGCAACTAGCTCAAACTAGCCCTCATGTTTGGATACTTTAGGGCTTTTTGAGCCGAAACTAGCTCAAACTAACTCTAACCTATGGAGCCAAACAGGGCCAATAACTAGTGTATTTAGACCTTCACAATACAAGTTTGAATGACTATGTTTGCTTGTTTTTAAATATTAGGCTTGTTGCAGTTAATAACACACCTTTCCACTTCTTGTTTATAAATATTAGGTTTTTAGCAATTTAGTCTTGCACACGTAGGTCCTGCTGTCAGAGGTTTTGACCCACTGTTTGACCCTTTTTGCATATGTGGAAATGAGTTGTCCATGAATATCGATCAAGTCAAGAAACTCAGAAAGATTGTTACGATAAAGAAATTAGCGACAAAAAACAATAAGATCTTTGTCTGCACAATGAAAAAGACATCAATTCACTACAGGATGGTACTAACTGTTATACCTTGTCTTTTTAATTCCTTTGCGCCATTTCAAATCTAGAGAAGATATTTATGCATATTCTTATTTTCAGGCCTTTTCAAAGCAGTTCACTGATGATTACCTCTCAAACCACATGTATGGTCAGGAGGCGAGGAAGGTATTCATACAACACCCGCGGTTCAATATTTAAGTGTTCCTAAAGAGGACGAATGATGGACAGGCACTGGCCTAAAGTTGCAAAGACCTTCAACATCAATGAAGGCTCAATATTCGTCTTTCGCTTCATAAGTTTTTCAGATGAGATCCATCTATGTATCGTCTATGATGCTAATTCCGAAAGATTATAGATGTTGCATGTGAAACTTGGTGCTGGTGCAGTTGTGTAATGGGGTAGCTGAGTGCTGAAGATATATGATGTTGTACTCTAATGTATTTCAATTATGAAATCATGCTTCCTTAATATGAAAATGAAATATATTGTGTGCTTAATATGAAATGTCAATTAGATTAATAAATGGATTATTAATAATAGGGCAATTAGCCTGCTAATTGGGTTTATCTATTGTAAATAGTTATTGAGAAAACATCGTGGGCGATGATCTCAGGCAACACACACAATTTCTAGGAATAAACCGTGTTGGATCAATGAACAATTACACACGCCATCCTTTTAAAAACTATTTGCATTACGCCACCTTGCACAAACATTTACAACATAAAAAGTGTGTGTGATGGACAGCCTTTGTCACACAGTTTCTTCTATGCATCGTGTGTGATGCATTCAATAACACAAACGATAAAATTGTTAATATCGTGTGCAATGGCAATGCTATCACAAACAATTTAATGGGGAAAGTTGTGTGTGTTGTACCTGCGAACAAAAAATGTTTTTTTGGAGTGACTGTGTGGGATGTATATACAAACGGAAACGTATTCCTTGGATTGACTGTATGGAATGTACATTCGAAAGGAAACATTTAACTGGGACTGACTGTGTGGAATGTACTCACGACCGGAAACGATTTGGCCTGTATAATTGTATTTTTAGCACAATTGTGCGTATAACCGTATTTGATTGCTTGCCCATCGCACAAGACCTCATTTTGCCGAGCGTGTGTGTCAGGAGGGCCTATACCCGACGGTTTCTGGGTCCTGTGGGAAGGACCCCCCCCCCCCTATCACAGTTACTCACTTGGCGACGGTTCGAAACTGTTGAGTATATGTGTTATGTGCATATTGTGTATTGGACACGCCTCCTAATTCCTTGTATAGTTGAAGTCCATGACCCACCTTTGTACATCATATATACGTGCCTATGCACGAAGAGCAATACATCGTGCAATCATACATGGTATCAGAGCGGAACAGGTAGCGGCGGCTGGCGTTGGCGGATCGAGCACTGCAGCGGGCTTTGGCGATCAGGCACTATAGCGGGCGTTGGCAGGTAGCGGCGGGCGTTGGCGATCAGGCACTGCAGCAGGAGGAGCACGTGCGGGGCTGGCGGGGAGAGGCTAGCAGCGGGCATTGGCGCGCGCGGCTGGAGTGGATCGGGCTGCGCGGTAGCTGGATGAGCACGCGCGGGGCTAGCGGGGAGGTGGCGGCGGCGGCAGCGGAAGACTAGGGGTAAAACCTAAAAAGTGATATTGTTCGGGAACAGGTGGCCCTTGGTCATATTCATGTTTTACACGTCCCTACTTCCCAACAGTTTGCCGATATCATGACCAAGGGATTGACTACGGCGTCATTTGAGGAGTTTCGCTCCAGTCTTTGCGTCAGCTGCGGTGCCGCTTCGACTGCGGGGGGGGGGGGGGGTTGAGTAATGTGTTATGTGCATATTGCGTATTGGGCTCGCCTCCTAGTTCCTTGTATAGTTGAAATCCGTGGCCCACCTTTGTACATCATATATACGTGTCTATGCACGAAGAGCAATACATCGTGCAATCATACAGAAGCGCTGTCACGGAAAGGGGTTAAAACCCATTTGTATAGCACCTCATTGTACCAGTGGGTGATGTAACCTAGCGATAAGTATTTTTTCCTCGATTGAGAACCAAGATATATCAAACCAATAGGAATTATCTCGACAACGATTAATGATCGGTAGCTGCACAGAACACACAAAACAAATTTGCCTCAACGAAGAATGTCAAGCTTTTTATCTTGTTAGTTACATAGGCAAATTGTATTGCAAGGTAGAAAGTGATAAATAGATTCGATAAATAAAAACGAGACAACAAGAAAACAAAATAATAACGAGTGGTTGCAATGGTAGCGAAATAGAATCAGGGTCGTAGCGTCACTAGAGGTGTCTATCCAAGCAACATAGAGGTCTTGTAGTGAAAAATTTACACTTGGTCGGCGATTAATTTACAATATTTATGGTTATGATTATTCATGGCATAATTCAATATAGGCATTGATACGTTCCGACGTATCTATAAGTTCTAATTGTTTTATGTTATTATATTACTAGTCTTGTATGTTTTATATGCCATTTTATATTATTTTTATGGACTAACCTATTAACTTAGTGTCGAGTGCCAATTTTGGTTTTTTGCCCATTTCTTTGTTTTATAGAAAAACCATACCAAACAAAGTTCAAATGCGATAAAAAATATACCGTGATACCACGATTTTTGTTGAACATAAGAGACCCCCGAAGTTTCGAGGGAGGACCAGAAGACCCACGAGGTGGTCACAAGCTCAAGGGGCGTGCCCCCCCCCCTCCCAGGCGCGTGAGTTGAGCTTGTGGGGGCCCTTGTGACACCTTTTGACGTGACTCCAACGCTAAAAATTCCTATGAATTAAGAAACCCCGTAAAGTAACCTAGAACTTTTACTCCGCCGCTGCAAGCCTCTGTTCCGATGCAATCTCATCTAGAGGCCTTTTTCGGCACCCTGCCAGAGGGGGAAGCCCCGAAGGCCATCTTCATCATCCTTGTTGCCTCCATGGTGATGCGTGAGTAGTTCATCCTCGGGGCTGAGGGTTTGTACCCGTAGCTATATGTTTGATCGCTCTCTCTCTCTCTCTCTCTCTCTCTCTCTCTCTCTCTCTTTCTCTCTCTCTCTCTCTCTCTCTCTCTCTCTCTCTCTCTCTCTCTCTCTCTCTCTCTCTCTCTCTATCGTGTTGTTGATTTGACATGCATGATCTTGATCGCTCGTGGCGTACCCGACGGTGGAGTATGATTTGTTGGTTGTCTTCATTAGGTTCGAGTTGCTTCTCACGGCTAGGAGAGTTACGTCGTGTTATTTTTCTTTGTTTGGGCCGAGCACCCCATGTCCCTCTGCTCCGGGCACCATGTCATGTCGTCTTGTGTTCGTGCATGTGTTGTCCCATACCTTGTATTCTTTCTTCTTCTATCAATGGAATGATACGCAAGCTTTGCGTATTCGCGAAAAAAACTTGATTTGAAAACGTTCACCGCTCCTAGGGCTTTTGGAAGACAAAGTAGATGTGAATGTGGCATTTCCACAAAACCGTTCTTAAAATATGTGAATAGTTGAATAGTTGTATTATTGTGCCATATATGGTTAAGAAAAGGGATGGATAAAGTTTTCTTATTGATATGAAATCATGTTATGAGTGACGAAAGGTTTGGATCGGCAAAACAACTATAATCATCTAAAGCAATTAGTCGATAATATGTGAGGCTAATAATTAGGTGTTGAGGCCATAGGTTGGTCCCAATGTGAGGATTTTCAAAGAACAATGATGTTTTAGGACCTTAAATTCTCTTTTTTAGGACCTCAGTTTCTAAAGCCAGTTTGAAATAAACACTTATATGAGAAGGTAGTTTGAAATAAACACTTCTACAAGAAAATAGTTTGAAATAAACTCTTCCTCTTTCCTCTGGGTCGGGCAAGTTTGTTGCCAGCACATACACCCTGCATGCACTTCGTTTTAGAGAAGATCATGAAAGTTCCCATTGTTTTCTTTTTGGGGGGAGGGGGTAAAGAGTTTTATTTCAAAGCAATGGGGTTACACTATGCTGATAAAAGATCTAGAATAAAAAAAGTGGCCTCGATGTAACCAACACGCGGTATTGTGAGCTGTGCGAGCATAATTGGCAAGACAGTGAGAAATTCTATTTTGTGACCAGGCTATCTTAACTAGAACAAACTCACGCTTCCACATGAGCAACTTAATCTCTTGTAACAAGTGACCAGTAACGAGTTGATAACAAAATCACTGTTCATGTACTAGTCTCTTCATCTAAAAATCTTCTCCTGCTCATATTCGTGTACATGATGAGTTGAAAACAGAATCAGAAGACTTCATTGACTAAAACAAGTACTCCCTCCGATCCAAAATGAGCGTCGCGATTTTGAACTAAGATTCAATTTTAGTTCAAAACCGTGACACTTATTTGGGTCGGATGGAGTCTATCAATTCATTGATCATGAAACTAACAATACATATAACTTGCATGGCAGATGTGGCACCCACATATATGGTTCAAAAATACTGCAGAAAACACAATTATTCAGGTAAGAACAAGAGGAGAGCATAAAAATCGTCTCCTCTTCCAGAACCTTTATTAGGAACCCTAAAGCCATACATAACACAACTAAAGATGCAGGAAACAACTGATGAGCACTAGCTATCTAATGTCTAAAACTCATCTTAGAATCATCACGGAAGGATCTACAAGGATGGAGAATCAAATATAGCCCATCTTTGTCCCAGCCTATAAAATGCAGCTGGGGGCTTCCTTGCGATTTTCAGGAGAAAATCGATCAGAGAAAAAAGAAAAGGTCATGAGATGTTCCTGCGATGTGATGATGCCACAAGCTGTCTGTTAAAATCCTGCAGCCTGTGTGCATCTCACAGCGTAGGTAGGTTCTGTGTGTGAGATGTTCAGAGATGGGGATGCGTGTCTAGTCCTTCCACATGAAGGGAGGACGGGGAGGAACAGGAGAAGGGGGAGCGGCACAGGCCGTGCCTGTCCCTGCCGCCGGTGCTACGTGGGCTTCCGGCGCAGTGGGGACGTAATCCATGCCGGCCTGATCACCGGCGAAGCGAGACTGGAGTAAGAGGCCGTGGGCGCTGTCCATGTCGTAGTCCCAGACAGAGCTGCCCGGGCCCCACGCGCTGAACCATGCGTCGTCGGCGGGGCCCCAGACGCCGCCGGGGGTCACTGGAGCCTGCTGCATCATGGCCGTGCTGCCGTCGCTGCATTGTTGCTCTGCGTTATGGAGCTGAGGATTTTGCTCTGGTTCCGGGAGGCCGCCCTGCTCTGCTGCGGAGAGCAGAGGTTTATGTCCAATGTTCGCTTGCTCGTCCGTGTGCTGTTGCTGCTGTTCACGCTGGAGCAGCAGCTGAGCTTGCGGCGCATGGGTTTCGTCCGGCGTCGGCGGAGCGGATGTGGAGGAGGTGGAGGCCGAAGCCGCGGCGCTGGCGCTGGTGCGGCCGCTGCCTCCGGAGCGGCCTTTGCCGAGGAAGAGGTCTGGGAAGTTGAGCCGCGCGTTCTCACCGCGCAGCTTGAAGGCCTCGCGATCGTACGCCATGGCGGCGTCCTCGGCGGTGTCGAACGTGCCGAGCCACAGGCGCGTGCGGTTCCGCGGCAGGCGGATCTCCGCCACCCACTTACCCCAGTGACGCTGGCGCACGCCGCGGTACAGCTTGGCCGGGCCAGGCGGCCGCAGCAGGTGCTGGTACAGCGCCGGCGGCACGACCCCGCCAAGCACGCCTCGCGGGCTCAGGTTCAGGGCCGCGCTCCAGTAGCGCAGCGCCTCCGGCGCCATGTACTGCGGCGGGATCAAGGCCGCCGCCGCCTCGAACTGCTGCTGCTGCTGCTGCTGGGCATCGCCGAAGGATATCATCTGCGGGTGCTGCGAAGGTGTGTGCTGCTGCTGCTGGAGCTGCTGCGGCAGCATCGGCTGTTGGTACAGGCTGGAGGAGTACCGCAACAACTGCAGGAGCCTCGGGGCCGCCGCCGGGGACGGATCGTACGCGAACGGGAATATCTGCCGCGTCGACGACGCGTGGAGCGGCAAGGACGTCGCGGGCGGCGAGAGGGGGTTGGAAACAGAGGAGGAGTCAGGGGAAGCAGGAGCCGACGACAGCGAGGACACGGAGCGGCGGAGGCGGCAGTCGGGGCTCCGCATCTTCTTCAGCGGCGGGAGCAATGCGGCCGCCGGCGCGTCTTCTAAAACCGGCGCCAGCTGCTGCTGCTTCTCCGCCACCGAGCTCGCGGCCTTCCCCTTCCATCTCCGCTCGCGCCGGCCCCCACTATCCGCCGCATCCATTCCAACAACTCGCTCGATCGCGCGAATCCTCCGGTTGAATTTGACCCGGCCGCCGCCGCCGCCCAAGCAACTCACGTACGAACTGTACAAAGCTGCGTGGCGAACGAGAGAAGCTGCGGGGCGCGCGTGCGCGGGGGAGGAGGGGGTGAGCCAATGGGGCGCGTGGTTCTGATCTGATTTGGAGAGATCGGCCGGCCGCGACGGGCTTATAAAGGTGGGCGGGCGAGATATTTTTCGAGAGCTCGGGGATGTTCCACGCGGGTGAAAACGAAAAAGGCAGTTGTCGCTGTGCGGCGGGAACGGGATTGTGTAGCGTGGACGGTGGTCGGGCCCCACGCGCATTGACCCGTCAGCGCGCCCCGCCCCGGCGCCACGGCGGACCTCGCGATGCGTGCGACGGCCGGCGGAGCCCCGCACGGATCGCGAGGCGTGCGCTGGAACGCGGACGTAGCTTTCGGTTTGGTGCCGCGGCTTTGCACGGACGGCACTGGCCTTGGAGTGATCCGTCCGTTGCTTTCCTTGCACTACAATCCCATCTCGGCTGGGGCCCCATTCTTCTCAGCTGCCAAAATCGATTTCTTGTTGCTAGGCTGACCGGGTTGTTAAGCTGGTACTACTTCTCCAATATTCCGACGGTTTTTTTTCAATCATTGAGTACTGTCTGCTCCATCTGCAATCAACGAGAGGAGCCCAGGTGTATGGTCTGCAGACGACGCAGGACTGGCGGAAGATCTTTGCATTTGTTACGGAGTACTACTAATAACAATTGCACGCATCATTAGGCTTATGTGAGGGCTGCATATGCCGAAAGGCCAGTGGATTAGCTATACTTTAACTAGTGAACCAATCGGCTTATCGTCTCAGAAAAGAACTGGCCGAGGAATTTCCCCCTAGTTTAGGACCTTGTCTTTTACTAAACTGTCCGTCTATGGTCCATTCTGGCAACACGTGCCGCTGCCAACCACGCTTTGTTTTCTCTTCGTGCGAATCTGGTGCGTGTTCGGAGATGTACTGCTGGGAATGGTGTGAAAGGCGTTCTGGAATGTTGATTCCGGCAATTGGTGTGTGAGTGTAACTTGTCACCACCTTTCGTAGTTACTTGGGAATTTCTCCTTTAAAATTACTCGTACCTACGAAAAGATGCAAGGTGGATGCAGGAATATTTTTCTGGGAACAACTGCGTGAACAATATACTACAAATCAGCAGGCATTGTTAGTGAAAGGGGTGTTGAACACATTTGCGACGGCGACTGGACAACTCATAAACCCGTCGAAGTGTTCTATTCTTTTCTCAAGCCAGTGTCGTCCGCATGTTATTCAGGAGGTTAAACACACGCTGGATATCACCCTAGAAGCGTTCGAACCCAAGTACTTGGGCTTGCCGGTTCCGGAGGGGAGGATGCATAAAGGGAAATTTGAGACTCTACAAGAGCGTTTGAGGAAAGTGCTTGTGGATTGGAGTGAACAGTACATGTCGTCGGGGAACACGGAGATTCTTATTAAGTCAGTGGCACAGGCCATACCAGCATATGTAATGAGTGTCTTCAAACTCCCGGCTTCTGTTTGTGATGATCTTACAAGGATGATACGTCAGTATTGGTGGGGGGTAGAGAACGGCAAGAAGAAGATGGCATGGATGAGCTGGGATAGGCCGCGTCTGCCTAAACCCATGGGGGGCATGGGGTTTAGGGATATGAGGGCGTTTAACCAAGCGCTACTAGCTAAGCAAGCCTGGAGGCTCCTGGATAGATCAGATAGCCTATGTGCGCGGTTGATGAAGGCAAAATACTATCCTTCTGGTCAGCTTTTGGATACGGTGTTCCCGGGCTCTGGTTCTGAGGTATGGAAAGGTATTCTACATGGCCTTGCGTTGGTCAAGAAAGGCGTCATCTGGCGGGTCGGTAATGGCATGATGATCCGCACCTGGCGCGACCCTTGGCTGCCCCGGCCGTTTTCCTTCCGTCCGATAACTCCTAAGGGAAACTGTCGTTTTAACAGAGTCTCTGACTTTTTGGATGATAATGGTGCATGGAATCAGACTCGACTGAGGGAGTTCTTTTGGCAAATGGATGTTGATCACATCCAGAAAATCAGAACTTCGCCTCGCCAACGTGAGGACTTTTTGGCCTGGTTCCCGGAAAAGAATGGGGGGTTTACGGTGAGGAGTGCATACAAGCTGGCTACATATGATCACAATGTTATTACAGCAAATGGTGCCTCGAGTACTGCCCCAGATGGGAACCGGTCAGGATGGAACTACATCTGGAAGTCTAGGGTTCCTCAGAAAATGAAGATCAACGCATGGAGATGTGTGACGGGGACTTTGGCAACGCAGAGTTGCAAGGCATACAAACATCTGACGACACGATCAACCTGTCAGATTTGTGGGGTGGAGGAGGAGGACTCATCTCATGCCTTGGTGACTTGCTCACATGCACGTTTGCTCTGGATTAACATGCGTTGCCGCTGGCCACTCCCGGAGGATGATTTCTTAATCCATGATGGGAGAGAATGGTTAACTACTTTACTGGCGAAGTGCTCGACCGATGTCCAGGACATGCTACTTATGTTTATTTGGCGGATTTGGCAGCTATGTAACGACCTGATCCATGGGAAGGAGATCCCTCCTATTCCAGCCACCGTCCAATTCCTTGACAGTTACTACAAGTCCATTAAGCTGGCTGCATGCTACACTACGGAGGAGATCATTAAAGGAAAAATGTCAACCGGGGAGATGCCGATACCAGACCAAAAGGGCAGGGTCATATCGACTCCATGGCCGACGCCTCAGCCAGGTAGGGTGGCTCTATCAGTTGATGGCTCGTTCCTGAAGGAGGATGGATCTGCTGCTGTTGGTATGGTGCTTAGAAATGACAAAGGTGATGTCCTAATGGCTGCCTACCGTTTCATCTTCCATTGCAATGACCCGCTGGAAGCAGAACTACATGCGATCATGCAAGGTTTGGCCTTAGCACTACAACACTCTGACTTGCCGGTGGTGGTTCAGACAGACTCGTCTGAAGCTTTGTCTAGCTTGACAAATGATGCACTTCTTCGTTCGGCGTATGGACAGATTGTCATGGAGATCAAAGCACTTCTTGGTACTCTTCAAAATAGAGTTGCCAATCGGTTGGCTAAGTATAGACGCACCGAGCGTGCCACGACTGTCTGGCTGCGCTCGGTTCCACCTTGTATTAAGGACTTGTGGCCTAACTCTTAATAAACTCCCTTTACCCTCGAAAAAAAAATATACAGTATGTTCGTACAGAAACGATTCCTTCTCCTATACGCACCATAAGCAGAGCCAGAGATGAGATCACCATGCTTTAATCCCCCGCAGCAAGCAACTCTTAAACTGCATAACAATGCGTTGACCACTTGATAGTGGCTAGTATTGTGAGAACGGCTGTATTAGTTTATTGTGCTCCGAGAATATGCTGGAGCGTATGCACCTCCAAGTTTCGGTTCCAGAATTATGCTCGTTAGTGTCAGGCATGCCAGTATTATTGGAGGTTTAACTTTTACCTCATACTAGAGATTTTTGTTTTACGGACAAGACAGCGTGTCCTGCTGTATTATATTGTAAAAACAAAATATGGTACAAGGGGTATTTACAGTGAAGCTAAAAGAAAAGGCAAATGAAAAGAATATATAAGTTCAGATGTATCCGGTGATTGAACTGAGTGAAGTGCCTATGCTTGGCTCACTGAACCAAGACAAAATCAGGTTTGAGTCCCCCCTTTCAAAGAAGGCGCTCCATCTTTGAGTATCTAGACATTCCCGTTACACGATATATTCTTCTAATCCCTCCTATTCAAATTAATTGAAGCAGCTTCTATCCGATGTTTTCCTTCATAGTTGTTAAAGGATTAGGCCAAGAGCATCTACAGTCGTATATGACAAATATGACTCCTCAAACGTTCGCGGACGCGTCCACGGACAGTGACCGCGTACTCCTCAAATTAGCACAACTACGTAGATGATCTAGCTACTCCTCGTCAGAGATGTCGACTATTTTTATCTCCGTGCTCGGCTACGGGTACATGGGCGGCAACTGCAGCTCTGGCCTCCTCTATCTCCGCGTCGAGTTCGATGAAGAGCATGACGGACGCCGCCTACTCCTGCCAGAGGAATTGCCGGTTGGCCACCACACGGGCCTCATCCTGGATAGACTCCAGGATGGCCTGCTCTGCAATCTCTGCGGCTTGGGCGATGGCGAACTTCGCCTCTGCCCCCGTCATGTTGAACCCCGGAGCATGCTACTCCGCCTCGTCCTCCTCCAGATCCACCACCTCCATTGGCTCCGGCAGCTGCTCCCCCTTCTCCTCCTCCTCCTCCTCCTCCTCGTTTGGCTCCGGTGAGTCTGGAGGCAGCCCGACAGCGATGCGGGCGGTGCGCCTTGCCTGGATCTCCTCTGCGATCTGCCTCCGACGCTCCGGCGTGAGCATAGCGTATGTGGTGATCTTCCGCCGGACCATGGAGATGCCGGAAAGCGGGGGAGAGGAGGCGAACGGGCCCGGGTGGGGGCAGAGAGAGGGAGGAGGTGAATGGGCTAGGGTTAGGGGACGTCGACCTGCTTAAATAGCCGGATTTGGCCTCGGGCGGCGAGCCGGAGTGACACCACGCGGCGTTCAACCGCGACGACGGAGGAGGCGTCCGTCGGACCGCCGGGTTTCCGGATGCTTCCACATGGGACCCCATCGTCAGTCCTACATGACGGGCGTGTCCGGACGACGCATATCCACCCCATATTTGGGCTGGATATGAGGGGTGCCGGCCAACCCGGGCGTTTGAGGCGTCCGTCTGGGTTAGATTTTCATGAGCGGGGCTGGTTTGGGGCGCTTGACTGTAGATGCAGTAACTCCGTCAGTGAAAAGTATATTGAATCAACATATAAGATTGATTCCTCCACGACACGCGCTAGCAAGAGCTTGAGAAGAGAACATATATGCCCGCCCTCCTCTTCTACCATTCATCCCGTGTGCATCGTGTTTCAGGAATTAGCGACTCGAGTAAAAGATCTATAGATGTGTAAGCGCAACTTCTTTGTGTCGCCCGGCAAAGAAGTCTAATGTTTCACCCATTAGTGGGAGAGAACTAGCGGACCGGTTTTAACTAGTAGCTTTGCGCTGCCTACCGTTTTCCCATCGTGCTTCTCGATATGCACCGTGAAGTGGGACAACAGGTCCACTGCCTCTTGTGATCATGTGTGGAAGAGGAGCGGTGTTTTTGATGAGCAATAGTTGGCTTCTTCGCCAACGTGGTTGTGTGCCACTACTTCCACAACATTGGCAATCTTTTCAGCGACATGGCCAACTATGCGACCGTTCTTCTTTCACCGTATCTGCTCTTGTTCCGGTGTTAGAGATTGTGATTGGTCTAATAGTATTAGCAATCGGCATTGGTATGATGTTTGTCCTTTAGGTACCGGATTGCATTACTAGTTTTATCACCTTACCTATTTTCATTCTCGTCGCTATTAATTTTTAAAACAAGGCAAAAGACTTGCATCTATCACTATTATTATCATTTCTGGATGATACTTGATAAAACAATGCTCATTTAATCGAGATCGTTTGAGTTTCAGACCTTTCGTTTTACATCAAAGGGTTTTTTTAATGGAATTTCACATCAAAGGTTGATAAGTGCTTAAAAGAGGAGCGCTACAGGAATTATGATTGCAACGCTTCCCCGAAACAGGACACAGAACAGGGCGACACTGTTAACCTTTTCGCATTTAATGCGCGCGGCACGCACCATGACAAATCCATCTGGCCGGTTCAGCGCTCACTTTCGGCACGCACGACTCCAAAACCTCTCCCTCCCCGTCTCAAGAGGAAAAAAAATTAAGACGTCGCTCCCGCTGTGCTGGTAGTATAATCCAAAGTCCACGACAACAAGCCAGCCACGGGCCCACCGCCACCGCCGGCCGGCGGTCACCCCGTGACGACGGACCGCCGCCCAGTCCCACCCACCACCAACACCAACACCAAACCCCCGCAGCCTCGACGACGCCTCCGGCGACCGTACACGTGTGGCCGCCCCGGGGGCCCCCTGCGAGCGTCGGCCCCGCTCGTCACTGGAGGGGGCTTCCTGCCGCGGGTGGGCTGGCCATCCGCGCGGGCCTGGGCTGACTTTTGGCAGCCGCGTGATGGCGCGGAGACTTGCGTCCTGGCCACTTCCGGGGGCGGGGGCGGGGCACCGCGCTGCCCCGGCGGCTCGACACGTAGCCGCGGTAATCATGCCTGGCTGGGTCAAAACATGGCCCGCAGATGAATTTCAAAAGCGGAGCAAGGTGTTGGTCAGTAGTGCTCGCAACGCATGAAAAGGAAAGGCCAACGAGCACGCTAGGTAGAGCGCGAGTTATCCAGGTTCCAGAACATTCCATGCCAGTAACTGAAAGACTTGCTCAGCAATCCCCCCGGTTGACAAAACAAACCAACGAGTACTGACGCAGCTCCTCTTATCTTAATCTTAATTTCAGGACCCCGATAACTGCCACACGTGCGGTGTGTCGGATGGTTGTGCCGCATGTCTTGTGTGGCACGAAGACGACCCCGCCCACACGACCGCGTCCGGGCGCGCGCAGCCACAGCCCGCACGTCCGGTGCAGCGCGATCGCCCCGCACGAGCGCGAGCACGCGGCCCGCATGACCCGTCTCAGCCGTCGCCCCTCCCCGCCTGCGAGCCACACGCCCCGCGTGTTCAGTAACCACGCGTCCCGCCGCGATTGCCATGGTCCGGACCCTCTTCAGTTGCCATGTTGCTCAACTGCAGTTGCCATGTTGCTGAACTACAGTTGCCATGTCGGACAACTACAGTTGTCATGGTTGCTCAACTGCAGATGCCGTCTTAGGTCAAGTGCCGAATGCCATTTTTGGGCAACTGCAGTTGTTGCCATGTCGGACAACTAGAGTTATCATGATTTTGGAAAACTTTAAGAGTTGCCACCTACTAACATTGGACAGTTGTCATGTAGCACTAAAAAACATGGCAAAAAATATGTTGCGGGTAAAAAGAGAGTTGCCATCTGCTTACAAGCACGCTAGGGTAGTTGCCATGTATCCTGCAAAACACATGTCAACTGATGGCTTTTGGTGTGTGGGAGAGGAGACGGGAGGGCAGTTGCCATGTATCCTGCAAAACACATGGCAACTGATGGCTTTTGGTGCGTGGGAGAGGAGACGTGCATGTGGGTGACGGTGGTATCTTTAGGAGTTGCCACCTACTAACACTAGACAGTGGCCATGTAACGCTACAAAACAGACATGGCAACAATAACATGTTCGGGTAAAAAGAGAGTTGCCATATGCTTAAAATCACAAATAGGGCAGTTGCCATGTACCCTTCAAAAACATGGCAAATGACAGCTTAGGTGTGGGAGAGTGGGTGAATGGCAGTCGTGGGAGATGGGGAACAGGAGTGGTGCGTGGCGTGCGGGCGCGACAGCAGTTTCATCGCACGCCCCGACTGGCGAACGTTGGCCGCGGAGAGAAAACAGGCGTGTGGGCGAACTCCCCCACATGCCACACACACGAGTGGTCCTACGTGGCACATAAAATCAACCTTTTTATGACAAGATTCATGCAAAAAGCGTTGGATGATGATGTAGGCGTGTGGGCGAGTTGGCTAACGCCCACACGTGTGGGCGTGAACATTTCCGTAATTTTAAAACCGTAGGGGGCTCCTCCCGCTGCTGGTCTAGTTTTTGCATCCTTCTAGTAAATATGGTTGCTCGACAATGCCTATATACTCACGAGTAATTTTTTTCACCCACTAAGGGCCCTTCTAACCGATCCCTAAAAAACAACAGAGTATCCGGCCTAATAAATTTTAGTGGAGTATTCATACTCCACTAAGTTTTGATTGGTTTTAGCCGATTTTTTAAACTTAATGAAGTAAAGCATAAATTGAATCTAATTTCAACCAATTCACATGCATTTAAAAATAAGTTTGACATAAATAATCTTGACAACCTAAATTAAACATAAGTTCAACATAAATTTAAACTTAAACTATACTACCCTAAAAACCTATACTGAACTACACTCAAATTCGGTCGAAGTGGAGATCGAGCCAGTCCTTCCTCGTGAGGCCACCCTCGGTGAGAGTTGGGTCTGAGCCGGTGCCATCATCGTCGGGGAAGACGCCTCGCCACTCCTCGACGTCGATCTCCTTCTCCTCGCCGCCCGCCCTGCCGCCCTTCTCATCGTCGGAGATGACGATGACTTTGCCGCCATTGACGGCGAATATCGCCTGCTCCGCCTCCACGAGCTCTGGGTACTGCCGGCGGAGGTCATCCACGTAGGCCTCGTCGGTGGCCTCCGCCGAGAGGCGCTCTCGGTGGAGGGGACCTCCGTTCATCACGTCCGGTCATTGGGAGGAGAGGAGGTGGCAGATCGGGGCGGGGGACGCGCAGACGGCGGTGCGAGGAGTAGAAAATGAGGCATGTGAGAGGAAGAGAATTTTACCTGCCGCCGCAAGCCGAAGTAAATATACTCGCGGGAATAGGGATGGAGTAATTTTTTTACTCCACTAGCTGATATTGTATAAGGGATCGGCTAGATGTTTTTTTTAGAAAAGGAGGATTACCCCCGGGCTCTGCATCTGATCGACGCATGCAACCATTTTATTAATTATTATCAGAGACCTTACAAAGCATTACATCAGTAAGTCTGAAGCCACCATCCTGGCGACACCTGTCGCTACTCCTATCCCCTTGATGGGTGCCGAATGTCCGAGCCTAACACCAAACAGACATCACACCAAATCCTAACATCTAATGTCGGATGCTCCATCCCAGCCACATATCAGTCCGGCGCACTCACCGAGGGGATGTGACTTAGAGAAGAAAAAAAACTCACTTATGCTTCTTACGGCTGGATAAGGAATCGGTTAGAAATGCCCTGAGACAGAGATTAATGGGTGTCCTTCACGGACAATCGCTCACCAACAGGCCGCGAGTAAACGAGTGGCTAACACGCAAATCCTTGAGAGCCTCCAGCTGCCCCGCAGTAGATAGATTAAGAAAGTCGGCAGTCATCCTCAAGTCCTGATTAAACTCTGCAGGGCTACGCAATGCGGCAATCATGCAGGTTGCCGTACCCGCGATAAGGTCCGCGCATAGATACAAAGCAATGATTGCGCATAATTCTGCCGCTTCGGCGTTGTTTAATCACTACTCCTGGCTCGCTTAACCCTGGATCAAGGCACGTAACTAACGACCTTATCAAGCCGCCTCCCCGCGCGTCGTTGAGATTAGGTCTGAGCTGAGGTCAGGTCACCGATGGGGATCAGCTCTCCTCTCACGAAGTCATTTGGCCTCCGAGGGGCGCATCAGCGAGTGTCGCTGTAGCCGACCGAACGGATCAGCATGGGCGCGCTTTGTTTAGTCCGGAAGTGCTCTGCGGATTAGGGAAGTAATCGCCTCGCATTAGCGTGCTTCGCAGTAGTATATTGTTGGTACGATGAAAGTCAATCCTAGTGCGGGGGGTGGCGGAGATGGCGTCACTGCTCTTGTACATATCGTTTGACCTCTTCTCCTTTTCCTGGCACGCAACAGCTCAGCAGAAAGAATATCTGCAGAATAACCTCGTCCTCATCTTGTATGCATGTTACGTGTTTGGCCATTTGGACTATGGCATGCATTCGCTACTTCGCTAGCAACTGAACAAAAGAAAAGAAAAATATCGATAAGCATGGTAAATTGGTAATGGAGTTATCTCCATTAGGTTGACATCAAAACTTGACTGTAAGAATACATTACGAGGGTACAGAGCCAGTGGCATTCCATTTTGTTTTAGCACTGAAATACCTTCCGGAGATTTAACGCTGCCGCAAGGAGTAATGTTTCGTTGTTCTACAAAAAAAGTAAAACATGCTGTATATGTATGTGTTGTCTAGCTAAAGGCATGGTGGGTTGACTCGGTCGAAAATATCTACCAACATATCTTCAGAAATGGAAAAAAAAAAACGTCGGCACGCTTTTACAATTGTTCGTACAGTACAATGTTATGTGATAGCTGACCTAACCGCACTATTAGCTAACAACAGCAACATATACTAGTCGAGAGATGCAACAAAAGTGATCTTCACAAGATGGATAATATTGAAATGCAGCTACTGTTCGTCAGCAACAATCCCTCATCTAACATTTTTCTTTGTCTGAAAAGCAGCTCATCTAACTTAATTACACGTTCCATCCAATAGATCAGCCGACTAGGCCTTATCCTCAAAATTAGCCGACTAGTACTACATCTACTGTTATCCACCGAAGCCCGAAAGAACCAGATTAGAGCACTCAACACAGAAATTGCCTGCTGATGCTGTCAGTCTGAAAGATCAGAAGCTAGCCGGCTTCATAAGGAAACTGGCGCTCACGCGCCACGCTGATGGGCCGGCCAAACAATCCGAGCAAGCTGCTCTCAAACACAGCGAAAAAAAATAACTAATTTTTTATTCCTGTCGATAATCTGCAGCGTCAAATAGGTTTGCCTACGCATTGCAGAAGGATCGGGAAGAGTTTCGTTTAGTATTGGGCTTTTATCTGGCCCATGTCGGGTACACATGGGCTCAGCTTTTTTCTTTACTATTAGAGCCAGGCCGAAAGATCAACGGGCTTTGATTAGCCACAGACTGGTTCTCCTTTAGGCCGAAAGATCTCCCCTGTAATGCATGCTACTCCCTCCGTCCCATAATATAATACAAGAGCGTTTTTTAGAGAGTGCCTACTCGACGCCCGTTAGCGTCAAAATGACGACCTTTCGCTGAAGAGAACCGCAAATGGGCCGGCACAGTTGGAGCTAGTGAAAACACAATGAATGTTTTTTTTCTGTGTAGATCTCACCTTAATGTATATCATAATCAAACTTTACCAGGCATGTTGTAATCATCCATTTACAGATGTATAATATTTTCACTTTTTTTTAAAAAAATTGCAAACGTGATTTTTGAATTTTTGAAAAAAGGAGATCCATGGAACTCGAGCTCTACTTTGCATTTTCATTAAAATAGGTATTATATTTGGAAACGAAGGCAGTATTGGTAAATACCACGTGGTAAAGTTAGGTTAACACCACAAAAAAGGACATTTTGGGTTAATGATCAATTATATGATTTCATAAGGGATTATTTTCTATGGTATGTTAACTTACAATATCAAGTGGATTGTGTTCTTGATTCGTTTTGCCTCCTCTTCTTTTACTTGGGCGGGGGGCTCAAGAGAAGAATCTTCGCCCCTCGAACCTAGAGGGATGGTCTGGAGCGACGAACGAGGCAAGCCGAGGTAGTGATCTTACCAAAGATAGGGAATATAGTGTTGGAGACGTGGTCTTAAAAAAAGGCGACTACTTGGATGGACATTGGTTATTGTAGAAATATTTACGTCCGATGCTAAATGTAGCGTTCTTTTACAGAGAAGGCACATAGCGAATTCAGACGGAGCTAGTAGTACAGTAGATAACAGATTCAGACGCAGATAGTAGTACAGTAGATAACAGACATATCAGCTCCCAGCGGGACCGACGACCACACGCGCACCAAGTCGATCGTTTGCCCCTCACCAACTAATTATGGATCATCCAATGTGGAGGTGATCGTCACGCAGAACTGCCGCGACGGCTAGCGTTAAGGCCAACATATTTCTCCCGGCAGCTATGGCTATAGGCTAAAGCTACTACCTAGGCTCCCTGCTACTTGATCATTCCATTCCAAATCTTTGGCTTTCCTCTAATTTCTCACATCACGTTCTAGTATACACTCTGTAGTTTGGAGGAGGAACCGTTATGGGCCTGCCGTAATCATTGATGCTCCAAATCGTTCGTGCCCAACGAACCCCTGCATATTCCTGTGTAGAGATGGGCGAGTAACCAAATAGTAATACTGTGCTCGGGTTTGAGTCGTTTGGCGGTCAATTCCAATTCCACGGTCGATTCTCTGTGTTTTTCTTACATCCCTAAAAAACGAAAAACTTCATGCCGACAGTGGAGCATCAGGAGCAAACTAAAAACAACAGTCTGGAGAATGCGCTTCCTGCGTAGGCGTGCTCGCGGCCCAGGAGGCCCCATTCCCGGCCTGCCCCGGCGTTCGGTGTCCAAAACTGCACGAGAAAGCCGCGACCGAAGGCCCGGGCCTTTCGGCACTTCTCCAAAAATTTCGCAATAATGCAGCCAGCGGCCGGTGGATCGATCTAGCGGCAGCGGGCGGAGGAGGCGGCGGTGGTTGCGGAGTAGCTTTCGGGGCATAAGCGCGCACTGACAGGCAAGTATGGATGATGGATCATGGACGGGAGGAAGGGGTAAGTGATCGATCGGGACGATACTGCATCTGCATGCATCATTGAAGAAGGCAGGCGCAGCGATCATTATTGGATCCCCACCCCATGAGCATGCATGACTTGTAACGTCAACGGAGCAGCATCATTGGATCCAAGAGATCCACATCGTCGGACGTGCTAAGCAGGTGTATTGGATCTGAGCATGCCTTTATTTGGCGGGAACGGGGTTACATGCATGGATCAATGGGAAGTTAGCACATTGCACATGAAGGATCCAACTAAGCACGGCGCACGTACAAGCAACGTCTTGGAGAACAATTTGTTCCAGGCCAAGCAAGTAACGGAGTTAAGTTGTTCGGAACTACTCCCTCCGTCTGAAAAAACTTGTCCCTCAAAGAGACAAGCTCGGGACAAGCTTTATCAGACGGATGGAGTGCTACTTAGTTTGGCCTGAACCTCCCTCCATCAACCCCGCCGGCCTCATTATTTGGCATCTCCCCGCAGTGCACGTGATTTACTCGAAACTATCACTACTCTACACAAGGCACCAGCGAAATGGAGCAAATAATGCGGCTAGCTAGAGAGAGATCACTGCTCACTACTCAGGGCATCATGTATGCATGAGTGGTGGAGATGATCATCATCAGCTTTAAAGGAAAAACCGGATCAGCAACCGCTTCAACGCTTGATTATCATTATCAGTGCCCCTCTCTTTCCTCAGGTTGCGACCGACGTGGACCGTGTACGCACGCACGCACGCGCCCCTCTCGATCCCTCCACGGCTGGCTAGCCAGGCACGATGCGTTCCACTTGGCGCGTGCGTGCCTGGACGTCCCAATCTGCACTGCACAGAAAGACAGCCAAAAACCCTGTGGTGTGGGCGGAGGAAGGGCAGGGACGTGTCCGGTTCCGGCGCACGGGAACGGATCTGGGATGCGCGCGCGTGGTGTGGGCATGGCCATGCCAGCGTCCCCGGCGTCGGCGCCCGCCCTGGTCCCCCTGTGGTCAGTTGGCGCGCGGTACGGTGCGATGGGAGCCAAACATGCACGCCATGCTACGCGGCGGTGCGTACGTACGCCTAGTAACGCGCGCGCGCCGGCAAGTGGCCGGCCGGCTCTGCGCGATCGACCGCCGGTTCGTACGTGCCACGCGCTGGCTGTCGTGGCCGGACAAATTTATCACGCCTCACAGTGGATCTTGGGCACTAGCTAGCGGAGATCTAACGAACGGATCATGAGGTGGTGGTGATGCCTCGTTGTCGCGCGCGCTATGATTATGATGGGTCGATCCATCTCCTGTTGCTTCTCGCCATCGACCTCCATTGCCCAGCGGTACGACCTGTCTGACGGTACAGAATATAACAGCTCCTTGTGTGTGTGCGGTCATCCCAATTATCTATCGTCCAGTAGTACTACGTGCTCTCCTTCGCCCAATGGCATTGCATGGTTAGCGTCTGCTCGAGCACTGTGGTAAGCCAAAAATAAGAGGCGAGAAGACGACGCATGCATACCGGCCATACCCGTCGTTTTAGCCAGACATTCCCGACGTGACGCGCGCCCTGTTAAACCTTGTTTCTTTCCATCGGCTAAGTCAAAGCCGCGGTCCTATCCGGCCGGCTCCATGCATGCACAGTCTTCAACTGTTTGCTGACGCCTAGCCTACCTTAGGGTATGTCTTTTTGTTTGAATACCTTTGCATAGCCTTCCTAGCGGTCGGGACGGGAAATCCATGCCTAGCCTTGCTAATGGTGAAGGAAATACCTTGCTTTCCCGTTTGAGTTGGAGAAACAGAGTCTGTCCATCTTTTGATGGGGTGGTAATTACGAAATATAACGCTCAAAACCGTTTAGTGCGATTATATTACGGATAGGGAGGAATAGTAGGAAGAAAAAGGAAAGGGGCCGGGGTCCGGGCAGAAGCAGAACAACCGACGATGGTGCATGTGATCGATGTCCTCCTCACACCTGCAACGGAAAGATCTCCATGCTTCTCTCCTCGATCGCCCCTTTGCTCTTTTTCTCCAACACATCCAGATGCGGCCGAATTCACTGTTTTGACCCTTTTGGTAAAGTTTAGCGTGATCTGACCTTTGTTTGTAAAATTTTTAGGATCTGACCCTTTTGCTACCGCCATAGACGTTGGCGGTAGAAATATGCGGGCTATCGCCATGGTCAACGGCGGTAGACTTCTGGTCAACGCCTGCTGGCAAAGATGACATGGCAAGTGGCGGGCCACTGCCTTTGGCGGTAGACCTTGAAGCTATAAATAGACTGTTGCCATGTACTACTGAACGTATGTCCTGGGCAGTTGGCTAGCAGGTGTTGGATATCTTCTATCAGGCCAGGGTTTGAATCCTGCTAAGTCCAAGATTTTTGTTTATTTTTTTTGCTCAATAAAATTGAATAATTTGTCCAGTTTATGTTAGGATATGAATTGTTGACAAAAACTTTTTTTTTCAGGGTTCGAATCCTGCTAAGTCCAAGATTTTTTTGTTTACTTTTTTTTTTGCCCAATAAAATTGAATAATTTGTCCAGTTTATGTTAGGATATGAATTGTTGACAATTTTTTTTTCTGTAACTATTTTAGATTTTTTTTTGAAAAGATATACACATACTTGATGGGATATTTGGGTAAGTGTATTTGCACTTTGCCGGATGGTGCACGGGTAGTTTTTAGTTTATTCTTTTCTCCAATAAAAAATAAACAACTTGTCCAATCAATGTTAGACATGGATTATTGACAAAAAAAACATGTATGGGTATGTGGGGTATGTATTTGCATTTGCACGGGGTATGTATTTGTCCAATTAATGTCCAATCGGTTTGGATATTTAGGGTATTCGAGTATGTATTTCTATGCATGGATCGGTGCAAGTAGTTGGTATCTACTTGTATGTATCGATACAGTTCTTGTAGTCCGATATGTATTTACACTAGCCAACCAATGCATAGGTACATGGATAAATGTTTGTATGTAGCATCTCTAAAAAAAAATTGTATGTAGCAGCGATGCAGGCATTTTGTTATGTATTGCACGAGCATTTGGATACGTATTTGTATGTATCGGATGCCATCTCTCTACCATGAAACCAGGTTGTAGGTGATATTCCTATAACACTTGGAACCATCCGTTTCGCGTAAATGCATATAGTCTTGGAAAAGGTATAACTACACCTAGGCTTTGACTAGTGCATCAACAAAATAAGACTGTCTTTTATACTCAAATATACAAACCGATACATATACATACATACCTGAATACCCATGTACGGATCGGCAAGTGTAAATATGTACCTCATTATCCCATCATATATGTTTATATTTTAGGGGGAATTTAATTTTTTTACAAATAAGTAAAAAATGTTTTCTGTAATAATCCGCATCTAACATTATTAGATGAATCGCTTTTATACTCAAATACTCGAAGCGATACATACAAATGCATAGCAGAACAGCCGATCATGTATTGTTTATATCTTATCAAGAATTACGACAAAGTGCAAATACACGTACCTAAAAAATCCCATCATGTATGTTTATATCTTTTCAGAAAAATTCTAAAATACTTGCAGAATTTTTTCAAAAAAAAGTTTTTGTCAACAATCCATATCCTAACATAAACTGGACAAATTATTCAATTTTATTGGGCAAAATATTCAATTTGTATACTCAAATATACAAACCGATACATATACATACATACCTGAATACCCATGTACGGATCGGCAAGTGTAAATATGTACCCCATTATCCCATCATATATGTTTATATTTTAGGGGGAATTTTTTTTTTACAAATAAGTAAAAAATGTTTTCTGTAATAATCCGCATCTAACATTATTAGATGAATCGCTTTTATACTCAAATACTCGAAGCGATACATACAAATGCATAGCAGAACAGCCGATCATGTATGTTTATATCTTATCAAGAATTACGACAAAGTGCGAATACACGTACCCAAAAAATCCCATCATGTATGTTTATATCTTTTCAGAAAAATTCTAAAATACTTGCAGAATTTTTTTAAAAAAAAGTTTTTGTCAACAATCCATACCCTAACGTAAACTGGACAAATTATTCAATTTTATTGGGCAAAAAGAAAAGTAAACAAAAAATCTTGGCCCTCCCAACCCTAGTCTTAGGGAATCTGTCCAACACCTGCTAGCCAACTGCCCAGGATGTACATACAACAGTGCATGGCAACACAGACTATTTATAGCTTCGAGGTCTACCGCCAAAGGCAGTGGCGGTAGCCACTTGCCACGTCATCTTTGCCAACCGGCGTCGACCAGAAGTCTACCGCCGTTGACCATGACGGTAGGCCACATATTTCTACCGCCAACGTCCATGGCGATAGCAAAAGGATCAGATTCGAACTTTCTTACGAACAACGGTCAGATCGCGCTAAACTTTATCAAAAGGGTCAAAACAGTGAATTCGGCCTCCAGATGCATCCGATGTTTCACACTGTTTCCACTCACCGGCCGTGCATCTTTTCAGGGGTCGACTTCACCTAGGCCCCACGTGGAGGCCTTAGATTTACGTACTCCCACGACAAGTTGCGTGCATCAGCATCAACCACCGGGGCTTGCAAGGATGCAAAATAATCTACTGCTGCAGACCTGCAGTCTGCCGAGGTGCCGCTTGCCTGGATATTTTTCTGATTGATCTCCTATCATTCTTGCAGGCAGTTGCAGGCGGCACAAGAGATTGTATTGTGCGATGTACGTTGCACGGTTGTGATTTTGCTGGGGTCAACTGCTACCGTCCGCTAGTTTATTATTTGATGCAGAGTCGATCCAGACGGTGTTTGGCAGATGAGCATGTGAAACTGTCTTGCTGGTGCCATGATGTGCTTCCATGGATGGATCTGCTTTTCTCAAGCCCCACGCAATTTGCAGTATCTTATGCTGGCCATCTACTGTAAACCTACCATCCAATACATACGGAAATATGTAGAGAAGCTGCAGCAGGTTCCCTTGTGTCTGTTGGTCGATGACTACGTTTTGTTAAAATGCTGCAACATGCAGTCTCATCAGTCATCAGTAATCGTCGGATGGATCTCACCTGACCTCACAGCAGAAGCTGTTTCCTATATTATTGGTGCACATCTCGATCGGCACGGACACATGGTCTATTGTTCTACTCTATCTAAGTATATAATTAGTGCTATCTGGAGTAGCTAGATAGCCATTAACTCTTGTGTGACATGGATGCTTCTGGCAAGCTGTTTTTTGTTGTAAAAAGGTGGTACTCCATGGGTGGGGAAGGGCCGCCGTCGACATCCATGGAACAGTGGCTCGAAGATCTAAATCCATGGGTACAATACGAGCTGGATGAGACGCAGAAAAGCTAGATCTCTCGACAAGGACCACAACCGACTTGAAATGACACAATACTCTACCAGATAAGAAAGCAGTGGAGCCTCGTCTCCGTTTTTCAAGATTGGAATGAGGAGCGTCTGGGTGAGTTATATACGGTTACATATGTTTGACAACCAATTACTATATACATATACTCTCCCTCCGATATCTCGTCGCTGCCGCAGAGAACATTATTCTCCACCAGCCAGCCAGCCAGCCGGCCGGCCAACCAATCGGCATAAGATTTAAACTCAGTAGCACTGTCCATGGTACTCTCTCGTAACCCGTGGTTACAGTTTTCAGACATATGCACAACTACTGCACGAGAGATTGTTCCCGAGCTTAAAGCTTGCTACTGCAAAGCTTTTAGTGCTGGGCCGGCCATCAGCGGGCGGGTACATACAGGATATTCATCCGTCGCATCACAGCCGGTCGGCGGCACCAATCAGCTGGTACAAGGTTACCATGTTTTCACCGGCCGAAAGCGTGAGGTAGGACGGCCTCCCGCTTGATCTCACCGCGGTGATCGTCTCCTCGGACGGGCAGAAGCGCAAGCCAATTAAGCTGGTGGAGCACACACCCACCAACAAACTGCACATGAGACATACTAAAGGCTGAGAGAGAGAGAGAGAGTGACGATGCCCACACCGACACCGTCCGATCAAACTGTACGTAGTACTCGTCAGGCGCGCGCGCCCATTTTTCATTGACAACGAATCATGCCCATCCGGAATTCCGGACCCTCCGATCGATCATAGATTCACAGTACTCCGTCCGTTTCAAAATACTCATAGTGGACCACGACAAATGCGTGTGGGCTTTATTATAAAGTCGGACATATGCATTTTTGGTACAATAAACATGACAACGGAGAGAGTATATGTTTATGTGGGATAATTGTTTCATTGCATGGCTTGAATCTTATTGCATCACATGATATGGGCTGTTTAGATCCTCTTTATCACCACTTTTTTTTTTTGAAACTAGGCAAAAGATTTGCCATTTTCATTGAATAAGAGAGAAGATTAACAAAGTATGGCCAAAGGCCAAATACAGTACATCACTCTCGCGGCATAATGTTACACAAATGTTTTGCTCCCGCAAGGCTCCAAAGCGAGCATTCCTCTTTAATCTTGGCGACCAACACTCCTACCGGAAAACTCTAGCGTTTCGCTCCTTCCATAGTTCCCAGGAGATAAGCATCATCAGGGAGACAAGCGGCCTTCTCGATGGAGTTTGCTTAGTGGCATTCTGACTCCACCAATCCTTAACTGAAACCATATCAATCCAATCGTTGGGCTGGACATCGTGGAACGCAAGCCAAGATTTGATCATGCCCCAAACCCGAATGGTGTATCGACATTGAAAGGGAAGGTGGGCCACCGATTCCTGGACTTGTTGGCATAATGGACAAAGGTTGCAGTTCGGCCATCCGAGACGGTGGAGTCTGTCAGCTGTCCAAATCCTATTGTTGATAACAAGCCACGCGAAAAATTTGCACTTTGGGGGCGCCCAGTTCTTCCAAACATTTTGGTTCATATCCGTGTCCACCAATCCAAGAAACTGAGCCCTGTATGCTGAGGCTGCGGAGTAATGGCCATCAGCAGTGAATTTCCAGGTGATGGAGTCTTGCATGTCCGGGTTTAGCTGGATGTGGGTGAGTCTTTTCCAAAGCGCAGCAAACTGGGCGATGTGTTCAGAGGAGACGATCGAAGCAACCTTCACCTGGGAGATCCAGTAGCCATTAAGTAAAGCCTTGTGAACTGAACAATTCGTTTTATTGGAGATGTCGTAAATTTTGGGAGCAATGTCTTTGGGTCTTATGTCATCTAGCCAAGCTGACTCCCAGAAAGTTGCGCGGAGACCATCACCCACCAGAACCTTGGAGGCCGACGCGAATATGTTTCGATCATTGTTGTCGCAAGGGGTACCCAAGCCCGACCAAGGCTTGAGCGGGTCTTGCCATTTGAACCACAGCCGACGGAGACGGAGTGCAGCCGCAAACTTGCCAAGGTTTAGAATCCCAAGACTGCCATGTAGCTTGGGCCTGCAGACTTGCACCCCGTTGAGCTTACATTTCCCTCCCGTGACCTTGTCACAACCAGCCCAGAGGTAGGCACATCAGAGGGCATCAATCTTTTTCAGAACTTCCACCGGAAGATTTAGAGCCGTCATATAATAGATAGCAATGGCCGTGACGACAGACTTAACAAGAACCATCCTTTCGGGGGCAGCAACGTGCTTGCCCATCCAAGGTGTGAACTGGGCCGCGATCTTGTCCTCGAGAGGCTGGAAGTGAATTCTTTTCAGGCGCTTCACTGACAGTGGTAAACCAAGATATTTCATTGGGAAGGTGGTTCGTTGAGCTGGGAAGGATTGAAGAATATCCGGGATGTCCACATTGTCACATCTAATTAGGCAACCAAGCTCTTGGAGCAATTTGTTACCAATACAGAAACATCTCCAAAGTTTCTGAGGGTGTCGGCAAAGAAACTGACGTCCGCCTTGAGTGGCGCAATAAAAACCGCAGCATCGTCCACGTAGAGGGAAGCCCGGATCGGCATAGCCCGTCCGCCAATGGGATGGAGGTGACCTTGTGATGTGGCCATCTCAAGGATGTGATGCAAAGGATCAATGGCCAGCACAAAGAGAAGGGGAGACAGGTGGTCCCCTTGCCTCAGCCCACGCCCAAGCCTGAAGGGGTCGCCCGACACACCATTGAGCAAGACACGTGAAGAGGCCGTAGACAAGAGAGTAGACACCCAGCCACGAAACCGGGGAGGGAAACCAAGGTGATTGAGCAAGTCCAGGAGGTAGTCCCAACGCACCGAGTCAAACGCTTTCTTGATGTCGAGCTTGAACAGGAGAGCAGGGGTGTTGTTGCGATGCAAGCGTCTAGCAAGGTTGCGCACGTACATGAAATTATCATGAATACATCTCTTCTTGATGAAAGCACTCTGAGCTTGTGAGACAAGGTCATTCATGAGGGGTGCTAGCCTTTTGGACATCATCTTTGCAATGAGCTTTGCGATGGCGTGAATTAGGCTTATAGGGCGAAAGTCAGAAATATCTTCGGCACCATCCTTCTTCGGAACAAGAGCAACATCAGCTGAGTTCAACCAATGAAGGTGAGCGGTCTGTAGGTTGGAGAAGTGATTAACCGCAAGCATGATGTCTGGCTTGATTGTGTTCCAACATGCCTTGAAGAAAATGCCCGTGAATCCATCCGGTCCGGGCGCCTTGTCACCCGGTAGTTCTAGTACAACAGTTTTGACCTCATCCTCTGTGAATGCCTCGCCCAAGCCCTACAGATCATAGTTGGGGGTTGGAATCAAACCCCAATTGACGTCAATGCTATGAGTAGGGCCTTTTTTGGCTATGTTCTTAAAGTGGTTGTGAACAATCTTCTCTTTGTCTTCGTGCGAGGTGACCCAACCCTGGTTGTGTTTGAGGCGATGAATACGATTTTTTTCTCCTCCGATGATTGACACGGAGGTGGAAATAGCGGGTGTTGGCATCTCCTTCTTTAAGATTGGCAATCCTCGAGTTTTGCCTTTTTCTGGATTTTTCGAGCACCGCCAAGCCAACAATCCTTCGTTTTAATCTTGTCTGAAGATCCCTTTCCTCCAGGCTTAGGCCTCTCTGTTCTTGAGCGAGGTCAAGGTGAAGGATGACCTTGAGAGCCATGTGCAACTGGACCCTGGAGTTAGAAAAGAGAGTCTTGCTCCAGGAGCGCAACTTTTGCCTCTTCTCTTTAGCTTGTGGAATAGCCATTGATAAGGCTCGACATGACCGAAATTCACATTCCATGCCTTGGAGACGACGCGTTGGAATCCCGGCATCTTTGTCCAGAAGTTTTCAAACCTGAAGGATTTAGGCTTCTTTGGGCCAACATCATTAGCAAGCAGGAGGGGGCAGTGATCCGAAAGAGATGAGGAGAGGGCGTGCAGAACGTGGGAGGCAAACTCTAAATCCCAATCTTCATTGCAAAAAAAGCTATCTAGCTTGCTCATCGTCGGGATACTTTGTTCATTGCTCCAAGTAAATCTCCTGTTTTGCATGTGAATCTCCTTGAGCTCACAGTTGTTTAGGGCGTTGCGGAAACGCACTAAGCGGCTACGATCCACATTGGCGTGGTTTTTGTCTCTGGCGCGGTAGATTTGATTAAAGTCACCATTGACTAGCCATTTGGTACCAGGCGGAGGCTTTTCCAAGGTCAGCTCCAGGTAGAAAGCCTCCTTGTGGATGCTACGGGTTTGGCCATACACAGTGGTTAACTTGAAAGATTTGTCATCGCTGTAGTTGTTGATGGCAACCGTCGCCGAGAGGAAGTAGGCACCAATTTGCACATTTGACACCGTGACCGCGAAGTCATCCCACAACAGCAAAATACCGCCTTTTGTGCCATCAGCTGGTCTTTGGGCGAAGCTCTTTAGACGCTGTCCACCAAGGTACATAGCCAAGAACGGGTCAACAGATTGTAGCTTCGACTCTTGGATGCACACAAGTTGACAGGAAGAAGAAGCAATGGTTTCGTGGATAGCAGCACGACGATCTGGGCAATTTAACCCACGTACATTCTAGCACAAGATTGAAAGGTTTGTGTCTAACATAGCAACACAGGGGACACATATGGACTCAGGCAACAGCCACCATCTGGGCAAACACACCAGCCATCACAAGTTGGCCACATACAGGACACCCCAGGTCTCGCCAGGACCAACATCAGCAGCGCACAAGTGCCACTGCAAACAGGTGTACAAACAGGACTTGGTCGATCTAACATGATAAACTAGGCTACATCTTAGATAGCGCAGCGCTGCTCTGGCTTCACCCGTAGTGGTCACACTCAAGTCAGGTCCTCCCTCTCCGCCATGCTGCACCAGGGCATCTTCAACGGCAGTGGCCAGATCACAGTCCAACTTGAAGAGAGCACGCAGAGCAGCAATAGTGATGTCCGGCAGGTGCCCCTGGAACTTGTCCGTGAACTTGGTGATGGCCGCTTCCCTGACTTGTGCTTGCGCATACTGTGAGCTAGAACGTCACACCCCCGCAAAGTTCGTCGCTGTGTTGAAAAAATAACACAAACTAAGGAGAGAGGGCGAATTCTGCTCTAACTTTTTAGTCGTTGTTAGTCATGTTGACGCAACGACATGAGAGTATGGTTAGAGCATTTACAGCTGGACGCTCAAAATCTGTCTCAAATGCCCGGGCCGACCGACATCCTCATATCCAGTTCAAATATGAGGCGGATATGGGGGCGTTCGGGCGCATCCGTCACGTCGGACTGACGAAGGGTCCCACACGAAATTGCCCGGAAAATCGGCAGACCAACATAAGTCTCCTACGGTGGGGGCTATGAACGTCGCGTGGTGCCGCTTCGGCTCGCCGCCCGAGGTCAAATATGGCTATTTAAGCCGGCCAACATCCCCTAACCCTAACCACATTTATCTCCTCCCACTATTTAAGCCGACCAACATCCCCTAACAAACCGCATTCATCTCCTCCCTCTTTGCGCCACCTGCCCATGCCCATCCATCTCTCTCCGCTTCGCCGCTCTTCTCATGCCCTTCGGCTTCCATGGTTCGGTAAAAGATAACCATGTACGTGTAAGTGCATCTAGTGCCCCTTAGTGATTTTGGTGTATTGAGGACTTATAGGTTAAGAGACTAATGTGTTTGTGAGTGTACACAGGTTCTATAAGTCTATGAAGAGTTTGATATTTATGATGAAAGTTGACCCCTAAAAATGAATGACTTCAATTAAAGTCTTTGGTTTTCTTGAAGACTTTGAAATGAGGAAATTGGTGTGACCTTGGAGACTTTGATATTGATGCAAGGATTGTGAAGCGTGAAGACTTTTGTTTTCGTAGTTTCATTTCTCTTTCTTGAGTCATAGGAAACACTGTACTGTTAAAGGGGGTCGATGTAAAACTAAGCAAAAGTTTCCAAGTGATGGTCATCTCAAAATCCTACACGTACCCAATCCTTTCGAGTGAAGTCATTGGAAATCTTATACAGTTTAGTCAATTTCTTCAGTGACAGTGAGGAAGATCTTCTGTTCTCTGAGGAATTCGTTTTGACTGAGGTGTTAGGAATTCGCCAGTGCGGATTGCAGTGAGGAACATGATTGCCCTGAGGAATTTGAGAGCTCAAATTTCCGACCGTTGCTGTGCTACACGTCAGCTGTCCTAAAATATCCTATCCACCTAACATCATATCATTGAAGAGCATTTATGTCTTATCATGTCGGGTTGTTCCCTATGCTATAAATAGCTGCCCCCTACAACCACTAGTTGGTTAGCTGCTCCGAGAGATAGATTGACACTTGTCATTTAAAGCTTCCCATCCTCCGAGGACTTTGAGCGAAAATCATGTAGTGAGGAAAAACCAAAAACCCAAACACCTACAACCCAAAGTGATTGAGCATCACTGAAGAGATTGTTCCTGTGTGGAACAGACGCTTGTTACCTTTGAGGACTGTGCATCCTCGAGACAGTTAGGCATCATGGTCTAGTGCATCGAAAAGGAATTGTGGATCGCTGAGTGACCGAGTCTGTGAAGCTTTGGAAGTCACCTGAAGACTTACCACGAGTGCTTGGGCGAGGTCTATGAAACCTTAGCTCAAGGAGAATACGGCGAGGACTATATGTCCTCAGGTTTAAATACCTAGCCACTCCAACTAGACATACGACTGTCACAGAAGTTGAAACTGGTCTTCCAAATCATTATCTTCACCGAGCTACTGGTTCTATTTCCTCAACCCTTTCATTTCCTCATTCATGTGTTGATGAACTTGATCGTTACTATTTGAAGACTTTGACTGAAGACTTTCTCAATTTTCTCAATCCTAATTCTTCAGTCACTTTGTCTTCAGCCTTCTTATCCTATTTACACGCTACCTGTGCTCTGTGCTTGTTTCATATCATCATGATGACCGTGTTACTGCCATGTTATGCTTGCACCTGAGTACTTATTCCATTCCTAGTAGTTCGTTACTTACACTACTGCAGGATGCTGCTAACGCGACACTATGATTAGAGACTTTTCGACGAAACTGTCTGCGAAGCCATATCGCAAACAATGGTGTAAAAAAACCATCAAAAAAGGTGCAAAACGTTTGTGATGGAGGATGCATCAAACATAGTTCAGATTGCGTGTGCGATGCAGGGCATACGGTTCAGCTCAATTAACCGTTTGCGATGAGGAGGAACAAAAGAAACGGGCAGACAACTAAGAGTGTGTGGGATGTACATCATACGGTTCACTCGGATGAACTGTTTGTGATTAGGCAACACAAAAGAAACAGTCAGCCAGATCAAAGGTGTGTGCGATATACGGCATGCGGTTCACTCGGATAAACTGTTTGCGTTGAGACATGAGAACATAAACGGTTCAAATGAACAAGATGTGTGTGATACGAGGCAAACAAGTCTGTAATCAGAAACGTGTGCGAAGATCGATAACAACACAGACGATTACTGCTAACAAGCCATGTGTGTTGTGAGCAAACGATTGTTGGTATACAATTGTGAGTGATTGATGAAAACATCACCGACGGGTTCCATTGTTTAGTCCGTGTGCGATGTGATTTTCTCTGTCCGCACAACATCTACGCTCTGTCTACAGAGCATCAACATATATACTTAAAAAGACAGCATTGCATAACCAAATCAAGCATACAATTACACAAGTGACTACATACATAACATTTCCACACACCAAAGAAAGCAATTATATGCATACTAAAATAGGAGAAACGAGGATCTAATCATCTACTTATTGTTGCGACGACGCTTGCCATTGCTCTGCTTCCGGCTGGATCTCTGGTCGTTTTGGGGAAGGAGGGACTTCCTCATGTCAACGATCCACCTGTACATGTCGTAGCTCGTGTACGCCTCCTTGGCCGCATACACGACGTGAGCTTTGTCGAGTTTCTCCATCCAGGCCGAGTGCCAGGCACGCTTCTCCTTGTTGCACAAATCCTTCATGTCTCTGTAGTAGGGGTCGATGATGGCCTCGGTGAGGTGAACCAGTGAGTCCTTCTCATGCTCCTTGCTGCCCCTGATCTTGTATTGGCCCTGGATGTTGACAAGATTCTGGCAGGCGATGCCCGAATTCTCGAGCGCCTTTACATCATTGGTGATGTCCACTGTAGCGAACATGTAATGGGGGATATTGACAAACCTGGCGAAACGCTCGCAAGGCCTTGTGGCCAGGTAGTAGTGGTAGACGAGGACGTTGTGACACATGCACATATGGGCGACGTCAACCTTGGGACAAGACCCGACACGAGCGCGGGTCTACTTGAGGTCGAACCCGACCACCTTGTACTTCTCCTCGGCAAGCAACAACTCCATGATGTGGATGGAGTGCTCCACCCAGACCGAGTCGTTGGTGTACACCACTGAGAGGTCCATGAACCTTCTGTGGGTGTCCACCATGGCATGCATGGTGAACTACTGCTTGTCGTCGGCAGCCGCTCGGAGCGCCATTGGAGCCGCGCAGGATACCCTCTAAGAATTTCTTGTGGTGGGTGTGCTTCTTGCAATGGTGGGACGCGATCGAAGGTTGAAGAGACACAAGGGTAGGTTAAATGGCCGCTGTAATAAATGGGGGCCGGCCGGCCTGTAATCGTTACATCATGTCACGACGTTCATAGCGAAGGATTCCAGTGCACGCTTGACAACACCGCACCGCATGCGTGGGCTCGAAGAGGCACCAAATGTATCGTTGGTGAGCCTGTTCCCGCGCTACCACGCTCTTTACCGCGCAAGCTTCCCACCCGGCTAGTTTGGCCACGCGTCGGCTAGAAGAGGGACAAATCGTGGGCATTTATTGGCAAAAAGCTATGTAAAAACGAAGTGTGTGGAATGACTTCGGTCATAAGTTTACCCTTGGGTGATAAGGTCAAAGTTACACAGAAGGGTGATGATGGACACTCGAGTGCGATAATTAATCATGCGCTCTATAGTGCACACGATGGAAGAAACCAACTCTGTGCAATAATGTCGAAGATCACAGTCGAGTTAGCTATACAGATCGTGTGCTGTGAGATCGACAAGGTAAACTGATTCGAGAATGGTTAATAAAATCTAAGACCATTGCATATTAAGGTCAAAATAGTGCTAGCAATATACAAGTCTCATACGATGCCATTTTAACGATTGTACCACAAAAGCTCGAAATGTTACATGGTTCAAATTCCAGAGTTATATGGCTCAAATTCAAAGATTACAAGGTTCAAACTGTTGGGAACGTAGTAATTTCAAAAAAATTCCTATGCACACACAGGATCATGGTGATGCATAGCAACGAGAGGGGAGAGTGCGTCCACGTACCCTCGTAGACCGAAAGCGGAAGCGTTATGACAACGCGGTTGATGTAGTCGTACGTCTTCATGATCCGACCGATCCAAGTACCGAACGAACGACACCTCCGAGTTCAGCACACGTTCAGCTCGATGACATCCCACGAACTCCGATCCAGTAGAGCTTCGAGGGAGAGTTCCGTCAGCACGACGGCGTGATGACGGTTATGATGATGCTATCGATGCAGGGCTTTGCCTAAGCACTGCTACGATATGACCAAGGTGGATTATGGTGGAGGGGGGCACCGCACACGGTTGGGAGAGATCAACTGATCAACTTGTGTGTCTATGGGGTGCCCCCTGCCCCCGTATATAAAGGAGTGGAGGAGGGGGAGGGCCGACCCTCTCTATGGCGCGCCCTAGGGGAGTCCTACTCCCACCGGGAGTAGGATTTGCCCCTTCCAAGTAGGAGTAGGAGAAGAGGGGAAAGAGGAGGAGAGGGAGAAGGAAAAGGGGGCTGCACCCCTTGTCCAATTCGGACCCATGGGGGGCTGCGCGCCTCCTTCCCTTTGGCCTGCCTCCCCTATTCCCGTATGGCCCAATAAGGCCCATTACTTCTCCCGGCGAATTCCCGTAACTCCTCGGTACTTCGTAAAATACCCGAATCACTAAGAACCTTTCCGATGTCTGAATATAGTCGTTCAATATATCGATCTTTACGTCTCGACCATTTCGAGACTCCTCATCATGTCCCCGATCTCATCCGGGACTCCGAACTCCTTCGGTATATCAAAACTCATAAACTCATAATATAACTGTCATCGAAACTTTAAGCGTGCGGACCCTACGGGTTCGAGAACTATGTAGACATGACCGAGACATGTCTCCGGTCAATAACCAATAGCGGAACCTGGATGCTCATATTGGCTCCCACATATTCTACGAAGATCTTTATCGGTCAGACCGCATAACAACATACGTTGTTCCCTTTGTCATCGGTATGTTACTTGCCCGAGATTCGATCGTCGGTATCTCAATACCTAGTTCAATCTCGTTACCGGCAAGTCTCTTTACTCGTTCCGTAATACATCATCCCTCAACTAACTCATTAGTTGCAATGCTTGCAAGGCTTAAGTGATGTGCATTACTGAGTGGGCCCAGAGATACCTCTCCGACGATCGGAGTGACAAATCCTAATTTCGAAATATGCCAACCCAACAAGTACCTTCGGAGACACCTGCAGTGCACCTTTATAATCACCCAGTTATGTTGTGACGTTTGGTGGCACACAAAGTGTTCCTCCGGTAAACGGGAGTTGCATAATCTCATAGTCATAGGAATATGTATAAGTCATGAAGAAAGCAATAGCAACATACTAAACGATCAAGTGCTAAGCTAACGGAATGGGTCAAGTCAGTCACATCATTCTCCTAATGATGTGATCTCGTTAATCAAATGAAAACTCATGTCTATGGTTAGGAAACATAACCATCTTTGATCAACGAGCTAGTCAAGTAGAGGCATACTAGTGACACTCTGTTTGTCTATGTATTCACACATGTATTATGTTTCCGGTTAATACAATTCTAGCATGAATAATAAACATTTATCATGAAATAAGGAAATAAATAATAACTTTATTATTGCCTCTAGGGCATATTTCCTTCAGTCTCCCACTTGCACTAGAGTCAATAATCTAGTTCACATCACCATGTGATTTAACACCAATAGTTCACATCGTCATGTGACCAACACCCAAAGGGTTTACTAGAGTGAATAATCTAGTTCACATCGCTATGTGATTAACACCCGAAGAGTACTACGGTGTGATCATGTTTTGCTTGTGAGAAAACTTTAGTCAACGGGTCTGCCACATTCAGATCCGCATGTATGTTGCAAATTTCTATGTCAACAATGCTCTGCATGGAGCTACTCTAGCTAATAGCTCCCACTTTCAATATGTATCCAGATTGAGACTTAGTGTCATCTGGATCAATGTCAAAACTTGTATCGACGTAACCCTTTATGACGAACCTTTTGTCACCTCTGTAATCGAGAAACATATCCTTATTCCAGTAAGGATAATTTTGACCGCTGTCCATTGATCTACTCCTAGATCACTATTGTAATCCCTTGCTTAACACAGTGTAGGGTATACAATAGATCTGGTACACAGCATGGCATACTTTCTAGAACCTATGGCTGAGGCATAGGGAATGAATTTCATTCTCTTTCTATCTTCTGCCGTGGTCGGGCTTTGAGTCTTACTCAATTTCACACCTTGTAACACAGACAAGAACTCTTTCTTTGACTGTTCCATTTTGAACCACGTCAAAATCTTGTCAAGGTATGTACTCATTGAAAAAAAACTTATCAAGCATCTTGATCTATCTCTATAGATTTTGATGCTCAATATGTAAGCAGCTTCACCGAGGTCTTTCTTTGAAAAACTCCTTTCAAACACTCCTTTATGCTTTGCAGAATAATTCTACATTATTTGCGATCAACAATATGTCATTCACATATACTTATCAGAAATGTTGTAGTGCTCCCACTCACTTTTCTTGTAAATACACGCTTCATCGCAAGTCTGTATAAAACTATATCCTTTGATCAACTTATCAAAGTGTATATTCTAACTCCGAGATGCTTGCACCAGTCCATAGATGGATCGCTGGAGCTTGCACATTTTGTTAACACCTTTAGGATCGAAAAAACCTTATGGTTGCATCATATACAACTCTTCTTTAATAACTCCATTAAGGAATGCAGTTTTGTTTATCCATTTGCCAGATTTCATAAAATGCGGCAATTGCTAACATGATTCGGACAGACTTAAGCATAGATACGAGTGAGAAACTCTCATCGTACTCAACACTTTTTGAACTTGTCGAAAACCTTTTTGCGACAATTCTAGCTTTGTAAATAGTAACACTACTATCAACGTCCGTCTTCCTCTTGAAGATCCATTTAATCTCAATGGATCGCCGATCATCGGGCAAGTCAATCAAAGTCTATACTTTGTTCTCATACATGGATCCCATCTCGGATTTCATGGCCTCAAGCCATTTTGCGGAATCTGGGCTCATCATCGCTTCCTCATAGTTCGTAGGTTCGTCATGGTCAAGTAACATGACCTCCAGAATAGGATTACCGTACCACTTTGGTGCGGATCTTATTCTGGTTGACCTACGAGGTTCAGTAATAACTTGATGTAAAGTTTCATGATCATCATCATTAACTTCCTCACTAATTGATGTAGTAGTCACAGGAACAGATTTTTGTGATGAACTACTTTCCAATAAGGGAGCAGCTACAATTACCTCATCAAGTTCTACTTTCCTCCCACTCACTTCTTTCGAGAGAAACTCCTTCTCTAGAAAGGATCCATTCTTAGCAATGAATATCTTGCCTTCAGATCTGTGATAGAAGGTGTACCCAACAGTCTCCTTTGGGTATCCTATGAAGACATAATTCTCCGATTTGGGTTTGAGCTTATCAGGATGAAACCTTTTCATATAAGCATCACAACTCAAACTTTAAGAAACAACAACTTTGGTTTCTTGCCAAACCACAGTTCATACGGTGTCGTCTCAACGGATTTAGATGGTGCCCTTTTTAACGTGAATGCAGCTATCTCTAATGCATAACCCCAAAACGATAGTGGTAAATCGGTAAGAGACATCATAGATCGCAGCATATCAAATAAAGTATGGTTACGATGTTCGGACACACCATTACACTGTGGTGTTCCACGTGGCATGAGTTTGTGAAACTATTCCACTTTGTTTTAATTGAAGGTCAAACTCGTAACTCAAATATTCTTCTCTGTGATCAAATCGCAGAAAAACTTTATTTTCTTGTTACAATGTTTCTCCACTTCACTCTGAAATTATATGAAATTTTCAAATGTTTCAGACTTCTGTTTCATTAAGTAGATATACCCATATCTGCTCAAATCATCTGTGAAGGTTAGAAAATAATGATACCCGCTGCGGGACCACATACATCAGTATGTATGATTTCCAACAAATTTGTTGCTTGCTCCATTGTTCCGGAGAACGACGTTTTAGTCATGTTGCCCATAAGGCACGGTTCGCAAGCATCAAGTGATTCTAAAAGACCATCAGCACGGAGTTTCTTCATGCGCTTTACACCAATATGACCTAAACTGCAGTGCCACAAATAAGTTGCACTATCATTATTAAATTTGCATCTTTTGGCTTCAATATTATGAATATGTGTATTATTACGATCGAGATCTAACAAACCATTTTATTGGGTGTATGACCATAGAAGGTTTTATTCATGTAAATAGAACAACAATTATTCTTTAATTTAAATGAATAACCGTATTGCAACAAACATGATCAAATCATATTCATGCTCAACGCAAACACCAAATAACACTTATTTAGTTTCAACACTAATCCCGAAAGTATAGGGAGTGTGCGATGATGATCATATCAATCTTGGAACTACTTCCAACACACATCGTCACCTTGCCTTGTACTAGTTTCTGTTTATTCTGCAACTCCCGTTTCGAGTTACTACTCTTAGCAACTGAACCAGTATCAAATGCCGAGGGGTTGCTATAAACACTAGTAAAATACACATCAATAACATGTATATCCAATATACCTTTGTTCACTTTGCCATCCTTCTTATCCGCCAAATACTTGGGGCAGTTCCGCTTCCAGTGACCAGTCCCTTTGCAGTAGAAGCACTTAGTCTCAGGCTTAGGACCAGACTTGGGCTTCTTCACTTGAGCAGCAACTTGCTTGCCGTTCTTCTTGAAGTTCCCCTTCTTCCCTTTGCCCTTTTCTTGAAACTAGTGGTCTTGTCAACCATCAACACTTGATGTTTTTCTTGCTTTCTACCTTTGTTGATTTTAGCACCACGAAGAGCTTGGAAATCGTTTCCATTATCCTTGCATATTATAGTTCGTCACGAAGTTCTACTAACTTGGTGATGGTGACTAGAGAATTCTGTCAATCACTATTTTATCTGGAAGATTAACTCCCACTTGATTCAAGCTATTGTAGTACCCAGAAAATCTGAGCACATGCTCACTGCTTGAGCTATTCTCTTCCATCTTTTAGCAATAGAACTTGTTGGAGACTTCATATCTCTCAACTCGGGTATTTTCTTGAAATATTAACTTCAACTCCTGGAACATCTCATATGGTCCATGACGTTCAAAACGTCTTTGAAGTCCCGATTCTAAGCCGTTAAGCATGGTGCACTAAACTATCAAGTAGTCATCATATTGAGCTTAGCCAAACGTTCATAACGTCTGCATCTGCTCCTGCAATAGGTCTGTCACCTAGCGGTCCATCAAGGACATAATTCTTCTGCGCAGCAATGAGGATAGTCCTCAGATCACGGATCCAATCAGCATCATTGCTACTAACATCTTTCAACTCAGTTTTCTCTAGGAACATATCAAAAATAAAACAGGGGAGCTAAACGCGAGCTATTGATCTACAACATAGATATGCTAATACTACCAGGACTAATTTCATGATAAATTAAAGTTCAATTAATCATATTACTTAAGAACTCCCACTTAGATAGACATCCCTCTAATCATCTAAGTGATCACGTGATCCAAATCAACTAAACCATAACCGATCATCACGTGAAATGGAGTGGTTTTCAATGGTGAACATCACTATGTTGATCATATCTACTATATGATTCACGCTCGACCTTTCGGTCTCTGTGTTCCGAGGCCATATCTGCATATGCTAGGCTCGTCAAGTTTAACCTGAGTATTCTGCGTGTGCAAAACTGGATTGCACCCGTTGTTGATGGACGTAGAGCTTATCACACCCGATCATCACGTGGTGTCTGGGCACGACGAACTTTGGCAACGGTGCATACTCAGGGAGAACACTTTTATCTTGAAATTTAGTGAGAGATCATCTTATAAAGCTACCATCGAACTAAGCAAAATAAGATGTATAAAAGATAAACATCACATGCAATCAAAATATGTGACATGATATGGCCATCATCATCTTGCGCCTTTGATCTCCATCTCCAAAGTACCGTCATGATCTCTATCGTCACCGGCATGACACCATGATCTCCATCATCTTGATCTATATCAATGTGTCGTCACATGGTCGTCTCGCCAACTATTGCTCTTGCAACTATTGCTATCGCATAGCGATAAAGTAAAGCAATTATTTGGCGCTTGCATCTTATGCAATAAAGAGACAACCATAAGGCTTCTGCCAGTTGCCGATAACTTCAACAAAACATGATCATCTCATACAACAACTTATATCTCATCATGTCTTGACCATACCACATCACAACATGCCCTGCAAAAACAAGTTAGACGTCCTCTACTTTGTTGTTGCAAGTTTTACGTGGCTGCTACGGGCTGAGCGAGAACCGTTCTTACCTACGCATCAAAACCACAATGATAGTTTGTCAAGTTGGTGTTGTTTTAACCTTCGCAAGGACCGGGCGTAGCCACACTCGGTTCAACTAAAGTTGGAGAAACTGACACCCGCCAGCCACCTATGTGCAAAGCACGTCGGTAGAACCAGTCTCACGTAAGCGTACGTGTAATGTCGGTCCGGGCCGCTTCATCCAACAATACCGCCGAACCAAAGTATGACATGCTGGTAAGCAGTAAGACTTATATCGCCCACAACTCACTTGTGTTCTACTCGTGCATATAACATCAACGCATAAAACCAGGCTCGGATGCCACTGTTGGGGAACGTAGTAATTTCAAAAAAAATTCCTACACACACACAGGATCATGGTGGTGCATAGCAACGAGAGGGGAGAGTGTGTCCACATACCCTCGTAGACCGAAAGTGGAAGCATTACGACAACGCGGTTGATGTAGTCGTACGTCTTCACGATCCGACCGATCCAAGTACCGAACGCACGGCACCTCCGAGTTCAGCACATGTTCACCTCGATGACGTCACACGGACTCCGATCCAGCAGAGCTTCGAGGGGGAGTTCCGTCAGCACGATGGCGTGATGAAGGTGATGATGATGCTATCGACGCAGGGCTTCGCCTAAGCACTGCTACGATATGACCGAGGTGGATTATGGTGAAGGGGGGCACCGCACACGGTTGGGAGAGATCAACTGATCAACTTGTGTGTCTATGGGGTGACCCCTGCCCCCGTATATAAAGGAGAGGAGGAGGGGGAGGGCCGGCCCTCTCTATGGCGCGCCCTAGGGGAGTCCTACTCCCACCGGGAGTAGGATCCCCCCTTCCAAGTAGGAGTAGGAGAAGAGGGGAAAGAGGAGGAGAGGGAGAAGGAAAAGGGGGCTGCACCCCTTGTCCAATTCGGACCCAGGGGGCTGCGCGCCTCCTTCCCTTTGGCCTGCCTCCTCTATTCCCGTATGGCCCAATAAGGCCCATTACTTCTCCCGGCGAATTCCGGTAACTCCCCGGTACTTCGTAAAATACCCGAATCACTCAGAACCTTTCCGATGTCCGAATATAGTCGTCCGATATATCGATCTTTACATCTCGACCATTTCGAGACTCCTCGTCATGACCCCGATGTCATCTGGGACTCCGAACTCCTTCGGTACATCAAAACTCATAAACTCATAATATAACTGTCATCGAAACTTTAAGCATGCGGACCCTACGGGTTCGAGAACTATGTAGACATGACCGAGACACGTCTCCGGTCAATAACCAATAGCGGAACCTGGATGCTCATATTGGCTCCCACATATTCTACGAAGATCTTTATCGGTCAGACCGCATAACAACATACGTTGTTCCCTTTGTCATTGGTATGTTACTTGCCCGAGATTCGATCGTTGGTATCTCAATACCTAGTTCAATCTCGTTACCAGCAAGTCTCTTTACTCGTTCCGTAATACATCATTCCTCAACTAACTCATTAGTTGCAATGCTTGCAAGGCTTAAGTGATGTGCATTACCGAGTGGGCCCAGAGATACCTCTCCGACGATCGGAGTGACAAATCCTAATCTCGAAATACGCCAACCTAACAAGTACCTTCGGAGACACCTGTAGAGCACCTTTATAATCACCCAGTTATGTTGTGACGTTTGGTAGCACACAAAGTGTTCCTCCGGTAAACGGGAGTTGCATAATCTCATAGTCATAGGAACATGTATAAGTCATGAAGAAAGCAATAGAACATACTAAACGATCAAGTGCTAAGCTAACGGAATGGGTCAAGTCAATCACATCATTCTCCCAATAATGTGATCCCGTTAATCAAATGACAACTCATGTCTATGGTTAGGAAACATAACCATCTTTGATCAATGAGCTAGTCAAGTAGAGGCATACTAGTGACACTCTGTTTGTCTATGTATTCACACATGTATTATGTTTCCGGTTAATACAATTCTAGCATGAATAATAAACATTATCATGAAATAAGGAAATAAATAATAACTTTATTATTGCCTCTAGGGCATATTTCCTTCATAAACTGGTATTAGAAATGAAATTCAGCTCATTAGCTGCAAACGCTCGCGCTGATCCGCTGGACATGGATCTCAGAGAGGTTCAAACTAATATCACCGCTTCTAAGCCTGGCTTCAAAACCTCACATTTTTTGCAAAGGGGTCGGCCACTGAGAAGTCATGTATGGGGTTGACACGATGACTTCCAATTACTCTGTCATCTGAAGTTCCAAAATGAAATTCAGCATTTTTGGAGCCTACTCCATTCTGTCGCAGGCGCCGGCGCTGATCACCAAACCATTCATTTTTGTGAAATAAATGTAGGGAAAACCTCATTTCCTTCAGCACCCTTGCTCTGAGAACAAAGGACCTGACGAATATAATCTCCAGTAAGGTCCCTCGGTAGGAGTTCAAGGTAATTTCTGAAAGATGCGGTTCTAGGCATTCAACGTGATTGTTATATTGTATCACATTATCCACCACTGGGCCTAATCTTATCTGCAAAAGAAGAAAATGTGTTAGTGCCTACATGCAGTTTTGAACACTACAGACCTAGCTATTTGGTTTGCAGTATTTGTAAAATGCACTGACATGCCATCTTTGATCTGACATGATTAACATGGGCATTTGATTACATTCTAGAAAAGTGTAGCCTTCTTCACAAGAGGTTGGAGTGGATGAAAAGTTCCCTAAGAAAACTAGTACAGATGAATCCAAAGGAGAATTTCTTATTGATTGTAACCATATGGATCAAGCAACCAATATGGGTTGGGGGGGACATGTATGTACTGAAATCCTCCAAAAGTACCTTCAGAAATCGTAGGACATTATCATTGTAAACTTGGAAAAAGGTGTCACAAATTGAACTCCCTTATGGTTAACATTTAACAGGAAAGGAACATCACGTCGATATATAGCTTCTCCAGGCACGGAAAGCATCTCAGGAAACTGACAACTTGCTCCAGGTCGGGCCCAATAGATTCTAGTGCCAAGACCTTCGGTGTGCGCAGTTTTGAGGTCAAGCTTGTCGGAATCATTTTCTGAATGACAGATGAACAAACATTTTCAAAATTAGAAATAATGTTAATTTGTAGAAGGAGAGGTAGAAGGCGGCTGTTGTACCTGAACGGGTGTGGATCCAATAACAAGTTCGGAGTATTTGTCAGACGAGTAGCACACCACTGTCAATTTCGGCGCAGAAATGACATTGATTCTTGTTGGACCTTCTTGATCAACTACAAGTAATCTCTCAAGTACAAATGTGTCATGGATGACCATACCGTGGTACACATCTTGTGAGATCTTCCTGCCGCACCAGCAACACACATAAATAGTCCGGAGAGTCATGGAGGTGATGTGGAAGGTACTCAACCCATTGATCACCTTAAGACGAAGGTACTCGAGTGCAGTACAGCCACAGAGCAGGCGCTCCATGTCACCCTTTGAGAGGCAGACGACAACGAGCTCGAGGTGCTTTAGTCGTGGTAGAATAAGAGTGGGCGCGTCATTAAGGGGCGGGAAATGGCAGTTCCTGAACCTGGTGACGTGCAGTGTGGGCGCAAGGCGGAGTGCGGCCGTTGGCAGCGACCGCATATGCCCATCATCAAAAGTGAGCTCCTCGAGTTGAGCTAGGGCGGGGGGTCGGAACCAGTCGTCAAGCTTGGCTCGGTCCTTGCCGTTGGAACGAAACTTGCCCATTCTAAGGCCTTTGGTTGGGCCAAGGTGACTGCCGAGGATCTTGGAGCGCACCCAAGCTGTTGCGATAGCCATGGCAGAGCTCGTGGGTGTCGATGAGGTCAAGAGGGCTGGAGTTCCATAAGGGGCGCCACCGCCGGGAAAGGAGGGTTGTCCGCGCCCCATATTTGATTGGGAGGAGGGAGATGATGACTCTCAACATATCATCAGGGAGGCTGTTGATTAAGTCTAGGCCTGCTAGAGTCGCTTGCGGTTCTAGCTCGCCCCGCCTCTGCTTGTTGGCAGCCCCGTTCTCCACCTCCGGAGTCTCCTTGTCAGCGGCGCTTTTTGATAGAAATGGGAGTACAGGGAATATTTAGTTAAAATAGGGTAATAGAAAAGTGTATTGGTAACTAGAAGTTATTAGGTAGGAATATAGTAAGAAAAGGGAATACCAATTGGTTGCTTAAATACTACACAATTCATTTGACATTGCTGGGTAAGTCAACATATGCAGATAGTTGAAAAGAAAACTTACTTCAAACAAAGTCTGGACGGATGATTTTGTCGGGGAAGTTAGCATATATCTCATGACCTGGCCCTTTTATGCGCAGTGCAATTTTAGTGCCAGCTTTTAGTACATAAAACTTTGCAATTTCATTCCAAACGCAGTGCCAAAATAGGAGTCACCATGTTCATCAAGTCTTACAGGAGCAACGATTGTAAATCAATGGTTTGTGTGCAGTATGACATCCGTGGAGCCTTGATCTATGTAAAGGGAAAAGTTGTGCACTACATAATCTGTTGCATAGCGAGGGATGTTCTACAGAAAATGGTAGGATTGTTAAAGAAAATATGGTAACATGCAAATATGGGCCCAAATTGAAAGAACTGTACAACAGTTGAAATCGAAGGACAAAAGTCTATAATTAAACAGATAGGGTAAACATGATGTCATGGAAAAATGACAGTAATCGAAAGAACAATACATCGTTAATTTGTGTAATATAGAAAGACGAGGGGGAAAATCCCCTTCGACATATATGGTGCATGTGGCACCTTTTATCCAAATGTAGGAATATTTAGAATATGTTCAGGAAAGTAGGCCATGCCAACCGATTTAGGGTGAGATTGAACATACCGCGCGCGTCCTCAAGTTATCTAGTACGATGAGATGGAATCTCTGGCGGCGTTCGCAAAGTCCTGAAGTGTCGGCGCACTGTACATTCTATGAATGAAAGAAAACCCTCAAATCAGCTCGAATAAAAATGAATGCACGACGATTTCCGCCGGGTGATTAAAGGAGGCAGATGAACTGGGATAAGAGATGAGATAATATCTCATTAAATTAGTTACATTGTTGTCCATGAGAAAGAACCCTTAGTACGGCAGATTCCCCAACCGAGCAGAGCTGGGTCGACCGCGAGCAGCGTCGAGAAATTCGATGGCGGTAGGCGGCGGCAAGTGGAAGTGGTGAAATGCGGTGGGCTTTGCCAGCAGCCTGGCGGCGGCGGCAGGCTTCGAGCTAAGTGTTTACCACCGCGATAGGTGTTGCCATGGCATACACGCGGAGGAGCTTGTGCATGTGTGAATGGGGAACGTACCGGAGGGGCCGAGGGGGTGGCGGGCGGGGTGAGGTTTTTTTTGACGTGGGGATGCTGAGGGTTTTCTTTTTTCTTTTTTGAATTGGGTTTTGAGGGTTTTCTGTTCCATAAAGAATTTTGGGGGCGATGGTTTGCTAGAGCGAACCGTGTGTGATTGACGCAGCAGGCAAAATAAAAGTCATTGCACACGGTTCCAATTTTGGGAACCGTCTGTGATTCACGTACTACCTCTGTCCTGGTTTATTGGTCCCCCGTTGTAATTTTTACCAAAATTTGGCGAAATATTTAACATACTCAGACATAGATAATAAGCGTACACATACATAAACATAGTTCAACCGTCATTAAGGATACTCAAGCGTACATAGTTCGATCCATCCAACATCTCATCTCACATGCGGCCGACACGATCCTAAAGCTTCTCCAGGTACTCAGCGTACGCGCCGTGCGCCACCCTGCGAGAATACTTCTGCTTGAAGGAGCCAACGGCCCGTCCTCTTGCATGCGCCAGAACACTTAGATACACGTCATGAAGCTTGTGGTTGAGAAATGGGCATCCATAGCCGTCGTTCCAGGTCCTAATACGCCTGTTATTGATACGTCTCCGTCCTATCTATAATTTTTGATTGTTCCATGCCAATATTATTCAACTTTCATATACATTTTGGCAACTTTTTATACTATTTTTGGGACTAACATATTGATCCAGTGCCCAGTGCCAGTTCATGCCTGTTGCATGTTTTTGGTTTCACAGAATATCCATATCAAACGGAGTCCAAATGGGATAAAAGCGAACGGAGCTTATTTTTGGAATATTTGGAAAATCTGGGAGAAAAATCAACACGAACCGGTGTCCGAGGTGTGCACGAGGTAGGAGGGTGCGTCCTACCCCCCCAGGGCGCGCCCCTGACCCTCGTGGCCCACCTGTAAGGCGGTTGACGCTCTTCTTCGGCCGCAAGAAAGCTAATTTTTGGTAAAAAAATCACGGCGAAGGTTTCGATCCAATCGGAGTTACGGATCTCGGATATAAAAGAAACGGTGAAAGGGCAGCAGAGTAGAACGCAAAAACAGAGAGATACAGAGAGACAGATCCAATCTCGGAGGGGCTCTCGCCCCTCCCACGCCATGGAGACCATGGACCAGAGGGGAAACCCTTCTCCCATCTAGGGAGAAGGTCAAGGAAGAAGAAGAAGGAGGGGGGCTCTCTCCCCCTCGCTTCCGGTGGCGCCGGAGTGCCACCGGGGGCCATGATCATCACTGCGATCTACACCAACACCTCTGCCATCTTCACCAACATCTCCATCACCTTCCCCCCCTCTATCTACGGTGGTCCACTCTCCCGCAACCCATGTACCCTCTACTTGAACATGGTGCTTTATGCTTCATATTATTATCCAATGATGTGTTGCCATCCTATGATGTTTGAGTAGATTTTCGTTGTCCTATTGGTGGTTGATGAATTGATATGATTGATTTAATTTTCTTGTGGTTATGTTGCTATCCTTTGGTGCCAATCATATGATCGCGCGCGCGGATCACACCATAGGGTTAGTTGTATGTTGATAGGACTATGTATTGGAGGGCAAGAGTGACAGAAGCTTCAACCTAGCATAGAAGTTGATGCATACGGGATTGAAGGGGGACCATTATATCTTAATGCTATGGTTGGGTTTTACCTTAATGAACGTTAGTAGTTGCGGATGCTTGCTAATAGTTCCAATCATAAGTGCATAGAATTCCAAGTAAGGGATGACATGCTAGCACTGGCCTCTTCCACATAATACTTGTTATCGGTCTAGTAAAGTAGTCAATTGCTTAGGGACAATTTCGCAACTCCTACCATCACTTTTCCACAATCGCTATATTTACTTTATTGCTTCTTTACTTACAACAACCCCTAGCTTTTATTTACGCTCTCTTTATTATCTTGCAAACCTATCCAAAAACACCTCCAAAGTACTTCTAGTTTCATACTTGTTCTAGGTAAAGCGAACGTCAAGCGTGCATAGAGTTGTATCGGTGGTCGATAGAACTTGAGGGAATATTTGTTCTACCTTTAGCTCCTCGTTGGGTTCGACACTCTTACTTATCGAAAACTGTTGCGATCCCCTATACTTGTGGGTTATCAAGACCTTTTTCTGGCGCCGTTGCCGGGGAGCAATAACGTGGGGTGAATATTCTCGTGTGTGCTTGTTTGCTTTATCACTAAGTAATTTTTATTTGCTGTTCTTAGTTGTTTTGTATCTTTAGTTATGGGTCGAAAACGCAAAATACCAAAAAAATAGTTCTACCTACTGAACCAATGGTTGAAGAACCACTCAAAATCTATCACACTGCTGAAGCTTATTACTTGGATCATCTTCGATCCCTTTGTGCTCGTGCTAAAACCCCAACTAGCTTAGTGGAGGGCAAATCTTTAGATGAGCATGCCTATTATGTGTGACACCGTATATCTGAAAAAGGGAAACTTTTACTGGATCAAATTCATCGTATGCAATGCTATGCTTGGAATTTATGTGAAATTTATGATTTTACTTGTTGTTCTGAAAACCCTAAGAAAGACCTTCCCTATCAATGTGAGTTTAGTGATAATGGAATCGTATCTTCGTATGCTAAGGGTGTTTATAACTACTATGATGTTCAACAAATTGAAGAATTTGTTGCTTTTAAGGGTGCTTACGAAATTGCTTCTTTGATTGAAATGTATGATGCTACTTTTCACAAATCTGAAAATTTTGCCATACTTAAATATTGCTACGATAATTATGCTTCTAATGCCTATATTAAACCATATATTTAGGACTACTCCGCTGTCCAAGAAGAGACTAATATTTTGCAGGAGTCTATGGAAGAAGAAATTGATGAAACTGTGAGCTCATTGGATGAAAAAGATGATGATGAGAGCGAAGAACAAAAGGAGGAAGAGCGGATTAGCTACCCGTGCCCACCTTCTAATGAGAGTAACTCTTCAACTCATACATTGTTTAATTTCCCTTCGTGCTTACCGAAGGATGATTGCTATGATGACTGTTATGATCCCGTTGATTCTCTTGAAATATCCTTTTTTAAGCTTACTATGCTTGTGGCCGAGATGCCAATATTAATTATGCTTATGGAGATGAACTTGCTATAGTTCCTTATGTTAAAGATGAAATTTTTGCTATTGCACCCACGCATGATAGTCCTATTATCTTTTTGAATTCTCCAAACTACACTATATCGGAGAAGTTTGCTTTTATTAAGGATTATATTGATGGGTTGCCTTTTACCGTTGCACATGATGATTTTAATGAATATAATATGCATGTGTTTGCTGCTCCTACTTGCAATTATTATGAGAGAGGAACTATATCCTCACCTCTCTATGTTTCCAATACGATAAAATTGCAAGAAACTGCTTATACTATGCATTGGCCTTTACTAGGTGTGCATGAATTGTTTTTTATTACATGCCAATGCATAGGAAGAGAGTTAGACTTCGTCATTACTTGATATATGTTGCTTTGTGCTCACTACTAAATGCCAAATCATTGCTAATTAAAATTGGCTTTGATATACCTTGGGATCCGGGTGGATTCACTACTTGAGCACTATATGCCTAGCTTAATGGCTTTAAAGAAAGCGCTGCCAGGGAGACAACCCGAAAGTCTTAGAGAGTCATTTATTTCTGTTGTGTGCTTTTATAAAGTTTAGAAATAAAAATAATGTGCCAAGGTTTGCCTTTAGGATGTTTACAATGCTTGTTGGTTTGTGCGGTGCAGGACAGAAACTTTGGCTGTAGTGCACGATTTTACATTTTTTACTGGAACGTCAAATGGTTTTGATTCTTTTTGTAATGTCTTTCTGTACAAATTGTTTTTTTTTCAAATTATTACAGATTGGTGAATGTTCAGATTATTACAGATTGTTCTATTTTAGACAGATTCTATTTTTGATGCATAGTTTGCTTGTTTTGATGAAACTATCGATTTATATCAGTGGATGAAGCCATGAAAAAGTTATACTACAGTAGACACAATGCAAAAACAAAATATGAATTGGTTTTCAACAGTACTTAGAGTAGTGATTTGCTTTATTATACTAACGGATCTTACCGAGTTTTCTGTTGAAGTTTTGTGTGGATGAAGTGTTCGATGATCGAGAAGGTTTCGATGTGAAAAGAAGGAAGAGATGCAAGAGCTCAAGCTTGGGGATGCCCGAGGCAACCCAAGTAAATATTCAAGAATACTCAAGCACCTAAGCTTGGGGATGCCCCGGAAGGCATCCCCTCTTTCTTCAACAAATATCGGTATGTTTTCGGATTCGTTCCATTCATGCGATATGTGCAATCTTGGAGCGTCTTTTGCATTTAGTTTTCATTTTTATTTTATGCACCATGCTGGAAGGAGATAGTCCTTGGTTGATTTATAGAATGCTCTTTGCACTTCACTTATATCTTTTGAGTATGGCTTTATAGAATGCTACATATGCTTCACTTATATCATTTGAAGTTTGGATTGCCTGTTTCTCTTTACATAGACAACCGCCATTTGTAGAATGCTCTTTTGCTTCACTTATACTTGTTAGAGCATGGGCATATATTTTGTAGAAAGAATTAAACTCTCTTGCTTCACTTATATCTATTTAGAGATATGACAGGAACTGGTAATTCACATGGTTAGTCATAAAATCCTACATAAAACTTGTAGATCACTGAATATGATATGTTTGATTCCTTGCAATAGTTTTGCGATATAAAGATGGTGATATTAGAGTCATGCTAGTGAGTAATTGTGAAATTGAGAATATTATTCAACTTTCATATACTTTTTGGCAACTTTCATATACTTTTTGGCAACTTTTTATACTATTTTTGGGACTAACATATTTATCCAGTGCCGGTGCCAGTTCCTGTCTGTTGCATGTTTTTGGTTTCGCAGAATATCCATATCAAACGAGGCCAAACGGGATAAAAACGGACAGAGCTTATTTTTGGAATATTTGGAAAATCTGGGAGAAACATCAACGCGAACCGGTGTCTGATACGTCTCCAACGTATCTATAATTTTTGATTGCTCTATGCTATATTATCTACTGTTTTGGACTATACTGGGCTTTATTTTCCACTTATATATTACTTTTGGGACTAACCTATTAACCGGAGGCCCAACCCAGAATTGCTGTGTTTTTCCCCTATTTCAGTGTTTCGAAGAAACGGAATATCAAACGGAGTCCAAACGGAATGAAACCTTCGGTGTCGGTGTCAAAACCGGCAGATCTCGGGTAGGGGGTCCCGAACTGTGTGTCTAGGCGGATGGTAACAGGAGACGAGGGACACAATGTTTTACCCAGGTTCGGGCCCTCTTGATGGAGGTAAAACCCTACGTCCTGCTTGATTAATATTGATGATATGGGTAGTACAAGAGTAGATCTACCACGAGATCAAGGAGGCTAAACCCTAGAAGCTAGCCTATGGTATGATTGTTGTATGTTGGAGTTGTTGTCCTACGGACTAAAACCCTCCGGTTTATATAGACACCGGATAGGGTTAGGGTTACACAAAGTCGGTTACAATGGTAGGAGATCTGAATATCCGCATCGCCTAGCTTGCCTTCCACGCCAAGGAAACTCCCCTCCGGACACGGGACGAAGTCTTCAATCTTGTATCTTCATAGTCCTGGAGCCCGGCTGAAGGTATAGTTCGGATGGCCAAACACCCCCTAATCCCGGACTCCCTCAGTAGCCCCTGAACCAGGCTTCAATGATGACGAGTCCGGCGCGCAGATTGTCTTCGGCATTGCAAGGCGGGTTCCTCCTCCAAGTTCTTCATAAAAGATTGTAAACACCAAGAGTAGTGTCCGGCTCTGCAAAATAAGTTTCCACATATTGCCATAGAGAGAATAGTATTAACACAAATCTAATCTGCTGACGTATTCCAGAGCGTGACATCACACTACGACCAAGCCTTTATTCGAATCGTTTTCACTTCTCCACCTCAGCGCGTTTTGCGAGGTGGTTTCCTTGGCACGTCTTGTCAAAGCAGAGATCGTGTCCCCCATTATCGGGATTCTCATCAATACGGACGTGGGTAACCCAACCGCACCATTTATCACGGCGCTTAGGAGGCAAGCGAGTTTTACTAGGCTGGTGGGGACGCGCAGCCGCATCCGCCCATATAAGGGGATAAGGATCCACCTTTTTACCTACGCCTTCTCCCTCCTTTGCCTGTCCATCTTCTGCGCACCCGAGCTCCAGCGCCCAAGCCCGCACTTCCCACCTCAACCTTCTCCAGCAATGTCCGGAGCGGGAGGCAAGTGGATGATCTCCTCCGTCACGGAGGGCCATGTCAAAAAGCTGAGGAAGGCCGGATACTTGTCTAAAGACATCGCGCACCGGCTTCCCGAGGAGGAGCAGCTTCTCCCCACCCCAAGGCCCCATGAGAGGGTAGTATTCCTTCCCCACTTCCTCCGCGGACTGGGTTTTCCACTCCACCCATTTGTCCGGGGGCTCATGTTCTACTACGTCCTGGATTTCCACGATCTGGCCCCGAACTTCGTCCTCAACATCTTGGCGTTTATCGTCGTGTGCGAGGCTTTCCTCCGCATCTGCCCCCATTTCGGCCTCTGGCTCAAGACCTTCAACGTCAAGCCCAAGGTGGTGCGCGGCAGCCAAGCGGAGTGCGGAGGTGCCATGGCGGGCAAGATGGCCAACGTCCTATGGCTCGAGGGCTCCTTTGTGGAGACCCTGAAGGGGTGGTAATCCGGGTGGTTTTACATCACCGAGCCGCGCGATCCGAAGTGGATCGCGGCCCCTGAGTTCCGATCCGGACCCCCCATGCGGCTTATGTCCTGGAAAGAGACGGGCCTGTCGTGGGGTGACGAAAAAGAGGTGACCGGACTGCAAACATGCATCCAGTCCCTGGTGAACAAGCCGATCAAGATTGTCAATGTAGTCCAGGTTATGCTCATCCGCCGGATCCTCCCGTGTCAACAACGGGACTTTAATCTGTGGGAGTTCGACCCGGCGCAGCACCAAACCCTTAACAGGCTCTTCGACACGACGTATGAAGACGTCTGGAAGGTGCTAACCAAAGGCGCCGAGGCTCCCGCATCCGCTTCCGAGGACCGCGGATACATCTCGCAGCATCACGCTAGCGAGGTAAGCTACTTTCACCTTTTACAGGATGTTTAAGTTTTTCCATAGTTTGACTCTATGCGGGATCTAAACTCCCTCACCTTTGACAGGCTTGGCAGGCGAAGTCCGGACCGATTAACTGTCCGGCTCCCTTGCCCAAAGACCCAGCCCCTGCTCTCCTAGTGAAGCTGCTGGTTCCGGCACCTTACGTGGTGCCGGAGAAGAAGGCCAAGAAGAAGAAGGCCACGGGGACTCGAAAGAGTGCCCGTCATATGGTAGTGTCGGACTCGTCATCCGACAAGTCCGAGACGCTCTCCTCCCGCGAAAACGAGGAGGAGGAAGAAGAAACCTCTCCCCCTCCAGCGGGGGGAGGAAAGAAAAGGAAGGCCGCCCCAACTGGGGAGGCCCAAGGGTCCAAGAGGAGGAAGACTCCTCCGTCGGACTACTCCCCTAACGCCGACGAGGACGATGAGGAGTGGCCGGACAGGGCCAGGCGTCCGGCGGAATCGTAAGTATTCGGATACCAGAGTAAGTCATGATATTCCTTTTTTGCACAGCTTTCCCTAACGTCGAATATAATCATGCAGCCCGCCCAAGGACGGGCTCGACGAGTCGTCGAGTGGCTCCTTGGATTCATCGGATGTGAATTCAGTTCCGCCCGCTGTCTCCCCCCGCACGGCGGACGACGCCGAAGTGGCGTCGCGACAAGCTCCGGGGCAAGAGGAGGTGGTCCTGGAGGAGCCGCAAGGCGACCTCCTGGACTCCAGGAGTAAAGGGGACAAGACCTCCCAGGGCTCCAAGTCCGGCTTTGAGCCGGACACCGCGCCGGAATCTTCAACGGTTTCGGACCGCGGCAGGCGAACTCCTGTCAAGAGGAGCAAGCCTAATGAGCCGGCGGCCTCCGTCCAACCGGAGGCACCGGGTAATCTACTGGAGGTTCTTAAGGGCGCCTCCATCAATGAGGAGCACCGTACTATTATGAGTGCGGTGATCCAGGAGGTTCAGCCCGCCAAGAGCGGACTAACTGAAGCTTGTGCTAGCCTTCTAACAGGCTTCGTGGTAAGTAAAAATATGTAAAAATATTACCGCATAGACAGTAGCCCCTGATGCTCTGTTTGGCGTTCGGAAAGAAAAGCCGAATAGAGGATCAAATAATTTCGCAGGAGTCTAATAAAAAATGAGTCAATATGCGTATGCAGGCTTCGCTGCTAGCCACCGCCGCACTGACTGCGGAGGTGGGTGCCCTGAAACAGGGCCTCGAGCGGACCGAGCAAGAGCTCGGAGCAAGAGCTCGGCCTTGCCTAGCGGCAGCTCGAGGAGAAAGAAGGTAAGAGATACCTTACAGAACAAGTGTCTATAAAAAGACGCAATTGCAAAAAATGACAGGATTGTAATGCTTATTGTAGGGGCCACGACTGAGGTCGCGACCCTCAAGCAGGCGCTGTCTGAGGCCGAGAAGAGAGCGGCCTCGGAGCGCAATGAGCGGGTGAAATTTGAGGCGCAGGTCGGCGAGGCACAGCAAGAGCTTCAGGCTCTCATGAAAAAACATGAGAGTTTGGAGCTTGACTTTGAAACGCGAGCGTCCGAGCTCGCCACGGCCGTCAAGACTGCCGAGTCTGCCAAGGCCGAAGCCCAAAAGGCCCTCCAAGAGTTGGAGGAGGTGAAAAAGATAGCGGCGGGTAAGGCATTCTTTATGCAAAGCAGACATATAAAAGTAAACTACTTGTTACTTACCCGAATCCGGAGTTCTCCAGGGGCATTGGCAGATCTTCCCCGCAGCATATCCGATGCCGCCGCATTCTACCGAGCCGAGGAGGGCAGCTCGATGGAGAAGGTGTTCTGGTCTCAGTACGCTGAGGCCGGACACACTGTGCCCTTGAGCGACCAGCTGAAGCAGCTGGTCGAGCTCCACAAGGCGGCCGAACAGGCCCTGAAGGGCTTCATAGGTCGTCTGTGGCCTGGAGAGGCCCTGCCTGGGAGCTACTTCGGACTGGTGCGGCGACTGGTGGAGGCCTGTCCAAGGCTCGAGGTCATCAAGCGCTCTGTCTGCATGGAAGGTGCCCGTAGGGCCCTTGCCCGTGCGAAGGTGCACTGGGGTAAGCTGGACGGTGAGAAGCTTGTGAAGGACGGGCCGCCGCCGGGGAAGGAGCATCGCAAGCCCGAGAACTATTACAAGGATGTTCTCGCTGGTGCCCGCCTTATGGCGGATGAATGTACCAAGGATGTAATTTTTGAATGAACTCGCTCGCGTTTATCCTGTGCGCTGAAAACTTGTTCATATGCGCTAAGCAATGCTTGTTGAATTTAAAATATTATTTTCTGTGCGGCCGTTTATCAAAAAATTGAGAGATGGCCAGTCGTCGGCTTTTGCCCCCATGCCACTAGTGCTGGGGTGTTCGGGATAAACCTGAGCGCTCTTTTTCCCATGTTTGGGTCCTTTGAGGGAGGCGCTCAGCACAACGAACAAGGCAATCAGACTATAATGCTTGAACACTCTCACTTAGCCATAGAACTTTATAATTTTAAATTTCGGCAAAGCCCCTAGTATTCGGAATACCGAGTTCGGGGCGCTATCCACGCCTTGGCCGGACACAATCCGGTTCTTCGCTCTAAGCGGCATAGGTCTTTAAGGACCCAAAAAACCTCTTGAACAACGACCGGTCTCTTGGCTTATCATGACAGTCAGTTTTAGCTTTCTCTACTGAGGTGCTCCGCCCAGCTTAACTGGGGCACAATCGCAGTAGTTCTCCTAGTGCTACCTTAGCCGATATAGCGGAACGTAAGGCACCAAAACATAGGAGCCGGGCAAACCCAACTATTGACCCAAATCATGATTCGGAGCCGATGCATATAGTGCTATAAGTTCGGGGTGCCGCACTTATGAAGTGTTCGGACTTCTTACACCATATTAAGGGGTACTGAAGCCCCTGGCATATTTGCCGTACCACAGTGTACGGGTGCCACATGTCATTAATGAGCATATATATATAAAGAGGAAAATGAAAAAAGTAGACAAAAGCTATGCATTGTTTATAGAAAGGCTGCTATCTAAGAAGAACGATACAGATAGTGCGATAAGCAAAAGAAATGGGACTATTTAACATGTCCTGGCCAGGGGCAGGCCGCGGAATTGTATTCAAAACAGGTATACTGCTCGTAATAGAGACCACCTGGGAGTTTCATAATGCGGCATGGCTTGTGTGCTTTCCTGGATCTTGCATCGTTTGTGCGGCAGTTGAATTGCCGAACAGGTCGTCCGAAGTGTGGAGTCCTGAAAGTAAGAAAACATTTAAAAAAGAATTCGGCAGCCCCTAGTACGGTTTAGGCCGTTTTTTGGGCGTGCCGTGATGGTGCCCCTCCCCTTGTGCCCATGGTATTTCAAGAGCGTAGTTATGTACGCGAAGCACTGGTTTTGCTATATCGCGAGGGCTAGGGTTGGGGCCGCACTGCTACGCTAGCTCGGAACGTGCCAGGCGGTCTTGTTGTAGGTTACTCCAGGCGCGCTTGACAATGTTCGGCTTTTTAAGGGCCGGACTGGAGGACTGCCTAGAGAGGCTGCTTTGTACTTCTGCTGCGAGCGCTGCCGTGTGCTCCTTCGTTCGGAGGGAGCGTTCGGTGTTTCCGTTGACCGTGATTACTCCTCGAGGGCCTGGCATCTTGAGCTTGAGGTATGCATAGTGCGGTACCGCATTGAACTTTGCGAATGCAGTTCGCCCGAGCAGTGCGTGATAGCCACTGCGGAACGGGACTATGTCGAAGATTAACTCCTCGCTTCGGAAATTATCCAGGGATCCGAAGACCACTTCCAGTGTAACTGAGCCTGTACAGTTGGCCTCTACACCTGGTATGACGCCTTTAAAGGTCGTTTTGGTGGGCTTGCTCCTTGAGGGAACGATGCCCATTTTCCGCACTGTATCCTGGTAAAGCAGGTTCAGGCTGCTGCCGCCGTCCATGAGGACTCTTGTGAGATGAAATCCGTCGATAATTGGGTCAAGAACCAATGCGGCAAACCCGCCATGACGGATGCTAGTGGGATGGTCCCTTCGATCAAAGGTGATCGGGCAGGAGGACCATGGGTTGAACTTTGGAGCGACTGGCTCCAGTGCGTATACGTCTCGTAGCGCACGCTTCCGCTCCCTCTTGGGAATGTGGGTTGCGTATATCATGTTCACCGTCCGCACTTGTGGGGGAAAACCCTTCTGTCCACTGTTGTTCGGTGGCCTGGGCTCCTCCTCGTCATCGCTATGCAGCCCCTTGTCTCTGTTTTCGGCTCTTAACCTGCCTGCCTGCTTGAACACCCGACAATCCCTGTTGGTGTGATTTGCTGGCTTTTCGGGGGTTCCATGTATCTGGCACAAGCGGTCGAGTATTCGGTCCAAACTAGACGGGCCCTGAGTATTTCTTTTGAATGGATTTATTCACTGACCGGATTTGTAGCCTCGGAATCCGGCATTTACTGCTGTATCCTCGTTGCTGTCGCTGTTAACGCGGCGCTTTTTCTTGTTCTGGCGCGACCTGCCGCTTTTGTCCTTGGTATCCGAATTACCAAGGTTCTTGGTTAAGTTGTTGCTGCGAGCTAGCCAGCTATCTTCTCCCACGCAAAAGTGGGTCATGAGTGTCGTGAGGGCTGCCATAGATTTCGGCTTTTCCTATCCCAGGTGCCAAGCAAGCCACTCGTCGCGGATATTATGCTTGAAGGCTGCTATGGCCTCCGCGTCCGGACAATTGACTATTTGATTTTTCTTTGTTAGGAACCGTGTCCAGAATTGCCTGGCCGATTCCTCTGGCTGCTGGATTATGTGGCTTAGGTCATCGGCGTCCGGTGGTTGCACATAAGTGCCCTGGAAGTTGTCAAGGAATGCGGCTTCCAGGTCCTCCCAAGAACCGATTGAGTCTGCTGGCAAGCTGTTGAGCCAATGCCGGGCCGGTCCCTTAAGTTTGAGTGGGAGGTACTTGATGGCATGTAGATCATCACCGCGGGCCATGTGGATATGAAGGAGATAATCCTCGATCCATACCGCAGGATCTGTTGTGCCATCGTATGATTCGATGTTTACGGGTTTGAAGCCCTCAGGGATTTTATGATCCATTACTTCATCTGTGAAGCATAGTGGGTGTGCGGCGCCTCTGTACTGGGCTATATCACGACGCAGCTCAAAGGAGCTTTGTCCATTGTGTTCGGCCCGGCCAGATTTATTGTATCCTGAGTGACGATCACCGTCACGTGCCGTGGGGCGCCCGCGCGATCCGTAGATCGATCTTGTTTGCCTTGCCTTGTCCTCCAGTATATCTCGCAGGTCTGGCGCGTTTTCCCGTGCCTTAGCATGATTTGAGCGGCGTTGGGGCATGGCTTGAGTGGAGGGCTTAGAGGCCTCTCTGTCGCGGCCACGAGGTGGCCGGTCGGCCATGTCATGCACTGGTGATGTAGGTGCTTCCTCCTCTAATCGGGGTAGCAGCCTGCGCTTTGGATAACGCTTGGAGGGGCGTTCGAGTTCATACTCTTCGGCCGCAAGGACTTCAGTCCATCTGTCAGCTAGCAAATCTTGATCAGCTCTAAGCTGCTGCTGCTTTTTCTTGAGGCTTCTTGCCGTGGCTAGAAGCCTGCTTTTGAAACGCTATTGTTCGGCGGGGTCTGATGGTACGACGAATTCGTCGTCGTCGAGGCTTGCCTCGTCTTCGGAGGGAGGCATATAGTTATCGTCCTCAACCTCTCAGTCTGCCGCTCTCTCATGAGGGCTGGCTTCTCCATCTTCCTGTGCTGAATCTTGCTTGAGGGGGTGTTCTTCAGCGCTATCCGGAGTAGTATTATCTCCGGTGCCGGAATCACCGTTTTTGCTTTGGCGGGATTTAGAGCGGCACCGCTGACGGCGGCGTTTGGGATGTTTCTTATAAGTGTCGTCCCCTGTTTTTCCATCGCCATCTCCATCTTTTGGAGCGTCCACCATATATATGTCATATGACGAGGTGGCGTTCCAGCGCCCTACAGGTGCTGATTCCTGTTCGTCTCTTGCATCGTCGTCCATACCGTTGATGTCTTCAGAGTCGAAGTCGAGCATGTCGGTTAAATCGTCGACAGTGGCTACAAAGTGGGTGGTGGGTGGGCTTTGAATTTCTTCATCGTCCGTATCCCATCCTTGCTGACCATAGTCCGGACAGGGCTCCCCTAATAAAGAGAGAGACTTTAGTGAGTTCAGGATGTCGCCGAAGGGCGAGTGCTGAAAGATGTCTGCGGCGGTGAACTCCATGATCGGTGCCCAATCGGATTCGATCGGTAGGGGTGCGGGGGGGGGGGGGGGGTCGGAGTCCGGAGAGGATTCTGGATCCACGGAGTCACGGGTCATGCAGAGTGCGGGGCTGGTGTTCAGCTCGATCGCCTTTGAGATCGCAACCCCTGAGGTGGCGTACAACCGCTCATCCTCGATCGGCGCCGCAGGCTCCGAATTAAGGGTCGGAACCGACACACGTGCGGCCTCCATGACACTGTTCGGCGATAGAGCTAGATCATGCCCATCGAGACAGTGCGGCGCGCTTGGCTGTGGCTCGAATCCGTCGAAGATCAAGTCCCCGCGGATGTCAGCCGTGTAGTTCAAACTTCCAAACCTGACCTGATGGCCAGGGGTGCAGCTTTCGATCTGCTCCAGGCGGCCAAACGAATTGGCCCGCAGTGCGAAGCCGCCGAAGACGAAGATCTACCCGGGGAGAAAAGTCTCACCCTGGACCGCATCGTCGTTGATGATCAAAGGAGCCATCGGGCCTAAAAGTGACGGCACAGAGGAACTCTCAATGAAAGCACCAATGTCGGTGTCAAAACCGGCGAATCTCAGGTAGGGGGTCCCGAACTGTGCATCTAGGCGGATGGTAACAGGAGACGAGGGACACAATGTTTTACCCAGGTTCGGGCCCTCTTGATGGAGGTAAAACCCTACATCCTGCTTGATTATTATTGACGATATGGGTAGTACAAGAGTAGATCTACCACGAGATCAAGGAGGCTAAACCCTAGAAGCTAGCCTATGGTATGATTGTTGTATGTTGGAGTTGTTGTCCAACGAACTAAAACCCTCCGGTTTATATAGACACCAGATAGGGTTAGGGTTACACAAAGTCGGTTACAATGGTTGGAGATCCGAATATCCGCATCGCCTAGCTTGCCTTCCACGCCAAGGAAAGTCCCCTCCGGACACGGGACGAAGTCTTCAATCTTGTATCTTCATAGTCTTGGAGCCCGGCTGAAGGTATAGTTCGGATGGCCAAACACCCCCTAATCCCGGACTCGCTCATTCGGGAACGTGATTTTCTCAACCAATAAGATCTAGGAGACTTGGACCCTCCGTCAAGAAAGCCACGAGGCGGTCACGAGGGTGGAGGGCACGCCCCCCCTAGGGCGCGCCCCCTGCCTCGTGGGCCCCTCGAAGCTCCACCGACGTAATCCTTCCTCCTATATATACTTACGTACCCCCAAACGATCAGATACGGAGCCAAAAACCTAATTCCACCACCGCAACCTTCTGTACCCACGAGATCCCATCTTGGGGCCTGAGGGAGTCCTGGATTAGGGGGTGTTCGGATAGCTAGACTATACCTTCAGCCGGACTCCAGGACTGTGAAGATACAAGATTGAAGACTTCGTCCCGTGTCCGGATGGGACTTTCCTTGGCGTGGAAGGCAAGCTTGGCGATGCGGATATTCAAGATCTCCTACCCTTGTAACCGACTTTGTGTAAACCTAACCCTATCCGGTGTCTATATAAACCGGAGGGTTCTAGTCCGTAGGACAACTTCATCATACAACAATCATACCATAGGCTAGCTTCTAGGGTTTAGCCTCCTTGATCTCGTGGTAGATCCACTCTTGTACTACCCATATCATCAATATTAATCAAGCAGGAGTAGGGTTTTACCTCCATCGAGAGGGCCCGAACCTGGGTAAACTTCGTGTCCCTTGTCTCCTGTTACCATCCGGCCTAGACGCACAGTTCGGGACCCCCTACCCGAGATCCGCCGGTTTTGACACCGACATTGGTGCTTTCATTGAGAGTTCCTCTGTGTCGTCGCTTTTAGGCCCGATGGCTCCTTTGATCATCAATGATGATGCAGTCCAGGGTGAGACTTTTCTCCCCGGACAGATCTTCGTCTTCGGCGGCTTCGCGCTCCGGGCCAATTCGTTTGGCCGCCTGGGGCAGATCTAAAGCTACACCCCTGGCCATCATGTCAGGTTTGGAAGTTTGAACTACACGGCTGACATTCGCGGGGACTTGATCTTCGACGGATTCGAGCCACAGCCAAGCGCGCCGCACTGTCTCGATGGGCATGATCTAATTCTGCCGCCGAACAGTGCCCTGGAGCCCGCACGCGCGTCGGTTCCTACCCTTAAGTCAGAACCTGCGGCGCTGATCGAGGGTGAGCGGTTGGACGTCACCCCGGGGGCTGCAATCTCAAAAGCAATCGAGCTGAATGCCAGCCCCGCACTCTGTCTGACCCATGACTCCGAGGATCCGGATTCCCCCCGGACTCCGAACCTCCCGCGCCCCTGCCAATCGAATCCGATTGGGCGCCGGTCATGGAGTTCACCGCCGCGGACATCTTTCAGCACTCGCCCTTTGGCGACATCCTGAACTCACTAAAGTCTCTCTCTTTATTGGGAGAGCCCTGGCCGGACTATGGCCAGCAAGGATGGGATACGGACGATGAAGAAATTCAAACCCCACCCACCACCCACTTTGTAGCCGCTGTTGACGATTTAACCGACAGGCTTGACTTCGACTCCGAAGACATCGACGGTATGGACGACGATGCAGGAGACGAACAGGAACCAGCACCTGTAGGGCGCTGGAAGCCCACCTCGTCATATGATATATATATATGGTGGATACTCCAAAAGATGGAGATGGCGATGGAACAACGGAGGATGATACCTCCAAGAAACAGCCAAAGTGTCGGCGTCAGCGGCGCCGCTCTAAATCCCGCCAAAGCAAAATCGATGATTCCGGCACAGGAGATAATACTACCCCGGATAGCGCCAAAGAACACCCCCTCCAACAAGATTCGGCACAGGAAGATGGAGAAGCCAGCCCTCGTGAGAGGGAGGCAGACCGAGAGGTTGAGGACGATAACTACATGCCTCCCTCCGAAGACGAGGCAAGCCTCGACGACGACGAATTCGTCGTACCATCAGACCCCGCCGAAGAAGAGCGTTTCAAGTGCAGGCTTTTAGCCATGGCAAGCAGCCTCAAGAAAAAGCAACAACAGCTGATCAAGATTTGCTAGCTGACAGATGGACTAAGTCCTTGCGGCCGAAGAGCATGAACTCGAACGCCCCTCCAAGCGTTACCCAAAGCGCAGGCTGCTACCCCGATTAGAGGAGGAAGCACCTACATCACCAGCGCATGACATGGCAGACCGGCCACCTCGTGGCCACGACAGAGAGGCCTCCAAGCCCTTCACTCAAGCCATGCCCCGACACCGCTCAAAACATGCTAAGGCACGGGACAACGCGCCGGACCTGCGAGATATACTGGAGGACAAGGCAAGGCAAACAAGGTCGATCTACGGATCGCGCGGGCGCCCCAAGACATGTGACGGTGATCGTCACTCCGGATATGATAAATCCGGCCGGGTCGAACACAATGGACAAAGCGCGTGCGAGCTGCGTCGTGATATAGCCCAGTATAGAGGCGCCGCACACCCACTATGCTTCACAGATGAAGTAATGGATCATAAAATCCCTGAGGGCTTTAAACCCGTAAACATCGAATCATACGATGGCACAACAGATCCCGCGGTCTGGATCAAGGATTATCTCCTTCATATCCACATGGCCCGTGGTGATGATCTACACGCCATCAAATACCTCCCACTCAAACTCAAGGGACCGGCCCGGCATTGGCTCAACAGCTTTCCAGCAGACTCAATCGGTTCTTGGGAGGACCTGGAAGCCGCATTCCTCGACAACTTCCAGGGCACTTATGTGCGACCACCGGATGCCGATGACCTAAGCCACATATCCAGCAGCCAGGGGAATCGGCCAGGCAATTCTGGACACGGTTCCTAACAAAGAAAAACCAGATAGTCGACTGTCCGTACGCTGAGGCCCTAGCGGCCTTCAAGCATAATATCCACGACGAATGGCTTGCCCGGTACCTGGGACAGGAAAAGCCGAAATCTATGGCAGCCCTCACGACACTCATGACCCGCTTTTACGCGGGAGAAGACAGCTGGCTAGCTCGCAGCAACAACTTATCAAAGAACCCTGGTAATTCGAATACCAAGGACAAAAGCAGCAGGTCGCGCCGGAACAAGCAAAAGCGCCACGTTAACAGCAACAGCAACGAGGATACGGCAGTAAATGCCGGATTCCGAGGCTACAAATCCGGTCAGTGGAAAAAGCCATTCAAAAGAAATACTCAGGGCCCGTCTAGTTTGGACCGAATACTCGACCGCTTGTGCCAGATACATGGCACCCCCGAAAAGCCAGCAAATCACACCAACAGGGATTGTTGGGTGTTCAAGCAGACAGGCAAGTTAAGAGCCGAAAACAGAGACAAGGGGCTGCATAGCGATGATGAGGAGGAGCCCAGGCCACCGAACAACAGTGGACAGAAGGGTTTTCCCCCACAAGTGCGAACAGTGAACATGATATACGCAACCCACATTCCCAAGAGGGAGCGGAAGCGTGCACTACGAGACGTATACGCGCTGGAGCCAGTCGCTCCAAAGTTCAACCCATGGTCCTCCTTCCCGATCACCTTTGATCGAAGGGACCATCCCACTAGCATCCGTCATGGCGGGTTTGCCGCATTGGTTCTTGACCCAATTATCGACGGATTTCATCTCACAAGAGTCCTCATGGACGGCGGCAGCAACATGAACCTGCTTTACCAGGATACAGTGCAGAAAATGGGCATCGATCCCTCGAGGATCAAGCCCACAAAAACTACCTTTAAAGGCATTATACCAGGTGTAGAGGCCAGCTGCATAGGCTCAGTAACACTTGAAGTGGTCTTCGGATCTCCGGACAATTTCCGAAGCGAAGAGTTAATCTTCGATATAGTCCCGTTTCGCAGTGGCTATCACGCCCTGCTCGGGCGAACCGCATTTGCAAAGTTCAGTGCGGTGCCGCACTACGCATATCTCAAGCTCAAGATGCCAGGCCCTCGTGGAGTAATTACGGTCAATGGAAACACCGAGCGCTCCCTCCGAACGGAGGAACACACGGCAGCCCTCGCAGCAGAAGTACAAAGCAGCCTTCTTAGGCAATTCTCCAGTCCGGCAGTTAAAAAGCCAGACACCGCCAAGCGTGCCCTGAATAACCCACAACAAGGCCGCCTGGCACATTCTGAGCAGGCATAGCAGTGTGACCCCAACCCTAGCCCTCGCGACATAGCGAAACCAGTGCTTCGCGTATATAACTACGCTCTCGAAATACCATGGGCGAAGGGGAAGGGGCACAATAATGGCAAACCCAAAATACGGCCTAAAACGTACTAGGGGCTGCCGAATTTTTTCTTTTTTCTTACTTTCAGGACTCCATACTTCGGATGACCTGTTCGGCGATTCAACCGCCGCACAAACGATGCAAGACCCAGGGAAGCAGACAAGCCATGCCGCACTATGGAACCCCAAGGTGCTCTCTGTTACGAGCAGTATACCTATTTTTGAATACAATTCCGCGGCCTGCCCCTGGCAAGGACATGTTAAATAGTCCAATATCATTTGCTTATCGCACTATTTGTATCGTTCTGCTTTGACAGCAGCCTCTTTATAAACAATGCATAGCTTTTTTGTCTGTTTTTTGCATTATCCCCTTTTTATATATATGTTCATTAATGACATGTGGCACCCGTACACTATGGTACGGCAAATACGCCAGGGGCTTCAGTACCCCGTAACATGGTGTAAGAAGTCCGAACACTTCATAAGTGCGGCACCCCGAACTTATAGCACTATATGCATCGGCTCCGAATCATGATTTGGGTCAATAGTTGGGTTTGCCTGGCTCCTATGTTTTGGTGCCTTACGTTCCGCTATATCGGCTAAGGTAGCACTAGGAGAACCACTGCGATTATGCCCCGGTTGAGCTGGGTTAAGCACCTCAGTGGAGAAAACTAAAACTGACTGTCATGATGAGGCGAGAGACCCGTTCGTTGTTCGAGAGGTTTTTCGAGTCCCTAAAGACTTATGCCGCTTCGAGCGAGGAACCGGCTTTGTCCGGCCAAGGCGTGGATAGCGCCCCGAACTCGGTCTTCCGAACTAGGGGCTTCGCCAAAATTTAAAATTATAAAGTTCTATGGCTAAGTGAGAGTGTTCAAGCATTATAGTCCGATTGCCTGGTTCGTTGTGCCGAGCGCCTCCCTCGAAGGACCCAACTATGGGAAAAAGAGCGCTCAGGTTTATCCCGAACACCCCAGCACTAGTGGCGTGGGGGCGGAAGCCGACGACTCGCCATCTCTCAATTTTTTGATAATGGACGCAAAGAAAATAATATTTTAAATTTAACAAGCATTGCTTAGCGCATATGAACAAGTTTTCAGCGCACAGGATAAACACGAGCGTGTTCATTCAAAAATTACATCCTTGGTACATTCATCCGCCACAAGGCGGGCACCCACAAGAACATCCTTATAATAGTTCTCGGGCTTGCGATGCTCCTTCCCCGGCGGCGGCCCGTCCCTCACAAGCTTCTCACCATCTAGCTTACCTCAGTGCACCTTTGCACGGGCAAGGGCCCTACGGGCACCTTCGATGCAGACGGAGCGCTTGATGACGTCGAGCCTTGGACAGGCCTCCACCAGCCGCTGCACCAGCCCGAAGTAGCTCCCAGGCAGGGCCTCTCCAGGCCATAGCCGAACTATGAAGCCCTTCATGGCATGTTCGGCCGCCTTGTGGAGCTCGACCAGCTGTTTCAGTTGGTCGCTGAAGGGCACAGGGTGTCCGGCCTCAGCATACTGAGACCAGAACACCTTCTCCGTCAAAGCTGCCCTCTTCAACTCGGTAGAATGCGGCGGCATCGGATACGCTGCGGGGAAGATCTGCGAATGCCCCTGGAGAGCTCCGGATTCGGGTAAGTAACAAGTAGTTTACTTTTATATTTCTGCTTTGCATAAAGAATGCCTTACCCGCTGCTATCTTTTTCATCTCCTCCAACTCTTGGAGGGCCTTTTGGGCTTCGACCTTGGCAGACTTGGTAGTCTTAGAGGCCGCCGCGAGCTCGGATGCTTGCATTTTTGACTCAAGCTCCAAACTCTCATGTTTTTTCATAAGAGTCTGAAGCTCTTGCCGCACCTCGCCGACCTGGGCCTCAAGTTTCTATCGCTCGGTGCGCTCCGCGGCCGCTTTCTTTTCGGCCTCGGACAACGCCTGCTTAAGGGTGGCCACCTCAGTCGTGGCCCCTACAATAAGCAGAACAATCCTGTTGTTTTCTGCAATCACGTCTTTTTATAGGCATTTTCTCTGTAAGGTATTTCTTACCTTCTTTCTCCTCGAGCTGCCGCTTGGCAAGGCCGAGCTCTTGCTCGGTCTGCTCGAGGCCCTGTTTCAGGGCACCCACCTTCGCAGTCAGTGCGGAAGTGGCTAGCAGCGAAGCCTGCATACGCATATTCGACTCTTTTTTGTCAGACTCCTGCGAAATTTAATAGATCCTCTATTCAGCTTTTCTTTCCGAACGTCAAACAAAGCATCAAGGGCTACTGTCTATGCGGTTATATTCTTACATATTTTTTACTTACCTCGAAGCCTGTTAGAAGGCTAGCGCAAGCTTCGTTCAGTCCGCTCTTGGCAGACTGAACCTTCCGGATCACCGTACTCATAATAGTACGGTGCTCCTCGTCGATGGAGGCGCCGTCAAGCACCTCCAGCAGACTGTCCGGCACCTCCGGTTGGACGGAGGCCTCCGGCTCAGAAGGCTTGCTCCTCTTGACAGGAGTTCTCCTGCCGCGGTCCGGAACCGTTGAAGATTCCGGCGCGGTGTCCGGCTCAAAGCCGGACTTGGAGCCCTGGGGGGTTTTGTCCCCTTTACTCCTGGAGTCCGGGAGGTCGCCTTGCGGCTCCGCTAGGACCACCTCCTCCTGCCCCGGAGCTCGTTGCGACGCCACTTCGGCATCGTCTGCAGTGCGAGGGGAGACAGCGGGCGGAACTGAGTCCACGTCCGACGAATCCAGGGAGCCGCTCGACGACTCGTCGAGTTTGGCCCGGGGCGGGCTGCAGAATTATGTTCGGCATTAGGGAAAGCTGAATGACAAAGGAATATCATGAGTCAGTCTGGTATCCGAATACTTACGATTTCGCTGGGCGCTTGGCCCTGTCCGGCCACTCCTCGTCGTCCTCGCTGGCGTTGGGGGAGTAGTCCGGCGGAGGGGTCTGCCTCTTCTTGGACCCTCCGGCCTCCCCTGTTGGGGTGGCCTTCCTTTTCTTTTCTCGCCCCGCTGGAGGGGGAGAGGTTTCTTCCTCCTCCTCCTCGTTTTCATGGGAGGAGAGCATCTCGGACTCGTCAAATGACGAGTCCGACACCACCATGTTACGGGCACTCTTTCGAGTCCCCGTGGCCTTCTTCTTCTTGGCCTGCTTCTCCGGCACCACATAAGGCGCCGGAGCCAGCAGCTTCACTAGGAAAGCAGGGGCTGGGTCTTCGGGCAAGGAAGCCGGACAGTTAATCGGTCCGGATATCACCTGCCAAGCCCGTCAAAGGTAAGGGAGTTTAGATCCCACATAGAGTCAAACTATGAAAAAAAACTTAAACATCCTGTGAAAGGTGAAAACAGCTTACCTCGCTAGCGTGACGCTGCGAGCTGTATCCGCGGTCCTCGGAGGCGGATGTGGGAGCCTCGGCGCCTTTGGTTAGCACCTTCCAGACGTCTTCATACGTCGTGTCGAAGAGCCTGTTAAGGGTTTGGTGCTGCGCCGGGTTGAACTCCCACAGAGTAAAGTCCCGTTGTTGATACGGGAGGATCCGGCGGATGAGCATAACCTGGACCACATTGACAAGCTTGATCGGCTTGTTCACCAGGGACTAGATGCATGTTTGCAGTCCGGTCACCTCTTTTTCGTCACCCCACGACAGGCCCGTCTCTTTCCAGGACATAAGCCGCGTGGGGGGTCCGGATCGAAACTCAGGGGCTGCGGCACATTTTGGATCGCGTGGCTCGGTGATGTAAAACCACCCGGATTGCCACCCCTTTAGGGTCTCCACAAAGGAGCCCTTGAGCCATAGGACGTTGGCTATCTTGCCCGCCATGGCGCCTCCGCACTCCGCCTGGCTGCTGCGCACCACCTTGGGCTTGAGGTTAAAGGTCTTGAGCCAGAGGCCGAAATTGGGGCGGACGCGGAGGAAGGCCTCGCACACGACGATAGACGCCGAGATGTTGAGGACGAAGTTTGGGGCCAGATCGTGGAAATCCAGGCCGTAGTAGAACATGAGCCCCCGGACGAATGGGTGGAGTGGAAAACCCAGTTCGCGGAGGAAGTAGGGAAGGAAAACGACCCTCTCATGGGGCCTTGGAGTGGGGAGAAGCTTCCCCTCCTCGGGAAGCCGGTGCGCGATGTCCTTGGACAAGTATCCGGCCTTCCTTAGCTTCTTGACATGGCCCTCCGTGACGGAGGAGACCATCCACTTGCCTCCCGCTCTGGACATTGCTGGAGAAGGTTGAGGTGGGAAGTGCGGGCTTGGGCGCTGGAGCTCAGGTGCGTAGGAGATGGATAGGCAATGGAGGAAGAAGGCGTAGGTAAAAAGGTGGATCCTTATCCCCTTATATGGGCGGATGCGGCTATGCATCCCCACCAGCCTAGTAAAACTCGCTTGCCTCCCAAGCGTCGTGATAAATGGCATGGTTGGGTTACCCACGTCCGTATTGATGAGAATCCCGTAAATGGGGGACACGATCTCTGCTTTGACAAGACGTGCCAAGGAAACCGCCTCGCAAAACACGCTGAGGTGGAAGAGTAAAAACGATTCGAGAAAAGGACTTGGCCGTAGTGTGATGTCACGCTGCGAAATACGTCAGCAGATTAGATTTGTGTTAATATTATTCTCTCTATGGCAATATGTGGAAACTTATTTTGCAGAGCCGGACACTATCCTTGGTGTTTAAAATCTTCTTGAAGAACTTGGAGGAGGAACCCGCCTTGCAATGCCGAAGATAATTTGCGCGCCGGACTCGTCGTCATTGAAGCCTGGTTCAGGGACTACTGAGGGAGTCCTGGATTAGGGGGTGTTCGGATAGCCGGACTATACCTTTTGCCGGACTCCAGGACTGTGAAGATACAATATTGAAGACTTCGTCCCGTGTCCGGAAGGGACTTTCCTTGGCGTGGAAGGCAAGCTTGGCGATGCGGATACTCAAGATCTCCTACCCTTGTAACCGACTTTGTGTAACCCTAACCCTATCCGGGTTTCTATATAAACCGGAGGGTTCTAGTCCGTAGGACAACTTCATCATACAACAATCATACCATAGGCTAGCTTCTAGGGTTTAGCCTCCTTGATCTCGTGGTAGATCCACTCTTGTACTACCCATATCATCAATATTAATCAAGCAGGAGTAGGGTTTTACCTCCATCGAGAGGGCCCGAACCTGGGTAAACTTCGTGTCCCTTGTCTCCTATTACCATACGGCCTAGACGCACAGTTCGGGACCCCCTATCCGAGATCCGCCGGTTTTGACACCGACAGGGCCTGTTCCGGAGCTCCGCCGGAGGGGGCCATCATCATGGAGGGCTTCTACATCATCATAGCCCCTCCGATGAAGTGTGAGTAGTTTACCTCAGACCTTCGGGTCCATAGTTAGTAGCTATATGGCTTCTTCTCTCTTTTTGGATCTCAATACAATGTTCTCCCCCTCTCTCGTGGAGATCTATTCAATGTAATCTTCTTTTTGCGGTGTGTTTGTTGAGACCGGTGAATTGTGGGTTTATGATCAAGTCTATCTATGAACAATATTTGAATCTTCTCTGAATTCTTTTATGTATGATTGGTTATCTTTGCAAGTCTCTTCGAATTATCAGTTTGGTTTGGCCTACTAGATTGGTTCTTCTTGCAATGGGAGAAGTGCTTAGCTTTGGGTTCAATCTTGCGGTGTCCTTTCCCAGTGACAGTAGGGGCAGCAAGGCACGTATTGTATTGTTGCCATCGAGGCTAACAAGATGGGGTTTTTATCATATTGCATGAAACTATCCCTCTACATCATATCATTTTGCTTAAGGTGTTACTCTGTTTTTACTTAATACTCTAGATAGCGGTCGATGAGTGGAGTAATAGTAGTAGATGCAGGCAGGAGTCGGTCTATTTGTCTCGGACGTGATGCCTATATACATGATCATACCTAGATATTCTCATAACTATGCTCAATTCTGTCAATTGCTCAACAATAATTTGTTCACCCACCGTAGAATACTTATGCTCTTGAGAGAAGCCACTAGTGAAATCTATGGCCCCCAGGTCTATTCTCATCATATCAATCTCCAACCACTTTATTATTTCTTTGCTTTTTTACTTTGCCTTTTTATTTTACTATGCATCTTTATATAAAAAATACCAAAAATATTATCTATAAGATCTCACACTCGTAAGTGACCGTGAAGGGATTGACAACCCCTAATCATGTTGGTTGTGTTGAGCTATCTGTTTTGTGTAGGTACGAGGGACTCACGTGTGGCCTCCTACTGGATTGATACCTTGGTTCTCAAAAACTGAGGTGCATCATCCTCTCCTCTTTGGGGAAATCCAACGCAGTGCTCAAGAGGTAGCAAGAAGAATTTCTAGCGTCGTTGCCGGGGAGTCTACGCAAAAGTCAACATACCAAGTACGCATCACAATTCCTTATCTCTCGCACTACATTATTTGCCATTTGCCTCTCGTTTTCCTCTCCCCCACTTCACCCTTTTTGTTTTATTCGCCCTCCCTTTTCCATTTGCCTTTTTCTCGCTTGCTTTTGTTTGCTCGTGTGTTGGATTGCTTGTTTGTCGCGATGGCTCAATATAATACCAAATTGTGTGACTTTACCAATACCAACAATAATGATTTCCTTAGCACTCCGATTGCTCCTCTTACCAATACTGAACCTTGTGAAATCAATACTGCTTTGTTGAATCTTGTTATGAAAGATCAATTCGCCGGCCTTCCTAGTGAAGATGCCGCTACTCATCTGAATAGCTTCGTTGATTTATGTGATATGCAAAAGAAGAAAGATGTCGATAATGATATTGTTAAATTGAAGCTATTTCCTTTTTCGCTTAGAGATCGTGCTAAAGCTTGGTTTTCGTCTTTGCCTAAAAATAGTATTGATTCTTGGAACAAGTGCAAAGATGCTTTTATCTCTAAGTATTTTCCTCCCGCTAAGATCATCTCTCTTAGAAATGATATTATGAATTTTAAGCAACTTGATCATGAACATGTTGCACAAGATTGGGAGATAATGAAATTAATGATACGTAATTGCCCTACTCATGGTTTGAATTTCTGGATGATTATACAAAAAATTTATGCCGGATTGAATTTTGCTTCTAGAAATCTTTTAGATTCGGCCGCGGGAGGCACTTTTATGGAAATCACTTTAGGAGAAGCTACTAAACTCCTAGATAATATTATGGTTAATTATTCTCAATGGCACTGTCGGTGTCAAAACCGGCGGATCTCGGGTAGGGGGTCCTGAACTGTGCGCCTAGGCGGATGGTAACAGGAGGCGGGGGACACAATGTTTACCCAGGTCCGGGCCCTCACGAGGGAGGTAATACCCTACTTCCTTCTTGATTGATCTTGATGATATGAGTAGTACAAGAGTTGATCTACCACGAGATCATAGAGGCTAAACCCTAGAAGCTAGCCTATGGTATGATTGTTGTTGTCCTATGGACTAAACCCCCCGGTTTATATAGACACCGGAGGGGGCTAGGGTTACACAGAGTTGGTTACAATGGGAGGAGATCTACATATCTGTATCGCCAAGCTTGCCTCCCACGCCAAGGAGAGTCCCATCCGGACACGAGGCGAAGTCTTCAATCTTGTATCTTCATAGTCCAACAGTCCGGCCAAAGGATATAGTCCGGCTGTCCGGATACCCCCTAATCTAGGACTCCCTCATTAGCCCCTGAACCAGGCTTCAATGACGATGAGTCCGGCGTGCAGATTGTCTTCGACATTGCAAGGCGGGTTCCTCCTCCGAATACTCCATAGAAGATCTTGAACACAAGAATAGTGTCCGGCTCTGCAAAAGAAGTTCCACATACCACCGTAGAGAGAATAATATTTCCACCAATCTAATCTGCTGACGCACTTAATTTCATGACATCACACCACAGACCAGTCTTTATTCGAACCGTTTTTCCCAACCAGCGCTGGCGCACAGCACGAGGCGGTTTTCCCTGGCACGTCTCGTCGAAGTAGAGATTTTGTCCCCTTATTGCGGGATTCTCGTCAATACGGATGTGGGTAACCCAACCGTGCCATCTATTATGGCGTTTGGGGAACAAGAGGTTTTATCAGAGAGGTGGGGAGGCACATCGCCTCTGCCGCCCTTATAAGGGGGCAAGGGTTCATTCTATTCACCCACACCTTCCCCCTGGCTCGTTCCCATCTGCTCAAGCTCCAACGCTCAAGCGGTCCTCTTCCCTGTCCTCAAGAGGTCCTCCGAAGATGTCCGGATCCGGAGCGGGAGGCAGATGGATAGCCTCTACCATCCAAGAGAAGGATATTAAAAAGCTTCGGAAGGTCGGGTACTTGGCCAAGAAAATCGGCCATCATCTTCCGATGGCGGGACAAATCGTCCCCACTCTGGAACCCCATGAGAGAGTTGTATTCCTCCCTCACTTTGTCCGCGGGCTAGGGTTTCCCCTCCACCCGTTCGTTCAAGGCATCATGCACTATTACGGGATCGATTTTCACGATCTGTCCCCCAATTCCTTCCTCAACATCTCGGCGTTTATTGTTATGTGCGAGGCTTTCCTCCGTATTTCACCGCACTTCGGCTTATGGCTGAAGATTTTTAGTGTGAAGCCCAAGGTGGTGGGCGGCAGGCACGCCGAATGTGGGGGCACCATGGTGAGCAAGATGCCCAATGTTATATGGCCAACGGGAACCTTCAATGACTCTGTCAAGGAGTGGCAACGGTAGTGGTTTTACATCACTGAGCCACGCGGCACATAATGGGCCGCTTCTCCCGAGTTTCGATCTGGCGCCCCCCTACGGCTTACATCCTGGGTCAATAAAGGCCTGGACTGGTCCTCACCCGATGAATTGTTGGCGCTCCAGACGTGCATTGCAGATACGGGAGACAAGAACATTGAACTTGTCAATGTGGTCCAGGTGATGTTGATCCGACGGGTCCTGCCTTGTCAGTACCGGTCTTGCAATCTGTGGGAATTTGATCCGGCCCAGCACCAAACCTTGCGGGAGATTTTCGGCTCCTCGCACAAAGGCATCTGGAGGGTGCTTTTCAAGTCCGGCAAATCGTGGCCGGACTCTGCCGAAGACCGTTGGTACCAACTGTCCCGCCCGGCAAGTTCGATGAGTTATCAAACTTCCTCATTCGCGTAACCCGAAAGAAATGCTTACCGTGTTTTATTAAACTCTCCCAGGGCTGGACGAAGAAGGCGGAGCGGATCCATTGTCCGGCCCCGTTGCCCGAGGAACCGGCCATCCCGCTTTTGACGAAGATGTTGGTCCTGGCGCCTAACAAGGTGCCGCAGAAGATGGCCGAGGAGGAGTCCAAAAAACTCGGGGCGGCCCCCGTCGTCGCAGCACTTCGGACATAATATCCAAAGGCCCCAATGCCCATTCCGCCTCCGAAGAAGACGACTAGGAGGAGGAAGATGAATCCCCTGCGTGGGGGGGGGGGGGGGAAGAAGGGTACGACCTCCGTGCACTTGGAGGCCGAGCTGCCCAAAAGGGGAAAGGCTCCTCTTCCGGAGGAGTCCACTGCCGCCACCGATAGCGGCATGGCGTGGGATCCCAGGGCCCAACCCCTGGCGAATTTGTAAGTGTATAAAATCCAAGTAAGTTTTAGACGTCCGGACTCATCGTGGCCTAGTGTTTTAACCCAAGCCATATTTTTTTGGTAGTCCGGCGGGATCTCTTGCCAAACAATCCTCATCAGAGGACTTGCTGAGCTCAAGTGCTATGGAGAGCGGTTTGCCCCCGAAGGCTCCTCCCTCCAAACAGGTGTACAACACCGAGGCTTCGTCCCAGAAGGACCCCGACCGAGGAGGAAAGGAAAGAACCATGAAGGCGGCGCCTGGAGGTCAAACCTCACGGGCCGAACACATGGGGGAAAAGATTCCCCTGGGGGCTGACGGCAAGAGCGATATTGAGTTCGACTCCCCGCCGGATGCGATTCCTAGGACCTATATGGCTCCAGGATCGAGCAAGCAACCTCCTTTGGCTAGAGGGGGAGTGCCTGTACCATCAGCGACCTTTGTCTATCCAGGAGTGTCGGATGCTTTGTTAGTGGCGTTAAAGGACGCCTCGCTTGTTGACGAACACCGTGCCCTTATGGGTGCGGTGATTGAGAAAATTCAATCAACTGAGAGTGGCCTGAATGAAGCCTGTATCAGCCTTATAAGAGGCTTTGAGGTATGTTTGTCGAAGAATGTCATGGTATGGATAGTAGCCCCTGATACACTGTTCGGAGAAGAAACCGGACAGAGGATCATATATATATATATATATATATATATATATATATATATATATATATATATATATATATATATATATATATATATTCGCAGGAAGACTCACTAAATGACAGCTATTTCTCTTCTGTAATAAGCAGGCGTCTATAGCGGCTGCTACTATGGATAGTAGCCCCTGATACACTGTTTGGAGAAGAAACCGGACAGAGGATCATATATATATATATATATATATATATATATATATATATATATTCGCAGGAAGACTCACTAAATGACAGTTATTTCTCTTCTGTTATAAGCAGGCGTCTATAGCGGCTGCTACCTCCCATGCTGCGGAAATCTCCGGACTGAACCAAAGTCGCGGGCCAAAGAAGAACTTGACCAATTGAAAATGCAGTTGAGGGATAAACAAGGTATGCGCAAGTCTTGTTCATATTTATTGTGAACGAATTTTCAGTATGAACTGAGTGTTATGGCATTGCGCTAGGAATTATGACCGAAGTAGAAGCCCTCAAGAAGGCTGTGGCCAGAGCCAAGAAAGAGGCAGCCACCGAGCAGGCTTTACATGTGAAACACGAGGCCAGGGTTATTAAAGCTGAACAGGAGCTGCAAAAGGCCGTAGATAAATGCGATACCTTGGAGGAGAGTTTAATGAAGAAGGAGTCCGAACTCACCAAGGCTCATCAGGCCATGAGCGATGTCCGGGGGGAAACCCGAAGCGCCCTGTAGGAGATCCAAGAAGCGAGAAGGATTGCGGCTGGTAAGGCGTTTTCCCCGTAGAGTAAGTATTTGGGGGGCTTATAGTTCTAATATTGAATCCGGATTTCTCAGGGGTATTTGCCGAGCTACCCCGCAGCATACCAGATGCCGCTCAATTCTACCGAGCCAAAGGAAGGAGTATTGCGGACAAGCTCTTCTAGTCGCAGTATTTGGCACCACAATATCCGGTGCCTTTTGCCGATCAACTAAAACAGCTGATCGAACTACAAAAGGCGGCGGAACTAGCCATGAAGGACTTAATTATCCGGTTATGGCCTGCTGAGCCGATCCCAACTAGCTACTTCGGGCTCATGAAGCGGCTTGTGGGTGCCTATCCTTGACTTGACGTCATCAAGCGGCCGGTCTGTATAGAGGGTGCACGAATGGCCTTCGCCCGCGCAAAGGTGCACTGGGGGAAGATGGACGCTGAAAAGCTAATGACCGAAGGACCACTGGAGGGGAAGGAGCACCGCAAGCCTGAGGTATATTATGAGAATGTCCTGAAAGGATCTTACCTTGCCGCAGAGTTATACCCCAAGGACGTTATATTTCCAAGAATGTACATCATGACGCCCTTTGTGATGTTAAAACAAGGTCGGTTATATTAGTTACCGCCTGTTATATATGAAAGTTTACCCTCCTATGCGGCCGTTTTATATGTTAAATCTGAGAGTTGGCTAGTCGTCGGCTTCTGCGCCCACGTATGAAGTACGGGGGTGTTCGGGATAAACCTGAGCACTCTTTATCCCAGTTTTGGGTCCTCCGAAGGAGGTGCTCAACACGACGAACCAGGCAATCGGACTATAGGGCTTTATCACTCTCACTTAGCCATAAGAGCTTTAGTATGGTCGGCGCAGCCCCTGGTGTTCGGAAGACCGTACTAGGGGCTCTATAAGCGCCTGATCGGAGAAAGAACTGATCCGTCGCATGATGCATTGGTTATGGCATTGTGCGGAAGAAATCCTTAAAGATTTTGCAACCTCTCGAATAGCTGACCAGCTCTCGCCTTATCATGACAGTCAGTTTTAGCTTTCTCTACTGAGGTGTTCGTCCGGAAGAACCGGGACACAATCGCAGTAGTTCTCCCAGTGCTACCTTAGCCGATACAGCGGAATGTAAGGCACCAAAACATGGGAGCCGGGCAAACCCAACATTTGACCAAAGACATGATTCAGAGCTGATGCATATAATGCTATAAGTTCGGGGTACCAAACTTCCATGAAGGTGTTCGGACTTTTTACTGCCGTATTATGGGTAATACGTAGCCCCTGGCATATTTCAAGGTGTATCGCTATTTGCGGATCCCACTTTGACAGAAGAATTTCAATAAGAAATGATCAGCAGATAGGCGTCATATAAGTCCTCATGTTGTGTTTAGGTGTTACGTCTATGCGTATAGGTACTAATAATGTGACATATAAAAGAAAGGAATATGACTGAGGAACCTGCTGAAACTAGGCAGAAAAGTCTGAGTGCGTGTCCATAGTGTAACCAGATGGTCGCCGCGGGGACCGTCAAAGGATTCCTTTACGCGTTCGAGCTGCCTTTATATGGTCCGTCCTGGTCGGCGCAAAGGTGAACCTGCGAGGAAAAAGTAAGAAATATTTATGTGCCGCAGGGTGGTTAAGCCGCCGAGTGCGGCCTGTCCTGGACTTCGCCGGAGTGTTTAATTGAGCCCTGGACGGGCCGGGCTATCCTTTTGTGAGGTGGGTCGAAGTCCCTTGACGTTGTCCGTGAGCCCAGGCATTTGCTCGGGGTTCGGCTGTAAGGTGTTGCTCGTTGTCTCTGCGGCTAAGGCAGTGGTGTATATGCAGGTGCCGAGGGAAAGTTCGGCCTTGCCATTGATCGTGATGATGCCGCGTGGACTGGGCATCTTGAGCTTACGGTAAGAATAATGTGGCACCGCATTGAATCGAGCGAATGCGGTTCGTCCGAGCAGTGCCTGACAACTACTGTGGAAAGGGACGATTTCAAAGTTTAACTCTTCGATACGGTAATTTTCTGGTGAACCGAAGACTACCTCAAGGGTAATTGAAACTGTACAGTGAGCCTCCTCGCATGGTATAATGCCTCTGAGAGTGGCTTTAGTGGGTTTGATCGCCGAATGATTGATGTCCATCTTGCGCACTGTGTCTTGGTAAAGCAGATTTAAACTGCTATCGCCGTCCATAAGGACTCGAGTGAGGTGGAACCCGTATATTATTGGGTCCAGGACTAGTGCGGCTGGATTGTCCTGATTTGCGTTGACCGGACGATCCGTGCATTTGAAGGTGACTGGCCCCAGTTTATATTGTGGGACGACAAGTTTCGTTGAGTCACCATCCCTAAGGATGTATATCCGGTCTGAGTTGGTAATTTGGGTGGTATGTACCACGTTCACCGATTGGATATGCGGGGGAAATTTCTTTTGCCCTCCTGTGTTCGGTGGTCTGGGCTCTTTGTCGCTATCGTCGCTTTGGGACCCCCTTGGTCTCTGGCGCCTGCCCTGCCGTTTTTTTGAAGACCCAGCATTCTCTGTTGGTATGGGTGGCTGGCGTTATAGGGGTGCCATGAATTTGGCATTGGCGATCGAGTATGCGGTCCAAACTGGTAGGACCCGGATTTTTATTCTTGGGTGCCCCATTTTGCTTACCAGACTTTGAGCCCCTGAACCCGGCATTAACTGTCGTGTTTTCGACGTTTTCACCATATATGCGGCGCTTATGTTTGTTGCATCGTGGTTTGCCATTGTTATTTCTGGCTTCTGATGTGCCAGATTTTCCTGTTGTTTTGGTACTGCGAGCCAACCAGCTATCTTCGCCCGCACAAAAGCGGGTCATAAGTGTTGTGAGGGCTGCCATGGATTTTGGCTTCTCCTGGCTGAGATGCCGGACAAGCCATTCGTCACGGATATTATGTTTGAATGCCGCTAAGGCCTCTGCATCTAGACAGTCTACTATTTGGTTCTTCTTGGTTAGGAACCGGGTCCAGAATTTTCTGGCCGATTCCCCTGGCTGCTGGGTTATATGACTTAAGTCATCATCATCCGGTGGTCGCACATAAGTGCCTTGGAAGTTGTCAAGGAATGCATCTTCCAAATCCTCCCAGCTGCCGACGGAGTCTGCTGGCAAGCTATTAAGCCAATGTCGAGCTGGTCCTTTGAGTTTTAGTGGGAGGTACTTGATGGCGTGTAGGTCATCGCCACGGGCCATGTGGATGTGGAGGAGGAAGTCCTCAATCCATACCACCGGGTCTGTTGTGCCATCGTATGGTTCGATGTTTATGGGTTAAAAACCCTCTGGGAATTCGTGATCCATAACTTCATCAGTGAAGCATAGGGGGTGTGCGGCGCCTCTGTGCCGGGCTATATCACGACGCAGTTCATGTGAATCTTATCTGTCGTGTTCGGCTCGGCCGGATTTGCACTTGGTGTGTCCGCCGAGGCGGTCATCGTTGTATGTAGGCGCACGCCCTCATGATCCGTAGATCGATCTTGTGTGTTTTGCCCTATCTTCCAATACGCCTCGCAGGTCTCGCATGTTTCCCGGCGCCTTGGTATTTTTGTTTGAATGACAACGGGGTGCAGGCTGATTTTCAGGCCAGACTGCCTCTCTATCTCGGCCACGAGGTGGCTGATCAGCCGCATCGTACACTGATGATGTAGGTTTCCATGCTTCCTCCTCAAGTCGGGGTAGCAACCTGCGCTTTGGGTAACCCTTGGAAGGGCGTTCGAGTTCATATTCCTCGGCCGCAAGGACTTCAGTCCATCTATCTGCTAGCAGGTCCTGATCAGCTCGAAGTTGTTGCTGCTTTTTCTTCAGGCTATTTGCTGTGGCTATGAGCCGACGCTTAAAGCGCTTCTGCTCGACGGGATCCTCAGGCATGACAAATTCTTCGTCGTCGACGCTTTCTTCATCTTCGGAGAGAGGCATATAGTTGTCATCCTCCATTTCTCCCTCTGCCGCTCTCTTAGGAGGGCTGGCTTGTTCATCCTCCGGCTCTAGATCATGCTGGAGGGGATTGTCATCGTCTTCGGCACTGTCCGGAGTACTTTTATCTCCTGTGCCGATATCACCGCTTTTGCTGTGGCAAGACTTAGAGCGGCGCCGCTGACGTCGGCGTTGGGGTTGCTTCTTGGAGGGGTCATCCTCCGTTGTCTTGTCGCCATTGCCTTCTTTGGGTGTGTCCACCATATATATATCATATGATGAGGTGGCGGTCCAATGCCCCGTGGGCAGTGGTTCTTGTTCGTCTCCTTCATCGTTGTCCATGCCATCGATGTCTTCGGAGTCGAAGTCGAACATGTCCGTTAAGTCGTCGACGGTGGCTACTAAGTGGGTGGTGGGTGGGGAGTGAATTTCTTTGTCATCCATATCCCATTCTAGCCGGACATAGTTCGGACAAGGTTCTCCAGACAGGGAGAGAGATTTTAACGGGTTCAACAGGTGACCGAAGGGCAAGTGCTCAAAGATATCCGCGGAGGTGAACTCCATGATCGGCGCCCAATCGGATTCGATAGGTATGGGCGCGGGCGGTTCGGAGTCAGTGGCCGGAGACGAGTCTAGTAGTCCTGCGTCACGGCTCTCGTGAGGGGTAAGACCAGTATTGGGCTCTATCGCGACTGAGGGTGCGGCCTCCAAGGCAGGGTCTATCCGCCCGTCCTCGGATGGCGCATTCTGTTCCGGACTGAAGGTCGGGGTAGTTGCTGGCGTGATATCCCAAACATTGTCCGATGGCAGAGCTATATCATGCTCGTCGTGATCGTGCGGCACACCTGGCATGGGCCCAAATCCGTCGATGATCAAGTCTCCGCGGATATCGGCAGTGTAATTCAAGTTTCAAACTTGACCTGATGGCAAGGGGCGTAGCTCTCGATCTGCTCCAGATGGCCAAACAAGTTGGCCCGCAGTGCGAAGCCGCCGATACGAAGATCTGTCCGGGGAGGAAGACCTCACCCAGGACCGCATCGTTGTCGATGATCGAAGGGGCCATCGAACCTTATGGCGACGACACAGTGGAACTCTCAATGAAAGCACCAATGTCGGTGTCAAAACCGGCGGATCTCGGGTAGGGGGTCCCGAACTGTGCGTCTAAGGCAGATGGTAACAGGAGGCGGGGGACACAATGTTTACCCAGGTTCGGGCCCTCACGAGGGAGGTAATACCCTACTTCCTGCTTGATTGATCTTGATGATATGAGTAGTACAAGAGTTGATCTACCACGAGATCATAGAGGCTAAACCCTAGAAGCTAGCCTATGGTATGATTGTTGTTGTCCTACGGACTAAACCCCCCAGTTTATATAGACACCGGAGGGGGCTAGGGTTACACAGAGTCGGTTACAATGGGAGGAGATCTACATATCCGTATTGCCAAGCTTGCCTCCCACGCCAAGGAGAGTCCCATCCGGACACGAGACGAAGTCTTCAATCTTGTATCTTTATAGTCCAACAGTTCGGCCAAAGGATATAGTCCGGCTGTCCGGATACCCCCTAACCCAGGACTCCCTCAAGCACACTGAAAGATCTACTAACAAAAAAGTGCATGCGATAGCAGAAATTAATGTTTTGAGTGAAAAGATGGATGAACTTATGAAATTATTTTCTACTAAGAGTGTTTCTTCTGATCCTAATGATAATGCCCTTGTCCACTTTGATTGAGAACAATAATGAATCTATGGATGTGAATTTTGTTGGTAGGAATAATTTTGGTAACAACGCGTATAGAGGGAATTTTAATCCCAAGCCTTATCCTAGTAATCCTTCTAATAATTATGGAAATTCCTACAACAACTCTTATGGAAATTTTAATAAGATGCCCTCTGAATTTGAGAATAGTGTTAAAGAGTTTATGAATTCACAAAAGAATTTTAATGCTTTGCTTGAAGAGAAATTGCTTAAAGTTGATGATTTGGCAGGAACGTTGATAGAATTTCTCTTGAGGTTGATTCTTTAAAGCTTAGATCTATTCCTCCTAAGCATGATATCAATGAGTCTCTCAAAGCCATGAGAATTTCCATTGATGAGTTCAAGGAAAGAACCGCTAGGATGCGTGCTACGAAAGATGCCTTTATTAAAGCGTCATCTTCCAATTCCTATGAAAATCAAGATGAAGATCTAAAAGTTATTGATGTATCCCCTATTAAATCTTTTTTTTGCAATATGAATCTTGATGAAACTGTATATGATCTTCCTTTACCTAGAAGGCGTTCCAAGAATTCAGAGTTTTTAGATCTTGATGATGAAATTGATAAAAGTGGGACTGAAAAGAATAAAAACCGAGATGTTGCTAAACCCACTATATTTGATTTCAAGGAATTTAATTATGAAAGTTTCTCTTTACTTGATTGTATTTCCTTGTTGCAATCCGTGCTAAATTCTCCTCATGCTTATAGTCAAAATAAAGCCTGTACCGAACATATCGTTGATGCCTTGATGCAATCTTATGATGAAAAACTTGAGTTGAAAGTTTCTATCCCTAGAAAACTTTATGATGAGTGGGAACCTACTATTAAAATTAAAATTAAAGATCATGAGTTTTATGCTTTGTGTGATTTGGGTGCTAGTGTCTCCACTATTCCAAAAACTTTGTGTCATTTGCTAGATTTTCGTGATTTTGATGATTGCTCTCTAAACTTGCACCTCGCGGATTCCACTGTTAAGAAACCTATGGGAAGAATTAATGATGTTCTTATTGTTTCAAATAGGAATTGTGTGCCCGTAGATTTTATCGTTCTTGATATAGATTGCAATCCTTCATGCCCTATTATTCTTGATAGACCTTTCCTTAGAACGGTTGGTGCAATTATTGATATGAAGGAAGGGAATATTATATTTCAATTTCCATTAAAAAAGGGCATGGAACAATTCCCTAGGAAGAAAATAAAATTACCATATGAATCTATCATGAGAGCCACTTATGGATTGCCTACCAAATATGGCAATACCTAGATCTATCCTTGCTTTTATGCCTAGCTAGGGGCGTTAAACGATAGCGCTTGTTGGGAGGCAACCCAATTTTATTTTTAGTTTTTTTTTGTTTTTGCTTATGTTTAGGAATAAATAATCCATCTACCTTCTGTTTAGATGTGGTTTTGTGTTTTGATTAGTGTTTGTGCCAAGTTAAACCTGTAGGATCTTCTTGGATGATAGTTATTTGATCTTGCTGTACTTTCCAGAAACTTTTGGTTCACGAAAACAATTATTAAAAATCACCAGGACGTAATAAAATAATGATTCCAATTGCTTCTGACCAATAAACAAATTGTCTAGGTCGTCCTATTTTGGTAGATATTTTGGAGTTCCATAAGTTTGCGTTAGTTATAGATTACTACAGAATGTTTGGTTTTTGACAGATTCTGTTTTTCGTGTGTTGTTTGCTTATTTTGATGAATCTATGGCTAGTAAAATAGTTTATAATACATAGAGAAGTTGTAATACAGTAGGTTTAACACAAATATAAATAAATAATGAGTTCATTACAGTACCTTGAAGTGGTCTTTTGTTTTCTTTCGCTAACGGAGCTCACGAGATTTCTGTTGAGTTTTGTGTTGTGAAGTTTTCAAGTTTTGGGTGAAATCTTTTGATGGATTATGGAACAAGGAATGGAAAGAGCCTAAGCTGGGGATGCCCATGGCACCCCAAAGATAATCCAAGGACACCAAAAATTCAAAACTTGGGGGTGCCCCGGAAGGCATCCCCTCTTTCGTCTACTTCCATCGGTAATTTTACTTGGAGCTATATTTTTATTCACCACATGATATGTGTTTTGCTTGGAGCGTCTTGTATTATTTGTGTCTTAGGTTGTTAGTGTGCCACAATCATCCTTGCTGTACACACCTTTTGAGAGAGCCATACATGAATTGGAATTTGATAGAATACTCTATGTGCTTCACTTATATCTTTTGAGCTATATAGTTTTGCTCTAGTGCTTCACTTATATCTTTTAGAGCACGGTGGTGGATTTGTTTTATAGAAACTATTGATCTCTCATGCTTCACTTAGATTATTTTGAGAGTCTTAAATAGCATGGTAATTTGGTTAGCAATAATAATATGCTTGGTATTCAAGATTTGTAAATCTTTCTTTTGAGTGCGTTGAATACTAAGAAAAGATTGATGCTTGATAATTGTTTTGAGATATGAAGATGGTGATATTAGAGTCATGCTAGTTGAGTAGTTGTGAATTTGAGAAATACTTGCGTTAAAGTTTGTGATTCCCGTAGCATGCACGTATGGTGAACCGTTATGTGATGAAGTCGGAGCATGATTTATTTATTGATTGTCTTCCTTATGAGTGGCGGTCGGGGACGAGCGATGGTCTTTTCCTACAAATCTATCCCCCTAGGAGCATGTGCGTAATACTTTGCTTTGATAACTCCTAGATTTTTGCAATAATTATATGAGTTCTTTATGACTAATGTTGAGTCCATGAATTATACGCACTTTCCTTCCTTCCACCATTGCTAGCCTCTCTAATAGTGTCCGAGGTGGGCACGAGGTAGAGGGGCGCGCCCTACCCCCCAGGGCACGCCCCTGACCCTCGTGGCCCACCTGTAAGGCGGTTGACGCCCTTCTTCGGCCGCAAGAAAGCTAATTTTTTGGTAAAAAATCAGGGCGAAGGTTTTGATCCAATCGGAGTTACGGATCTCCGGATATAAAAGAAACGGTGAAAGGGCAGCAGAATAGAACGCAGAAACAGAGAGAAACAGAGAGACAGATCCAATCTCGGAGGGGCTCTCACTCTTCCCACGCCATGGAGACCATGGACCAGAGGGGAAACCCTTCTCCCATCTAGGGAGAAGGTCAAGGAAGAAGAAGAAGAAGGAGGGGGGCTCTCTCCCCCTCGCTTCCGGTGGCGCCGGAGTGCCACCGGGGGCCATCATCATCACCGCGATCTACACCAACACCTCCGCCGTCTTCACCAACATCTACATCACCTTCCCCCCTCTATCTACAGTGGTCCACTCTCCCGCCACCCGCTGTACCCTCTACTTGAACATGGTGCTTTATGCTTCATATTATTATCCAATGATGTGTTGCCATCCTATGATGTCTGAGTAGATTTTCGTTGTCCTATTGGTGGTTGATGAATTGCTATGATTGATTTAATTTGCTGATGGTTATGTTGCTGTCCTTTGGTGCCCATCATATTACCGCGCACGTGGATCACACCATAGGGTTAGTTGTATGTTGATAGGACTATGTATTGGAGGGCAAGAGTGACAGAAGCTTCAACATAACATAGAAATTGATGCATACGGGATTGAAGGGGGACCATTATATCTTAATGCTATGGTTGGGTTCTACCTTAATGAACGTTAGTAGTTGCAGATTCTTGCTAAGAGTTCCAATCATAAGTGCATAGAATTCCAAGTAAGGGATGACATGCTAGTAGTGGCCTCTCCCACATAATACTTGCTATCGGTCTAGTAAAGTAGTCAATTGCTTAGCGACAATTTCGCAACTCCTACCACCACTTTTCCACACTCGCTATATTTACTTTATTGCTTGTTTACTTACAACAGCCCCTAGATTTTATTTACACTCTCTTTATTATCTTGCAAACCTATCCAAAAACACCTACAAAGTACTTCTAGTTTCATACTTGTTCTAGGTAAAGCGAACGTCAAGCGTGCGTAGAGTTGTATCGATGGTTGATAGAACTTGAGGGAATATTTGTTCTACCTTTAGCTCCTCGTTGGGTTCGACACTCTTATCGAAAACTGTTGTGATCCCCTATACTTGTGGGTTATCAGTTATGCATTCCCGCATAAAGCTCCCTTAGGATTCGCCTCTTGTACCTCCTCCGGGCATCTTCATCCTCGCTGTCCACATCGTCAGACAGCACCTATACAAATAGTAAGACAAATTTGACATCAAATCACTGATTACATGTCGTGAAGTAGGATTAGGAATTTATGGCTATTTATTTATACATATCAAGAGATTATGGTTCAATTTTTAAGCACAGTCGTCTATGTACAGACCAATCTTGAACAAAATAATGGCACAAACATACGTAGGTCATTCAAAATCAATTGTCAAGTCCAGGCTGGGAATTATTAGCACGGACACTAACCCTAGTCGGATTATTAGCAGAAATCATTTGCACAGATGAAACAACTAATCACTTATCACCTGTACCATTCAAACAATCAATACACTACACGGATCTAATGAAACTTACTCAGATTTCATGAATTGGGAGAACATAACTGTCGGGGGGAATCGGCTTCCTCGAACACCTATGGGGACCGAGCCCCTTACTGGTTCGGCGGGGGGCGGAGGTTGCACAAAGAGCAGATCGAGGCGGTGCACACAGGGGGATTTTACCCAGCTTCGGGCCGCAAAGATGCGTAAAACCCTACTGCTGCTTGGTGGATTGTATTGTGTTCTTGCTCGGGAGCGCGCGGTGCTATAGTACACGCGGGCCGCCAACGAGGTCGAGCGTAAAGATTGGTCTCCCCCCTCTACGTGCGCATGGGGCCTCCTTTTATATGCTCAAGGGGTTACCCACAGGTGGCAGCGTAGGTGAGGGCAAAAATGGTGGAATGCTGTAGTGGGTACAGCTGCCAGCACAGTGGCTGTACAGTGCTATCATACCTAACTCTGACGGCGGGGGACAAGGGCATTAAATGCCCGTCCGCGTCGCCCAGACGGAGCAGGGGAGTGGACCGTCAGGAGCGCCACCGTTTGCCACGATGGTTACTCTATCAGCTTCGCTTTGCCACCACATGCCCCTCGCTGCTCAGCCTCCCGCCACGTGCGCCTGGGATGCCCCCCAGAGCGACACGTTGGTGGGTGAGCTGGAGCGCAGGCACGAGGTGGTAACTTGCCGCGGCAAGCGCCTTGCCGTGGTGGATGTCTTGTCGCGCCCGGGAGCTTGTTGCTCACCGGGCCTTGCCGGGGCGCGGGGCGCGCCGTGGCAGGGTCCTTGTCGTGCCGTGGATGGCCTTCCCGGCAAGCTCCTCTTGCCGGGGTCTTGTGCTTCGAGCGGCAGTCCCGGCAAACTCCTCTTGCCAGGGCATTGCTCTCTTCGGGTGGCCTTCCCGGCAAGCTCCTCTTGCCGGGGCCTTGGCTCAAATACTTTGTTCTTGAATGGCCCAAGAGGGGACCATTGAGTGTCTTGGCGATCGCCTGGCAGGCCTCGCCGCGGGGTGCTACGACCGCCCGTGCACAAGTTCGGGGTACTAAGGTACCCCTACTTTAGTACACCGACAGGAGCCCCCGGGCCTGGGCCATACACGGTGCCGAGCGCTGTTGGGCCAGGCCCAAAACAGTGCACGGGCACGTGCGGCCTGGGTCACGGTACATCTTTTTCTGCGCCCACCACGCCCTCCCCGGACGGCACGCGTCGAATGCGACATCGTGGGGGAGAGGCGTGCATGACGTGGGTGGCATGCGCGGGGCCGAGACATGCAGGCATGCGTCACGTCGCGGGCGATTTGTTGGCTTGGAAAGGCGAAACGCCCACCCCTCCTCTCCTTATAAGCAGGGGAGACAGGGGCAGTCCGCCCACCCGCCAGTTGTGATTCCTCGAAATCCTCCGCCACTTCCCAAGAGAAGCAGCACTCCGCCCCCTCTCCTTCCGCCACCACCGGTGCCACCGACGCCGTCGACCTCCCTCCCTCCTTCCGCCATGACCCCGAAGGGCGACAAGGGAAAGGGGAAGGCCGTGAAGTCGGCCGAGGCGCCGCGGCTCGAGGCGCAGCGAAAGGAGCAGGCGGTCTTCCCTCCGGAGCTCGACGCGCTGGTCCTGAGGGAGGAATACTACCTCTTCTGGTCGGCGAGGACGCGAGCGCATCCGTGCACGAGGGTTCTTCCTGGCGTCGCCCAGAAGGAGTATCCGACTGGGTATCCCTTC